>CM070875.1:58370242-59081075 GCA_036365515.1 Torymus aiolomorphi | reverse complement strand
ATGGAAAAAGAGATTTGACCGCCTAATTTCGGAGATAACCTCAAAAAACTACTCAGTCAATTTGCACAAGAACTAAATTGGCTTATGCTTGCAAAGGATTTCTACGCAGCTTTTTGTTATTAGATTGTACATCTCTTTTTAGCATCCAGCAATAGTCCCTCATCATGTTCACGCCATATTTTTCTTGCCACCTACGTTCCAATTCCTTCATATCCTGATGAAATCTTTCACCATGCTCTTCACTGTAGTCACCTAGGACTGGTGGAAATTCATTAATGTGCGAATCGAGAAAGTGGAGTTTTAAATTCATTAAGCAACCTAATTTTTTGAAGTTTTGTACCATAGTTTCTACGATGCTCTTATAGTTCTCATCTTTATTGTTACCAAGAAATTTTGTTGCAACATCTTTGAAGCTCAACCAGGCTGCTTTCTCGGTATCATTCATACTTTTGACGAATTCTTCGTTCCTGAACATTTTGCGAATTTGAGGTCCGTCAAAGATACCTTCCTTCAATTTAACCAGAGTTATATTCGTAAAGATGGTTTCTAAGTATTTGAAGCATCGCCCTTCTTTATCGAGAGCTTTAACAAATTGTTTCATCAGCCCTAATTTGATATGTAAAGGAGGTAAAAGGATTTTGCTAGGATCGACAAGAGGACGATTGATGACATTGCTGGAATCTGGAGTAAGTGACGGCCTCGTTGACCATACTTTTGTATTATAGTGTTTTGCTCTATCTCGACTGTCAAACATGCATAAATAGCATGGGTACTTGGTAAAACCTGATTGTTGACCTAGTATCATGGACAATATTTTCAGGTCTCCGCAAATTAACCATTCGTGCTCACTATACTTTATTTTATTTAAAACCTTTTCGATGTTACAGTATTCTTCTTTGAGTACAGTTGATACTAGGTCCATGATACTAGGTCAACAATCAGGTTTTACCAAGTACCCATGCTATTTATGCATGTTTAACAGTCGAGATAGAGCAAAACACTATAATACAAAGGTATGGCCAGCGAGGCCATCACTTACTCCAGGTTCCAGCAATGTCATCAATCGTCCTCTTGTCGATCCTAGCAAAATCCTTTTACCTCCTTTACATATCAAATTAAGGCTGATGAAACAATTTGTTAAAGCTCTCGATAAAGAAGGGCGATGCTTCAAATACTTAGAAACCATCTTTACGAATATAACTCTAGTTAAATTGAAGGAAGGTATCTTTGACGGACCTCAAATTCGCAAAATGTTCAGGAACCAAGAATTCGTCAAAAGTATGAATGATACCGAGAAGGCAGCCTGGTTGAGCTTCAAAGATGTTGCAACAAAATTTCTTGGTAACAATAAAGATGAGAACTATAAGAGCATCGTAGAAACTATGGTACAAAACTTCAAAAAATTAGGTTGCTTAATGAATTTAAAACTCCACTTTCTCGATTCGCACATTGATGAATTTTCACCAGTCCTAGGTGACTACAGTGAAGAGCATGGTGAAAGATTTCATTAGGATATGAAAGAATTTGAACGTAGGTGGCAAGAAAAATATGGCGTGAACATGATGGCGGACTATTGCTGGATGCTAAAAAGAGATGTACAATCTAATAACAAAAAGCGGCGTAGAAATCCTTTGCATAGTTCGTTCGATGACAAGCGTACACGCAAGCGTAAGCCAATTTAGTTCTTGTGCAAATTGACTGAGTAGTTTTTTGAGGTTATCTCCGAAATTAGGCGGTCAAATCTCTTTTTCCATAACAAATTCGGATTCAGCAAGCCAAAATACATAAAAAGAAAGTATTTTTGATGTGATGGAAACAATGTTTTTTTTTCTTCTCAAGTTTTTCCACAGAAACACGGCTTTTCGACAGTTTTTTGAGGTTATCTCCGAAACTCGGCGGTCAAACCTCTTTTTCCATAACAAATTTGGATTCAGCAAGCCAAAATACATAAAAATAAAGTGTTTTTGATGTGATGGAAATAATGTTTTTTCCATCTCAAGTTTTTCCACAGAAACACGGCTTTTCGACAGTTTTTTGAGGTTATGTTCAAAATATGCAGCGAACCCCCTACTTTTAACGCCGGATTCGGATTCAGCGAGAAAAAATACAAAAGAAAAGTATAGTCTCCATCCCAGAACCGACAGATTTTTTTTTTGTGGGCCTGTGTTATACTTTAAAATAATACAAAAATTAAAATAAGAAAAATAATACGATTATTATTATTAAATAGCATTGGTTCAATTTATTTCGATAAAGTTTGTTCTTGGTAAAATAGGATTATTATATTTATTTCATGAAATAATTAATTATAATAATAATAAGAAATTTATAATTGCAAGTAAGATTTTAATATCTAAAAAATTCATGTTATTTTATTGTTTTACGACAATATTATTACATTCGAATAATATATTAATTGATATAATTAATGAAATTAATATATTAATTAACGCACTCAGATTTTTGCTCAAAAAATAAATAATGAAATTACTATTAGTAGAAGCCGAGAAAATATATAGTCTTCGAGTGTGAGCGTGCGAAGTTCGCCCTCGGAGTCCTAGCGCGCATGCGCGCTAGCCGCTAAGCAGCCGCGCTCGCGTTCCGTTGCTGCGAGCGACTCACGGCCGTAAAAACGTTTGTCTTTATCAATCAACCATGCATGCGGTTGTAAATAAATAACATTCAAAATTTGTTTACTATTAGAACAGCTATCAAACTTAGCAAAGCATCATATTTCGTTCATTAATGTTTAAAAATAAGGCCGCAGTGATTTAAAAAAAAAAAAGATTATCTCAGTTTCTAATTATGCTAGAGCAACCATTCGGGTCTTAAAATTTCATAAAAAATACCTACTTTACGAATATCGAGTCGAGAAGTTTCTAACTGTAATAGTCTGACCGTGCGAGCCTATTGTTTATAAATATTTTGGAGTACATTTTTTAATGCGTTTTTTAAGCAACTTTAGTTGTTTAATCGCTTAGGTCTTTTTTGGTCATGAAAGTTCAACTCTTTAAGATTGAGATGAGCCCTCCCAGACTTCTGTACGACTGCTCAAAAACGTAGAAATTCCTGTAAAAAAAAATTTTTTTTTGATTGTATAGGTATACATATGTAGTTATGAGGAACACCCGTGAGTCCGTGAGCAGCTAGTCTCCACCTTTGATTAAAATTGTATAAAATTGAACCATATTTTTTTATCAAATACAAAGGTTATGCATAATATTAAAATAAAATTTTGGTTCCATATAACATTTTCATAAATAAAAATGAAAAACAATTATTATATAATTATAATAGAAATTATGAAAACTATGTTTTTAATTTTAAATATAACTACAATCATGGTATTTATATTCAATATGCACTTTAATCATATCAATTAATACTTAATAAATTTAGATACATCATAGACTAATATTTAAAAAGTTATCTAAATATATTTATATATGGAGAATTAAAACGCAAATCTTCTACAAAAAAGAAGAAATAAATGTGTAAAAGTAAATGGATAATTATGATTTAAATTTTACTAAAGATGTATTTATGTTTATTTTAAATGATAAAAACGATAAAGTATTACAATTTTTGCAATAATAAAAGTATAAGGTTCTCCTGAGCATTTCGGTCATGCCTATTATGTGAAAACGATGTGATACTCATTTTAGAGAATTCTTGATTAAGGCGGTCTTACACCTAGGACTTTCTGGCCAAAATTACCTAAAAAATGATAAAAATTATTATTATAATAAAATAATCCAAATATATTGTAAATATAAATTATTTTGAATAAAATGAGCCAAGGCAGACGTCCTTAAACTCATTTTAACCTCAGTTATAGCATTTTCAAGAAAAAAAGTTTGTCGTAACTTTTCTCTGAGACCGCATGATGGATTTTCATGGGACAAAGTGCAAATTGTTCCTAATTTATGTAGTTATGGGCGTAAGAGTTGCAATTTTAAGGTTTTTATGTATAGGTATTTTTTTCATGGCAAAAACTGATTTTTTTACAATAATTTTTTGCATTTTTTTGCATCTTTTTGAATTTTTTGGGTTTTTGCCATGAAAAAAATACTTATACATGAAAACCTTAAAATTGCAACTCTTACGCCCATAATTACATAAATTAGGAACAATTTGCACTTTGTCTTATGAAAATTCATCGACTGGTCTCAGAGAAAAGTTACGACAAACTTTAAAAAATGACATTTTGAGAAACAAGCCTGCAAATAAAAATACCATAAGACTCAAAAAATAATCAACTATTTAATCCCTATTCTTTTCCTTCTTGAAACTTATTTTCCTGTATATTTGTTATCTGTTCTGCCATATAAAATCGTTAAAATAGAATCTCTGGCACCTTGCATGCATCCGTTGCATTAAAAATTATTGCTAAGCTAGCAGCATTCGTTCCATTAAAAGTTACTGTTCAATCTGTCCTTTTGTACTTTTGATTCATCCACTGTTGAATCACTTTTTAACACACTGTACTGAATTAGATTATTATTTATAATACTAAAATAAATGTAGAATATGCGCCAGGTCTTATGAAATATGAAATTCCAATGATCCAAATCGAAACTTAAGAAGCCGTCACTGTCATAGACAAAAGTACATAAGTATGTAAAAGCCGATAAGCCCATTTTTTTAATGATAACTTGATTACACATATTAAATATTAAATATATCTTGAATTTAAGCCTATATTCTTGTGAGAAGGCTTGTCGCTTTTATGTGTATAGATACATCTTGACACTTATTGCAATTCACAAATCTTCTGAATTGAATTATATATCCTATAGTGAATTAGACTTAAGGGGATGCCTTACTCGTACTATTACCGACCGAGCAATTCACACAGTTTCAAGCTGATTAAAAATAAAATACGTCGAATCACAAAAAATCAAGAGAACACTCTTCTGTGTTTTTTAACGTTCTATCATCCAGCCAAACTTTGACTGGGTGATAGAACGTTAAAAAACACAGAAGAGTGTTCTCTTGATTTTCTATGATTCGACGTACTTTTTTTATAATCAGCTTAAAACTGTGTGAATTGCTCGGTCGGTAATGGTACGAGTATGGCATCCCCTTAATATGTTACTTTCATCTTTCTTAGAAAAAAGATGGATTTATTTTTATGCGATAAAAATTTTTACTGCCTCTTCTTTAAAATACTTAATTCAATCTTGACAATGCACATGTTTTTCAGTATTAATTTTCATACAGCATTCCCATCTTGAACTGAAACTACTTTCCAAATTTAAACAAAACTGTCACTGCAGGCTTGTATTATAATTACAATTACACTTTTCAGACATATAGTTTAGTCCTAAATTCACTTATGAATAAAAATAATCAAGCACTAAGACTCTCAAAAAACTCTGCAAAACAAACTGTTGAAATAAGATGGTTATGTATCTTGGCTTATTTGAGATTTTGAGCTGTCTGCTGTGTTGACACTATGGTATTATAGCTTTATAAGTATATACGTATACAAAAGGGAGTATTAATATAGTAATTTGCTGTCAAATTTCGTTGACGGAATAGTCACTTTACTAGAACAGAAGTGCAAAATTGTCACAACACAAAAGACGATTCCACTGGATTTCAAATTCCAGAATATTATTTATATTATTTTTATAATAAATCCCGTATTTAAATTTAATTTTTTTTTTTATAATTCTTATACTAATAAGTCTTAAATAATGTTTTTTGATATTTTAAAATAGATACAAGTAAACGTATTCCTATATATATTAGAAACCTATAGAAAAGGCAAAAAAAAAAGGAAAATCAATTTTTTCGTCATTTTGAAGATAGTAAGCTCTTTTAACCATATCATTTTTAATTTTTTTAATTTTTGATCTAAACTAGTTTTTTTAGGTTCAGAATGACATATATAATTAAAAAATTCAATAATAGAAAAGTTGATTTTTTCAAAATTTTTAGGTGTAAGACCACCTTAAGAAGTTATGTACTTAATATTGATAATAAATATTTTCATATTTTATAATAATCTTTCTGTTCATTAATTAATAAATTCCTCAATAATTGATATATTATTATAATATCTACGCAAAATATGATCAGCATCCCGTCTATTTCAATTAAATTAATTATTGAACTGAATTGAATTTCAATTAAATGGAAATTTTTAATATTGTATTTTAGAATTGTACATTTCTGTACATCCTTGTATAATTCTATGCAGTTTTATATATTTCTGTATATTTCTGTACTTTTCTGTACTTTTCCGTATTTTGTCTGAAAAACGGACAAAATTCACAGTAATTTACAGAAAATACAAAAAATTACAGAAATTCACAGAAATGTACAGAGCTAGATTTGCGGAATAATATATTTTTTACTTCCGCCAGGGTAGCAATTAGCCATCAAACTAATAGCAATACTTGCACTTTATAAAAAATAATTTTTATGTCACATTTACTACATTAAAAAGAGTTCTAATTGCTTAAAATTGGCTATCACAAAATTTCATCATTTTGTTGAAAATTTTATCGAAATGAATGCGCATTTGCTATATTCTCACCTCAACATTTATCTGATTTTTTGACGTGATCAATCATCTGATTTTTGTTTATTTTTATTGATTTTTCAGAAAATTATAAGAAACAATGATAGAATAAGAAAATGGCAAAAATATGTCTTCATTTTAAGGGGGTCGGACACATTTATAATTTTCTTCATAAATGATCTGAAACAAATAAATTTTCATAATTAGAAATATGTAGAAGTAACATCCTAAAAATATATTCAATTTGTGATAAAATTAGATCCAAAAAAAATTTTGATCGATTTTAACCAAATATATGGCCATTTCAAAATTTTTGCTCTGCAGTCGACTCCGGATTCATGAACTGCATATATTTTAATTGGAGAGGTCCTAAAACTTTGATATTTTATATGACTATTGACTGAAGAGTTGTATGTATCCAATTTATTTGATTAAATAATTTTTTACCGTAAAAAATTATTTAATCAATTAAATTGGATACATACAACTCTTCAGTGAATCGACATATAAAATACCAAAATTTTAGGACCTCTCCCATTAAAATATATGCAGTACATGAATCTGGAGTTGACGGCAGAGCTCAAAATTTTACATTATGTAGAAAACAGTCTTAAAGATGAAATTACTAAAATACTTCTTTATTTCTTCTTCTTTATTTCTTAACTCCATCTCTGCCCTGAAATACAAAAAAGTATTGTTTTTAGCTCAGAACATTTTACATTTAGAACAAATATTCTGGTACCTCAGTATATGCCCGTATGGAAATAATAAATGTAGGAAATCATAGAAAACCGTACGAAATTGTACGAAATTGTAGGAAAGTGTAGGAAAGTGTAGGAAACTGTTGGTTTTCGGACAAAATTTGTACGATTTTGTACATTTTTGTACATTTTTGTATGGTTTTATACGTTTTCATACGATTTATAAATTTTCTCAAATTTGTCTGTAAAAACTTAAATGTATGAAAACGTAAGAAAATGTACGAAAACGTAAGGAAATGTAAGAAAACGTACGAAAACGTACATTTCCGTAAGTTTTAATGAATCTTACAGTTTCGTACAGTTTCGTACATTTATTTACGGATTCGTACGAGTTTATATACTTTCATACATTTTATTACGATTCGTAAATTTTTTGCGTCTATAACAAATTTTTCCTGTCGAAATAGTAAATGTAGGAAACTGTACAAATCTGTACAAAACTGTACGAAACCGTACGAAAACGTATTAAACCGTATTAATTAACCCTGCAAACTGTCCGAAAACCAACACTTTTGTACAGTTTTGTACAGTTTCTTATGGTTTTCTACAGTTTCGTATAGTTTATTACGATTTACTACACTTGTTTTTTTCCATATGGGTGGTCCATCAGACTTGTAAGCTATGAGCACGTGTAACAGTTATATCCACATCAGTCAGTCAAGTTTGTTAAGTGGTTTAACATGTAGATCCTTTGGTGCTTTTAAATCCGTATGTTTTTAATAATTTTTATCACATATATTAGATTCTTATGTACTGGTCTTATGAGGTAAATAAAGAATGTGTTGAGAAATCCAAAATCCTTCATGCATGTTATGAAGCCAGTATCGCTATAGCCAAATGCTTAAAAAAAATGTTTATAGCAACAACACTCCTATATTGATCTACTTTTAATGTCTGATAGGGTGAACTTCTTTACTTGTCTTTCATTATTCTTTTTCACATATAATATTATTACTTAATAAAGAGAATATGACTGATACATATATATATTTATTAACTGTTTTGACTTCAGAAAATAAAATGTCAATTATATCATAGTGAGATTCAGGTGATGATTGATAATGGTAGCTTTCTGGCAGAAGCGAAGGTTCCATAATATTTTTCTGCACAATAGCATATCTTTCGCTTCCTTTAAAAATTGATTTAAATCTGTACACTAAATGTTTTTTGTAATAGTTGAGTATAGACTTAATTTTTCTTTAGTATCAATTCCTGCTATTTTAAGTATAAAGTTTCCAATAAAAGTGCAAGTACTAAAAAGCTATTTCTAAAACTTTAATTCAACTGTCACTCGTATTATTCAAACACTTTTAAAAACTTATTTAAAATACCTTTACGTATTATAATACACTAACTGTTTACTTCCAAATTCGTTGGAAACAATGAAAACTAAGAACAACACTTTGTATAAAAAAGGTGCTGATGCTGATATCACAGTGTTTATATGAAATGACAGCTGTGCATGTTTACATTGCTTTCGGACTTTTACACAGGTTAAAATCAGCTCTATTATAATAAAGGAGTGAGCTGTGAGCGGCTGTCAGTGACAACTGTTAAGTCAGGTTATTACGGTGCCGACTTAACTGCTATAAGTTTTAAATTCAAATTTTTTATTTTGTCAAAAATACCGTCCATAAATTATATTATTTATTTTTTATTTTTATATTAATGTTTAAAATATTATTTTTGGACTTTTTAAAGTATATATAGATATGTAGAGTGAGAATTTTAAATATATTAAGAACAGGGAAATGAAAAAAAAATAGTAGAAATAATATACGATTATATAAATATGTATACAAGGAGAAAAAATGTAATTTGAACAAAAAACAAATGAAAAGCTTTATCAGTGTTTTATGTACATTCTTAATAGAAAAATAGGTAATGCTTTAAAACTAATTGTGGCATATTCTACAAGTGTTTTTTTAATAAAATATGTAATAGAAAAACAATTGATTTTTCGTCATTTTGAAGGTGTCCGACCCCCTTAATCGATTAAATGGATTGTATTTTTAACCATTTTCTTACCCTATCTTTCATTGCTTATACTTTCCTGAAAAATCAATATTTTTTAACAAATCAGAGCTTAAATTTTAGCTTTTACAGTTTAGTTTTATAATTTTTGTCCTCGTTTTCATATCTCAAATACTTGCAATCTGACAGTCAATGGATAAGAGACAATTTTTTATCTGAATGGAGGATATTTGAGATAACGTTGTCTATATCTCAAGAAAAGTAGTCCATAATGGACTGTCCATTTGACGAGAATGTGAGCATTGGACTTATTTTTTAGATATCAGAAATCGACTCTCAAATACCCGCGGAAATCCGTTTCCCGGAGCGTCGTGTGCACTCTCCTTGTTATTACTGTACGATAATTTAAGTATGCTTGCATCATAGTTGTCGAAAGTCTATCTTTTATTAATTTTTTCGCGATTCTTGTTATATCGCTAGAGCAATTGTACATAGTATAAATAAACTAGTTAGTTTAATTACACTGGTTTTTTATTCAAAACCCGATCCTCCCGATCGCGATCTTCGCTTACGATCCGGTAAATCCTTCTTGAATGCAGTACGACGCAACCATAGACTGGAGATTGCAGTTCTGCCGCTTCCATTGTTCATGGTCCTTCGAGCCGGATAACAGCAAGATCTTCAGGTCTACGAGGGAATTCGTGCAGATCTTCGAACGGGAACAGGGGGACAATCCTAGGCATCAGAGCAGCGACACCAGGAACGAGTTCAGCGAACCAAACTGAAACTCCAGCGACGTCTCTCTCTTCAAAACAAGGTTTAAAATTTCAGCTTTGCTCAGAAAGTCGAATGAAATTTTCAATATTTCATTCCAGATGATCTGGATCCATTTTAAAGTGACCTTTCGATTCAAGGCCCTGCTGAATAGCATATTCGCGGCCACTTGCGTTTAGAATTACGAGCGCCCCGTGTCATTTAGATCTGCGGCATTTGTATCTATCAAGCGTGCGCAAATTCCGCAGTTCCTCTGCAATGGAGACTGTCTACTCCATTTATAAGGACTAAATTAACTAATTAAGAGCGAACGTTTAGGTACGAGGAAAACCAATAGGTGTAAGGTGCGAGAGTGCGTACAGCCCAGTACGAAGCCTCAGTCTGACGGATAGCGAGAAAACCACTGCTTCGCTTACATTTCCGTGAATTTTAGAATTTTCGCTTCGGAAACGGATACTGCAGACGCTCGCGGATCTGACAAAAGAAGACCACGCTTTGTATCGTCAAAATTTACGCAATTAGTGAAAATTTCAACATTGCAAGCCGCAAACGTGAAACTTAGTTTATCGTCGTACCACGCAATCGCACTATAGCGCTTATACCTCGGCGGTGACAATCGGCGGCAATCGTAAGCGAGTTGATTATCTAAAATATTCTTAAAACTCAATAGCCGGGGTATACAAGGTCCACATAAATGGAGACGTGCAAAAGTATGCTAGTCGATTATTTAAAATATTCGTATACCCAAATAGCAGGGGGATGCCAGGCCCCCGTAAAAGAATGGAGGTATGCAGACGTGCGACAGTGAGCTAGTTGATTATTTAAAAAATTTTTAAATCCAAATAGCCTAGGGAACCAATATCCTCGTAGAAGAGAAACGCACGCAGATGTGCGATAGCAAGCAAGTTGATTATTTAAAAGATTCTTTAAACCCAGTAGCCTGGGGTTACAAGATCCGCATAAAAGAGGAAAGTACGCAGACATGTACAGTAAGCAAGTCGATTATTTAAAATATTCTGAAATCCGAATAGCCGCAAGATCCATGCAAAAGAAGGGAGTTACGCAAACGTGTGACTGTAAGCTAGTCAATTATTTAACCCTCATAGTCATGTAATAAATTCACAAAAATACTTTTGTTTGGCATATATTTGTTTATAACAAATGCAAACAATTATGGATTAACAATAAATCCTATTCGACATAAAGTTGGTCTACCCGTATGGAAAAAAAGAAATGTATGAAACCGTATACAATCGTACAAAACTGTATAAAAACGTATAAAACCAGATCTAAACATTGGTTTTTGGACAACTTTATAAGTTTTAACACGTTTTGATACGTTTTAGTACGGTTTCATACAGTTTCTAACATTTTAATACAGTTTTCTACAATTTGCAACGGTTTTATACAATTTCATACGGTTTTTTTACGTTTTATAGAGTTTATAAAACGTAAAAAACGTAAAAACGTAATTAAGTTTTTATAAACATAAAAACATAATTTATTTATTTATTTTTCTATTTATTTTGTTTTTATTTTGTATCAAAATGTATTAAACTGTATAAAAATCTATAAAACCGTATAAAAATTAATAAATTTGAAAAAATCTACAGAAATATACGGAAATATACATCTTTATACGGTTTCCTATGTTTTATTACATTAACCTTTTTACAAACTTGACATGGAAGAATTTTTGAATCGTAAGAAAATGTATTAAACTGTATAAAAATGTATAAAAATGTAAAAAACCGTATAAAATATGTCCAAAAACCAATAGAAAGGTTCATTTTTATACGGTTTTATCCATTTTCCTTCGGTTTCATACATTTATTATTTCCATACGGGTTTTACTATCACGTAGGGGATGAAGGCACGCTAACGTGCGAGACTAAGCGAAGCGATTCAATAAAATATTCTTAAACCCAAACAACTGAGGCAAACGTGGTCCACGAAAAAGAAGAAAGTTACACAGACGTGCAACCGTTAACGATCTCGATTATTTAAATTTTTTAAATAATCGACTAACTTACGGTCTCATGTATGCGTAATTCCTTTTGTTGCGTAATACTGGCAATCCCCGGTTATTTGGGTTCAACTGTTTTTAAAATAATCTACTCGCTTACTGTTGCACGTCTGCATCACTTTCTTCTTTTCCGGGGACCTCGTTTCCCCCGGCTTATTGGATTTCAGTACTTTTCAAATAATCACTCTCTTACGGAGGCACGTCTGCGTGTCTTTCTCTTCTACGTCGATTTTAGTATCCGGCTATTTGGCTTTACGAATGGTTTAAATAATCGACTTGCTTACTGTCGTCTGCGTAACTCTCTTCTTTTGCATGGACCTCATTTTCCCCGGCTGATTGGATTTCAGAACTTTTCAAATAATCACTCGCTTACAGTGGCACGTCTGCGTGCCTTCCTCTTCTACGTGGACCTCAGTATCTGGCTATTTTGCTATAAGAATGTTTTAAGTAATCGACTAGGTTACTGTCGGACATCTGGTTACTTCATTCTTTTTGTGAACCTCGTGTCCCCCGGCTATTTGGGTTTAAACATATTTTGAATAATCGACTCTCTGACTGCCGGACATCAGCGTGTCCGACTAATCGGGTTTCTGACTTTTTCAATGCACATCTACGTAACATCCTTTTTCTGTGAACCTCTCATCCTATTTCTATTTGGATTTAAGACATTTTTAAATAATCGACTCGCTTACTGTTGTAAGTTTGCGTGCCTCCTCTTCCACGAGGACCTCGCACCCTTCGGATATTTGGGTTTAAAAATTTTTCAAATAATCTACTAGCTTACTATTGCAAGTCTATGTAACTCCCTTCTTTCTCGTGGACCTCGCGTTCCCCGGGTATAACATGAATAAAAATGATTATTGAATTATATTATTTTAATATTAACTACAAATTGAATTGAAAAAATATATAGACAGAGTCAATGAAATAAATAAGCCGTGTGAAAAATATTGAATGCCTCTTCTCATTTTTATCATTATTTTATAATACTTTATCGAAGTATGTAATATACTATTACTTTAAGTAAAATGTAAAAATCATTATTGAAATAGATGTGTATTGTTACACATCTTTAAAGTTAATAAAGTTTAAAAGTTTTATATCTTTGTTTAAATTTATAAAACTACTATTACTTTGTATACAATACAATAAATTGTACAATAAATTATTATTGCATGATAATTTCCGTTTCAATTTCAACTAAACTTTATTAAAATATATTTAATATTATTTACTTTACGTAAAAATTATATAAAATTTTTTTATTTAATTATAAATTTTTTGCTGAAATTGAACTTTAATTATAATTTTTAGATGAAAATGTTAGTTCAAGACTTATAATAAAAAAAGATACAAAAGAAATAAAAATCAATTTAGTTTTTATTTATAATATGAAATATATAACTTATAAAGATTAATACATAGTAATACAATAGTTAAAACGTAATACACAAGTAATACAAAATTAAATCTGATATTATATAATAGTTAAATGTATAGGTATATAGGGAATCGTTTAGAAAATATATAAAAAAAATTACAAAACTGAAACTTAATGTATTAACATATCAAAACAGCTATATGTAAATATATAAAATTCATTGTAAAAGTAATATAAAATATTTCAGTTTGGTATAAATCCGTGATCCAAAAGTTACGCATTCTCCTTGGAAGTGTATATTAAACATATAAAAAATAGCTATGTATAAATGTATAAAATGTATTGTTGGAGCGGATATATTCAAATAAACAAGTCTGAGTCCTTTATATAAAAATTGATTTTATTGAAGTCTTCTGTATCTAACTGATGGCACACGGGACTCGATGCGTCCGGCTTGATCGGCGTTCGGCACGAGAGAGAGAGAGAGAGCGGCGTCACTCGCGCTCTCACGTTGTTGGCGAGGAGGCAGAGGGGAAGACGGCAGGCTATACGCTGCGCTGCTCTGCACGGCGCGTGGCGCCCTCCCGTAGTCGCTGGTATGGAACGCCAGCTCCTCGCTGTGTGTGTAAAGCGTAGCGGCTTGCTACGTGACGTGCTCTTGAAGCATATTTCTAACACTCCCTCCCTTCGAGGGTACGCAACTTCTGATTATCGTATCTTCTGGTTATCTTATAGAATTATACTCTGAGTCTTGTACATGTATATATATTTGTAGGTATTAAACTCAATCTAAATAAATTAATTACTCTGGATAAATTTTTGAATTTTATTTATATTAAAAAAAGTACAAACTATACATCTGGAAAACAGTCTAGGAGGTTTGACCTTCACTTGGATTATTTGGAGTCATCTTTGAAATAAAGAAAATTACACACACACACACACACACATATATATATATATATATATATATATATATATATATATATATATATATATATATATATATATATATATATATATATATATATATATATATATATATATATTATAACCATCTGATTTTATATTTATTATTATATTTTATGTATATTAGTGTATAGTGCCAATCCTCTGATTTTTAAACTATTCTGAATTCATTATTTTATCTCTTAAATATTTATGCGTATCAAAGGGAAGTGGTTTAGTCATTATGTCTGCTTTATTTTCTTTAGTAGAAACCCATCTGACTGTTACTTTTCCTTCTGAGATACATGACTTTATATAGTCACCGTGAGTGACTGCCATATGACTTTTACTCCCTGATTTTTCTCTATTTTCTAAATTACTTCTGATTGTTTCTAGATCGTCATCAAAGTTTTTAAGTTTGTGACTGCCATCCATCTGAGTGCAATCAATGGCTGACTTATTGTCGCACCATATTGTAACTGGATACATGGTTTCGCCTGTTGTATCTCTGATTGCTTTGTCTAACGATACAAGTTCTTGACATGCATCACTCATGGCAAGATACTCTGCTTGGCAAGTTGACAGTGTCACATACGTCTGTTTATGGCTTCCCCACATAATTGTATCACCAAATAGTTTTATTATATAACCACCTGTGGAAGATGAATCTGAACAATCTCTAAAGCTTGCGTCTGTCATAGCTGTTAGATTTTCGTCTTTTGCTCTGTATGTCAATCCAAGGTCAGAAGTTCCTTTGAGATATCTGAAAATTCTTTTTACTTCTTTCCAGTCCTCTTCTGTTGGATTTACTTGTCAAATAGTTGGCTGCAAATGCGATATCTGGTCTTGTAGCTCCTGCCAGATATAACAAACTTCCAATGGCTTCTCTGTATGGTGCTTTGGTTTTTATTTTTGGTTCTTCTCATTCGTTCGAGTTTTCTTCACTTCTGAGTTCTCTATTTTTAACTTGTCTTGTCACCATGGGTGTTCTCTGAGTTTTACATTCTGTCATGTTAAATCTTTCCAAGATTTTCTCTGTGTATTCTGTCTGTTTTAATGCCAAGGTTTTATTTTGTCTGTCTCTGATAATTCTCATTCCTAAGAAGTTCGCTGATTCTCCTACGTCTTTCATTTTAAATACAAGACTTAGTTTCTCTCTGATTTCCTCTAATTTTTGTTTGTCATTACCTGCTAGTAGTATGCCATCTACGTATAGAATTAACATAACTACTTTTCCATCTTTTCTCCAGATAAACAGGCATGGTTCATTTATGTCCTTTTCCAGTCCTAGTTTTAGTGCTTCTTCTGAAAACCTTACATTCCACCTTTTTGGACTGATTCTCAGACCATATAGAGCTTTCTGTAGTTTGCATACTTTTGTTCTTCTGATATCTGCATCACAGTTTATACCATATGAAATCTCCATGTATAGCTCCTCTTCCAGTGTTCCATTCAGAAAAGCGGTTTTGACATCCATCTGAAATACCTCTGGGTAGTATTTATTTATTATGGATAACGCCGCTCTGATTATCGCTAATCTGGATACTGGTGTGTATGTCTCTTTCAATTCGTATACATTTCTGTCTTTGAAGCCTCTGATTACTAATCTGCCTTTGTACACATTTTCACCTTGCTCTCCAGTTTTCCTTTTAAAGACCCATTTCGAATCTATTATGTGTACCTTTTTGCCATCTTTTGTTGTAGAGGGTCTATCAACAAATTGCCATACTCTGTTTTCCTCCATTGATTTTATTTCATCATTTATGGCTTCCAACCACCTAATTTTGTCTTTTGATTCCATAGCTTCTGAGTATGTTGTTGGATCTTTATTGATGGTTGTGTTAAAAACATGTCTGATTTCGTCCTCTGTATTGTTTCTATCGTTCATTGTTTCAAGGTTTGATGTTGCTACTTTGTTGTTTAATCTTAAGCTTGTATCCTATAGTTGTTTTGTTGTTTGGGTTCTTCTGATTGCCATGTATTTTTCTCTGTTTTCTGTTGTTTTCGCATTTCTTCTGGGTTGTTTGCGTTTATCAGCTTCTGGGTTTTCTGGCTTTTTGTCTTCTGCTTTTCTTTTCTTTGATCTCTCATCTTTTTGTTTCTTTTCTGATTCTTTTTCCTCTGGTTTATTTTCTTGAATCTCTTCTGCTTGAGTTTCTTTCTCTTTTGAGTATAATGGTGCTATTTCTTTTTCTGGATCCTTAGATTCTTCTGTTTCTTCTGATTTGTTATTCTGTTCTGGCTAAGTTTTGTAGATGCTTTGTAGACCAGTTTTTCATTACATCTGACATGTCTGGAGTGAAGGAATTTTCCAGTTGAAGGATGCCAAAGAACGTAACCTGTCTGTGAGTACCCTACCATTATGGCTTTAATTGCTCTTTCTGAGAATTTCCTTTCAGTTATGGGAATTTTGGCATATGCTACACATCCAAATCTTCTGATTTTCTCTAAGTGATTTCTAACTTTTGGAGTTAGCATATTTATTGGTGTCTCCGAGTTTAACGACTTATGTGGTGTTCTATTGTAGATATGGACTGCGGCTTCTACTCCCAAAATCCACATGCTTTCTGGTAAGCCAGCATCTATCATTAAAGCTCTGATCTTGTTTTGCAATGTCTTATTAAATCTCTCTGCAGTTCCATTTAATTCGGATGTGTGTGGTGGTGCTACATGATACTCTATCTTTTCTTGTTTCATTACTTCTGAGAATTTTCCTCCGATGAATTCTGTTCCATTAGCTGCTCTGATGTAACAAACTTTTTCATCTTTGCCTAATAGGTTTCTTGTAGTTATTAGGAATTTTTCAAGACAATCACCACCTTCATTTTTGTGTTTGACCGAGTAAGCTTTAGAAAATCTAGTGAAGTCATCCACAAATACAATTATAAATCTGTTGCCACCAGGGAATGAAGCTGGCTTTATGGGTTCCATTGTGTCCGTATGTATCATTTCTAGTGGTCTGGATCCTCTGGTTCTATTCTCTGAAAGAGGTAATTTTTCCATCTTTGCCATGATACACACTTCGCAATCCATAATGTCTTTGTCGAATTTAATTCCTTTTAATTTTTCGTGTGATTTTTGCATCTGTTTGAGATAACCTAAAAAGGCGTGTCCTAATCTAATATGCCATAGCATACCTTCATTTAATTTATTCTTTTTACTATCATCTGATTTTTCATTATAATTTAGAATTTCCATAGACTCATTTATACTCATTTTATCTAGGTTATGTATTTTCCTGTTCAAAATACTTTCATCTAAATCGAAATCGCTAGTTATTTGGGGGCTTCTGATATTTTGTCTAGTTTGAACGAGTTTTTCTCGATTCTCCCTCCCAATCTCAGGCGTATGTGTTTCAAGTTTCTCTATATTCTCTTCTGATAATTTGTTTAAATCTAAGTTCATAACATCCGTCTGAGATTGTTGCAAAAACTCGTCCAAAGTTACGAACCTAGCTATGCATGAATATTTTTCGCAATCTGAATTTACATTGTTAATATTTCTTTGTTTTTCTACTTCCAAATTTATTATCCAATTTGGCTTTTCATATTTCCCAGTAATTTATTCAGCACCTGTATTTTTATCAAAAATTTTCAGAATTTCGTCATCTAAATAAATTCCTAAACCTACATCTGCAAATCGTCTGAGAGAGATTAAATTCTCTGATATATTTTCTGCTGATATTACATTTTTCAATATAATTATTTCATCTTTATTAATATTTGATTTTACAATTAAATTTCCTTTTGCATCTATCTGAATATTCGCTGAGTCATTTTTGTTCGCGCTTCTAATAAACTCTCCCGTGCATTGTTTAAAATCGCTCGATATAATACCCTTATTTACAACATGATCGGTGGCATCTGAGTCTGCGATAAATGTAATTTGTGTTTCTGATTTGAATTTATGATTATTGTTAATCGTACCTGCAATATACGCTGTTGCTCCTTGCTTTAAGGTATTTTGGGCTGCACCTCTTGCGCCTCGATTTGCTCCCTACCTCTAAAATTTCCCCTCCCACCGCCTTTTATACCATTACCTCTACCTGTTCTATTATCTCTCCCTCTGTTATTTTTGTTACTTCTGAACTGTGTGTAATTGTTTGTGTGGTTTTGTGTCGTGTGGTATTTAAACTCCATATCATCATACCTTCTGGGTGGTTGTATTGCCCCCTTCTTGGGGCAATCTGGACCATTGTGGTCGAATTCTTTATCCCAGAAATAGCAGAACCACTTATTCTGCTGTTTCAACAGGCAGTTTTGAGCCATGTGCCCCCTCTGATTGCATCGGAAACATTTGGCATGCGGCCCCGACTGCCACTCTGGTTTCTTCTGAGCTAGTTGTACCTTTGGCCCTCTGGTTTCCTCTGCGTGCTTATTTTCTGCTTCTAACTGTAAAAGAAATGATTTTATTTCTTCTAAAGTTATTTCCTTATTATCAGTCTGTCTTCTGATTAAGTAAGCTCAACGAAGTTTAGAATTATCGCATGAAACCGCTTGGTAGAACGCTGATCTTTTCTCCTCCTCAGATAGTGGCACCCTTGTATCGCAGCTCTCATACTCTCTTATAATCGTATCGAATCTATCACAAAATGCATTTATTTTTTCTTTCTTATTTAATTTTAAGCGATAAATTGAGCCCTAACTGAGGATGCTGTAACATTTGCTTCTATTTTTCCGACTTCTCTGATTTTATCTATTATTTCTTTTGGTTCTTTCAAGTTCAAGATTTTCTTATGATAATATTCGTCTAAGTGGTTTATAATAATGTCTCTGACTACTGATTTTCTCTTTTCTATTTCTTTTTCTGTGAGATTTAGAGGGGCTGATATTTTATCATCGATAGTATCTAGTAAATCATTTGAACTTAACTCTGAGTGGAGGTAATCTAATCATACATTTAAAATTACTTTCTGTGTTAATTTATAGTCTCTTTTGATGTTTAGCTTTGAACTATTTTTCTTTGATTCTAGCGTCTGAGTAAAATTTTTAACGATTTCATTTAAATCATTTATTGTAATATTTTGTTGTGATTGTGTGTTACTCATGCTTGTTTCTAGGTTTATATTATCGTCTGAGATTAAGGCGGTGGAATTAAGGATGGGTTGTGGTACCTCGAGTCGTCTGATCCTCGCTGTTTCCACCTCTAGCATTTTCTCCATCAGTTGCCTCTGTCCCTCCATCAGAGACTTCATCTCTGCCATCATCTGCTTCTGTTCTTTGTGGTTTTCGCGCATCGCGCGAAACCACATGTCGATATCCCCTCTTGCTCTTTCTGACGGCAGCCGGCAAGAGACTGGTAGTCCGGGCGGCGTGTGCGGCGAATTTGGTGTTACGTTGCCGTCTGATTATATGTAAATAATTATTCTGATAAATATTTGGTCTTTTATATACCTCTGAGCATTCTGATTTTAAAATTTTACAGATCTGTACTCTGATTTTCATTTAAATTAATTATTTACATTCTGTTCTGAATCACCATAATATCAATTTTGTTTCGATATACTTTTTATCACACTGTGTAAATGACTTTATTTGATTTGAGATAGAGATAATTATTTATATACATATTAAATCTAATTACTTTGTCCGCCGTCGGCCTGAACTTGTCTTTCTGGTGTTCGTTCTTCTGTTGGACATTGTGATTTCTCTTTTCTATCTTCTGCTGCTTCTGAGCTTCTGGATTCTGGAATGCCAAATATTTCTTCTGTGTAAAGTTATATTTTTATTTGTTTTATTGTGCTTCTCCCTGTACTAGACCGCACAGCAAGTCTAGTAAGTTCGAAGCTAGTTGTTACTTCCGTGTGTATCGTTTCCGCGCTCGTGCTCCCTCCGAACGTGACGTCACGTACAGCAATGACGCCAATATTGTCAGAGAGATGGCCGTGCACTTACACAGTCCCGATAATTCACAAAGTTGTAACGACTTTACATGAGGGCAAGAATTCTCTGTACAACAGTATCATCTACGCCTCATGTCGTCATTACAGTGTTTTATCTCGCGTCTGAATTTACTTCCGAGAATTGTGTTTGTGTGTGCGTGTGCGCGCCTGTCTGAGAAAAAAATCTTATGTGAAAGGAGTATCGTCTGACGCTTTCTCCGCGTTTCGTTTCTGTGTGTGCTTCTGTGTGAATGTACGCGCTTAGCGGATAGAAAGCATTAGTCTGAATCAAAATGGCGTCTGATTTTCTCGTCGCTTCTCGTCCGCGTGAGCGCATCCGTGCGTGCGCGCCGCATGCGCGTCACAGCAACCTTCTACTCCCTCCGAATCTCTGAGTCAAGTTTTTAATTTGTATACACACCCCGCGTAGCTACGATTTGCGCCCGCACCACACTTTTTCACTTTTACTTCGCACTCCGCACCGGTCTATTTATACTTTCTCGTTTCGATCAATTTACTTCTGATACTTACTTCTCAACTTACATTGATTCTTTATTTTATCCTTTTTATCGCAAAGTTAGAGTTACCTATCGCGTATTTCTAATTAGCTCTTGGCTATTCTAAAAACTTACGTCCGAATAAAACTCTTGCCATGTGGTCAAAAAATTAACATGGCCGCGTCTGTAGGTTAGCCTCGCATACAACTCAGGTACTCACCAATCTTCTTCTGGGTGCCTGCTTCCAAAAACCAGCGTGGCTAAGCCTATAACCTGTTGGAGCGGGTATATTCAAATAAACAAGTCTGAGTCCTTTATATAAAAATTGATTTTATTGAAGTCTTCTGTATCTAATTGATGGCACACGGGACTCGATGCGTCCGGCTTGATCGGCGTTCGGCACGAGAGAGAGAGCGGCGTCACTCGCGCTCTCACGTTGTAGGTGAGGAGGCAGAGGGGAAGACGGCAGGCTATACGCTGCGCTGCTCTGCACGGCGCGTGGCGCCCTCCCGTAGTCGCTGGTATGGATCGCCAGCTCCTCGCTGTGTGTGTAAGGCGTAGCGGCTTGCTACGTGGCGTTCTCTTTAAGCATATTTCTAACAATTATAAAAGTAATATAAAAGCACATTGTGATATTATATTCAGGCGGCCTTACACCTAAAAATTTTGAAAAAATCAACTTTTTTTTATTGAATTTTTTAATTATACATGTTATTCTGAACCTAACAAAACTAGTTTGGATCAAAAATTAAAATAATTAAAAATGATATGGTTAAAAGAGCTTTCTATCTTCAAAATGACAAAAAAATTGATTTTTTTATTTATTTTGCCTTTTTTTATGCTTTTACGCTTCTGATAGGAAAACGTTTACTTAGATATGTTTTAAAATATCAAAACACATCATTTAAGCCATGCTAGTATAAGGATAACAAACTAATTAAATTTACATACGGGATTTATTGTAAAAATAAAATAAACCATATTGTGGAATTCGAAATCCAGTGGAATCGTCTTCTGACAATTTTGCACTTCCATTCTAGTAAAATGACCATTCCGTAACCAAAATTCGACAGCAATTTACTATATATGAATACTCCCTTTTGTACCTATATATAACTTGTCTGCTTATACCAGTGTAAATATACAGTTGCACAGCTGACAGCTCATATAAGCAAAGATACATAACAATGTGATTTCAACAGTTTGTTTTGCAGAGTTATTGCTTTCTGATAGAGAAAGATTTTTTTCTTAGTGCTTGATTATTTGTATTCACAAGTGAATTTAGGATAAAAAATTTAATGTATTGTGTATGTGAAGATATATATCTGAAAAGTCTAAGTGTAATTATAATACAAGCGTGCAGTTACAGTTTTGGAAACAGTTTAAATTTGGAAAGTAGTTTCAGTTCAAAATGAGAATGCTGTATGAAATTTAATACTGAAAAACATGTGCATTGGCAAGATTGAATTAAGTATTTTAAAGAAGAGACAGTACAAATTTTTATCGCATAAAAATAAATACATCTTTTTTCTAAGAGAGATGAAAGTAACATATTAAGTCTAACTCTCTATAGGATATATAATTCAATTCAGAAGATTTGTGAATTGCAATAAGTGTCAAGATGTATATATACACATAAAAGTGACAAGCCTGCTCACATGAATATAGGCTTAAATTAAAGATATTTTTAATATTTAATATGTGTAATCAAGTGATCATTGAAAAAATAGGCTTATCGGCTTTTATGTACTTATGTACTTTTGTCTATGACAGTGATGGCTTCTTAAGTTTCGATTTGGATGGTTGGGATTTCATATTTCATAAGACCTGGCGCATATTCTATATTTATCTTAGTATTATAAATAATAATCTAACTCAGTACAATGTGTTAGAAAATGATTCAACAGTACATGAATCAAAAGTACAAAAGAAGGACAGATTGAGCAGTAACTTTTAATGGCACGAATGCTGCTAGCTTAGCAATAACTTTTAATGAAACGGATGCATGCAAGGTGCCAGAGCTTCTATTTTAACCATTTTACATGGAAGAACAGACAACAGATATACAGGAAAGTGGGTTTCAAGAAGGAAAAGAATGGAGATCAAATGGCTGATTATTTTTGGAGTTTTATAGTATTTTTCTTTGCAGGCTTATTTCTCAAAATGTTATTTTTTAAAGTTTGTCGTAACTTTTCTCTGAGACCGGTCGATAAATTTTCATGAGACAAAGTGCAAATTGTTCTTAATTTATGTAGTTATGGGCGTAGGAGTTGCAATTTTAAGGTTTCCATGTATAAGTATTTTTTTCATGGCAAAAACCCAAAAAATTCAAAAAGATGCAAAAAAATGCAAAAAATTATTGTAAAAAAATCAGTTTTTGCCATTAAAAAAATACTTATACATAAAAACCTTAAAATTGCAACTCTTACGCCCATAACTACATAAATTAGGAACAATTTGCACTTTATCGCGTGAAAATCTATTATGCGGTCTCAGAGAAAAGTTACGACAAACTTTTTTTCTTGAAAATCCTATAACTGAGGATAAAATGAGTTTAAGGACCTCTGTCTTGGCTCATTTTATTTAAAATAAGTTATATTTACAATATATTTTGATTATTTTATTATAATAATAATTTTTATAATTTTTTTAGGTAATTTTAGCCAGAAAGGCCTATAGGTGTAAGACCGCCTTAAGTTTTAAATATATAAACTGATTGTTATAAACTAATTGTATATTATTGTAAATAATACAATTTTATTATTTAGACATAAATTTAAAATGAATTAAAAAATTATATGAATTCTACTGCAAAGCCACCAAGATATTTCAATTTAACTTCTTTTTCTTGAATTTCTTCTTGAAGATGATTATATAAAGTTTCATTGCTTACCAATAAATCGCTAGTTTTTTTTTTGTAAGAAGATGTCGAAACTGTTGTTCAATTCTACCACAGCTTTTTTCCCATATTTTGTAGTTATTATATTTATTTTAGTCACTTTATACTGTTCGTTGACATTTTAATCTTTTAATTTCTTACAAGGTAAAAAGTGAAAAGAACGTGCTGCAACATTGATGTCTTCCATTATTTTAGTGTAATTGCAAGACTTTTATGTATAGTAGAGTAGAGTAGAGTGATCGTAACTGAAATCTTGGCACTAGGAGCGCGCACTTTATAAGCCCACCAGCGCTTCTTTCTATCCTCACCTAGTCAATTTCCATGGGTTCATAATTTTCATTTTGCTGTACTTGCTCCCCACCGTATTCATAATTTTTATCTGGCTGTATCTGCTCCCCACCATGTTCCTTTGGCTTCTTCTCATCATTGTTAGAAAAATTCTTTGTTTTTGTAATTCTTCTGAAAATGTTTCGTCTAATACTATTAAATTAAATTGATCTATAATATCAGATATTAATCCACTCTTTACAGATATTTCTGTAGAAAATGAGTTTTGCAGGATCCGCTGTTTTAAAAGTAAAACACACTGCACAGCACAGTGACTTATTGGGTTTTTATTTAAATGCACATCACCAATTCACTATCATCCACATAAAACTTTAATTTTCCAATTTTTGGACAGTGAAGATCTTCTAGGTTCACTATTTGCACATTATCATTATCGTAAAACGATTGAAGCCACACTTTTTTTTTGTATACCTTTTACATAAATTGTGATCTTCTTTGCCATTTCAAGCAGTTCTTCTAAGGCATCTACTAAATCTTCGTGTGTATCTTCTCCACAATTCCAATCTAAGCCATGTAAATAATTCTTTAACCATAAATTACTTTTTTGAGATTTTTTGTACAATTCATACCATTTACATGGTGGTTTTATAACCATTTCAACTATTTTGTTACTATCCGTTTGCACATTGACTGCAGCTAATTCTTTACATATGAATTCGTTGTTGTTTCCACGAAATCCCTTAAAATCCATAACTACCTCCATTTTGCTGTGGATTAATTAAGTAAAAACTAAAATTTATAAAATAAAAATAATATTTAATTTTTTTTCACACCTTATATAATAACTTTATTGAACGTTTTTGCAGACTATTTTTTAATGATCTTTTGAAATTATATTTTTTTAAGTAGCACTTCACTGAATATAAATGCACTAAAATATTTTATTGAAATAGTTTATTGCAAAAGCATACACAAAATCACTTTTTCTGGTATTATAGCTATATCAGGAATATAGCATAGCTTGTCAGCACTATGTCTTCATTAGAAGTTCTTATTAAGAAAGATTTTTTTAACTAATTGATTCATATTGTTACACAAGCTTATAAGAAGAGTTAACCCTACACACCCCTCTACGATTTCAGCCGTGAGGCGGCGAGTGCCGCAGCCCCCACTTATTACACTTAGCTGTAGCAAACGAGGTCCCCACTACAATAAGATAGTTCACTCTATACCCCTCCACGATTTTAGTGGTGAGGTGACGAGTCACTACAATCCCAGTTTCGCATGTTCACTCCCCACTTTCAAATCTTTTCTCTCCCACTTGAGCGGCTTTTCTGACTCAGGTCACCATCAGATGGTGACTTAGTCAAGAGTTCACGCGTTCATTTTAGTATGGATGATGCCTCAGTGAAGAGCAAGCATAATGAGACTGAGCTCAGCGCTTATCTGCAGCTCCAAATGTTGCACAAAATTCTGTAACTATATGGAATAATGGGGCATATATTGTTTGAGGTAACTACAAATTTTGTTAAATTTTAGAAGATTTTTTTTCTTTAGTTACACGAACAAGACTTTCATCAATTTTTAGTACACATCGAAAACTTAACTTTTGGCAGAGATTTTTTAATTTATAATTTTTAGTGACATATTTCAACTCAACAAGATTTCTTAACCAAGTCAACAATGTTTAGAATTTTTTTAGCTAGATACATGCAACGTAAATTTTAAGATTTTCCAGTATTTTCACAGTCAGGACATCAATTTTCAAGACACTTTAAACTTGCTTTTTCACAGAGACTTTTATTTTACAATTTTTAGCGACATATTTCAACTCAACAAGATTTTTTAGCCAAGTCAACAATGTTTAGAATTTTTTTAGCTAAATACATGCAATATTGTAACAGGGCGAATAGCTTTCGGAGCGAGAGAGTTTTCGGCAATGCCGAAAGCTTACCTTTGATGCTCTCTCTCTCTCGCTCACTATGCTCCGCAACGACAAAGTCTTCCTCAGCGCTATTCGTCGAGGACGACGATCACCCACGTTGCGGCTCGAGCGGCGCCCTGGCAGAATTGCCGGTTCCGCGCGCGCTCGGTGCAATGTCGTTCGCTTGCTGTGTACAACCGGGTAACTCAGAAGTTACCCGAGAATTTAATATCGTGTGTGACTCTACGCGCTTCTAGATAACGGGGAGAAGCGCGCAAGTACCCGGAGCTCGGATGATCGCCGAGAAAGTCAGCGATCCCGCGGAGGCGGCGATATCCGAGGTAACAATAGGGATAACGAGCGGAGGGGGGAAGGGAGCAAAATAATAACTCGCGAACTTCGAAATACAAAACACCAAAGAGGCAGGTTTATTGGTCTGTAAGAATAAAAGCTAACATAGGCAAAAGTGACTATATGCGCCGCAATGTTTATTTCTCGCGAGGTTAAAATGCCTCGCGAGTCGCACGCACCGTGGATGTCGCGTTCACACACACTCTCGGAGACGAGGTGCACCACTCGTCTCCGTCGCTCTCTACCTCGCGCGTCGAGGTAGAGTCTCGTACGCACGCAGGGCCTGCAGGAACTCACCTCAGCGGTGAGTCGCTGTATCTCGGCGGCGTAATCTCTCGCCGCGTCGCCTGTAGTACTCGCGAGGTCTCTTCCTCGGGGCGATCCTGGAGGGGGCGACATGCAGGGACGAGCTTGCTCGCCGCGGACGCAGAGAGAGTCTCCTCGGTGCTTGGCACTCGCGGCAGACTTTTTCGCGCAGGGTTTCTGCTCGGGGAAAATCTTCTTTTCGTTTTTTCCGCACCTCACTCTAGCTTTTTCGAGCGTCCTCGGGCACAGTCCAAACTAGAGTGTCGCTCGCGCGCGTCGTTGCCGATTTTCTCTTTTCGCGCATACACACGAGCGCCATAAGTTTCGTGTCCGCGCGCGCGAGGGTAATAACCCGCGAAATTCGAACTTCGTTACGTTATAAATTTTAAGATTTTCCAGCATTTTCACAGCCAGGATATCAATTTTCAAGACACTTTAAAACTTGTTTTTAACAGAGACTTTTTTATTTTTACAATTTTTAGCGGCATATTTCAACTCAACAAGATTTTTTTAGCCAAGTCAACAATGATTAGAATTTTTTAGCTAGATACATGCAATACAAATTTCAAAGGTTTCCAGCACTTTTACAGTTAGATCATCTATTTTTTAGTAAACATTATCAAATTTTTTAGCTGCAGTTCCTTTTAGTGTATTATTTTTCAATAGGAAAATATTTTTATTCACTATTTTTAATAGAAATTTATGAATTAATATCACTACTTTTCTTAGTTATTTGTATAATATTATTTAAGTAATATATAGAATTATTTAGTCCGTTTAGAAACTGAACTATTACTTTGAAAATAGTTTTTTCCTATACGTATTTTTAGGAATAATAGTTCGTAAATGTATATGTTTTAATCTCTTCATTTTAGAACAAGTATTTTTTTAATCATTATAATTTTTATATTTTTTATTAACAATTATTTATAAAATTTGTTTCTATAGATATAAAACTAGTTTATCTTAAATAAAAGTTGGGAATGAATCAAGTGATCTCTTTCAAACCCTATACTACTAACGCTATAGGAAATCTTTGGAAGGTAATAGAACACCTAAAACATTTCGTTATGTTTACAATCTCGTACTTTGATAATAAGCGACTCTTGAATTCGGTGATGAATTTAGTTCAGTCCAGTTCAGTTTCTGATCCCGAACACTAGTGAGAGAGTGAATAGATTAATAAAAACGATTTCAATTTATAGAATAAAAAAATCATCGGTGGCACCGCGATATGGAACGCGCCAAGTCACAGTCACACACTTCCGGAGAGATCCTCGTAAATTATGTGATCTTCCATTACCACCATTTGCAGAAGTAAATTTTACTATTTGACTATTAATTTATTTCATTTTGATTTTTAATTTTTGTTTTAACACTTGTTCTTATAAATTTAAAAAAGAAGTTGACATTACATATAGATAGTAATATGTTTAAATTATTTGTAGGAAGCGAAACAACAAAGATATTATAATAAAGATGTTATATTGCACAAAGACCAAGCAGTGCAATATGATACACCAGAAATACAAGAGGTATTTATTTTATATTAAATTATTAAAATATTAATTATGAAATTAAATAATAATAACTCTAGTGAATTTTTATTTATAGACAGATGATCAACAGAACAATGATCTGTCACACTCAGATGAGAAAGCTGTTGAATCGATTATGCAAGAAATAATAGAGGTAATTATTTTTACTGAACTTTTAAAATATTCTAATCATAAAATAAAATAACATTTCGATCATTTCAGAAAGAGAAAGCAGTAAAATCAATCATGAAAGAAATAGCAGAGGTATTTATTTTTGCTTCCTCAAAGAGGAAGCTTTGTAACGGTGAAAAAAATTTTTGAAACAAAAAATGTTCAAAAACATGTTTTAAGACTTTTGGCGCTAAAATCCATTGTTTTTGATAAAAAAAATTTTCGTGTCTGTGTGTGTGTGTGTGTGTGTGTGTGTGTGTGTGTGTATGTGTGTGTGTATGTGTGTGTATACAGGCGATAACTTTTGAACCGATCGACCGATTTACATCGGAAAAGGCTTATTCTCTTCGCTTCGGAGGAGAATATAGAGAGCATAACCTAGTTTTTGATTTTACCGTTTTTTTTTTATAAGCAAAAAACGTTTTTGAATTTTTCGTTTTTTTGATTTTTTAATTTGTTTCAGCCAGTATTACTTAATAAACTAAAATTTTATTAAAAGGTCTTTAAATTACCTACAATTTCTTTTTTTTTAATTTAAATTATCTCTAGCCTGTCATTTGTTATTAATGAAAATATGGTTTATATTTCTTTAATTAATATCTCAAAAACTTTTTAATTTTTCTACTCGAAATTTTTACCACTTCCAATGAGTGTGGTAGCGCTTCCATCGCGCAAAAAGTGCCTCGAGATTAAAAAGTGTTTGTGTTGGTGAGTGTCTTGAGACAAAGAGAAAGACTCAAGAGCGTGAGAGGAGTCTCCGCTCGTATCTCAAGGCACAAGGTGCCTAGGAGGACCGTGGTGAAGGAGTCCGCCAGGAGGGGAGCACCATGGCTGAAGGAGACGCCGGCAAAGGTATGTAAATTAAAGTGTTGATTGGTGATTAGTCGCGGTGTACGTAGGTGGAAAGTGTGCGAGTTGTGCTAGTGCGCGTTGAGTGGTTTTTCGAGCGAGAAAGAAGGTTTTAGACGGGTTATTGCGAGTCTGTGCCGGCGAATTCCTCGAACCGGCATGGACGCGCAACAGGTTCGCGCAGGAACGCGCACGTGTATATGCGCGCGCAGCGGGCCAAAATTGCCGCACCGCAGTGCTGTCGCATTACTGCGCCTTCTTCTCCCCGACGCGCGATGCGCCATGTTGAGAGAGAGCATGGTGGGCGCGGGCATCGTGGGGGGAGGAGAGAGGGAGCGCGAGCACGGGAGAGACGACGGCGCGCGGAGTCGAAGAAGGAGCTCGCGCGCAGCCGTGACGCGCAGAGAGAGAGAGAGAGACTCGGGCCGCGCGGAGAAGGAGCACGCGGCGCATGCTTCTCGATAGGCGCGCGGCGTATACTTCGCAATAGGCGTGCGCAGAGAGAATCTGCAATAGTCGCAAGGAGAAGAGGCGCGCGGCGTCGTAGAGTGGGAGAGAGAGAGAGAGAGAGAGAGAGACTATAGTTGCGTAGCAGAGAGGCGCGCAAGGTCCTCTGCAGTATATATGTATATATACATATATGTAGCGCCCCTGAAACGCGACGCAGTGCATGCTAGCTGCGCTACGTCAATGCGGGAGGAGGTTGCTAAAATTAATAGACAGATTCAGACTATAGGAGTTAGAGAGAAAGTGTGCACACATGGAGTAAAATCGCGCGTATTTGAGTGAATGACGTCAAAATATAGTCTAAATATTGACAGTATCGCCTTCTGTTAGGGTGTAAAGTCGTGCTTTTGACGAGATTTTTGACGAGATTTTTGACGAGATTTTTGACAGTAAGAAGGTGCCAGGAAGACGTTACGATTCGAATCGGATTTTACAGTTAGACAGATATAGCTATAAAATTTGACAGTAAGCACGCCTTTGACAGAAGTAAAATGGATCCATATAGAGTGTATATAGACAGTGTAGACGAGTAGACAGTAAAAGTAGCGCGCAATTTGAGAGAATATTATCATGACATTGATGAGACAGTAGACAGTAAAAAGGAGATAAGTGTAACAGTGACAGATGAAAATTATTGGCTTAAAGGCAATAATAAAAACAATTATTTAGAGAGTAAATAAAATTCTGATGTGTTTCAATTTTATTTAATTAGATCAGTATTGACAGAAAGTTACACACTTAGAAAATAGACAGCACAGGAGAGTTTTAAATAATAGTTTTGAGAGTTTATATACTAAAATGAAATTGAATTTTACAGGTAAACTGGCTGAGCTTCGCAAAGGGTGTTTGAGGCAGTGTGGAGAAGACAAGAACTCCACAAGGAGCATCAAGGAGAAAAGATTTTTCTCGTCAGGAAGGATGATGGAAAATTTTATTTGATTTTCTCGGATAAAAAGTTGATCAGAGTCGACCATCATCTCACTAACCAAGAGTATCAACTGGCCTTTGAGAACTGGATTGATTTAGAAAAGGTGATTCCTTTTGGTGTACCTCAACCTCCGGAGGGAGGCACAAGAGAAGCTGAGGCAGCAAAGGAGTCAGTGACACTGGAGACTGTTCAGAAAATGTTGGAGCAACAGAGATCAGAAATGAGAACAGAGATGTTGTGACCAATATTAAAATGACCCAAGAGGAGTTAATGGAAAGACAGAAGGATATAAATCAGCAGTTGATGGAAGGGCTGGTAAACAATCTGAGAAAAATGCTCCAAGCAACCATCGGAGGGGTCATGCGTCAGAGTATAGAGAGTTCAAAGATTAAGGAAATTAAAGAACTTCCTGCAGGAGAAAACAAGGAAATACCTAAAGAGGACCAAGATGGTGGAGAGAAAAAGGAGAAAGGGGAAAAGGAGAAACCCAAAATTCTCTCAGATGTGATTTTTACAAACAGCCCGTTTATTTCTAAGTCGAAGAGGTATGTTCCCATGGAGAGGTATGTTTCCATGGTGACCTCGCCTTCATCGAGGAAGAAGCTGCAGCCTTGCCAGATATGAGAGAGCGTAAGTCAAAGGAGAAGGAGGAGCCGGATCCCAGATGGGCCCCCATCATCACTGCCAGCTCTCCCAAAGGGCGCGCATCTTTCCCAGAGGATGGGGAGATTCTGGAAACTGAGGAGGATTGGGATCTGCCGGAGGGCGAGAGACCGAAAAGGGTGAGACCGGAAAAAGGGGTAAGTGATGCCATTTACAATAATAAAGAAAACAATAAATTGAGAGATAGAGAAATTGCTAAACTTATAGACGAGAAAGTAAATGAGAGAGTAAATTCAATCTTGAAGGAAAAAAGTAGACTCAATGAGAGTACTAATTCCATGATAAATTTGACAGATAAAATTCAAGTTGAAGTGTCAGAAAAAATGTCTGGCACTAATAGACAGTACAAATTGACAGCAAACTTAAAGTTTGAAATGTTTGAGGACTATTTAAGGTCTGAACTCAAAACAAAAAGACTGGAGTATGTCTTAGACAAGGAAAATTTCACAAATGTCCCTGAAACTAAGTTGACAGATGATAATACATTTCTTACAATACAAGTCAGGGACATTATAATAAATCACATTGAATTAAAATATTATACTAAAATAGTGGAATTGAGAGAACCACAGGAGATCTTGTGTAAATTAAAGGAGTATAAAAGACTGGAAACGAGAGTGACCAGTGTATCCGCTAGAAAGGACCTGTATGCTATGAAATTTAATCCCAAAAGAGAGAAAGCTGCAGAATTTTGGGATAAATTTGAGGAGTAAGTAAAGGTGTATGAAAATGTGCCAGAAGCTGGTAAAATGACAGAGAAAGAGAAACGAGACATTTTCATGCATGCTGTAGTTGAGTCTGTTCCCGGAGTAGAAGTATTTAACTGTTTGAGCAGACAGACTACAGGAAAGGACGTGACATATACTGGACTAAAAGATTATCTGTTACAGGTTGAATCAGCTACTGCAATGGCGCCGAAGGTGCCGGCAAAGAGTGCTATGATGGCACACAGAGCCTTCAGGGCTGGAAGTAGTCGTGACAGAAGCCAAGCTAAGGGAGTTAGCCGGCTTGACAGGACAAGGTGTTTCTCCTGCGGCTTGTTTGGACACATCTGTCCGGACTGCCCCTCTCCTGGCGATCCGGTATGCTACACCTGCAGGTTGCCAGGAACTGTGGCCAAAAATTGCCTGCATGGCAAGAGACAAGCAGAGATGCAGGAATGGAGGCCAGCGAAGCAGGCGAGACAGGAGGAGAGAAAGCTGGAGGCAGCCAGAGGCGCTGGTACCCAAACTACGCAAGTATTTACCCGCGGCAGAGGTGCTATGCGAGGGCGAAGCGGCAAAGGCCGTGGCGGCGGAGGCCGAAATCAAGCAGGACCCTCAGGCAGGGCCATGATGGCTGCAGAGGAGCAGGAGGAAGAAGGAGAAGAGAGAGAAGGTAAGAGAATGAAATTTTCCGTTAGCGAGAATAACGATGAATCGAGAAATGTAATATTTAATTTCATAGCTGACTCAGGAGCGACTGAGCATTTATGCAATACGAAATTAATCTTTGAAACGTTAGATGAGAAAGATAACCAATAAAGGGGTAGGACTAAACATTGACGGATCAGGAGAAGTAAAAATCAACTCGGTAAGGGGTGGAGAGGTTGTTCTAAATAATGTATTGTATTCTAAGGAGTTGTCAGAGAATTTGTTGTCACTCAGACAATTTGTAGATCAGGGGTTGCAAATTTACCTAGACAATCGGAGGCTAAATATCTACGATCCAAAAGCTAAAGAGAGAATAATATCTGGGGAAAAAGCCCATTTGAATAGTAAAATTAAAAGTAATCAAAGAGAAAGATGACAGACAAAATCACATTAGTCCGAGTGCATTAGCAGTAGAGCAAAGCACTAAAACAATTTATAACACTAGGAGTAAAAATAAATTGAAATTCGAATCAGTGAATGGAGGAGAATTAGAAGAGGAAAATTGTTTAAATGAATTAGGTAATAGTAGTTTAGAGAGAAAATTAACTAAAGAATCAGATTTGCTAACGACAGTTAATAATAGAAAATTTCATACTACAGATAGTAGATTAGAAAACGATGATATGGTGCTTAGGGACAAGACAGAAACGAAGTCAAGTTCGAGCGTAGGTTTGAGTAAGACTATGCTGTGGCATTTGAGGTTAGGACATATGTCAAATAAATATTTGAGTGAATTAACGAATATCTACCCTAACTTGCCAAACAAAAGAGAATTTATGAGTGACAGGGACATAGTAGAGTGCGAAACGTGCCTCATAACCAAGAGCACGAAGTTGCCGTTTCGCAAAATGCGAAACAGGGCAGAAAAACCTCTACAGATAATTCATGCAGAAACGATGGGTCCGATAAGTCCGGTGTCACATCCCAGGGGATTTAAATTTGTAGTTGTCTTTATAGATGATTACTCGAGAATAGCTTTGACTTATCCGATCAGACAAAAATCTGAGGTACCACGGTGTTTGAGAGAATGTGCCGTTAGCATGCGAAATGTTATAGAATCAAATGAGAAAATATGCTTCTTAAGATGCGATCAAGGAACATAATTTACTGGTAAGGAGACCAGAGAAGTTCTCAAAAACATAAATAAAAATGAAAATGCTGGAGCCGAACTGCAGATGGCATGTTCGGACATACCTGAACACAATGAAGTGGCGGAGAGGTTCAATCGAATACTAGAAACGAAAGTAAGATCTATGATGCCGTCATCGTCTCAGGTTTGCCGTCAAGAATGTGAGACTTGGCGGTCAAGGCAGCTGAGTATACATATAATAGGACTCCTCATAAATCCATAGAGATAGATACGCCCATGAGAAAGATTGCTCCGAAACACAGTCACAACATTGAACAGTTTAAGCGTTTTGGATGTATTTGTTTTTTCAAAATACCAAGAAATAGCAACACTAAATTTTGAGAGCAAGCATTGAAAGGATTTCTTGTTGGATATACTTCTACGGGGTACACAATGCATGTACCAGAACAAAAGAAGTTGTTCGAAAGCAGAAATGTCAGGTTCGTCGAAAATAAGGTGTACAAAGATGTATATCCTAAGGGAGAAAATGTTGAAACAGACAAAATCGAATTCAGCGAGTCAGAAACACCAGAACAGGAGGAAATTCTGGAATCATCAAAGGTCTTGGAAACAGAGGGAGAGAAGGTGGCTCCAGAAAGTAGACAGAAGAGGGGGAGACCTCGAAAAAATAAAGCTCTAATGACTTACTCTATACATGAAGACGAGGAATCTTCAGAAATAAATACTGAGCCAGAGACTCGGGAAAAAGATTTGGCATATCATGCGCTGCTGGCTAAAATTCATGGAGATCCTCAAACATACAGGGAAGCTGTTAACTCTCCGGAGGGAGAAAATTGGAAGAAAGCCATAGAATCTGAGCTTAATTATCTGAAAGAAAAGGGAGTATTTGAAGTGGTTGCAAGGAAAAGGTTGCAAACACAAAAATCAAATCGAAATGTACTGGATTCGAGATGGATTTTTAAACGGAAACTGGGCAAGTCTGGAAACATTAAATTTAAAGCTAGATTAGTAATTCGTGGGTTTAAAAATAAGAACAATTACGATTTGAGGGAAACTTATGCACCGGTGTCGAGGTTACCCTTGGTAAGATCTTTTTTAGCCATAGCGAATAAGTATAGATTGCATCTGAGATAGCTGGATGTAGAGACAGCTTTTCTTTATGGAGAAATAGACGACGACATATACATGGAGATTCCAGAGGGAGTTGGAAAAGATAGAGAGATCAAGAATGATAATGTGTGGAAATTGTGTAAGTCTTTGTACGGTCTTAAAATCAGTCCCAAAAAGTGGAATGATAAATTTACACAGGAGATAGAGAGTTTAGGATTCAGATCAAACGATTTAGACCCTTGTTTATTTTTGAAATTAACTTCTAAAGGATATTTAGCTGCCTTGTTGTATGTAGATGACGTACTGTTGATGGGACATGATAGTCATGAGATGGAACAGACAGTTAGGAGTTTGAGAGAAATATTTGCTATTAAAGATATGAGACAGTCCAAGGTATTCTTAGGAATTAAAATGGAGAGAGATTTTAACAATCAAATATTAAAATTGAGTCAGGAGAAATTTATTAACAATATGCTTGAGAAGTTTTGGTTTGAACAGACTCATCCTGTTTCTACTCCTATGGTAACGAGTCAGGTAAATAACAGAGAGAGGAAAGATCGAGAGGAAGATAAGAAAAGTAACTTGACCCTTGTTCCGAATAAGTTGTATAGAGAGGTTGTCGGATCGTTGCTGTACTTAGCAAACTGCACACGACCCGATATATCATATGCAGTAAATGTACTAAGTAGGCACCAAATAGAGCCTACGATTATTGAATGGAATATGGCTAAGAGAGTGCTACAATACTTATCTGGAACCAAAAATTACACTCTGACCCTTAGAGCAGTATCAGAGAGAATAGTAGGATATTCTGATGCAAGTCTGGCTGACTGCAAAAATTCACTAACTACTTGTGGTTTTGTGATTAAATTATTTGGAGATTCTGTAGCGTGGAGAACGCATAAACAATCATGTGTAGCTTTGTCCACTTGTCAAGCGGAGTATGTCGCTATGAGCGAGGCTTGTCAAGAATTGATGTCCTTACATAATTCGGTGAATTTTATAATTAAACAGAACTGGTATCCTCTGACCTTGTACTGTGATAATATGGCAGCTCAGGTTTGTGCGAAAACGAATGGCGGAAACAAACTAAGACACATGGTAGACAGAAAACATCATTATGTTAAAGAATGTGTCAATAAAAACTATGTTGAAATATATTGGTTAGAATCAAAAGAACAACTAGCCGATATATTCACAAAAGCATTGGAGAAAAATGCTCATTACAAATTAACATACAAAATACTTAATAAGAAAGAGGATTAATCTTTTTGTCTTTGTTCACAGGAGAATCTGAAAACTGGGACGACTAGTCACCCTGGAGAGACAGTCAAGTGATATTAATAAAGAGAACGGAGTACCTGCGCGTCTAGCCAAAAATGTAATGCATGTAGATTATTCTAGATTTAAGGCTTCTTGTTGGAGAGGGAGTGTAAGATCTTATCTATATATATATATATATATATATATATATATATATATATGTATATATATATATATATATATATATATATATATATATATATATATATATATATATATATATATATATACACACACATACACCCATGGCTCCGCCGTTGGCCATACACATACCTATATATATATATATATATATATATACACACATAGGTATGTGTATGGCCAACGGCGGAGCCATGGGTGTATGTGTGCGTATGAGCATGTGTGTGGCGCCGCAAGCGCGAGCGAGCGCGTGAGGGAGAGCGGCTGCCGCGAGCGACAGACCGTTGCAGAGTCCCGGAGAGCACGGACGTGCGCGTTTTGAATAAAGAGAGTTTTTGTTCATCGAAAGTGTTTTTATTGAAGTTACCTTGCCACCTCACATATCCTCCAACAATTGTGTTAAAATTTCAAGAGGTTATGTTGATTTATTTCCGAGAAAAAAATTATTTTTTAAAACAAGTGCGTTTCCTTTCCTTTCCGATAACAGGAGTAAAAGTCAATGAATCGTTTTGAAATTTGGCAGAGAATTAGCTTTTCTAAGTCTAAGGAGTCAGTTATTTGAGGTTAAACTTATTATACTTATCTAGTACAACATTGTGTTAAAATTTCAAGAGGTTATGTTGTCAAAATTTTTTTACTCATTCCAAATTAGCCCCAAAACACAAATATAAAGTTTTAGAGCAAAATATGCAATAGTTCTATATAATTTGTATATCATATATAAATAAAATAGTTATTGTGTACTAGGGCAACGATAATAATTGACTTTCAAAATATGAATTTCGTAAAAATTTCATAAAAATATTTCATAAAAATATCGATTCTTAAATATGAAAAAATTACCTCTCTGTTAAATTTCAAAACGATTCATTGTCTTTTGTTAAGAAGTATAACTTAGTTATTATACTTGTATGATTGTTACTATGATGGATTAACTTTAAACCACTAAGTCGAGCAGGATAGTAGTTAAATACCTGTTTCAAAATAAATATTTATTAGATTATTGCCAATACATACTTTTCTTTCTCAAACTAATGTATTTCTTTAAAATTTTTTATAACAATAACTAATTGTTTGTATAGGATACATAAATGAAAAAACAAAAAAGATATTTTTTATATTCAGTCAAATTGTTTAACAAACAACAAAAAACCACAAAGAAAACAGTTTTATTTATTCATAAAGTTGTGTTGTAAAAAATTTACTTTTGTTTTTTAAATTTAAAAAATGGAATCGATAAATTAGTTTGAGGAAGCATCTTGCCAATAAATTGGCAGCGGTTTTTTATAGTATTTTCAAAATATTTTTATTTTAAAATAAAATAACATTCATGAACTTTTGTTTATTTTTTAGATAGAATATCAACAAAAACAACTGGTAGGACGACAACGACTACAACAACATCAAGATGAACAAAATCTAATATCTTTTCCTTTATATTGTTCAACCTCTCCTTCCCACACATAACTGACAGGACAACCATTACAACAAGATCAACAAAATTCAACATCTCTTTCTTTACATCCTACAACTTTTTCTTCTCACTTTCCAAATTTTAACTTTGACATAGATTTTTTTTTTTTTTTTGATACGTTGGTACAGGAATTTGAAGAAGAAAACCAAAAGTTCAAATAAATAATTAATTATTCATAAAAAATGTAAAAGTATTATTAATATTTGTAACAAGAATATTATATATATTATATTATATAAATTTTATATTATATAAATATTATATAAAATTTATATTATATTATATATTATATAAATTTATATTATATAAATATTATATAAAAAAAGAACGCTGAATGCGCATGTTTGATTACACAAGGATAGAGGGATCCCACATCTTTCTCTTTCTATACTGTTATATCGCATTCATCAACGAACCACCTCCGTTACTCCTGCGGTCTATTCGACTATGCCTTGTACATATATATGTCGTAGCTATAGACACAATCAATTAGTGAGTAAAGTAGTAATCACTCTGACCGCGTAAATTTAAATTTCATATAATGAGTAAGAAGGCTGTTGTCCCCTCCAGTTTACTACAATTCTTTATAAAAGCATTAGTATTACAGTGAACCATCAGTGTTCACTTCAACTTTACCAATCCAAGATAGAAACTACGACTGAAGAAATTATAAGTGAGTGTCTTGAACAAGTGTACCTATTAAATAAAGGGTAGACTTAATTTGTACACAGAACGTTGATATAAATACAATCGATCGATGGAAAAAGCATTGTCTTTGATTTAAACAAAATTTGAAACGTATTCTTAAAAATAATAATTTAGTAGTTCCACAGAAGCAAAGTATCTTACATGCAATGGGACAAATTATATGCCTTACTATTAGATTAGATACTCTATTAAAACAAGGTGCAGGAGTAACTAAACAAAAAATTAAAAATAGAGTAAGTTGGATAGACATTGATAATACTTTTGAAAAACGTATGCGGACAAGTATCATTGCAAATATTGTGCACATTGATGTTCATTCTTTCTTAGATGATGTAAAAATTTTATTTACTCGTTATGTAAAAAAAATTATTTAAAGAAAATTATAATGGTACTTTAAAAGTCTTATATGTAAGTACAAGCAAGAGTTAAATAGCAACGGTGAAAAAGAAGAAAAAATTGAAGAAAAACATTTTAATACAAAAAATGTTGAAATTTTTCTTTAACAGATCTTGAGCAATAGTTCAATGAGAATATTAAAACTCCTCTGACATCTGACATTGAAGAATTTCAAGATAGAGATTCAGGCTGGTCTCTGCACTCCATACTAAATATTCAGATTAATATAAATAAATATAATCCTATGCGTAGTGGTAGTTCATACATTTCTTTACCAAAATTTATTCAAAACAAGAAGGCTTGCGTTAACGTGCAAAATAGTGATAATCAGTGTTTTAAGTGGTCTATTTTAGCAGCTTTACATCCAATACCTTCGACAAATAATCCTCATAGATTAACACATTACTTACCATATGCCGAAGAACTAAATATGAAAAATATAGATTTTCCTGTTCCCTCAGGACAAATACAGAAATTTGAGAAACAGAATTCTGAAATGTCAGTTAATGTTTTTGGACTTAATGGTAAAAATATTGTACTATTATACTTAACATCTAGTAAAAAACTAAACCATGTAAATCTTCTTTTGATTGAAGAAACGAGTGATGAAAATGAAATATTTCAATTTAGACTTTATTAATTACTTTAGACGTCATAAAAACTTCACAAAAACGTTATAAAAACGTTATAAAAACGTCATAGAAACGTCATAAAACCGGAATAAATACGTCATAAAGGCGTTATACTCATATATTTTTCGAAATCTTTGGAATTAATCAATTTTTTTTTCTCGCTAGGTAGCGTCGAACAATCTCAAAGTAGAAAAATGAGGTTCAGTCTATAAGAGCTAGTATTGGAAGAGACGGTGGGGGTGGGCTTCTTCATACATAAGTATTATACGCCTGCTTAGACATATGTATAAAGATGTAATGCATAAATGACGTTTTTATGACGTTTTTTATGACGTTTTTATCACGTTTTATATGACATTTCTATGACGTTTCTATAACGTTTATTGTATGTTCTTCCAACATTTTTCTAACGTCCTTCTAACAGATTTTTAACCTTTTTATGACGTGGAAAAAATGAAAAGAAATATCGGTAGAAAAGTACTGTGGACATTTTCAACGTCTTACTGACGTTATTATGACGTTTGAGCAACTTATATTTCTGACGTCGTGAGGTTTAAAATTCGACGTCATAATGACTTGTACAATCCGGGAAGAGTCTTGGTGAATATTCTGTATTGTATATGAAAACAAATATTTTACTGTTGGCCGATGTGCTTGAAAATTTTAGACATCAATGTATGAAATCATATGGACTTGATCCAGCTCATTATTATACTACACCTGGTTTTTCTTGGGATGCAATGCTTGAATGCACTGGAGTCAAATTAAGCCTTCTAACAGACATAGACATGCTTTTATTTATCGAACGTGGTATAAGAGGTGGTTTAAGCCAATGTTCTAATCGTTACGCTGCTCCTAATAATAAATACATGAAAGATTATAAAGAAAATGAAGAGGATGTATATTTAATGTATTTCGATGCTAATAATTTATATGGCTGGGCAATGACACAAGCTCTTCCTTATGACTCATTTGAGTAGGTTACCGATTACGAAAATTGTAATTTTAATGTTGATGATAATGCTTCGATTGGTTATACTTTAGAAGTTGATTTAGACTATCCTTTAGAAATTCATGATGAATACAATGATTTGCCATTTTGTCCAGAGCATATGAAGCCGCATGATTCAAAATAAAAAAAGCTTTGCGCTACATTGATGAACAAACGTAACTATGTTATTCATTATCGTTATATAAAACAAGCAATTGCACATGGACTTCGACTTGTTAAGATACATAAAGTTTTAAAATTCAAACAAAAAAATGTACAGTACACCTGTAAATGGAGAAGATGCTACAAAAAAAAATCAAAGGGATTAAAACAGCTGTTATAAAAACTATAACTTATAATGATTACATTAATTGTTTGAAAGATTCATTGATTCAAAAGCGAAAACAGTGCGAAAACAGTGTATGATACGATCAAAGTTACATAAAGTTGAAACAATAAGACAAGAAAAGATTGCACTAACAAGGAAGGTACCCCAAGTGTAAGTCGCCGATTTGGACGATATTGCAATATGTTGTAGTACATTAAAAAATAAGAGACACGTATTTTTTTTACGTGCTGATAGACACTTTAAGGGGGTGAAATCTACCCCTAAAGTTCACCCTCAAAAACAGTTTTTTTCAAATATTTCAAAAATGAATAAAGTTAGCTTAATGAAACCGACGCCAAAAGTTGTAGAATAAAAAAGCCTTCAAAATAGCATTACTTTCAATTTTAAGGGTAGCAACCCCTATTTTTTTTTTCAAGAAAACTAAGCTTTTTTCATCAATTTTCAGCTGTAAAAATTACAATAAATTATATATCGCCTTAAAACTGATTCCATTTAAAAGAAAATTAAAAAATAAAGTTTACCTGTCTCGTCGTTTTGGCCAAAATTATTTTTTAGGGGGTAACTACCCCTTATTTATATTTTGTTCATTATTTCAGAAATAAATAAAGATACTTTAATAAAACCAACGCTAAAAATTTTAAAATAAAAAAGGCTTCAAAACAGCATTACTTTCAATTTTAAGAGTAGCAACCCCTATTTTTTTTTCAAGAAAACTATGCTTTTTTCATCAGTTTTCAGCTATAAAAATTACAATAAATTATATATCGCCTCAAAACTGATTCCATTTAAAAGAAAATTAAAAAATAAAGTTGACCTGTCTCGTGGTTTTGGCCAAAATTATTTTTTAGGGGTAACTACCCCTTATTTATTTTTTGTTCATTATTTCAGAAATAAATAAAGATACCTTAATAAAATCAACGCTAAAAATTTTAAATAAGAAAGGCTTCAAAACAGCATTATTTTCAATTTTAAGGGTAGCAACCCCTATTTTTTTTTCAAGAAAACTAAGCTTTTTTCATCATTTTTCAGCTATAAAAATTATAATAAATTATATATCGCCTTAAAACTGATTCCATTTAAAAGAAAATTAAAAAAATAAAGTTCACCTGTCCCGTGGTTTTAAGCAAAATTATTTTTTAGGGGGTAACTACCTTAATAAAACTAACGCTAAAAATCTTAAAATTAAAAAGGCCACAAATCTGTATCACTTTCAATTTTAAGGGTAGGAACCCCTAATTTTCTCTTTTTAAGGAAATTAAGAGACTTTATTGACTTCAATGGTGAAACTTATCGATTTTTATCGACTTCTACTAACTTTTTCTAGCAGGGAAGGTAAATGTGTTTATTATTTTTTTCTGAAAAACTTGCGTAAATAATCAAAATTTAGTGAGATTAATTTTTTTTTTCAAAAAAATAATAAGAATTAAAGTTACGTGTTGCAGAAAAATACAAAATGAAATGATAACTAATGTAAATATGGTTTTTGTTTTAACAACACAAGTTTTATTATTACTATTACTACAAAAAATTTAAAGTATTCTCAAAAAAGTAATTGTTTGTCGAATAGCTCGAGGTATTATGGATTGTAAGTTGTACAATAATGATATTCTTCAAAAAAGTGTTTTAAGCATAAAGATTTTTTACACCACGAACATCTAACAATTGCAACATTATTACAACCATTGATCTCACAATGCGTTGCACAGGAATCTCCGAAACTAAAACTTACGGGGTCATCGAAATCTCCTGGTCGATTCACAAGATACCCACTTTTATACCACGAATATTTAAATAGATTTTCATATCGTGGAGATGAAAATTGGTTATGAACCAAAGACTGTAATTTAATTATATTATTTCTCAAATGTAAATTTAAGTCTTCGTCTATGAGCAAAACATGGTCTGAAAAATGTTTAACATAGTTCTTCCATGTGCGGAATCCATATACATCTAACGGCTGTATGTTTCCAGTCGTTCCTGTAGGTATCATTTTGAGATGTAGTGTTTTATCGTGTGGCGTAACTTCCTGTACAATCGTTGGACAATGACCACTCCACGAATCAATTAGCAGCATGCTTCTAGGTCCAACTTGAGGAAAATATACCTCTTTTAACCACGCCTTAAAGAGTTCTACAAATTTTGATTTTATTTATATGTGTCTTCCGAAATAATTAACGTTTTATTTTTAGAAATTAATAGAACGTGATTTTACCTGAATTAAGTTTTCCAGATGTCGAGGATGTAACATATACGTTTGTAGGCACAAACAAATTTTGTGAGACAATTGGTCCAAATTCTCCGCTTCGTCCCTTTAATACTAAAAATAATGGTGATAGTAACTTTCCTGTGGCTGAAATTGTCGGCTGTACAGTATAGCTATGAGTTGTTGATGTGACCGACTGTACAAGGCACTGAATTTCTTTTCTCCTTCAAAAGCAGACTGATCTGAATTATATGTATTGTCAGCGCCTATTTGATTAATCAATTGTTTGACTTCTGTTACGAATTCTACTTCTTTTTTATGCAAATCATTTCTATTTTCTGTACTTTTTTTGTGATAAATTTATTAATTTTTCGAGAAACAATTCTATGGGTGTTTTTAAATTTTGAAAGCCAATGTTTTGAAGCTGTAAATCATACGTCCTCATTTCCGATTAATTTTCGTGCTTGCAGAGCCCATCTTCTTAAATCGTTGTCATGAATTATTAATCCAGCGTCAGTAGTAGCTTTAAAATTTTCTAGTGTGAAATCGCAAATTCTTGCAATTTTTTCTCGGTAAGTTCCACCTTGATTGATTTGGTGAGCCCAGCGATGTAACTGTGTTTCAGAACTGACTTTCCTGAATCTATTTTGAACTGTTTTAAGCGATAAATTCTTTTTTGTTTTTCCACTTCTCCAATATTCTACAGCCCTTTTTTGTATTCAAAACTCAATGGTTCTTCATGTCCCGTACATTGATCCGTAGGTAATTCAGGATAGTAAGGAAGTGTATGTAAATCAACATCTTCCACAATACGTGCATCTGTTTCTTTATATTCTTCTTGAAAATCCAACGATTTTTCCATTATAACATCTATGCTATTAGACGATTCCATTAAATCTAACAGTATCATTTGGAAATGGTCTTTTATTTCTATTTCTTTAATATTATAAGGGCTATCTTCAATATCAAGTGTTTGGAAATAGACAAGCATCTTTACAACACACATATATAGAATGCTGAAAATAAAAACATTTTTTTAATTTGTATGCGTCACCCCTCTAAATGTTACATTACTATGTTGCGAGAACATAGCTATTTCTCAATGAGGAAGCTTTGTACGTTGTACGTTGTACGCTTTTACTGATGTACGCCATCATGCGACCAATGTCTTTTTACCGAGAAATATTTGTTTAAATATTAAAAAAATATCATATTTTCACAAGATAATAATGTTGCATTTAAAAAGGCGACACATACAAATAAAACAAATATTTATACTTTGTGCCATCCTGTTAAGAATCTATTAAGAATATCGTATCTGTATATTTCTTTACTAAAGCGCTTGATTAAAATGAAAAGAAGATAATCTCGAGTTTTTTTTTAAATTTGTAAACAGTAATCGATAAGATGTATTGCACAATGCCTGTTAATTTAGATTTATTAAAATTAAGATTTAGTTATTTAAAATTATTATTTGTATGTAAAATTTATTATTTGTAAAACATCTAATAGTAAAGGAACCGTATCCAATTTTGGCTAAAAATTGAATCAGGAGTCTATAATTTTGTTAATAACAGAAAGTAAACAATACAGTATACACAATAAAGTATATTTTGATACATTTTTTAATTTTCGTAAAAATATTAAAAATACTTTATGCACTTATAAATCAGGATTTTTTAAATCTTTAAAATTAAAGAAAAATCAATTTAAACTATTTGTGCTCTATAACGTCAAATGTATCTCCAAAAAATGTAACAATGTACGAAATTACATACTTTCTAATATGTTCATTAAAAATAACGCAAAATATAATTTTGAAAAGCTGTTATAATTTTATTAAAGCCTATAGACAGATACGAATTCTTACAATTAATGCATTAGATCTGATATATAAATAGACATTTACCTGTAGTTTTGTAGTGCTGCTGACATTAAAAAAAATGAATTGATGCAATATTACAGCCACAATATTGTAGAAATAACCACTTTCACAAAACAACACTGCACGACTGGAACTCTACCGATTTATAAATACAATGTTTGACGGCAATATATGAAACTACGAGTTAAATCACCAATCTATAAATATCCGCCTCATAATAACATAAAAATAACATATTATTTTCTCATTTACAATCAGCGATTACTCTTATTTACTGCATAAAAATCACTTACATCCACGTACACACACGCACACACACATTAATTTTTTTTTAATGCTTTATTTATCACGTATCAAAACGGTACGATTGCCTTTGACGAAGTATTTATAATAATACATCAAATATAATAAAGGGAAGTAAGAACATAATGAACTTCCGGGGATGATTTGCACCCCTTTAAAATGTATTATTCACAGATAAAAAATATAAATATTTTTCGTTTTTTGGTTCACTACAACATATAAAAGTTTAAATAAACATGTTACTTTTCTTGTGGAATTCAAGTCAAAATTAGTTTTTCGAAAAAGCTTTACAATAATCCGTTTAAACAAGTAGTTTAACCAAACTAATTTTGCAAAATTAATGATAAATTAGTATTTCGTATTGCCCGAAAGCGCTAAAATTACATAGCGTTTGTCTGTGTTATTGGTCAAAATTTTATGGTCAATCTTTTCAATGGAATGGTTTTTAAAGAGATATATTTATTGTAATTTTTATAGTTGAAAATTGATAAAAAACTTAATTTCCTTTAAAAAAATAGGGGTTGCTACCCTTAAAATTGAAAGTTATGCAGATTTATGGCCTTTTTAATTTTAAGATTTTTAGCGTTAGTTTTATTAAGGTATCTTTATTTATTTCTGAAATAATGAACAAAATAAAAATAAGGGTAGTTACCCCTAAAAAATAATTTTGGTTAAAACCACGGGACAGGTGAACTTTATTTTTTAATTTTCTTTTAAATGGAATCAGTTTTAAGGCGATATATAATTTATTATAATTTTTATAGCTGAAAAATGATGAAAAAAGCTTAGTTGTCTTGAAAAAAAAATAGAGGTTGCTACCCTTAAAATTGAAAATAATGCTGTTTTGAAGCCTTTCTTATTTTAAAATTTTTAGCGTTGCTTTTATTAAGATGTCTTTATTTATTTCTGAAATAATGAACAAAATATAAATAAGGGGTAGTTACCCCCTAAAAAATAATTTTGGCCAAAACCACGAGACAGGTCAACTTTACTTTTTAATTTTCTTTTAAATGAAATCTGTTTTGAGACGATATATAATTTATTGTAATTTTTATAGCTGAAAATTGATGAGAAAAGCTTAGTTTTCTTGAAAAAAAATAGGGGTTGCTACCCTTAAAATTGAAAGTAATGCTGTTTTGAAGACTTTTTTATTCTACAACTTTTGGTGTCGGTTTCATTAAACTAGCTTTATTCGTTTTTGAAATATTTGAAAAAAACTGTTTTTGAGGGTGAACTTTAGGGGTAGATTTCACCCCCTTAAAGTGTCTATCAGCACGTAAAAAAAAATACGTGTTTCTTATTTTTTAATGTACTACAACTTAAATTATCTTATTTTTTTAAATTAAAATCAAACATAAATAAATTATAAATTAAAATAGTAAACATTTATTTCAGGTGTAAGCAGGTAAAGCGTGTTCGTTTTCAAGAAAAGATTTATATTCATGTAATGCATACTTGGCTATATGCATATCAAAACGCTCGACGAGGTGAATGGGAAATATTTGCACGTGATCATGAACGGTTTCGATTAAGAATTGAAAAACTTAATAAAGTACTTGATCCGATAATTTTAACAAAATGTGAGGAATTTAAAAAAAATAATAAATACATTTTTACATTGATATCATTTATTGTTATCTTAAAATATATATTACATACAATTTTCTTATAATTTTAATAAAAATATATTACAAATTTCCGATTTTTTTATTAATCTTTTATATAGTTTTGATCTATCCAATTATTATGAGAATTATCAAAACCTAACTATTTTACATAGATGTTATTACCACGTTTTTTCCATATTTTTCTACTAGATAAATATCAGGATATCTAATCTTCAGAAGTTATTCAGCATAAAATTCCCCTGCAATTGTTTTGTTCTGGTAATCCTTTAAGTGATAAGTCACAGGAACTATATTAATAACTTTACAAACAGTAAAAATTTCGGTTGACCAATTTGGTGTGTAATTTTTCTCAAAAATTTGTTTACTTTTACTTACTCGAACTTTGTCACCGATTTTAAATTTTATTTTATTGATAAATCTTCTTTGATATTTATTAATACGACTAAGAATTTGTTGTACCTTTGATGGAGTTACATCTTTTGGTTTCATTCCAATGGTTCGATGATATGTACTGTTATATTGTGATACTAAATCAGGTAAAATATCTATCCATTTATAATTACCATGCAAGCTAAATTTTTTCCACATTTTATTTTTTAATGTACGATTAAATCGTTCACATATTGATGCTTTTACATTACTATAAGTTGAATACAAATTCACATTATAACGTTACATGAGATCTTGAAAGTTTTTGTTATAAAATTCTTTACGACGATCAGTTTGCAGATTTTTTGGTATACGACCTTCTCGAAATATTGACTCCATACTTTTACTTACATCTTTACCACTTTTCTGTTTTATTGGAATAGCCCAAGCAAACTTTGAAAGGATATTTAATACAGTAAGCAAATATTTATAACCTTTATTTTTATACGCATATAGAATCATTTCTACTAAATCAGCTTGCCATGTTTCATCTATATCTCGAAAATCAAACTTTCGATGCTGATAATTACGTCGAGCTGATTTATGAAGTTCTTCTACTAGCTGTTTATGTTCCATTCTGCTTCTTTAAAATTTTTTATATCCTTTCTTTTCAGGTAGAGAATAAGTATTAGTAGAATATTTTTTCCAATCAAAGCTAGATTTTTCAGTATATTTTGTACATTCAAAATCATGTGTCTCCTTTTTTCGTTCAGCCTCCTTGAAAGGAGTATATTTTATATCGTTGTATTTCCGCTCCATTATACTCAATGAACAATTCGAGAGTATGTTAAAGTATTTATAGTTTTACAGCGTTGCTTACGGAGAGGATGATTAATTTTCATTTATCAACTTTTTAATCTCTTGAATATTTATGTCATGTTTGTTTAGTCTTTTATCAATTTCATCTTGATGATTTTCAACAATTACAACTAAACCTTGAATATCAGATTTTATTTTTGTTATAATATTCAATACGCTATCAATCTCAGCTCTGACTATTCGATGTAAAGTTATAAAATTTACAGCATCAGTCAATTCATTAGGAAATGCAACATTACACAGTCTTTTATAGTCAATGTCATACTGACTAGTATCTGTGAATTTGTATCCAATACCAAGAGGACCTGGAGTACCTTCAATTTGATTTAAATGACGTCAAAACACATCTACACTCATCTTAAATTTAATATATAATATTAGCTTCACGTAGTTCTTCTATGATCAAGTGAATTTCGTTTATATGATTGTGATTACCAGCTGATTTTTCAGCTAATAATAATTTTAATCATTCTACTAATTCATTAGGATCATCCCAATATATATAGTCGATATTGGTCATTCTTCGTGCTATCTTAAATGGTGGTGGTAAAGTTAATCCATTACCACTTGTAGAAGAACGCTTAGATGGTTTCATTAATTTAGAAATGAAATTCTTATATTTCAATGTATTTTGCTCACTAACAGATTCTTCTGATTTATAATATTATCTGTGAGCATAAGTCATATTTAAGATTTCTCCGTAGTTACTTATATCTTCACTTGAAATAAGGCTTTTATTTGGATCCTTTTTAAATATTAGTTCTACAAGATCCTGACTTTTTACATATTTTTTATCAGCTATAATTATATAATTATCATCAAAATATATAGGAGCATTACCAATCATATAACCTCCACGCAACTTAAGTACACCATATATTGTATCTAGCGATTCAGTTTTACTGTTATTTAACATTTGCAAATATTAATTAATATTATCCCTTGTTGTTAATTCAGTTTTACTTTTGTTTAAAATTGATAAATATTCATTAATATTATCACCTTTTAGTGTAATGTTATTAATTATCATCTTCCATACTTTCACTTCCACTTCTTGCTGATTCAAATGAAATATCATGTTCATTTTCTATCTCTGCTTTTTCAACTTCTTCTTCTTTTTTAACTTTCTCTTTCTTTTTTATGCTATTTCGTTTGCTTTTATTTCTTCATTAGTTATTTCAGAAACGTTCACTAATTTTTCTAATGGTTGAATGATTGGCTTAAATGTTTCATTCATGACTTTTTCAATGTCTTAATTACTTGATTTCAACAGTTCATATTTCTGTTTGATAGCATCACGTGCTTTTTCCATTTGTTGTAAAATATTGATCTCATCAGTAAAGTTAGCCATCTTATTAGTTCAATGTCTAATGACATACTATTTAATTAGTTTCCAAACGACTTATATTTATGAAAAAGCAATCAAATCCTTTTCTATATCTACCATTATTAATTTCACGCTCTTTATCGATTACAAGAAAAGTATGTTTATCATTCCAACAAGGTGAACATAAATTTTTAAAAGATTGATATGTGATATCAGTGGTAACATGATCATTGTAAATGTGTTTTAAGTTTATATCATCTTGATGAAACACAATTAAAAAATTAATATTGTCTCGTACTGAATGTTTAGGAACTTGTGCATAAGATTGACAAAGATAGAAACAGTCAACATTTTTGTGTCTACCCATACAATAAAATGCTTTGACGTTATCTTGTTTTTCACATGCTATATCATCGAATATCATGATAAAATTAAAACGAGCTTCATCAACGAGCGTCAAGAGAGAAAAAAAGCATTATAACAGTAATACTTCCGAAACATGCTTTAATAAATTTAGATTTAAGAAAATATGCTCGTCAGTTGAAAATATTTAATTTTAGAGGAGTATTCATAAGGAATTCATTACCACCAAATGGACCACTGTATAATGAGTCTGATATCATTAATCTTGATGATAGTAGTAGTCCCGGTACACATTGGGTAGCTTATAAAAGAAATGGTAAAAATGTTATCTATTTTGATAGTTTTGGTGATTTACAGCCTGCAACGGATCTTATACAATATTGGAATGTTGAAAAAATTAAATATAATTATCAGTGGTATCAAACATTTAATAAATTTATATGTGGTCACCTTTGTTTAAAAATTCTATGTAATTTACTTAATCATTCTGACAATTATAATCTATATAAGAAGATTTCATGCTAAATCAGATTTAGTTTCATTAAATTATTCAAGATGATAGAATCATTGACACTTACTTTATCTGGCTCTTCGTCAGTACTAGAAACCCACTATTTTCCACCGATAGAGCTTGATCCTGACAAAATGCATGTTCTTGGATTAATTGAATTATTAACATTTAATTCTGTTTCTAATGTAGACTATGAACAAAACAAATTTTATATTGGAGAAAAAGTTATTGAAATACCTACAGGTAGCTATGAAATTCGTGATATAGAAAGTTTTCTACAAAAGACTCTAGAGTCCAAAGAAATTAAAATAAGTATTATACGTAATAATAATACTCTATGCAGTGAAATTTCTTGCACTAAACAAATTGATTTTCAACCATATGATTCTATTGGTCGACTGTTAAGGCTTCACACAACGTTTGTTGGAACCCTATATAAGTTACATCTCTGACTTGCCCGTCTCTATTTTACAAATAAGTGCTCTACGAGTAGAATGCAATATTTCGTCTGGAGCTTATATCAATCAGAATAAAGTACATACGATTCACGAATTTTTTCCAGCCGTACCACTAGGATTTAAAATTATTGAAATTCCTAAGCAAATCATATATCTTCCAGTTAATGTTAAAATTATTGACTATTTACAATTACGTACTCTAGATCAGAACGGAAATTTGGTTAATCTACGAGGTGAAATTATTACAATTCGCTTACATTTGAAGAAAGCTGTATAATGGGTATTGTTTTTAAGACAACAGCAGTAGAAAACTATATTAAGACACCAACATGTCATTCAAAAATCAGTCAGCGACGAGCGGTCAAGCGACTAACACTACGGAACAAAAAGTTTCTAAAAAGTCTTGGATTAAAACTAAAAATAAACGAAGAGAAACGCAAGAGGAAACGTTCTTAGGTCAATTAACTTGTATATTTATATGCTGTTATTGGTGCATTTTTGAAAATAATGGAGGAAATTCTTAATGTACAAACACCTATTATTTTCGATGAATCTATATCATACTATGAGATTTACGGTCATCAACCATACACTTCACTAGCATTTAATAATAGTGATGAAATTCGTATATCTATCCAACATCAAGACTTATGTTTATTACCATCACGAAGTTCTTTACATATATGTGGAAGTCTTACACTTAAAAGTGGACAACCAGTTATAAATACTCAATTTTTAAGCAATGCAATATGTCATTTATTTGAAGAAATTCGTTATGAGATAAATGCTATAGAAATCGATAAGTGTAAAAATATAGGTTTAACTACTCTTATGAAAGTTTATGCCTCATTCAATTCAATTCAAAGTAAAATTCTTGAAAATTCTGGATGGATCGACGTCGAAGAAACTAACAAAATTTTTGATGATCGTGGAAACTTTGCTTTATCTATACCACTTTCAATGATTTTAGGATTTGCTGAAGATTATCGTTAAATTGTTGTAAACGTAAAGCATAAACTTGTACTGATAAGATCTAGAAATGATATAAACACTGCATATCAGCAAGGAGTCGAACAGAATAATAGTACTGTATACGACGATTTTAAAATTAATTTAAGTAGAATAGAATGGTTAATGCCTTATGTAATACTGTCATATAAACATAAGATACATCTTTATAACTACATTAAAAAAGATGTACCAATATCAATGAGTTTTCGTTCGTGGGAATTATATGAATACCCTATGCTTCCTGCAACATCACGACATGTATGGACAGTTAAAACATCAAATCAATTGGAAAAACCACGATTTATTATTCGTGCATTCCAAACAAATAGAGAAGGACAACGAATTAAAAATGCAAGTCGGTTTAATCATTGTAATGTATCAAACGTAAAACTTTTTCTAAATTCTCAATATTATTCGTATGGAAATCTAAACGTAGACATAAATCAAAATCAGTATGCATTATTATATGACATGTATGTAAATTTTCAAAAATAATATTATCACGATGTATATGTTTCAACAGATCCATTACCAGCAAAAGGATTTTAAGAGATTCACCCCATTAATCATTATTGATTGTTCAAAACAAAATGAATCATTGAAGCAAGCCGCTGTAGATGTTCGGCTAGAGTTTGAGACCAAGGAGAATATACCTGAAGGAACAACAGCGTATTGTTTAATTGTATATGATCGCATAATTAACTATAATCCGATTAGTGGTGATATTAAAAAGATTGTTTAATAATCTTCTTTTGTTTGTAATTATTATATTTTTTAAATAAATATTTATAATAAGGTTTATTATTTGTGTTTTTATTTATGGTAACCTCACCCTCAAACATAATACTTAAATCTTATTTTCATTATTTCAATCTAGTTGCTGATTTCAATGCATTTGCGCCTTTGCTTTAAAAAATTTTATGAAAATTTTCTTAAGACATTACCTTGTAATCTCTTATAACAAAGTAATTCATAACAACATAATTAAAATTTTTAGATTTCTTTATATTCTTCATATTTTTTATATTCTTCATTCTTCAAATAAAATAAATATGTATCATCAAATATTGCACTGTAAAAAATCAGGAGACATGAAACATCCAGATGTTCGCTGATAAATCGATCTGGTCGGTATTACTATGAAGAAACTAGGGGGGCTGCGCCCCCCTGCGTGTCTTCGGCACGCCAACCCCCCCGCCCCCACAAACACCTGCTCCTCGCTTCGCTCGTCGCCCGCCCCCTCCCTATGTAAAAACTTCGTTTTTACATAATAGGCACGACCGCAATGCTCAGAAAAACCTTCTAATTTTATTATTGCATTAATTGTAATACTTGTTTTCATCGTTATTATATTAGAATACACATAAATACATCTTTGCAGTAAAATTTAAATGGAAATTATGCATTTACTATTACATATTTATTATTTTTTTGTAGAATATTTTCCTTATAATTCTACAAATATAGATAAATGCAGATAACTTTTCAAATAGTCTATGATTCATATAAATTAATTAAGTATTATTAATTGATATGATTAAAGTACACATAGGAATATTAAATATATAAGTACTATGGTTGCAATTATATTTAAAATTAAAAACATTGTTTTCATTATTTCTATTTGAATTATAATAATAGTTTTTATTTTTATTCATGCAAATGTTGAATAGAAAAAAAGTTTTATTTCAATGTTATCAACAACGTTTATATTTGAAATTTTTGTGTTAAATAAAATGCTTTTGAATAACATAAGGAAAAATACCGTTTCATTACTCCTGATTAATACAAAAATATAAAGTTAAACTGTAGACTAATCGCTCACTTATGTTCGTATAACTTATACATATACACGTATGAACACATACACTAATACCGCGAATAGGAGAAAAACAAAAAGAGAAAACTCAACACTGGTGCATTCGTCAATGGTAATCTGGCTTGGTGCTGCGTGCGTGCAGAGTACTTACATCAGCCGTAACAGCCATCTCGGCTATATGCTGTGCATAGTGCGTCCGCACCAGCGCAAAAACCCATGCGAATCATGTGGCTGTGAGCGCTCCCTGATATATAAGATATGAGATATATATATATACATTTGTTTTAACAGATTTATGGAGCCCTTTTATACACATGAGCATATTTATGGAGCCCGCTTTCTTTTATGGAGCCCGGGTCCCATAAAATATTTTTCTCGGGCGTTTATGGAGCCCGATCTAGAGTCTATAACCCCAGGGTCCATTATTTCTTTAGTCACTTGCCATAGGGATCTCTGGGCTGTAGGTACTAATATACAGGGATGGGCTCCATAAACGGATGGGGGGATAATTATATATATCGCGCGCACCTTCTGCTACTAGCCTAGTGAGTCTGTGTTGACTGCGGGTCTGCGGCCCTACGGCGACGTGCGCGCGCGTATGTCCATGGTGTGATGTCAACAATCGCATCGTCTGGCTCCCGGCGTTCCCAGTGATGACGGTGGCTGCTGCAATACGCCGCTCTGGAGATTGTCGTCCCTTTCATCGTGTTTACTAGTTGATGACGATATCTGTCAGAGACAGAAAGGTAGCGTGTTAACGGCGAAAGCAAATTTCGTAAGCCGTTTCTCGTTCCTAACCTCTCTGATAGGTAAGCTGATGGCACTTTCTCTTGTTGCAGGTATCTGGCGACGAGAGTAGTGTAAACGATGGGCACTGCTGCATAATCTTTCTTGAGTGTGGTAATGTTGCTTGGCTCATTTATTTATTAGTCATATGTGGTTTTCAGATACTCAACTTTCCATGTGTGTGTTTGACTCTTATACTACTGGCTCTGTGTAGAGTTAATCTGCTGCTAGTGCCTTCATCGACTCTCAGGATGGAGGTGTTTTCAGCAATGAAACAACAAGTGAAGGTTCCACCAGTCTTTCCCCTCTAATTGCCAGAGGTAGCTGGTGCAGCGAGAATAGTGAACAACAATTTGCTACAGTATCGTTAAAGTACGTTCGTGATATTTAAGTTTATTTGGAAAAGGCGGACATCAAACGAACCAATGAATAAGCGAATATTATTTTTTATTAGCCGACGTTTCGGGAGCGTTAGATATACTCCCCTCTTCAGGGCTACAAGATATGTAAAAATGGTAAATGTACAACGTCATGATATTTTTTTAAATAAGAAAAACAAGTCGGAGAATTCCATAAAATTTTTTACCATAAACAATTATTCAATCATTATTAAAACATTCGGTCCTGCCGCACATACATCCACGAGAACTACACCAAACTTTGAGGAAAACGTTAAGAAAATTCAAAATTTAAAAATAATATTGTATTGAATTAAGAATAAAATAGATATCAAACTGTAACTTACTACCAACTTATGCGTAATTCTCTCATGATTACTATCGGATAAGGCGAGTGCCATCTCCGATAAATAAACTAACAATGAGAGGCATATGTGACTTGTTAAACGGGGGAACAATAGGCGATTTGGAAAAACTGTTGGGGATCAAGGGTAGGGAGGCAAGAGCTGGAAGTGGGAGAAACGGCACACGGAGCTGTTCGAGTGATATAGGAGAGCACGAAACGAGGAAGTGGGCAGAGCTAAGCCTATACAGCGAGAGAGTCCTCGCTAAGTAAATGTGCTCGTGTGTGCCACTTCCACGTTCACGTGCGCTCCCAATCATTCGGCAGGCTCATGGACGTATAGAATGGGGAAAAGGAGTATGGAAAGGCGAATGCACCGACACACAGCACCGAGCTAAGAATTGCAATGCAGTCTGATCAATTTCACAGTGTCTTTATATGATTTTTTTAGAAATTGGGTGTCTTCTATGCGGTTAAGAGTATTGCTGTGATAGTAGATGTTAAGCATTTCCGAAAAAGAGCGTCTAAAAAAGTTAGATTCTTTGTCAAGGATTTTGGCTTTTTCGAAGTCTATATTGTGTCCTGTTTCTGACACATGCATGGCTAAGGCAGAAGTATTAACGCAATTTTTTACGTCTCTATTGTGTTCATTAATACGTAAATTTTTCTTTTGCTCATTCCAATATAAGTTGAAGAGCAGTTATGGCAATCTATTTTATAAACAATACCACTGGTGTCAAGCTTACGGAGGTGGTCCTTTCCTAAGGTTATTATGCAGTTGAATTTATTAATGGTACTATTGATTGGGATAATATTATTTTGGAAAAGGATATGATTAATTTTAGGAGTCAGATGTTTAATAAACGGTAAAAGTATTTTTGGCTTTAACAAAGTAGCGCGTGAGATTCTATTAGTGATAGTGTTATTATTATGACTGTTACGGATGTATTCGAGTCTAATCCCGAAGTATTTGTTTATTATTTCGCGTGGATAGTTATTGCATAGAAGATAGTGGAAAGAAAGGTCGAGATTACTACGGTGGAATTGTGGGTCGGAGAGTTTTGTGGACTTGTCAACAAGGTTGTAGATAATGGCTATTTTTTGAGAGTGGGGGTGGTGGGAAAAATAATTAATGTAGCGTCCGGATGCTGTGTTTTTTCTGTACCAGTTGGTGACGATTCTATTGTCGCGTGATCTTATTAATTCTATGTCCAGAAAACAGATGCTGTTGTTATGTTCGCGTTCGATGGTGAATTGGAGGTGACCATTATATCCATTAAAGGAGGAAAGAATCTCTTCCGTTTTGTCTTTTTTAGGAATAAGAATGCAATCGTCCACATATCTTCTATACAGCAATAACTCATTATTATAACTATTAAGACAAGTAGTTTCAAATGACTCAAGAGTAATGTCAGCAAACCAAGGGCTAGTGCAAAAACCCATAGGGGTACCCATGATTTGTTTATAAATTCTATTATTGAACTGTAAATATGTTGAATCCAAAAGAAGTTTTATACCATGCATAAATTCTAATTTAGAGAGGTTGATCTTATTGTTCAAGTATATCCATTTTTTGGCGACAGCTTGTAAAACAAGATCAGCTGGGATGTTGGTAAACAAAGACACTACGTCAAAAGAAACTAACTCATACTCATCTGTAATTTTTAAATTGTCGGTTATTTCTTTTAATTCAAAGCTGTTTTTAATTGAGGATTTCGGGCGTGGAAAATATTTATTAAACAGAAGGGAGAGGCTTTTATCTAAGGCATAAGTAGGACTACCTACGGCTGACACAATGATTCTTATTGGATTGCCTTCTTTATGGATCTTTACTAAGGCGTAAGCTCTAGCAAGATTAGTGACGTTAATATCTGCCCGTAACACGTGTGAGAAACATTCGTCTGTATCTAAAACACCTTTGTTTTTCCAGTCTTTAATTAGAGTTTTGATATTTTTCTGTAGTGAATTTAGAGGGGATCTATTAATTTTGCAATAAAAATTTGTGTCAGATAGCGCCGATTCCACTTTCTCTATGTAGGCATCTTTTTCCATCACTACTGTAACATTACCCTTGTCCGCTTTCGTGACGAAAATACTGGGATTATTTTTTAAAAAACGTTTGGTTTTAATGAAATTGTCTTTGATTATTCTATCACTGTGACTAAGATGTAAGCGTTTACTACCTTTGATAAAGTTATTAAAAGTAGAAAGCAAGTTATCTCTGATTTCTTCTTTATTGTTCTCAAGATTTCTCAAATTGCTTTCTACTGCCTTAACATACTCGAACATAGAGCGTCTATCTAAATCCAAAGTGAAATTGAATTTGTCGCCAAGGTTGAGCGTCTCAATTGCAAAACTCGGTAACTGTGTGTGTGAGAGATTGACCAACCATCTATCCTTGGTGTTTGTAATGTTATTGTTTAGGGTAGTCAAACTAACGTTAGATTCTGAATTTCGAAAATCTGATCCAACCGTTACACTTTTGTCAGAAGCTTTTAACAGACTATTAAATTTATTAATGTGGATATGTGAAACTTTATCACTAATGATATCCAAGGTATTATTGTAAAATTGTAAGAATTTTTTAGCATATGTTTCAGAAGTTGCATTTGTGAAGTTAATTATGGACGCGTTGATTTGTGTAAGGAAAAACTGCAGATGAATGTTACGGTCAGAGATTTCGATATTCAAAATCTTTTTCCGAACATACCTCGACAGATGGTTAGTCTTAGCACTCGCAAATTTACTGTTGAAGGAAATGTTTTTAAAGTAGTTACACATGCTCTCAATGTGCTTAGGAAATATGTCATAGCTTCTGCATTTAACTAGGAATTTAAGTTCACATTCGAATTTCTTATGTTTCTTTAGTAGTTTGGTGAGTTTTACACAAATTGTTTTGGCATCCAAGCCAAAGTCTTCTTTTATAAAGTTGATCGTCTTGTACAAATTTAGGGTGTTTTTTCCCCGGGTCATGAAGAATCCGTCACAGAATGACGTTGTCTGGAGAGAAGAGTTGGTGACCTTCCTTTTTGACATATCTTATAGAGGTTGTTGAGGTGTAGTTGGCATATAGTGTCCCAATGCCTAGTAGATATCGTTAAAGTACGTTCGTGATATTTAAGTTTATTTGGAAAAGGCGGACATCAAACGAACCAATGAATAAGCGAATATTATTTTTTCTTCTTTTGGATTCAACATATTTACAGTTCAATAATAGAATTTATAAACAAATCATGGGTACCCCTATGGGTTTTTGCACTAGCCCTTGGTTTGCTGACATTACTCTTGAGTCACTTGAAACTACTTGTCTTAATAGTTATAATAATGAGTTATTGCTGTATAGAAGATATGTGGACGATTGCATTCTTATTCCTAAAAAAGACAAAACGGAAGAGATTCTTTCCTCCTTTAATGGATATAATGGTCACCTCCAATTCACCATCGAACGCGAACATAACAACAGCATCTGTTTTCTGGACATAGAATTAATAAGATCACGCGACAATAGAATCGTCACCAACTGGTACAGAAAAAACACAGCATCCGGACGCTACATTAATTATTTTTCCCACCACCCCCACTCTCAAAAAATAGCCATTATCTACAACCTTGTTGACAAGTCCATAAAACTCTCCGACCCACAATTCCACCGTAGTAATCTCGACCTTTCTTTCCACTATCTTCTATGCAATAACTATCCACGCGAAATAATAAACAAATACTTCGGGATTAGACTCGAATACATCCGTAACAGTCATAATAATAACACTATCACTAATAGAATCTCACGCGCTACTTTGTTAAAGCCAAAAATACTTTTACCGTTTATTAAACATCTGACTCCTAAAATTAATCATATCCTTTTCCAAAATAATATTATCCCAATCAATAGTACCATTAATAAATTCAACTGCATAATAACCTTAGGAAAGGACCACCTCCGTAAGCTTGACACCAGTGGTATTGTTTATAAAATAGATTGCCATAACTGCTCTTCAACTTATATTGGAATGAGCAAAAGAAAAATGAATTTACGTATTAATGAACACAATAGAGACGTAAAAATTGCGTTAATACTTCTGCCTTAGCCATGCATGTGTCAGAAACAGGACACAATATAGACTTCGAAAAAGCCAAAATCCTTGACAAAGAATCTAACTTTTTTAGACGCTCTTTTTCGGAAATGCTTAACATCTACTATCACAGCAATACTCTTAACCGCATAGAAGACACCCAATTTCTAAAAAATCATATAAAGACACTGTGAAATTGATCAGACTGCATTGCAATTCTTAGCTCGGTGCTGTGTGTCGGTGCATTCGCCTTTCCATACTCCTTTTCCCCATTCTATACGTCCATGAGCCTGCCGAATGATTGGGAGCGCACGTGAACGTGGAAGTGGCACACACGAGCACATTTACTTAGCGAGGACTCTCTCGCTGTATAGGCTTAGCTCTGCCCACTTCCTCGTTTCGTGCTCTCCTATATCACTCGAACAGCTCCGTGTGCCGTTTCTCCCACTTTCAGCTCTTGCCTCCCTACCCTTGATCCCCAACAGTTTTTCCAAATCGCCTATTGTTCCCCCGTTTAACAAGTCACATATGCCTCTCATTGTTAGTTTATTTATCGGAGATGGCACTCGCCTTATCCGATAGTAATCATGAGAGAATTACGCATAAGTTGGTAGTAAGTTACAGTTTGATATCTATTTTATTCTTAATTCAATACAATATTATTTTAAAATTTTGAATTTTCTTAACGTTTTCTTCAAAGTTTGGTGTAGTTCTCGTGGATGTATGTGCGGCAGGACCGAATGTTTTAATAATGATTGAATAATTGTTTATGGTAAAAAATTTTATGGAATTCTCCGACTTGTTTTTCTTATTTAAAAAAATATCATGACGTTGTACATTTACCATTTTTACATATCTTGTAGCCCTGAAGAGGGGAGTATATCTAACGCTCCCGAAACGTCGGCTAATAAAAAATAATATTCGCTTATTCATTGGTTCGTTTGATGTCCGCCTTTTCCAAATAAATTTGCTACAGTATTTTCTTTTATAAGGTAATGTTTTTTGTGTCATTTTTCATTAGTCTTATGTAGTTTCTAGGTGCTCAACTCTCCTCGCTTGTCTCCTAGATCAGTGACTGATCTATTCATGTGTTTTGTTTATTCTTACGGTGAGCCAGTCCTTGAGATTGAGACACGCATGTCGGTCTCTATAGTATTTTCCTCTCAGATGGCTATTAGATAATTCTGATCACACTGGCACCCATGCAGTAGTGCCCACCCTGGGCCACCCAGCCTCATGTTGCAGCTTGCCCAGCTCTACAATGATCTTCAAGTGTTAGTGCTTTAGAATGTGAGGGGATAGATAATTAGGAACTGGGGGATATCGTAAAAGTGCTGTGTGTGTGGTTAGATGCGATACCGGTAAGCAGTTGTCGCTGGTCATATTAGCTGATCTAGTTAATTTCTAAGTTTAGTCAGGGTATAAAAACTCATTTCAAGGTATCTATTGTATGTATAAGTGAGTCTTGCATATTAAATAGTTTTTATTTTAATTCTTTATACATATTGAACTTTACTGTACTACAAAATCTATGACACATAGATTACACTTTTGTGTAATATGATATTACTTTAAAATGTACTTTTATAATATTAAACAATTTTGTTTCTCTTGGTGCAATCGCTTAGGTTCTGTGAATATAATTAATAGGTTAAGCTGTGTAATTTTATATGAAATTTCTATTTGTTATCAAAACAGAAAGATAACATAATTATAGATTTTTAACAACGCAATTTTTAAACATTTTTCTAATTTTGATTTTACTATATACTAAGTTCTCTAGATCATGACGAGAAATTGTAAGATTTGACAGCTTTTATGTAACAGTTTTTGTTAGTTATTGTTTTAGTTTTTTTATCGGTATTTACACGATATCCTTTGTATTTAAGAGTTCTATTGGAAATCAATTCATTGTACGATAAGCAAAAATTGTCTATTTTATGTATATTTTGGCGTTTAAAATCGTTTCTACAGATTTAACTCGTCAGGTATTTATTTTACATGAAAATCTTAAATGGGAGAAAGTTTTGTTTAACTATTATCTATAACTTATGTATTGAATATTTTTGTGTAAAATTAAACACTGTCAAGTTACAGTCGAAAATCGTCCATTTTATGTGTATTTTGGCGTTTAAAATCGTTTTTATAAGTGTAACTCATCGGGAGTTGATTTTATATGAAAATGTTAAATAGGGAAAAGTTTTGTTTCATTATAATCTACAACTTTTGTATTTAACATTTTTGTGTAAATCAAATCCTGTCAAGTTATAGTCAAAAATCGTCCATTTTTTACCTTTTTTGCTGTTTTTCGCAGTTATCTTGGTAAATATTGCTCTTAGAGAAAAGTCTTTAACAGAAAAAATGTGTATTTTAATTAGTTTTAGCAGATAGACCTGTAGATATTAGCTTAAAATTAATTTTTCTAGACATTAGGCTTAAAAATCGATTTTTTGAGATATTTCTCTGTGCTCGTATTTGAACAATTTTTCATCAATCTTTCTGGTTAAGGGACCAGCACTTATGTATAATTAGAGGAGTATTTTCCCGCAATCCCGATGAAATCCATCGAAAATTCGCTGAGATAATCCATAAACTTGATTACATACGAACGTACATACATACATACATCATAGAAATCGCCTAAAATTAACTATTTCTGGGCGGAAAATAGTTTTTATACAGTAAATTGCTAGTTTTTGGAGAGTTACAATTTTCACTCTGGTGAAAATATAAGGCTGTCCCGAGTAGCGGTCGTGCATAAAAATCTGTTACCATAGATCTGGTCGGTATTACCATGAAGAAAAAATCTGTTACCATACTGATCAGTATTGTAGATGAAAACCGATCGGTATTGCAGGCGCACTCTCTACCGGTGGGAAAATCGGTTGGAATCGATTGTCGGTAAGTTAGCGAGGAGTAGAACTCGTGGTCGGTCCCATATCCCATACCACTCTCCCGACTATTTGGATTTAAGAATATCTTAAATAATCAATTTTCTTACTGTCGCACGTCTGCGTGTTTTCCTCTTGTTTTTCTCACACCTCCCGGCTGTTTGGATTCAAGAATATTTTAAATAATCGACTTGCTTATTGCCGCTTGTCTGCGTGCCTTTATCTTCTACGTGGACCTCGCGTCCCTCGGCTATTTGGGTTTACGAATATTTTAAATAATCAGCTCTGTTACTGTCGCACGTTTGTACGCCTTCTTCTTCTACGACGTCTTCGGGTCCCCCGTCTTTTGGGTTTAAGAATATTTTAAATAATCGACTCTTTTACTGTCGCACGTTTACGCGTGCGCACATCGAGTACTAGAGGCACGGAATGTGGATAAGTGTATTTTAATCTTTGCCAGAAGAGTAAATTCATGAAATTAATTTTATAGAGTATAAAACGTAGAAATATCTTGTTATAAGGTATAAAATGTTCGTTGTATACTTCATCAAAGAGTATAATGAACCAACTACAACAGTAATGTACTCTCTTAATGATGATACTTTTCTTTTGTTGCAGGTATCTGGGTCAGTCTGGGGTGAGAACGACGACCACTGTTTAGGTGCTCCAGCGGATGGTGTGGCTACTGGTTGGCCAGCTGGCTGCTGCACAGATCATCCTGGGCAGACTGGCATCCCTGGAATGGCACCAACATGGATCAGCCGGTCCTACTTTGCTGCCACCGCAGCCCCAGCAGTGCTTGGTGAGTGTAGGCCAAACACAAGTGGCTACTGCGTGGGCGATTTAAACCATTACAATGGTGTAGTTTTTTAAAATTATTTTGCCCTTTTTCTTCTATCGTATATTAGTTACAGCTTTAATATTTAAAGTAGTATGTGATATAATGGTGCAATTGTATAATATGTTTGTGAAGAAAATCAGAAAAATTTATTTTGGACATTAGACACTGAACTGTTGAAATTTACTTAATATGTTCAATCTGTCGCAAAGTCAAAATACAAAATAAATTTTTCTAATTTTTTTTTGCACATATATTATGTAATTATGGCCATTTTATACGACCATGCCAAATATCAAAGCTCTAGCAATCATACTTCAACTGGAATGCCAAATATGAAAGATCTAGCAGTCATATTTCAATTGAAAACCGACTAAACATTGCTTCTTTTTCATATTTTGAGCAATAATCTGACTGACGTAGGGGCTCTCTCTAATATTTTTACTTTTTTTTCTTTCAAAGTTCAGTAGCTAAAGCCTAGATTATTGAAATATTAGTTATAATGATAAATAAACATATAATATCTATGTGAGAAAAATAAAAAAAAAATTAATTTCGTACTTTGAGCGAACATTTGTTAATGCCGATGTTAAATAAATGTCAATGTCTGAAAGTGAAAGTGCAAAATAAATTTTCTTAATTTTTCTTCCATATTATACATCAGTTATGCATTCCTTCAAAGGAATTTATTAAGAATGATATTCTCACGACTAATGACTTGAAATCATGAAAAATCATGCTACATATAGATATGAATTTAAAGATTTTGAAGAGTAACCCTACTGAAAAAGCCCACATATCTCCCACATGGCCCCATATGACTCCCATATGAGACACATGTGAGAAATTGCTGCGGGAACCACATGGGTCTTATGTGAGTCCCACAAGTGTCCAATGTGGAACCCATATGACTAAATTATGGCATATTTTTAAATAAACTTATTGTTTATTGATAATTTATTTTAAAAATCTAACACTGAGGGAAGCTTGTTAATTTTCATTTTGAACAAAGTAATTTTCATTATTATCATAATAAATATATTGTTTAAAGACAAAACCTATACAAAAAATATCAATTTTCCTTCCTTTTTCGCCTGCAATATTTTTTAAATAATTTATTAATAAACAATAACTTTATTAAAAAATTATGCCATAATTTAGTCATATGGGACCCATATAAGACCCATGTGGATATCATCTGGGACCCATGTGCGAACCATATGGTTCCCGCAGCAATTTCTCCCACACTGTTAAAAATTTCTATATTAAATTTAATGCACATGTATATGAAGCAACATTCATATACATATTGAAAATGAAAATCATGTAACCTGCTGAAATTTCATTTTATGTTAATGAAATTTTAAATGTATTTATATTAAATTTAATGTTTTGAGGCACTGAAAAATTAATGAAATTTATCTTAAATTTACCAAATATTCGTGTAATTTTAATAAACACGTGCATTAAATTTTTCGGTACGGTATTAAGAATTTCTTCATTAAGATTAATGTACATATATGAAATTTAATGCAAGTGTATATTAATTTCAAACAGTTTAACAAACATTTTAACAATATTAACGATAATATTAACAAGAATATAGATAAATAGATACGGTACAATATTTATAACAAATAATATAACTGAAAAAATTACAAATAAATAAATACAATAAATAAATACAATAAATTTTAGACCTAACGAGGATTCGAACCCTAGACGCCCAATTCGCACGCAAACGCTCTAACCATTATGCTATACAATAAGCTACACGTCGGAACTCTAAATTGCAATACATTGAAACTTTGAAGGTTCGAGAATTATAATAATAATTCCAATTATAATTTGAATATGTCAATAATGTTTTGTTAAGATTCAAAATATAAGTTAAAATATTATTGAAAATTAAAAGCGTTGTCGCTATAGTAGATATCGTTTTTGTATCCGATGTAAGATTAGTGCAGAACATTAGATCTAAAGTGAATGCTCATGAAATTTGAAACACCTTATATGCATTACAATAATTTTCACATTAATAAAAATTGTTAATAATAATAGTAACTTATTTAATTAAATATTAAATATTTTAAATATACTACATTAATGTTAATCATTATAGATGACGTTTAAGTTTCTAATGCACATACTATCACCGAAATTTTATCTTTTGTTTCCTCATAGAGGAAGCTTTGTAACGGTGAAAAAAAAATTTCGAGACAAAAAATGTTAAAAAAGATGTTTAAAGGCGATATGTTATTTATGGGAGAGCAGGTAATAATTTGTCATTTTTTTTATCCGTTTTATTTATTCCATTCGGTACATTCGGGCTTGAACGCTGGCGGTCTACTGGCCGCCGTTCGCAGGCCCGTAAGTTTATCACCTCGGTACAGCGACGCAAACGCCCCTGGTGGACCTGCGCGGTGATTTCGCACGCAAGAAAATTTTCGCGGGCTTTTCAAATTTGCATGTGCTATTTGCACGACAGACTTATATACACAAAGAAAATACATATAACGGAATAAAATTTCTCTTGTCAGATACGTAAATAGAACAAACATCACATCGAGGCGATTCGAAACGTATACTCTGAATTGATGGACTATATTCTGTCGCACAAATAGCATCAGCCTTTTGACTTTGACGGGAAACGCTTCGATCGCGAACAGAATCCTGCGATAACTTTAACATCGCAAGCGCTTGGCGAGCGCCGCGGCAACCCAGAAAAGAATCTGAACGCAGAACCTCCAACAAAACAATTCACGGAGAGGGAGTTCGGTCTCGCTCCTTAGCCTGGCGGCCCCGGGCAGATCCTGAGATCTCCCGTGAACGCGGGACCTACATAACCAGAAGCGAGCTTTGTGCGAGGTCGCAGCAGCCTCGGGACAACCAAAGTCGTCTCTAGCTGGGGGCTTCACGGCCGCGCTTTTTTAAACATAAGCGCGCACAAGAGGCGTGACCGAGACTCCACCAACACCGTCCCTTTTAACACCTCACTTCACCCGTCCGTTGTCAGATTCTTATGCTGGGTGCCGCGGCCTTCTCCTTACAAATCAATTCACATACGTCCTCAAAAGGACCCACTCCCTCGCTTATCGCTACATCGCGACATCATTGTCGCGTGGCGAAAACAAAGGAAAAAACAAACAAAAACACTATAGCAATTATTCACTGATTTTTAATTATACACACACATATATGCACAGACCTCTACATTCATCCATACACCACAAACACAACCAATACAACGAATACAAAAAATACAGCATGGCAACGTTTATAGCCAACACGATATATGTCGATATTTGTTGATTTTGAGAAAATTTTTTTTCGGGGATGTGTGTGCGTGTGCGCGCGCGTGCGCGCGTGCGCGCGTGTGTGCGTGTGTGTGTGTGTGTGTGTGTGTGTGTGTAAACTTTTTATATCTCGGAAACGAATCTACCGACTTTCGTCGGATAAAGACTATTCTTTTCGTCTCGCGAAAACACGGTATCCTGATGGATTTGAGTTTTTATTGATTTTCTTTTTTTATAACCAAAAAACGATTTTTAATTTATAGTGTTTTTGATTTTTTTATATCTTACAGCCATTATTACATAATATAATAAACTTTTCTAAATAATAATAATTTAAATTACCTATATTTTCTTGTTTTAATATTTAAATTATCTTCACTCTGTCAGTTGTTATTAATGAAAACGTTTTTATATTTCATAAATTAATTTCTTAAAAAATATTTTATTTATCGACTTGAAATTTTAACCACTTATTACACTCATTGAAGACTATATTTGGTTAAAATTTCAAAAGATTATCATCATTTGTTTTTTAGAAAAAAATTATTTTAGAAAAAATTTGCGTTTTCGTTGTCGCACGATAACAAAAGCAAAAATTATCCAATCGTCCTGAAATTTGGTAAAGATGTAGCTTTTATATATCTTCAGATCGAATTCGCTGCCAAAAAAGTCGGTCCATTACGAAAAAAGATATTTGAGGTTAAAAATTTTTTTTAAATATTTCGAATCACGTTTTCTCAGAGAATACTTGATTTATCGACTTAAAATTTTAACCACTTCTTAAACTCATTGAAGACTATATTTAGTTAAAATTTCAAGAGATTATCTTCATTTGTTATTTAGAAAAAAATTATTTTAGAAAAAATTTGCGTTTGTTTCCTAAATTTTATATTTTGATACACTTTAAACGATAAAGATATAATTTTATATATATATCTATATATGGGATATATCAGGTGAAGTCAGCCGCTCAAAATTTTAAAATCGCTCAAAACTCGTTTTGTTTTAGTTTTTTGTGAAAAAATAATGTTCCTCAAATTTTAGGTTGATATTTGCAAAAATAAAAAAGCTATGCAAGATTGAAAATTCAATTTTTTGCAATTTTTGGTTAAAATCCAAGTTTATTCATTTTTTAACTCAAAATCTTGAAACTTTTTGTATAGAACATTGATTGGCAAAAAGTTTGCATTTTTTTCTGTAGAATATGCCAGCATTTATTTTATGACCCTTTTTGAAAGTCTCTGATTGACTGCTTCTTAGTATGTATACCTTCATCGAAGGATATTGAGGCTGCGGCCAAATATTTTTTATTCGACAAAATTTTTTTGTATTCTTCTTCGAAAACCCTTCAAAATGCTTTTTTGATCAATACTGGCCGAGCAAAGGGAAAAAAGTTACAATTTTTTGAAATATCAAGAAAAACCCATAATTTCAATTTTTTATAACATGATTAATGAAACTGAATATTATTCATACATCTTATGGCATGGACCGTACCACTGAATTTTGTTAGAGCATCAAATAGAACATTATATATCTATTTTCAATAATATTAGGTTTACACAATAAGCGATACCCAATTATGAATTAATAATAAATTAAGCTATAGAGGTTAATTACTATAAAACTGTCAAAATGAAATCAGGCTACAGACTCATAATTTCATTCATAATTGGGTATCGCTTATTGTGTAAACCTAATATTATTGAAAATAGATATTAGTAGATAAGCTATAGCGATTCCCGATCAATTCAGGTCGTGACCTGTTTGATCCAGAATCGGTATAGGGTTTTGGATCACCCGCAGTTGCACGGGAGCCAAATCTGGTCGTGACCTGTTTGATCCAGAATCGGTATAGGGTTTTGGATCACCTGCACGGGGAGCCAATAACCCAACAAGACGTGTTGATCCAGAATCAGTAGGCCAGTTCTGACTCATTCGCACACCAATAAACCGGGTTGAGAAACCAGAACCCGTCTACTGATTCCAGATCATGTCAGGTCTTGCCTATTCTAGGCCAGCCGTAAAGTCAGTCGTTGTCCTGGGAGAGCGGGCCGCCGGCAGCGAACGGCCAGCAAGCCAGCAGTCGGTGGCGGGCGGCCAGCTGCGTGTCAGCTGCTGCTCTCAGCCAGCGGCTCTTATATCTACTAGTAATCATTTAGAACTTTTTATAAACCTTTTGCTCGGGCAAAGAATATGTGTTTGTAGAAATTTTTTCCGAACATTTTTTCCACTGCGACTTTTTTGTATCGTTTTGTATGAGTTGTTGTTGCTCAGGAGCAACGGTCGAGCTGCTTTGACCTATTATTAGGGAATGAAAGCTTCTAACGGTCGCAACACGGTTATATACGATCAATGACTGCTTACGAGAGCCACCTAGTGGTCAACTATATGATTAAAAAATATGTTAAGGGGATAGGAGCCCCACCTCGCTCCTATCCTGTGAGTTTCTACCTGTCTGTCAACCCCTCCATAACTCTTAAAATTTTTTTATCATCAATATTTTCCCATTCCATGATGTCTTCCCACTCCATGCTGGAATCGTTCAGGTAAAACTGTTTCATGCGCTTTAGGTTGTATCGAGCACAAGTAGTTCTGTACGCTTCATTATGGTTAGTACATATAGTCACTAATCTTGGATAATCGAACGCCGGATAGCTCATTTTTCAGTGATATCAGTAACTTTAAAGTTGAAACGCTCTAACCACCACTTTTTTATCTCACCAATGATAAAAATTCTGTTAGCATCTTTCAATTCATCTTGAAGAATTTTTCCGATTTCAGTATAATCGTAATCACCACCAACCCACGATAGTCCATGGTAGCAAAGTTCTAACCACAAATTTTCACTTTTATACTTTATTGTTAGTCTTCGCCAAGGAAATGATGGCTTAAAGAGGTGCACTACCGGCTCATCCCCGTTGTTGAGAGACCCGAAAGCCAACTCTTTTAAAACAAAATCATTGCCAGGCCTTTTAAAGCCCTGCATATCTACTGCGTAGTCCATGACAAAATTTCACTTTGAATTCCAAATGACGAATGACAAGGAGCCGGAGGCTCGCATACCTTATATACACTTTAAAGTTTCTGCACGTCGCCGCTTATGGGGTTGTATTGAACTATGCGATCGTGCAAGATCAAGCAGTAGGCTGAAGTTCCAGCAGGAAAATTTTCCTTTGCTTCAAATTCCAGACGAATGTCTACAGGGGCGCTCTTTAAGGATTCGTTTTGTTTTGAGCAGTCTGTCACTATTATGAGCACGTAAGTGCAATATTGTGACTTTTTCAACATAGGTTCTGGATCTTTGCCGTAGTAAAAATTTTGAAAATTAGCGTACATATCGGAGAGCATGGCAAATTGATTACGATTCGCATCGAGGTTAAGATTACCATATGGATATGACTGAGAATTGAGAAAGAGTTTTACATTTGTAAGATTGCAATGATCAAACTGGCTAGCATTTGTAGCTCTTCGATCTTTTAGATTAGTTTGAAAACCTAAGACGACGAAGCGTGGTTTTTCAAGTTGATTTGATGTTTTTATAGTCCATACCTGTCTCCATGTAATCGAAAGTAGTGGGTACTCGTACAATTCCCACGTGCGAAAACTCATGGTAATGGGGCGATCTTTCTCCACGAAATCGAGTGAGCGAATTTTGTTAGAGTTCGATGCAACTACATATGACATTAGCCATTCGATTCTAATTATTTCAACATTAAAGTCCTCGTAACCCTCTGCATTGTCTACTCTTATAGTTGTTTGTTTAACGGCGTTTAAGTCGTTTCTCGATCTCATGAGAACGAGTTCATGCTTTGCATTTACTACAATTTTACAATAGTCCTCTGCGAAGCCAAAAATTAGGCTCAATGGAATCGATACATTAAAGTAACCAGCATCATCGACTATCTTTTGTGTTTCTTCTACATCGATCCAGCCCGCATTTTCAATGATAAAACTCTGAGTCGGATTGACTTGTGAGTGATACCCAGCCTTTCATGAGAGTGGTTAAACCAACATTTTTGCACTTGTCTATCTCAATGACGTTCAACTCTTATCTGATTTCTTCAAACAAATGACAAATGGCATTATTCACAAGTTTTGTATTTGCAGTGGGAGTATTATTAGTTTTAACCAATCGCCGGCAGATATGCAGTGCACTGCGGGAAGGTAAGAGACATAAACCTTTATGTTGAATAGATATGCGAATTTCATCGCTGTTGTTGAATGATGCTGTATACGGTTGGTGAGCGTGAATCTCATAGTGGGCTCCGGATTCATCAAAAGTTCCAGGTGTTTGTATGCTTAGAATTTCTTCCATTTCGTTGAAAGCAGCAAAATATGATACAAGTTATTTTCCAGCAAGTACTACTTTTAAGCCTAGACTTTTTAGTTTTTGTATGCTCTGACGTGTTAGCGTCATAGCATAGGCGGGTATATTTCTCTTTTATATATATAGTTTATATAGTTTATATAGTTTCTGTTATAAATAATTCCCATTATGATTGGCGGATATGCAACCTTATAGTTATAACTTCTCCGCGGAAATTTGCTAAATCTCCGTCTTGATCAACGATGCGTACTTGTAAATGATATACGCTTTACGGCAATCGGAAGGTAAATGACGTGTGAGGGAACTTCGATGATCTTATACCCCGGAGGTACTGCAGGAAAAAACTCGTATATCGTGTGTACTTTTTCGTCGTTTATATATGCTCCCGAAGTGATATTACACTCGACTCTCAAAGCATTGATTTTGAGAATTGTAACAGGTAAATCTGAATTATGAGTAACGTTCGGTTCCAGAACACGTCTGGTGAAGCCGAGTAGACGACCGAGTGAATTTTCAGGTCGAAAATCTATAGGCTGACTACACTTGATTGTACAGCGAAGAGTATTATTATTTGGCTTTAAATTGAAAGTAATGTCGTTGTGTGCTAATTTTTTACGAAGGAATTTGTCAATATCCTCAATTTCGTAACTTCCCATCGGAAGAAGGACAACGCTTTAACCTACGTAAAACTTATTATGTTACTGTCTATATTTGGGATTGAATTAAATGTTAAAAGTTCAACAAGCCCTAAAACGTAATTTTTGTTTGGCGATAGTTCGATTGATGGAAAATACTGTACTTCTAGTGTAGAAGATGTACCTGAAAGTATCAGAGTTAATGAACCTTCCATGACAGTTTAAATCAGAATGATACAATGTTTCCCCTACCTCTCCTTATATAGCCCCGCAAGAGAATTTTAGACAGAGGTGATCGCAATTGTATGTGTCAAAATCTTGATATCTTTCATGATTATATTTAACTTCGTCTACTCCGAGGTATAATATTAAATCTAAAGGCGGTCGGAGATCGCCAAAACTATCGAAATATATAACATTTTTGCCTCTTTTTCTATATGCAACCCAGTGTGTCCCAGGGCCGCTAGCGTCATCAAGATTAACTATAGCGGATTCACTATAGCACGGCGCAGAAGCCGGTAATGAATTTCTCATAAATACTCCCCGAAAATTAAATATTTTTAAAAGTTTTGCATATTTTAATATGTCCGCATCGGTAAGTGCTCACTGAGGTAATTTCATGAACTTTTTTTTAAAATGAAGACCTAACCCTACTTTGTGTGGTTTAAGATATAAGCCATTGTCCAACGCTACACTTTCCATAGTTTTATTATGTCTTTTATTTTCTTCCAACTGCTCCTTAGCGGTTTTGCGTCGTTTACGGCTTTTACTATTCCAGCAGCACCACCAACTAGAGCGCCAGTTGCACTCAAGCCTGCAAATAGAGGTATGAGAAATGGCAATACGCCTCCTGTTTTCGTGGGGACTGGTAAAATACGTGGAATTTTAATATTCTTTTTACCTCCAGCTTTTTTACTTGGCGCTAATTTAAAGGCACCAGCTTTGATTATTTTCTTCAATGAAACTTGGCTTCTCTTCTTTAAACCCATTTCCAATTTTTTACTCGGCTTTTTGTTCTTTAAACTCATACCAAATCTAGATTTTAATTTCATAGTATTAGTTATAGCGTATGCAGCCGCTTTTTCATCAAAATTAGCGTGTTTTGATTTAACGCGATTCCAAGCTTTTTCAGCTAAAATTTTATCTGCGACGTTTCTCGCTTGAACGTTTTCACGATTTTTTGAATAAGCTATATCGTGCTCCTTGCAAGCAGCGTTAAGAGGATTAATTCCAAGATCTCATCGAGCTAAACGTTTTGCCAACTTAGTGCCTGGACCACAGTACTGATAACCGGGCATATGAAGCTCAAATGGAAGTTTATTGATAATTTTATTAACTAAACCGCGTCCGCGTTTGTGAATGATCATCACTCTTCGAAAGTCAACGCGCAACTGATGGTGGAAGCTATATAAGACCGCTATTTATACTCATATCAATCAGTCATGATTTGGTTGTCATAGAGTAAAGATCATGAACTTCAAAGAGCAGTCGGTCAAGTTACCAATAGAAAATTTTGATGCACTTGTAGAACATGATAAAAGAGCAAAACGGCATGGCGATCTACTTCCTGATAGTATACGAGTCGTCTTCTGCGTCCCGTCAAACTGTGGAAAAACAAACAGTTTACTTGCTCTCATAACGCATCCTAATGGCGTTAGATTTGAAAACATATATGTATACTCAAAGTCTCTCCATCAACCAAAATATAAATTTTTAAATGAAATCTTAAAACCTATAGAAGATGTACAATATTTTCTGTTCAGCGAGCACGATGCAGTTGTCGATTCTGATCACGCACTTCTGAACTCTATCATAATATTTGACGATATTGCTTGTGAAAAACATGATAATGTTAGAGCCTTCTTTTGCATGGGCAGACATAAAAAGGTTGATTGTTTTTATCTATGTCAAACTTATGTTCATCCAAACATCTTGTCAGAGATAATGTAAACTTACTTGCTATTTTTCGAGAAAACGAAGTAAATCTAAAGCATATTTATGACGATCACGTTAATACCGATATGACCTATATAGATTTTAAAGAATTATGCTCCAAGTGTTGGAGAGATGATAAGCATGGTTTTCTAGTCATCGATAAAGATCGAGGTATAAATGATGGCAGATTTCTTAAGGGCTTTGACAATTTTGCTATAAATTGTAACGCTCACTTTTTGAGCATTACAATTAGTAATATAAAAATGAGAAAAACCCCAAATGTGGTTGTAGGGGCTCCTTTCTGGCTAAGCATCCAGAACAGAAAATCCTAACTCAAAGGAAAGCATGCTTGGCAGAAGAGGATCCAAGCAACCCATACGATACCCTAACTACCACTGTTACCTGTCAGATCACTAGAAAAGCGAAGACAGCACTCTTACGGAGGAGCATTGCGAGCTCCTCGTGCTGCAACCATGCCCTGTTCCTGTTGAAGATGACGTTGCTACTGCCATCCCTTATACTATTAATGCTGCTGCGATGCGAGGGAGCTGAGCTCACTCTCCTCCGGTGTTGTGTTGTGTGCCTGCGATATGCTGGAGGCCCCGTACACCTGGTAAGGGTTTCCCCTGTCTCTCCTTTCTCGACGCACTTGCACTTACGTTGGTGAAGAGTGCAGTCATCGGCGTCTAGCAGAACACCGGGGCGTGCGTGCATCTTCGCAACAGGCTGCGCGATGCCGTCACATGTGCCATGAGAGAGTGAGGAAGAGAGAGGGCCTAGTAATCGAACACGAACGAGTGAGGGCGCTTGCTCGCGAGGCCCAGAGAGCTCGTCCGTCGACCGATGCGCTGGGCTCGGCCACTCCATTGTAGACCGTAGCACGCGCCCGACTTCTTTTTGCTCGCGCCTTCTATACTGAGTAGTTGTCGCCAATCGTTATTGTGCACACGCGAAGTGTCCGCTACCTAGTGCTGACTCAAAACGTTCGGGTCTGGACTCCGCCTTGTCACCACCTGGAGGGACATCACCTAGCAGCGAAGCCACAACAGCCACATCGCTCGCCGCAGAGCCAGACTGCATCGTAGCCGACGTTGCTTCAGTCGCATCGAGCCGGCTTTCGCTGCGTCACTGCCATCGAGACGCCGCTGACGAGGAGTCCCTGCGCCGTAGCTCCAGCTCCGAGCTGGTAAGTTCGTAGGCTACGGCCCCACTGTATTGCGTCTCTCTCTCTCGCGTCGTGCACACCGACTCTAGTCGTCACCTAGAGCCGGGTAAATTGTAACTTTTCTCGCGTCGTGCGCACCGACTCTAGTCGTCACCTAGAGCTGGGTAAATTGTAACTTTTCTCGCGTCGTGCGCACCGACTCTAGTCGTCACCTAGAGCCGGGTAAATTGTAACTTTTCTCGCGCTGTGCGCTCCAACTCTAGCCGTCGCCGAGAGTTGGCATAAGACCCGCGTGTTGTAAGTTATATCGTGCCGCGCTCATCTCTTATCGAAACCGCTTTACCGAAACTCTACCGAAACGTTCTCTCGCGAGTCGCGCTTGATCTCGCATCCCGCTCTACCGAAATCGTAGTCTTTTTGTCGCGTTATATTTCTTGTTAAATCGTAGGAATTAGTCAGGTTGCTGGGACCAAACCCAGCTGGCGCTCAACTTAATTTTATAATTGCAATAACACATAGATATTCAATCATTTACTCTTAAGGTGGTGTAATAGTCCTACTTTACCACTAACCCTGTTTTATCGAGAAGAATTATTTGAAATATCATCACGCTTAAATACACTGTTTTAAAATTTTATTTCTGTCGAATAACATATCGTAAATATTATTATTTTTAAATAGTAAATTAAAATTGTTCTCTTCGGAATAAGAGATTTTATAAATTATCATTCTGGAATATTATACTTAAATTATTGTTTTTTTTAAGAACTATTTACAAGGTTATTGCTTTTAAAGTGATATTAAAAATAGTGACTTTTAAATAAACAATTTCGAAATTATTGCAATAAATTTTTGAAGAAAAAATTCTATATTTATTATTTTTTTTTGTTGTTTAAATAATATTTTTAGCAGGTTGTTATTCTTTAATTGTATCTTTCGAAATTTTTAAATTCGAATATTATCGAAAACGGTATTTAAGTGGCGATTACTTTTAGGTAGAATATTGGAACTATAGTTGACATTGAATATCTTATTTAAATTGGTATTACTATTAACGTGTTGTCTACAATATCTTTGCGTGTAGTTAAGGGTGGGCTGCTTTAAATCAAATTGTGGAAGCAAATTACTATTTAAAATAGACTGGTAGAATACACCTTTTAGGAATGAAGCCAGAAATTTTTAATGGCAATTTGCTTGATTATGGGAATATTGTCAGTATTAGCTAGTATCAGCTGATCCACTCTATACTACGTGACATAGTAAAAGTTATTCCTTCGACGGTCTAAACGAAACCCATTGCATCTTCCCGCATAAGAACTTAGTTGTGCCCTTGCTAGAGTTTGATGTACAACATAATTACATCCCTATCGCAAAACATTTTCCTGCTTTCGAGCTTGATAGCAAGTTGCTTAGCTGGCTTTTCATGTAGCGTCCGGTTCGATTTTTTTTTGGTTTCAGTTGAGTTTGAATTTGGTTTTTGATTTGAATTTTAGTTTGGTCATCGAATAGAATTTAAACCCGGCTGATTTGAATTTTGTTTGTTGTTGTTTTTTTTTGGCTTTCGACTTGAAGTTTAAATTCGGCTTTAGTTCGAATTTTAGTTTGGCTTTCGGCTTGCAAAAAAAAAAATTTTTTTTTTTTGAAACTCACTATTGCTATTCATTTGAATTAGTTGCTATCGTTTTAAATTATTTTAGCATATAGCGAAGTGAGTATCGAAATTATTTGTTTTTTTCCCATTGTTACTGGTAGAATAAGGCAATTAAGTGGCGATAATTTCCTTTTTGTTCGGCGTGCTACACACATGGAGTGCATTTACTAGTTGTAGTTAGTAGTTTTTTTTATCGTAGTAAGTTGGTTGTTGTAGGCGGGGCAAGCAATCAGAAACAGCCGAGATATTGATACAGTTGCTTCGTTGTTAACTGATTGGCTTGGGCACGTCATATTTTTTTTTGGATTGCTTATTTTTCCATTAGTTCTTTTTGCGGTTGACTCAGATACAGTCAATTGCAGTATTATTTTTTGGAGTCTGTTGCTCTTTAGCAACAGATTTCAGCAGTGCCTGGTTGGAAATTTTTTTTTGCTTTCCACGTTTGCTTGGTTGGTTTTATTCAGTTTTTTTCTTCATTTCTCGAATTGAGAGAGCCTTAGTGGCATCCCGAGAAAACAAGTCAGTTGGCTTCCTGAGCATTTGCGCTACGAAAGCGAAGGGTGAACTTCGTGTCACTCTTAAATAATAAAACCTTTTTTATTATTTTATTATTTTATTCGTCTTCGTTAGGAATAAAATTAAGTAGTTATTTATTGCAGTCACGATGGCTTCGAATGTCGAGCGAGATAATCAGCCAGAGGTAGCTACCGAGAGGGATCTGTTAGAATCGGTTTTCCAATCGTATAGTCGAGAGAAAATATTCCAGGCCCTGAAGAGTAGTCGGTTGAGTAGAGAAGGAAGTATGCCGGAACTAATTGATCGTTTAGTGAGATTTGACTTGCGTCGAACTTTTGGGGCTAGAGCAGCTTCCTGGAATATTATAGAGGATAACGATACTTCGAGGGGATCTCTAGCGCCGGGACTAGAGCATGATGAAACTTTCATGGACGTAACTACCGAAACCGGATTTGAAGAGATCTCGGAGGGAGGAGATCGAGCATCCAACTCAACAGTGAAGGAATTATTGGATCAATCGTCTCAGATGGCCACCGTTGCCACGAATATGGCAACGGTTGCAAATAGTGGCATAGCTTCTAGCATGGTATCGACCCATTATGCCCCTAGGATGTATGAATCAATTTATACTGGGCTCTCCTCCAAGCCCAGCCAGCTGATGACAGTGATGAGCACTGGTGCCACACAGCATCCGCAGGGGGCCAGACCAAAAGTCTCAGATAGTAGAAATTCGAGTAGTCAGCATTTGTATGATCTACCGAGGGCCCAATCCACGATGTACACTCCGTCAAACAATAGCCATATTTCCTCTACCCATCCAAACCTTCCTGGTGGGTTGGGACCTTACCCACAGTGCCTTTCTCGAAACCAATACATATCTCAACTTATCGAAACACATCCTCAACCACAACCTCAACCGTTGCCTCCCTCTATCGAACATTCCACATGTCACTACCGGTAACCTCACAATCCAACACTGCTCGTGTACATTTCGAAAACCACCCTCTGGTAGAATCGGAACCTCTAAGTAATTGAAACAGGACTTCGTGCATCGAAACTAGTCAGTCGTCGTATCCTCCTCGGACAGAAGTGAGTTTAATCAGAGAAGCGAACATTCAGCTTCCTGGTTCGACTTCCCAATCAAGTAGAGAACCGAATACTCTACCATTATCAAACCAATTTCCGTCGAGTAGAATAGAAAATTCTCAGGCGGCAATAAATCAACAAAATCAGTCAGGTATAGAAGGTGTGAGGAGACATAACCCTCACCAGCCCCTGGTGGAAAATGCGAGATCGTCGTTTGCAGGGCAGGGCCCCCACCAGGGATTTGATGGTAGCATGGATTTTTATCCCACTAATAGTGGTTATCCTTGGCCATACCCGCCTATGTATCCACCTCACGGATACTATCCTCCGATGGCATATGGGCCAGCATATGGTCAACACGCTCTTCCATTTGATTATCGTAGCTCTGCGCAAAATGACCCTAGGTATGCCTCATTTTCGCAACCCTCAATAGTAGATATGTCAAGACGTTCTTCGAATTCTGATACCACATTCCAGAGAGAAATTCGAACATGCACTCTATTGCAAAAGTGGCAGGTCAGTTTCTCTGGGGAGTATTAAGAAGACGTCGAGGAATTCATAGAAAGAATTAAAGAGTGCCAGTACTCGTTCAGTATCACAGATGGTGAAATTTTGAAATTGATTCCGTCGATTTTGTCTGGTGCAGCTCGTTTTTTGGCTAGGCCATTGAGTCAAAACTGGAGATCCACAACCGACTTTTTTGCAGCTCTTCGTTTGCAATACGGTGTCCCTGATTTCCAAGCTCGTCTGGAAGAAGAAATTAGATTGAGAACTCAAGGGCCGGATGAACCAATTTCAGCTTTCATTTCAAATTTAAGGTTGTTGTTAGATAAAGTAGCTCCTAGAATGTCGTTAGAATCACAACTCGAAAGGACTTATCGAAACTTGCACCCCTCGCTATATCGTTACATATTTAGGGATCAGTTCAAAACTTTCGAAGAACTACAGGTTCTGGGACAAAGGGACGAGGTGAGACGAAAAAAGGAAAAAACTTATCGTCCCCCACTACCTCCCGAATCGTCGCTTTTTCCAAACTTTGCATACAAAATGAAAAAGCGTACGAAAGCAGCGGTCATAAATACAACTGAAGTCGAAGTTAAACAAAATGTGGCCGCTGGGAACGAAGTTTCTAAGGACTATCCTGTATCGAAACAAAAACGGGGCAACGTCACGCCCGCAGATGGAACAACCTCAAGAGCGAAGCCAGACCAGATGACCACCAAGGCGCAAGGAAGTAAGAATGTGCCAACGAAAGGACGCCAATCACCGCCATCGATCAATAGTCCGCCTACCAGTCACACTTCACAGAGAAATAACACAGCAGATGACAAATGCTGGATTTGTCAGAAGCAAGGACACTGGGCGAGAGGCTTCAAGGAACAGATGTGGGCACCCTGGGGTGATCGTCGCAACGTGTCCGAATTGTAGTAACGCGACTAAGGAGACAACCGATGGTAAGAAGAAGCAAGATTCGTTGTCGTCGGATGGTAGTCCTGTAACATCAGTAGGATCTCCGATTCAATCGGAAAGAGACTTAGTTAGAACATGTCTCACGGCCCCACCGCTATGTCAGACAGCAGCAGTGGGGAACGTAGACAATCGTCTCTATGTCAATGTCGAAATCCATGGTCGCATTTTTCCAGCATTGCTCGATAGTGGAGCCATAGCTTCATTTTTAGGTCCAAAACCAGCTGAATTAGTAAAGTTTCGTATAACCCCCTGTTCCACTTACATGGTCATGGCAAATGGTCAAAGAGATAAAATAGTAGGGGAGGTAGATCTGACGTTCACCATTGAGGGGGAAGAAATCACCACTCGTATGAGGGTATCGAACTCTCTCACGTATGACATTATTTTAGGAATGGATCTTATAGAGCGCATGCAAATGCGAATCAATTTCAGCGATAGAACTTGGTACACTCCTAAAGGTGTAGTTCACCCTTGTTATTCCAAAACTCAAGACCCTAGTACAGCCATAGCTGTAGCAACCATCAACAGTGTTGCTGAGCTTTCTCAGAGGGAAAGAATCCTCTTACGCGTGGGATTAGACCCACTTCTGGAACCTCCTCGTAGAAACACGGAGGCTGCACGGATTACACCCCATAAAATTGATGTACAGTGCCACCCCCCGGTAAAACAAAAAGCTCTGTTTATTTCACCAACACTGTTAGTAGCCGCTCATGCAAAAGTAGATAAATTGTTGGCAGAAGGAGCAATCGAGCCCTCACAAAGTTCGTGGAGTAGCTGTGCAGTCGTCGTACCTAAAGAAGATGACTCCATTCAGCTTTGTATTAATTATCCTCCACTGAACAAAGTAACAAAGAAAGATGCATGCCCTCTATCCCACGTAGATACCCTTCCGGTCAATGTAGAAAACACGAAATATTGGTCGAAAATCGATTTAAAACAAGCTTATAATCGAATCCCTTTAGAGCAATCCAGTAAAGAGTTTACAGCGTTTGCAATACCAGACAAAGGTCTCTTTCAGTTCACACGTCTTCCCGATGGACTAATAAATGCCCGAGCAAGCTACCAAAGGGCAATAAATAACATAATCGATCCAAATTGGCACCCGAAAGTTTTTGTATACATGGACGATATCATTATCGCCACCGATACTTTTGAAAAACACTTAGGGTTGTTAAAGAAGGTCCTCGCGAGACTGAAAGAAGCAGGATTGCAGGTTGATTGGGACAATTGCAGTTTGTGCTGTGCCGAAATTCGATATATAGGCTTCGTTACAAATAGAGAGAGATTAAAAAGGGATAGGGATACAGAACAACTAATTCGGAACTTCCCAACTCCTAAAAATTGGAAACAATTAAGAAATTTTTTGGGTAGGGTAAGTTGGTATGCTGGGCTTATCCAAGATTTGTCTGAAATAAAAGCCCCCTTAAACGAACTTCTTAACAAGAATGTTCCTTGGTCTTGGGAGGGGGGGACAGCAGAAAGCATTCGATACGCTAGGCCTTCTGCTTCGGCAAGCAGCCGCATCGTCACGATCGGATCCAAACTCACCAGTCATTACACTTCCTTACCTTACCGAAACACCTTAATTATTTTATCGAAACACCTTTATTTTATCGAAACACCCTTACCTTATCGAAACTCCGCGATCTTATCGAAACATATGGATCTTGTTGAAATTCTTATGGAATCTCTCTCTACAAAAGTAGAGGAGGCATCAAGCCACTAGTCCCAAGTGAAAGCTCTTAGCACATTAGTCGTCGATGCTAAGGGCATGGGTGAAATTAGGGAGATCACGCGTGATCCCTGAAACGTGTCGTACCACCTCCTCTAGTAGGACATCCTTGGCACAACTGTCGGTGCTACATGTCCAGTTAGGGGTTGTTTCTTTTTGGATCTATGAATTTTGTCGTCAAAGACAAAAATCGACCTCTATGCTCTTTTCCTCATAGGATAGTCAATGAGTTGAGAAGAACGGTAGAGAGATTCCTAATTAGAGGGGGCACCAAACCACTAGCCCTGAATCAATGCCCCTAACACATTTGTCGTCGATGCTAAGAGCACGGGTGAAGGTAAAGAGATCACGCCTGATCTCTGAAACATGTCGCACCACCCCTTCTAATGTAACTTTCCTCGCACGATTGTCGGTGTCGCAGGTTTGTTCCCTAATTAGTTGTTGTAGAATATGAAATTATTGCTTAACGCCTCTATTGCTCAACAAGTCCTTGGTCTAGAATAGTTGTTGATATTACGGATAGAGTTAATAGTTATGCAGTGATTTCAAATACCTCGATTATTACTATCGCCTAAAATAGAAACCTCAGCAAATTTGTTGTCACTGCTGTCAAGATTAGGTAGATATTATGACGGGTAGAATTGTCTGTGGTGATTTACGCGTAACAACCCGCCCCATTTTATCGAAACACCCCTGCCGAAACTTCGTTATGGTACCGAGACTATAATGCTATTAGTAGGAATGTTCCAAATTATGCATAAACTCTCGTATAACCGCTTGCCACCGTCGTTATGGGGAGAATACTTACTGCCATTTGTCGGGATTTTTGAGGGTTGTTGATGAAGAGTGTATGAATGGGCTGGCGATAAATGGGAGGAAAACAGACTAAGGTACGCCACATGGCTACGCATGAACACGAAAAACGTGCATTAACCGTAGCTTCAGCATGTTGAGTAGAAAGGCTATCTCCTCGTCAGAACCCAGAATTGTATGGCCACTTACCAGCTCAATCGAATACTCGTATGTTGCTGTGAACAAGAAATCGTTTATCATTGTTCGTTGAGAAAACAAAAATAGTCGTCGTCATTGTAGAGTACGTCGCTTGCGTAAACCGAACAAAAACGATTGTTCGTTTAATAGAATATTTTTCCTTGCTTGTAAATAATTTCCTTTTGCGGATTATAGTACTTTAGTTATTTATCGAGACCAACAAATCATTGTTCATTTGATAGAATACTTTTTGTTTGCGAAATAATTTTTCTTGCCTTACCAACTATCTCGTTGGCTTAGGGAAAACAGAAAACCACTATTCGCTTAATAGTATATTTTTCTTTGTAGAACCTTTTCTTTTCTCTCCTTTAGCGTATAGAACAAAAACATGAAAAAAAAGTCATTGTCGGTATAGTAGAATATTTCCTTGCGGTGGCAAAATAGGTTTTTGCTGTCACGGTATAGGATATGTTATTATATTCGCGTGTTGCATCGAACGCCTAGCGTTGGCAACAAACCTATTGTAAGTCAATGAACCGCTACGGTCCAATCAGTACTAAACTGTGTTGCGAATGGAGTGCGAAGGCGAGCGAATCTTGAGCGATTGTAAGAGCGTCTAGCGTTAGGATAGGAAGCGTTTCCATACAATCGACTTTGTTAAGTATGTAAGTACGGTAGTCACCAATCGCTTAGATATTGTAAAGTGAGTATTAAGGGTTTTGTTTTTTTTCGCGAACCGCGAGGGCGCGCTTCGGTCTTGGGAGGGGGAGTTTGTAACGCTCACTTTTTGAGCATTACAATTAGTAATATAAAAATGAGAAAAACCCCAAATGTGGTTGTAGGGGCTCCTTTCTGGCTAAGCATCCAGAACAGAAAACCCTAACTCAAAAGAAAGCATGCTTGGCAGAAGAGGGTCCAAGCAATCCATACGATAGCCTAACTACCACTGTTATCTGTCAGATCACTAGAAAAGCGAAGACAGCACTCTTACGGAGGCGCATTGCGAGCTCCTCGTGCTGCAACCATGCCCTGTTCCTGTTGAGGCCCCGTACACCTGGTAAGGGTTTCCCCTGTCTCTCCTTTCTCGACGCACTTGCACTTACGTTGGTGAAGAGTGCAGTCATCGGCGTCTAGCAGAACACCGGGGCGTGCGTGCATCTTCGCAACAGGCTGCGCGCTGCCGTCACATGTGCCATGAGAGAGTGAGAGAGAGTGGGCCTAGTAATCGAACACGAACGAGTGAGGGCGCTCGCTCGCGAGGCCCAGAGAGCTCGTCCGTCGACCGACGCGCTGGGCTCGGCCACTCCATTGTGGACTGTAGCACGCGCCCGACTTCTTTTTGCTCGCGCCTTCTATACTGAGTAGTTGTCGCCAATCGGTATTGTGCGCACGCGATGTGTCCGCTACCTAGTGCTGACTCAAAACGTTCGGGCCTGGACTCCGCCTTGTCACCACCTGGAGGGACATTACCTAGCAGCGAAGCCACGATAGCCACATCGCTCGCCGCAGAGCCAGACTGCATCGTAGCCGACGTTGCTTCAGTCGCACCGAGCCGGCTTTCGCTGCGTCACTGCCATCGAGACGCCGCTGACGAGGAGTCCCTGCGCCGTAGCTCCAGCTCCGAGCTGGTAAGTTCGTAGGCTACGGCCCCACTGTATTGCGTCTCTCTCTCGCGTCGTGCGCACCGACTCTAGTCGTCACCTAGAGCTGGGTAAATTGTAACTTTTCTTGCGTCGTGCGCACCGACTCTAGTCGTCATCTAGAGCGGCGTAAATTGTAACTTTTCTCGCGTCGTGCGCACCGACTCTAGTCGTCACCTAGAGCCGGGTAAATTGTAACTTTTCTCGCGTCGTGCGCACCGACTCTAGTCGTTACCTAGAGCTGGGTAAATTGTAACTTTTCTCGCGTCGTGCGCACCGACTCTAGTCGTCACCTAGAGCCGGGTAAATTGTAACTTTTCTTGCGTTGTGCGCTCCAACTCTAGCCGTTGCCGAGAGTTGGCATAAGACCCGCATGTTGTAAGTTGTATCGTGCCGCGCTCATCGTTTATCGAAACCGCTTTACCGAAACGTTCACTCGCGAGTCACGCTTGATCTCGCATTCCGCTCTACCGAAATCGTAGTCATTTTGTCGCGTTATAGTTATTGTTAAATCGTAGGAATTAGTCAGGTTGCTGGACCGAACCCAGCTGGCGCTCAACTTAATTTTATAATTGCAATAAAACATAGATATTCAATCATTTACTCTTAATTATTTCTTATTACAATTAAGTTAAAGTGTTTGTGATAATTGCTGTGAGTGATAATTTGCAGATCCTTGTCGCATTCCATTCCCTTTGCTTTCACTCACATATAAATTGAATATACATATTTTTGCATGCCTATTGATAACTTGCTTAAGGGGTTATATCTGGTTGGAATTTTTTTTTTTCCATTTTTTTTTTATTGGCTTAAAGTATGGTAAAACATCCCTAGATTTATGATCAATAATGTCCAAACATGAAAGAAACTCAGACAAATTTAAAAATCAATTTTTCCAAAGCAATTCTGAGGTGAAAAATGAAGAAATTTCGTCTATTTCGTTGACGGTGCATTTTTGAATCTCGCGGTCATATATATGCTTATAATTTATTTTTTCGGCGAGAAAAAAGCTGGAGGACGAAAATACGACCTTAGAAGGACAATTATATGGTGCTGGGATAGCAGAGTAAAGGTAAAAAAATTATTACGGCCCTCATTACGATTTCACAAAATTATAAAGTTTTCAAATTTCAAGTGCGTTTATCTCAAAACCAAGTTTTCAAAATCGGCACGCAGTAAAACTCGATGAGTTTTCATCCGATTGATTTGAAATTTTAACTGTAGCTTCTTCATTAGATTATCTGTTTAAGTACACACGATTTCAACAATCGATAAACAATTAAAAAAGTTATAAACAATTTAAGTCGATTTTTTTCGTCGAAAACGCAACTTTTTGTTTGAACAACCGCCATTTTGCGAAAAAAATTCCTAAAAATATAATCGTGTGTACTTCAACCGCAAAACTCATGTATATATGAAAAAAATTTTTTTATTGTTCCAGATGGTGATCCAGAGGACTTCTACTGCGTGCCGCAGAGATACTTTTTCAAATACTGCTTTACATTTATTGACAAATAGCCGCCATTTTGTAAATTTTCACCAATAAAAAAATTTTTTTATATTCCAAAAAAAGAGTTGCTTAACCGATTCATATATTATTTATTTATGCTAATTTAAAAACGAGCTCAAAAAAAATATGAAAAAAGGCCTTTTTTTTTGAGCTTCAACCAGATATAACCCCTTAAACATATGATAAAATATTGGAATTTGTAATTATTGTTGGAGAGATTCTACATAATGCAGTACATCGTCACATAGTAAGTACTTTAGCGTTATAAAATATAGCATGTACATAGGTAATAATCAGCAGTTTCAGACTGAACGTTGAAACGACAACATGTCCGACTTTCAACGAGAAAAAAATGTGCTCCGTCAACTCGTTAAGGCACGAAATGCGATTCAACGCAAATATAGAATATTAAAATTTGGAAAAGACAATGCAGAAAAGATTTTTAGTGAAACTTTTAAACCAATAGTTGATCCGCTTCAAAAACTTGTAGCTCAGAAAAATATTGAACAAAGTGTTGAACATAACACAGTTGATCAAAGTTTGGAGGATGTCAAAAAGAACGAAGGTTCTGAGTGAGTTCAATAATACGTTACAGAATGTCCATGACGCATCTTTCGAAACAGCACGTAGCGACATCGATAATGGCTCCGATCTGTATATTCAGGCCCTCAAGCTCAATCAATCTCAGTATCTTGACAAAATTTATGGAGTACAAAATGTGTGAAATATGCAGGGTTCAATAACTTGATTGGCTGGTGTTTGAGTAGTACTTTATTTTCACCGTGTGAGAAACGAGGGACTGCCTCCGCGGTGCCGTCTCGAGCGCTACTGAGTTGAAAAAGCGGCAGAGTCATCTAGCAGTTTTTCGCTGACCAAAAACGCGAACGCCAATTAGTCGAGAGACACCGCGCGATACATCAACGATCCCGCGGGGTTAGATACTATAGTGCGAGTCGTGCTGTTATTGTTGTCGTCTTAGAGTTTAAGTACATTTGCGACAAAATGAAAACGGTACATTTTTTATTGGTAATTTACCGATTAGTTTTCATAATAATAAAATGAAAGTTAATGGAGAAGAATACCCAAAAACTATAGGATTAGTTGAGTTGCTCATAGTGAAACAACCAAGTAAAAATAATATAAGTCCAGATGATTTAAAAAATTACAAGAAAATTTTAAAACTATCGTCTGCTCATAAAAAGCTGTATAACAAAAACGAAAGTATTCGTTTTCATAATAGTAATAAATTTAAAACTATTATTGCTCCAATGTTCAATATTACCTCGAAAAAAAACTCCCGAAAAACCTAAGAAAGGTTGCTCACTACCTCGTTATAAAGTTGCGAAAAAACATACTGCTTTAGACTATGTGTACTGGGACGATCCAAACGAGCTCGTTGACCGGCTTCACTTACTAGTAGCAGAAAGATCTGCCGGAAATCCAAGTCATGCAAACGAGATACACTCTATAATCGAAGAATTGCGAGAAGCGGGGTATATATATTGAGCGCACACGAATATATGAATCATTTTCAAAATGAGCGTTGACGTGTTTGGACGTAATCTTGGAAAAACCGAAGGTAGTCGAGGGCCCCCTGGCGTTGGCTTCAAAGTCACATCTGACGGCCACTTCGACATAGAAAATAAAAAATTATGCAATGTTGCCGATCCGGGATTTACGGGAAATACGGGATTTATTATAAAAATAATATAAATCATATTCTGGAATTTGAAATCCAGTGGAATAGTATTTTGAGTGGTGACAATTTTGCACTTCTGTTCTAGTAAAGTGACCATTCCGTCAACGAAATTTGACAGAAAATTACTATGATAATACTCCCTTTTGTATACGTATATACTTATAAAGCTATAATACCATAGTGTCAACACAGCAGACAGCTCAAAATCTCAAATAAGCCAAGATACATAACCATGTTATTTCAACAGTTTGTTTTGCAGAGTTTTTGCTTTCAGATAGAGAAAGATTTTTTTCTTAGTGCTTGATTATTTTTATTCATAAGTGAATTTAGGACTAAAAATTTACTGTATTGTGTATGTGAAGATATATGTCTGGAAAGTGTAATTATAATTATAATACAAGCATGCAGTGACAGTTTTGTTTAAATTTGGAAAGTAGTTTCGGTTCAAGATGGGAATGCTGTATGAAAATTAATACTGAAAAGCATGTGCATTGGCAAGATTGAATTAAATATTTTAAAGAAGAAGCAGTAAAAATTTTTATCGCATAAAAATAAATACATCTTTTTTCTAAGAAAGATGAAAGTGACATATTAAGTCTAACTCACTATAGGATATATAATTCAATTCAGAAGATTTGTGAATTGCAATAAGTGTCAAGATGTATCTATACACATAAAAGCGACAAGCCTTCTCACAAGAATACAGGCTTAAATTCAAGATATACTTAATATTTAATATGTGTAATCAAGTAATCATTAAAAAAATGGGCTTATCGGCTTTTATGTACTTATGTACTTTTGTCTATGACAGTGATGGCTTCTTAAGTTTCGATTTGGATGGTTGGGATTTCATATTTCATAAGACCTGGCGCATATTCTACATTTATTTTAGTATTATAAATAATAATCTAACTCAGTACAGTGTGTTAAAAAGTGATTCAACAGAGGATGAATCAAAAGTACAAAAGAACAGATTGAACAGTAACTTTTAATGGAACGAATGCTGCTAGCTTAGCAATAACTTTTAATGGAACGGATGCATGCAAGGTGCCAGAGCTTCTGTTTTAACCATTTTATATGGGAGAACAGATAACAGATATACAGGAAAATGAGTTTCAAGATGAAAAAGAATAGGGATTAAATGACTGATTATTTTTTGAGTCTTATGGTCTTTTTCTTTGCAGGCTTGTTTCTCAAAATGTCATTTTTTAAAGTTTGTCGTAACTTTTCTCTGTGACCAGTCGATGAATTTTGATGAGACAAAGTGCAAATTGTTCCTAATTTATGTAGTTATGGGCATAAGAGTTGCAATTTTAAGGTTTTCATGTATAAGTATTTTTTTATGGCAAAAATCCAAAAAATTCAAAAAAATGCAAAAAATTATTGCAAAAAATCAGTTTTTGCCATGAAAAAAATACTTATACATAAAAACCTTAAAATTGCAACTCTTACACCCATAACTACATAAATTAGGAACAATTTGCACTTTGTCCCATGAAAATCCATTATGCGGTCTCAGAGAAAAGTTACGACAAACTTTTTTTCTTGAAAATGCTATAACTGAGAGTAAAATGAGTTTAAGGACCTCTGCCTTGGCTCATTTTATTCAAAATAAGTTATATTTACAACATATTTTAATTATTTTATTATAATTATAATTTTTATCATTTTTTTAGGTAATTTTGGCCAGAAAGGCCTATAGGTGTAAGACCGTCTTAAAACATTCATCATCCTTATTTTCTACGTTTATACACGCCTTCTTGTTCTTAATAAATGGTGGCAAATCAATGTACGAGCTTCCTCTCATCGGATTAAACTTGTAAATATTCACAACTAAATGTAAAATTGATTTAAGCGACCATCCCGACTCGCGCTCTTGGAATTCTTCCATATCCGTGTCGATTGGATTTTGCACATTCATAATAAACCACTCATTTAAGTCCGTAGTCGAATATATCGGAGCTGTTTTTGTGTTGAAATATTTTATTTCAATTGTCTCTTCACCATCTTTAACTATCACGTACTCGGCCGCTAGCACTATGTTTACTTGCAATGGTTCTTTAAGAGTTTCATGCACTTTTTCAATAAACTCCTTTTTAGCGTCTCTCATAAATGGCAATAAATCAAGATGTCTTCGGTTTGTGATGACAACCGTCTTTATTCTATTTTCAAAAGCTGATTCAACATCATTCCAGCTCACCGAATGGCCATTTTCACTAGCTTGTAGTCCAGCACCCACACGATATTCGCTCAACAAGCGTAGAACACTCCTTATAAGCGCTATAGCAGCTTGCAACTTTTGCCTATCGGCCACTGTTAAGTCTGTTAACTCGGGCCTCAGCTGAGCCAATTTTTCAGCTTCCACTAAAGCGCCACGGCCAAGCGCAATTCAATTATTCACATTATCTTGTTTAGCCGCACCACTTAAAGCAAGCCGATAAGGTTTACATAGCAAGAGAGTGGTATTTTTAAAATACTGAGTCATCTTGAGCCACTGACCGCGCGAGGCAGTCGAATGACTCTCCGCCGCACGCACATCTCCTTTTATCTAAAAATCCGCGAGAAGAGATCGATTCTGATTGGTTGTAGGCGTCGTGGTAGGGGGAAAGATACCGTGATTGGTTAAAGAATTGGAGGGGGTGACTATGAAATAAGCAGCGAGCCGTTGAAAACCTCATTCGCTCCTTTGCTCTCGTCCGAGAACAGCACCGTAGCAGCAAGATGAAGTATATTGTTGGTGTGCAAGGTTTCAAGATTACCTTGAATGAATTCGTCTTCAAGGAAGTAGCCATCATCCCTCTCAAGAAAGATCCTACACCATCAGTTTTCCTGTTTAAACCGCCTTATACATGGGACAAGTTCATGGAGAAAAACAAGTCCGAAAATCGCTGGCTTGAACAAAATTTCTATGGAATAATGTGGAGAGCCGGCAATATCCCATACGATGAACTCAAAAACACTCTGAGAGACGTACTCTTCGGAGCAGAGATTTATGTGAAAGGACTAGAGAAAAGTAAATGGTTGAAGAGATTTTTTCCCGATCAGTAAGCTATTTTTTGTTATAAAATTATTTTAATAAAAAAAAAGTTTTCTCATAATATCTTTTTTTAATTTTCAGATTAGTTTCTAATATCGAGGAGATGGGATTTATTGAATTTATTGGATGTCCTTTATTGAAAAGTCTACCTACAGAATCAGTCTCATGTACCAACCATACTGCCTGTATCTTTCCAGTATGCGCACTTCGAAACGCGCTGGTTATAAAAAGATGGATGCTCCAGCAGCAGCATAGCAAAAACATGAAGGAAATATCAGAATCCTATCACTTTATGTACATTTGAATTATATAAGTTAATAAATGTATTTTTTTTAATTTGAGTTCTATTTTTTAAAAATACACATAAATAATATGAATATTCGTTCCATCGTTATGAAATATTTGTGGCCCTGAAAAGGGCCGATTGGTTTAGTCCTGAAAAGGATTGATTAAATCGTAAGTCGGCGACGAATTCGCCGACGTGGCTCGTCATCGTCATCGTCTCGCAGTCGCTTCATGGGTATCTTCACCGAAGACGTCGTGCGCGATGAGACGGTGATGCACATCGGCGATGAGCCCGACTTGATAACTTCGTGCTTCTCCACTGGAGAAAAACACGGTTACCTCGGCTCGTACTTCTCCAGAAATCTTTGAGAGAAGCACGAAGGTACCGGCGAAAGCGATGACGGTGGCGACAGCGGCGGCAACACCAGCGGCGGGCAATGGGGTAGCCTCTCAGCGAATACCGGAGATGGAAACGGTAAATACTGAGGCGTGAATACCGGCGATGACGTAGCCATCGGTACCATCAAGGCCGATAGAACTTCGTCGTCGCTATCCATCACGAGGCCGACCTCCCAATCGAAGTCGGCCTCACCCCACGTCGTTGTCTCCAGTCCTCCAAGAATGTTGCTGATGAGTCCATCTTAGCAACTGATAATTAATCGACAAACTGCGCTACTTTTATAGCCAAAGCGCGGACCTAGGCGACAATCGCTGCGTGGTGTGGGTAAATCGCTCGAGCAGATATTTCAACTTTAAAAAAATTTCAATAAAGAGTGAGAGTTATATTTTTTAAAGAATATTTTTTATTTGAAATAATTTCAAGTTCATTCAATCGACAAGAGAGATTCTTTTATTTCGCGTGTAAGTTAATTTTGAAAAATGGTTTGAAGAACGTTCGCAATTTTTTATTTTAATTTTAATGCTGTAATTTCAAAAAAAAAGTTTAAAGTATACAAATCCCAATAGAATCTTAAAAAGAAAAAAAAATTTTTAATATTTCCATACATGAAAGAGAATGAATATTAAAGAAATTAATTTAAAAATATGATAGAATCATTTGAAAAAAAAATTTTCTGAGTATAGTTATTACATATATATATATATAGAGTTTCAAGATTATGTCTTTTTCAAAATATATTATTTGTTGCTATATTTTATATATTTTTAGCTCTGAAAAGAGCTGATTATAACACAGAAATAAATATATTTTTAGCTCTGAAATAGCTGATTATAATATATAGAAATAAATATATATTTTTAGCTCTGAAAAGAGCTGATTATAACAGAAATAAATAAAAATGTTGATCCACGTAAAATTATATATAGGGCCCCGAAAAGGGCCGATTTTTTTGGCCTTGAAAAAGGCCGATTGGTTTGGCCTTGAAAAAGGCCGATTATGTGGAGTTGCGGCGGGAAATTTTGCGAGGCGGCGGCGGCGACGGTGATTTATCACGAGATCGTTTGAGAGGTCTGTATGTGACCTCACAAACGATCTCGACGTCATCATCGTCATCATCGGTGACGATGAACAGCTCCAGCGGTGTCTCCTCCTCCGGTCTCTCCACCTCCATCACCTCTGAATCCTCCTCACCCAGCTGCATCGCAGACGCTTCTCACTGGACGTGGTCAGTGGGCACTGCGTAATACCCCTCATGTTCTACGGACATGAAGGGCGGTGGTGAGGTAGACGGCGGTGAGAGAGCAGGCGGTGGTGTGCCTGGTGGTATCGTCAGAACTGATGCGGCCGCCTAAGCCCGATAGGAGATGACGCTCGAGAGGAATACAGGTCCATCAACCACTCCTCAAAATCGTCCAGCGGACCCAGCTCCGGTAGCCCCTCGATGCCGAAGGCTTCGCAGCCATCCAAGGCTGCTAGGCCATCGTTAACGAATTGACGAAAAGAATCGTCAATTTCGTCAGCCTCCACTTGCCCAAAGACGAAATCTGCTGCTACTGTGTCGCTGGAGTCCATTGCGTGGATGAAGTCTTTTACTTCTTCAGAGTCCATTACTCAGACTGATACCGAACGGAGAGAAGCACGCTACATATATCGCCTCTGCTCCGAGCGGTCGCGAGCGCTTCTAGCCGCGCGAAGGAGAGCGCGGCCGCAATCCACGGCTTAATAGCACTACACGCAAAAAGTGGTCTAATACCCTGCAGTAGTATCAACAGCCGCTCTCAGTGCCGCATGAAGGGGGGGGGGGCGCAATGGCGAAAATTCATTTCATACTCGGTCCCAGCGCGAGCAGGAGTTTCCGCGCGCGCGTCTAATACCCGGCAGTGGTATGAGCCATCACTCTCGAGTACCGCGTGGAGGGGAGCGCGCGCAAAGGCGAAGAAATGCATTTCTCGTGTGGCTGCCCCGCGAGCAGGAGCGCCCGCGCGTACACGCAGTGATGTCATAACGCCGCCGCGGCGCTGCCACCGCTCGCTCAAAATTTCATTCGGCGCGGAGAAGTGGTAAGAGCTCTCTCTCTCTCTCTCTCTCTCTCTCTCTCTCTCTCTCTCTCTCTCTCTCTCTCTCTCTCTCTCTCTCTTGAGGTAAGTGTAGACGTGCTTCGCCTTAACTCTTGCTTTCTCGGCCCTTATTAATCGCCTTCTCACTCCTCGGAGTAAATATTTTTAGGAAAAGGGACCCTAGGCGGCTCTTAAGCTCCCAGCCTAAAAACTGGAGGCTTTACGCTCCAGTTTTATGAGCCGGGGACCTTTTCCTGGATCAAGTGACGCCCTAACCTCAAACTGCCAAGGAACAGCTTCGGGTGTCTAGCATCGTATACGCCACTATAGACCGCCTCACCGCAAACAATGCCTGCCTGTCACTTCTTCTCATCATACTGCATCTATCACCTCGCTGTTGCACCCCGACCGCTGCACTGGCTTCGCTTTTTTTGCACCAGCTACTGTCGCAGTCAGCCGGCTTCTGCTAGCCGTCTGCCCGGTGTCATAGGCGGGGGTTCATCGGGGCCGAGACTTCGTCTACTGCGTTGTCACCAACGCTCGCCAGCTGTTTTTTAGCAGCCGAGCCACTTTTTTACGTGAGTCAGCGTTTTTCTCACTTGTCCCCTCGGCGCACGCCGTCTCGCGCACGCCGCTGTTGCTGCCTGCGCCGCCTCGTGTACCGGTTTGTTACCCGCGACCTACTCTACCGGCTGTTACCGCGGCTATAGCTCGTGAAGACTCCACCGCGGTGAGCGCTGCTCCCGTAATACTGAAGTGACAGCACGCAGCTGTTCACCGAAGCATCTGCCACAGGTGTGTACATTATCGCATCGCTCCATGAGATTGTGCCCAAACTGCAACAAACGCATCGCGCGCAGCCAACCCGACCTTGCTACTTGTGTTGTCTGTGAGCGTTTCTTTCACGCGGCGTGTTTGTCTGTGGCAGGCTCAGCACTGCATTGAGCTGTGTGCGCAATAATCCGCTCGTCTGCTAGCACCGACGCCAGCCCTGCCTTACGCAGCGGTCCAGCTGCCTTACCTTATAGCTCTGCCCTCCCGCAGCCATCGTCCGTGCCTGACGAATCGTCAGACTCAGCCACGCCTGTAGAGAGCAGATCCACTATGAAGAGACGCGCCTCGGCTCCTTCTCTGTCCGTCGCGCAAGTGCCAAAGGCGCACTGCCCCAGCCCGGATGCTACCGCCATATCGTCCCTGCCACCACCCATGGATAGCAACTTCGGTATGGACCAGGGCGATGATGCTGCTGCCCAGCTTGGTGAACTTGATTTCGACGGCAAAATGAAAGCTGCACTAAATGATGCCCCACCATACATGCTGTATTTTTATCAAATGCTGAATAACTCGCATAGGGCGCACGCTGCAGCCCTAGCTGAAAACTCGCGAACGCTAGCTGAGGTCTCGCGCACGCTGAACACCCTTGGGTCACGCTTAGACGCTGTTGAACAAAGTCAACAAAGTCAACAGGCCTTAAGCGCACGACACGATGCTGAATTAGCTGCAGTACGCACCCATATCACCAGCATCGCTAGTGCTAACCGTGAGGTGCTTGATCGAGACAAGCTTGAGGATCCTCGCGAGATTATTGTAAGAGGAATCCCCCCCGCCATCAGCCATGAGCCCCTCCAGCTTGCCTCCGCGCTGCTCTCTGCTCTTCAGCTTCAACACCACGCGCCGCTTGTTGTTGGCTGGCGAAACTGGAATCCACCAGCACGAACTGACCAAAGCGTACATGCTACCGCTTCCCCGCCTGCTCCCCCACCTGCCATGTTGGGCCATTTCAAGGCGTTTGTATTCACCCTTACGTGCCCATCTGCCCGAGATGATATACTTAAAAACATCCCTGGCCTCAGAAATCTTGATTGCCAAACCATCTTTGGGGCAGGGGGGGCCGCGAAGCTGTCGGTAAATGCTCTTTGGCCTGAGCCTGTTCACAAGCTCCTTAAGAGTGCTATATCGCTCTATAAGTCGCTCGACCACCAGCGGCCTATAGTAAAAAATCTCACGGTTTTTATGAGCCCGTCGAGAAACGGTCCGCATGTTCCGATCCGTAGCGTAGCCGATCTCGCTGCACTAGTCAGGCCTCGAACCTGACCAGCACCTAGCCGCGTCTCCGAAGCCCCCTCCGCTGATACCTTTATCACCTGCCACGCCAATGTAAACGGCCTATTCCCGGCTCATTTCGCCCTGCTCGAGGCCAAGGTGGCTGAGTCCCGTTTTGATGCCGTAGCGATCAGCGAGACAAAGCTCAATCCGCTTGCGAATGACTCTCACCTTGCCCTCGACGGCTACAACTTTTTTGATATTGACAGAGAGAGAATGGGCGGTGGTGGTGTCGGCCTTTACATCCGTGATACGTTTAGCGTCGAAATTTTAGCTGGCTCTGAGCCGCCATATGATAACACCCCCGAATTTATTATATGCAAAATAAAAAGAGGCAATTTAAAAATACTTTTTGCTACTGTATATCGACGTCCTCACGCTGCCTATCCCATTCATTTTTTCAACTGCCTTGCAAACTTCTTACCCTAATTCACCTCCATCATCATCACCGGCGATTTCAATATGAACATGGCCCTCCCTGAATCCCCTGCCGCCATCCATCTTTTAAATCCCATCACCTCAAATTCACTTTTCCTTGTCCCCTCTGATCCTACCCGTCACCAACTCTGGCGAGATTCTCACACCTGGATTGATCTCTTCATAGTGGGGGAGGCTAATTCCATACTATCATACTCTAAGTCAACTGCCCCTTTCATTGCGGGGCATGATTTCATTGAAATATCACTCTCCTGTAATAAGCCTCCACTTATCGAAAGATCTATCCAGTCTCGTGATCTCAAGAGAGTCAGCCCAGAATCGCTGCATCAAGCCCTCTCACTTCACCTCCTCACTCCTGATCCTCATGCGTCTTTCTCACCTCTTACGTTTATAGCCAGTACTAGCATCTCTGAACTCGTCCAGGGCTCCTCCTCTGCCAGCGTCGATGCCGCCGAGTAGATTCTAACCCATGCACTTATCAACGCGTTTGACACAGCCGTCCCCTTGCGCAAGCTCGTCCTATCATCCCGTCATAAACCCTGGGTTAATCCCCAAATTAGGGCCCTTATGCGCTCCCGCGATCGGGCTTACAGGCTCGCGCGTGTCACAGGCGCCTCTGTCGACCTTGCCCGTTTCCGTGCGCTGCGCTCGGAAGCCTGTAATGACTTAGACAGTGCTAAAAATCGGCACGTTGCCTCCCGTCTCGCTGACGCCTCGTCCGCAGATGCAAAGTGGCGGGAGCTTCAACGCCTACACGTTACTAACCCCAGCCTACCATCTCCGCTCGAAAAATTTACAGCCTAGGCCCTCAATGTCCACTATGCTGCCACTGTTAGTCGCCATCCTCCTGTCATCGAGCATGACTTCGAGGCTATCGCCAGTCAACCACTCAGTACCACTCTTAACACTGTTTTCTGCCTCCGGCCCTTCTCTGAGCGAGAAGTGGCCGATACACTGCTGAGATCCACCTCGAAATCCATGGGCCACGATGGCCTCTTCGTGCCCATGTTGAAGCTAGCTATGCCTCACTCCCTGTCTCACATCACAAACCTCCTCAACGCCTCCGTCTGCAATGCGACCTTCCCTGCGAATTGGAAGAGAGCAACCATCAAACCGCTCGCCAAAACTAAGGTGATGACGCAGCCCTCTGACACTTGGCCCATTGCCCTGCTGCCTGAGCTCTCCAAGGTACTCGAACGGCTGGTCCACAACCAGCTTCTGGGCTACCTTGAGGTGAATAGCCTACTCCATCCTCGCCAAGCAGGTTTCCGTCAAGGGCACAGCACGCAGACGGTTCTCCTTGTCATGTTTGATTTCTCTAAGGCCTTCGACTCAATCCCTCACGCCATCCTCCTAGCCAAACTCAGAGCACTCAACCTATCGACTCACGCCCTCCGATGGTTCTTCACCTATCTGGCCGATAGGCTACAGGCCGTCATTGACTCAGGCGGTAGGGTCTCCGACTGGCTTCGTGCCTCGTCAGGAGTTCCTCAAGGTAGCGTCCTTGGCCCACTACTCTTCGCCATCTACATTAATGACCTCCCGGCTGTGATTCGTTTCTCAATGATTATGATCTTTGCCGATGACACGCAAATATACCATCACTTATTTCCAACTGAGTTCCATCTCGCACTTGAACGCGTAAATCGGGATGCCCAAGCGGTTGCTGACTGAGCCCGTGCGAACGGCCTCATTTTAAATTCCAGCAAAACTAAGATCATAGTCGTCGGTAGTGTTATCTTCACCCGCGAGCTCGACCTCGAAACCTTGCCCCGAGTGGTCATTATTGATGGCCACGCTCTTCCGTATGCGACAGAAGCGCGGAGCCTCGGTGTGACCTTCACCAACTCGCTTGATTGACAAGAACACGTTCGGCTCGTCTCACGCAAAGTCTTCGGCACGCTCTTCACCCTGCGCTTTTTTCGTCATGCCCTCTCGAGGGACATACGAATGCACCTTGTGCAGACCCTTGTCTTTCCGCTGTTCGACTATGCATCCCCTGTCTATAAACATTTTGACAAAGTGCGTACCAAAAAACTGGAGACAGCCTTATACGCCTGCGTCCGTTTTGTAGTGGCAACGTTCCACGCCGTGATCACGTCACACCTCACAGACTTACTCTCGGCTGGCTTTCAGCCTCCAGAAGGCGCGACTATGCAATTGGTCTTCAGGCCTTCAAGGTCGTGGCTAATGAGTACCCTCAGTACCTTGCTACTCGTCTTAGTTCCAGGCTGAACGTCCATTTTGACCTGCGCCGCTCGGACCGACGCCCGCCCCAGCCGTTTGAGCCGCCCCCGCGACGTACTGAGGCTTATAAACATTCATTCGCCATCGAGGCCATGGACTTATTGAATTCCCTGCACATCGTCGATTTTTCCCCCGGAAACATCTCCCTGTTCAAACGCACGCTGCGCGATGCTCTTTTCGACCGCGATGTTGTCAACTGGAATCTCCGCGTTCGGAACGAAGGCCTTCAAAGTCGCCTATTTCACCACCGCTAGCCGGCAAATAGTTGCCCCACATGCATCAGTAAATATTTTTCTACACAAGATTCAGATAATAATTTCAAAAAGTTATATCTATACAAGAATTACAACTATATTAACATAAGAGAAGATATTAATATAAAAACAAACAAACTAAAAATTGATGAATTTCATTGCATGTCAGTGCATCAAAGAATGAATTATCAAGTATTTTAATACATTAAATGATGGTTCATTATTTTGAGAAAACAACGCGCAAACATATTAGCAAACTGTTTAGACTGTATCTTATTTTCATAGATAACTTTAATTGTTTGTGGTTTAAGTTAGTTGTTTTGATATGAGTTGAACATGTGATGGTGTGAATCAATCATTATTATCCATTGAGGCCACCAAAAGATTATGTTCAAGTCTGTAAAAACACGCAACCTCCTGTAGTAAGAACAAAAATAAATACTGCTGCAGATATTTCTCTAGCAGCCTTTTTCCACTTTAGGTCTTTTAATTATTGATGCTTTACTAGCCCTATGACTTCTAAAGGTAAACTAGCATTATTAAAAACCGATAATAGTAAGATGTAAGATTTTCTCAGATTTTATTTTAGAAGTGCATCATGCTCAAATATTTTATATCAAAAAGTTATTTCCATACAAAAATGTCAAGAAAGCTTTTATTCTTAGTGATTCTTAGTTCATAAACTTGTTGTGATTTTAATTTACAAGTGTGGGTTATTAATTTAAGTAGTTTCCATCAATAATAATTTCAAGCAGTTATATCTACTATAAAAGAATATCGAGAAAGATTTTTTTCTCACAATGATTCTTAGTTTATAAACTTTTGTTTTTAATTTTATAAGATGTGTAACAAGTGATAATTTCAACAATTCCAAGTATTGAGAATCTCTCTCTTTCTCTCTCTCTCCCTTCCCCAACCCCCTCCGTAAAAATACATCTTATTGCTTCCTCCTAGAGGAAGCATTGTGATAGTAATAGTTTGAGTTATTGTAAAAACATGTTATAATTGTATTGATGTAATAACACGGTGTGTGTTAACGTATGAATTTATTCCTCGGTTATTGTGATTATATTGATGTGGGAATCGGTCGATCTTCCCGAGGCAGCAGTTGTAAGAAATGAAAACCCTTACAACGTGTGTATGCTTTTTTTGACGTTTCGGTGAGCAATGTCACCCTCATTAGAAACTTTAATAAAAATATAATAATATAATTTTAGAATTTACACTTCAAGAAACATAAAAAATGATTTGTCAATATTATGATAGTTACCAAAGTTAGTTTTCTCACAATGTAATGTTTGTCGACTTTCTCCCCCACCGCTTGACTGCGGGGAGGAGAATTTCAACAGTTCCTCTTACGAGGGTCATTTGATAAGTACCTAGCCTACAAATGAAAACACCAAAATTTTACAAAAAATAAAATTTATTTTTGAATGTAGTCTCCTTTTAGTTGAATACACTTGGTCCAGCGGTGTTCCAATTTTTTTAACCCCGTTGAAAAAAATGTTTTCTCTTGGTTTGCAAAATAGGCCTCCGTGACAGCGATTATTTCGTTATTGGAGTGGAATCTCTTCCCGGCGAGCGAATTTTTTAGGTTCGGAAACAAAAAAAAGTCGCACGGAGCCAAATCTGGAGAATACGGTGGATGGGGCAGCAGTTCGTAGCGTAATTCGACCAATTTAGCCGTGGCGAGTGCAGAAGTGTGAGCCAGTGCATTATCGTGGTGGAAAAGCACTTTCTTTTTAGACAAATGGGGCCGTTTTTCTTCTAACACGGCGTCAAATCGGCTCAATAGTTCGGCGTAGTACTGTCCTGTGACCGTTTTGCCCTTCTCCAGATAGTCAATAAAAATCACACCTTGAGAATCCCAGAAAACAGTGGCCATCACTTTTCCGGCCGACAGGACCGTCTTCGCCTTCTTCGGAGCAAGTTCACCGGGTAAGGTCCACTGTTTTGACTGCTCCTTGGTCTCTGGAGTGTAGTAGTGAATCCATGTTTCGTCGACGGTCACGTAACGACGCAAAAACTCTTTTGGATTGCGATTAAACAGCTCCAAACACTGCTCTGAACTGGTCACACGGATGCGCTTGTTGTCTGCAGTCAGCAAACGCGGCACCCACCTTGCTGACAGCTTCCTCATGCCTAAAATCTCATGTAGGATATGCCACACGCGTTCTTCTGAGATGCCTACTATCGCAGCTATCTCGTGCACCTTTAATCGGGGGTCTGACAAAACGATATCGTGTATTTTTGTCACGTTCTCCTCTGTAGTGTCTGTTTTCGGAGCACCTGGGCGTGGATCATTAAAAACCGACGTACGACCACGTTGAAACTCGTTATACCAAAATTTAACGGTCGCCATCGAAGGAGAAGCATCCCCATACACTGCATCCAAGCGTTCTTTAATTTCACTGCGCGATTTCCCTTCCAAAAACAAGAATCGAATCACCGACCGATATTGTTCTTTCTCCATTTTTTCAAAAATCAACGGACACATTTGCTTTCACACGGTCTCAAAAATAAACTACAACTCCGATCCGGCTGAAATTTCGTCTGTAACCGTTTACAGGAAGATACTGCACTGTAGTGTATTTCTGGTGCGATAGTGGCACCATCTGGCGGTGAGGCTAGGTACTTGTCAAATGACCCTCGTACATTGGTTTCAGAACTCGTTCTTTTAAGCCTTTAATATTTATTCAGTTTATATAGGAAATGCTAGAGAAAGTATTTCCGAAATCAATGTTTTCAAACAATAGGCTGGGTCTCAGATGTGTATGCTGTTTTGATTTTATAGGTGTGAGTGTGTGTCGTTGTTTTCTTTTACATGTCTGTATTAGATATATGTATATATGATTTAGATTTTGTGTGTCTTCTTTTTTATTGACCGGTTATTTCTGTAAATCTATATGTAACATCTCTGAAATTAACCTTTTATTTAAGTTTTCCTCTTTATCTAATATATTGTAATGAATAAAGTTAAATTTATGGCCTGTTTCGTTTTCATGTAATATTGTCGCGGAGTCTTCTGATGTTTTGTGTTCATTTATTCTCGTCATTAGTTTTCGTTTTGTTTGTCCTAGGTATGTTGCCGGACAAATATTACAATGAATTCGATAAACTACGTTGTTTTCAAATTCTTTTTTAGATTTATCTTTATCTTTGATTATGCTATTCTTCATATTGCTATTGATTTTTGGTATGGTTTGAATATTGTATTTTTTAAGTGTGGATGAGGTTTGTTCAAAAAATCGGTTTATATAAGGGAGGCTGATGAAATGTGCGTGCGTGCGTGCGTGCGTGCGTGCGTGCGTGCGTGCGTGTGTGTGTGTGTGTGTGTGTGTGTGTGTGTGTGTGTGTGTGTGTGTGTGTGTGTGTGTGTGTGTGTGTGTGTGTGTGTGTGTGTGTGTGTGTGTGTGTGTGTGTGTGTGTGTGTGTGTGTGTGTGTGTGTGTGTGTGTGTGTGTGTGTGTGTGTGTGTGTGTGTGTGTGTGTGTGGATCTCAGCTTCTACTCGATCGATTTTGACGGGAAGGGTCTCATTTTTTTTTTTTTTTTGTGATGGCGGGTCAAAAATTCGTTTTTTGATTCGACGATGCGTTTTTGTTTTATTTCGAATTTTAGATTTTCTCAAAATCGATTTTTGCTTTTTGTTAATGATAAGATCGAGATATTTGAATCGACTGGATAGCATTCGGAAGAGCATTAAAATACCTCTATTATCTAAAAAGAAAATTTTCTAGCTATCGCGGTTCTTTTGTTATTAAGAAAAATGTGTTTCTTTTTAAAAAGCTTATAACTCCTAAACTAAACGGTCAATTTTCTTGAGAAAACTCATGATAGTGCAGAATGTAAATAGCTATAATCTGTAAAAATTTGAATTCATTTTGTCGACTAGTTTTCGAGAAAAAAATTGAAATGTGAAAAAAATTAGTTTTGTATGTCCAACGATTACGGGAGTAAAATTGACTTAATCGTTTTCAAATTCCTTGTAGAAGTAGATTTTGGATAGCTCTCGGTCGAATTCTTTGGGCAAAATGATTAGTCCAGTAATTTCAGAAATATTTAAGGTTAAAATTTTTTTAACCTTTTTTTTAACCTTTTTTTCAAATCATAATTTCCCGAGAACAGTTCCATGTATTAGCTCCAAATTTATATACAATTTTGTATGTGATATAGATAATATGTGTGCGAATTTTCGTCAAGATCGTACGATTACTTTTTGAGATATTTCATTTTGAAAATTTTCGTACTTTACAAAGTCATTTTTTTGTCGCATGATAACTAGAGAAAACAAAAATTGGTTTAATCATGTTGAAATTTTGTGGAGATGTAGAGTCTATATATATTATCGTATAAGTCCTTTAGGTAAAAGAATTGTCTCATGATTTTTAGAGATATTTAAGGTTAAAATCCTTTTACGATTTTTTTCAAAATCGTAATTTCTCAATGACGACTTCATGTATCAGCTTGAAATTTATAGACTATTTTGTATGCAATATAGACAATAGCTGTGTAAAGTTTCATCCATATTTAATGGTTATTTTTTGAAATGTTTGATATTTAAAATTTTAGTATTTTTGAAAATGACTTTCTTTGTTGTCGCACAATATAACTACATTAAAATTGTTTTAATTTTGAAATTTATTGGAGATGCAGAGTTTGTATATTATTTATTAGAAGAGTTCTTAGTGTAAAAGAATTCGTTTATGAATTTCAGAGATATGTGAGGTTAAAACTATTTTAGCCCTCTTTTAAAATGGTAATTATTCGGGAACTCATTTATGTATACTAGAAAATGGAAATGACATGCGCTGTGTGCTATGCGCCGATGCGCGCCTATTGTATACCTGCTTTTGTTTTGTAATAGCCATTTATTATTTTTAAGGTTAGGACCTTTTTCTTACATCGGAAATTCCAGAAAGAGCACACAAATACGGACAGGCGTACTACTAGAGATAAGTACCCTATGTGTGAAATTGCACAAAGAAAATATAATTTGAAGTAAAGTTTATTTAGGAATTTTAAAAGTATTTGACGATAATATTACAATCAATTATTTTATTTATTTTTCACACATAATTTTAAGAAATCATACCTTTTATTTTATTCATATTTTATACATAATTTAAAAATTAATACTTTTTAATCTTTATAAATAAATTTAATTATAATTATGTCATAAATTGTTGCAAAAATGATAAATTTTGTTATTAAAAATTCATTAAAGGAATAAGCAAATTAAGTTTCAGGAAGCCACGGGCCAACGAATTGGCAGCGGTTTTTTTACTTCAACTATTTTCTGTTTATGATGTGCTCTTGCACACTGAGAAAAAAGTTTTGAAAAATTATGATTAGTTTGGTAAAATTACCGCACTGTCTTGTAAAGCCACTACGTACTGTAAAAATTCAAAAGATTACCATACTTTATAAGAAATTTTGCTAGAAATATAGGAAAATTTACTATACTGTATTGTAAAATTTACTTTAAATTATGGTAATTTTTTGGGTTTTAAAGTCTGTGGTGGCTTTACGAGAAGTATGGTAATTTTTACAAAACTTTTTCTCAGTAAGTAATGATAATATTCGACGTATTTCTTACATTTTAATCGTATGTCGACATTGAATTTGTAAGGTGAAAAAAATTGTTTAATTAATTTGCTTAATTTGTTTTCAATTCATTGTTTAACGCAAATAATTTATGGAATTGTACAACACATTAAGTTTTAGGAAGTTAAGTGTCAATGAATTTGAAGCGGTTTTACTGACTAATTTATTTTCATTTTTTGTATTTTGCTCGTTGATTTCGTTCATAGACACACATATACATCTACAATGCTACTAATAATGTCCCATTTTGATATAAGCCTTAATACTTGTTAGACCGTCTTAAGGCGCTGATACAATCAGTCTTGCGAATTTTTTTGTGATATAACTCATATATCAAGGAAAATCTACTTGTCAGTTCTAAAAACATGGTCGATTTACAAGTTTATCATGACCGATAAAGTTCCTGAATAATGCCCCAGGCAGATATATATATATATATATATATATATATATATATATATATATATATATATATATATATATATATATATATATATATATATATATATATATATATATATATAGGCAGTTATATACAGACAGAGATATACAGACAGACATATACAGTCAAAGATATACCGACAGAGATATACAGGCAGAGCTATACAGACAGAGATATGTAGATGAGATGTGCAGTCGTAGATATACAGACAGAGATGTATAGATTAGATATGCAGTCTGAGATATACAGACAGAGATATACAGGCATACATATACCGCTGAGGCAGAGAGATAGCGGTAAGGGCTTGGCGAGATTCGCACAATAGTGCTTAAGAATCCTTTAATCTTGATAAAATAAAAAGAAATTCAATCTTATTAACGAAAAACCATGAGGTGAGCCAGAGAGAAACGGCAGAGCGAGAGAGACAGCGATAGGGGGATCAAGTCATATGGACATAGACAGAGAGACAGCGAAAGAGTCGAGGAGAAAGAGGCTGATGGAGAGATAGTGACAGGCGGAGAGTTACACTGAGAGAAGAAAAAGCCAGAACAGCTTAAAATTCCGATCAAAATAGGCGAAGTCATCGGGTAGGATAGCAAAGGTTAGCAATGGCCCTAGCGCTCCCTTAAAAAAAGCCTGACCACTTGGACAATTCTAACCTTTGCTGTCCTTCCCAATCAGTCCGGCTATTTTGACTGGAGTTTTAAGCTGTTCTGGCTTTTCTTTTCTCTCAGTGTATAGGAAGAGAGATAAAGCCAGAGATAGAGACGGAGAAATAGAGACAGTCGCTGGAACTGTAAAATTGAGAAAGGATAATATTAGAAATAAAAGACAGAGGAATAACGGCAGGCAAAGTTAGTTAGAAAGAGTCATAGAAATAAGAATAGAAGTAAAGAAACAGAAACAGAAACACATATATAGAGTGCCAAAGACCGAGACACAAAGAAAGGTAGACAGAGAGACGTAGACGAGGAGGTAACGTATCAGAGACAGTTACTTGGGGAGACAGCTATTTAGTCGTTTTTTTGTAGTTTGCTTCGTAATCTATAATTTTTGCATTATTTCAATCAAATTCGTGTGAAAAGTTTTTTGTGTGTTGATACACAACAGCATCAGGATTGTAATTCTTTTTATGTTCGTTAATTCTAGTTCTAAGTGTACGCTTGGTTTCTCCTACGTATGACGCAGGGCATGATTTACATGAGAACGTGCATACGACGTTCGCCCGATCCCACTTATCTGTAACATCTGTACCTAATTTAATAATAGAGTTAAAACTTCTTTTAACTAACGGTAAAACGTGAAAATTGAACGGTTTTAATATTGGTGATATTTTATCGAATTGATCAGTGAACGGTAAAGAAATATGAGAGGTAAATCTATTGTGAGTAAAAGTGTCTTTGTGTTGTGATTTGTGTTTTATTTTACACAACCTAGTGTGTAAGTAGTATATCCCGCGCTATGGGTCGTCACAATAAACCTGACCTTGACAGCAGGCGCCAACCGGGGTCAAAGTTCGGGATGATGACGACGCATAGCGCGGGGACAGACGCGAGAGCGAAAGAAAGCTGCATCAGCATAATATTATCCTGAGAACGTGCCTTGCCGGTCTAACACTTTCACGTACACCCACGCACGCGCACGCACGCACACAAACGCCCACACACGCACGTACGCACAAACACACACACACACACCCCACACACACATGACACGGCCTATAGAGTTGCATCAGCGAAAATTCAGAGAGAGAAAAAAAACAGTGAGACAGAGAGAATAGTTACGGCTTCACTTTGGCGCATCAAAACATGTGTGTGTGAGTGTGTATACACGAGCAGCGCTACGGTACGCCAGGATAAACTAGGCCTTCAAGACCAGTCCGCTTTGACGCTGCAGTATTATCTTATAACTTTTGTGTATAGGTGTGTGTGTGTGTGTGTATGTGTGTGTGTGTGTGTGTGTGTGTGTCTGTGTGTGTGTGTGTGAGCGTGTGAGTGTGAGTGTGTGAGTGTGTGAGTGTGTGTGTGCGTGTGCGTGCGTGCGTGCGTGTGTGTGTGTGTATGCGTGCGTGCGTGCGTGCGTGTGTGTGTGCGTGTGTGTGTGTGTGTGTGTGTGTGTGTGTGTGTGTGTGTGTGTGCGCGCCTTCGGTTTGACAAGGCATAGTGTACGTATTATGGCAAATGTACCTGCATTAATTAGATTAGCGATTTTCGATATTTTATCAGATTTTGGAAACTAATAGTACATGTTTCATGAATAAATGGCCTTATGGCGTGTCTATGGGGTTTTTATGGTGTATTTTATAACTTTTGCATCTAGCCTCTTTGTACCATGGCAAGTGTACCTACATAAAAAATTTTCAGATTCATGGGGGGTTTTTATGGGGTTTTCGATATTTTATCGGATTTTGGGAGCTAATGATACATGATTCATGAATATATAATCTTATGGAGTGTCTATGGGGTTTTTATGGTGTATCTTATAACTTTGTGTATAGCCTCTCTGTACCATGGCAAGTGTACCTACATACAAAATTTTCAGATTCATGGTTTGTATGGGAGTTTTATGGGGTTTTCGATATTTGATCGGATTTTGGAAGCTAATGGTACATGATTCATGAATATGTACTCTTATGGGGAGTCTATGAGGTTTTTATGGTGTATTTTTTAACTTGTGTATAGCCTCTCTGTACCATGGCAAGTGTACCTATATAAAAAATTTTCAGATCCATGGGTTTTTTATGGTTTTTTACAACTGTTGTGTATAGCCTCTCTGTATTGCATAGAGAGTGTCCAGCATCCACGCGCACGGCTTGGAAAAATGGAAAAACCGTAACTTCACATCCCATAAGACCACTTCATCATAGATTACACTTTCGCGACCCTCTCCTGGAACTGTACACTCGAATTTTTGCGTTGAATGACTATCTACATAACGTACTCCCACACAATATTTGCATGGGGTACAGGAGAGGCACACGACGCACTTCAGAATCCTCACAATAGACTCATGACACTTTTCGGCGGATATGTTTACACGACAAGACAATATACGCGACTGACAGCCGGTCGACCGTTCGTCTTTGCCACGGATGATCTCATCGCACGTGGACTCTCTGCTGGCGAATTATACCGTCTTACCTCGAATTAGTCATAACTTACAGTCGTCGAAATTGCATCTTGTCATGTATCCCATCATGTTTTCCGAACGAGAAACGCGTCAACCTTTTTTCTCCTTTATTTAATCGTACTACACTGTGGAATTTTGCTGATGAATGAGAAAATGTCACGTACATCTAGTTGCAGCTGCACATTATTTAAAATCGAGATTAAAAAAGATGCGGTACCAATTATTTTGTCTTTTAATTTCAACGCTCAAATCATCTACACAAGCCTTTGGAGCCACTAACAAATGACCGTGAAAATCACCATTAAGAGCAACAACAGCGATTTCCTTTGATGCATTGTTATTGTCAGTATCTTTGGAGACACTGAATATCTATAACTAAATCCATCGTTTTTATGTAGCTTGCAACGACGATCCCGACTCGAAACGTACTGGCCATCAAGAAACAAATCTTCCACGTATATGAAGTACAACAATGCCATCTGCACTTCGTTATTCTAATCACTAAAGTCTACAATAGCTTGACGCGATGCATCTACTTCCAAAATATTATCGTATTCAGCATAGACAATACAATTTATAATATTGGCTAATGCTTCAGCGAATCGTACATCTAATTTGACGTTACCGTGCTTAATCAAATTCCAATGAGTGCATTCGTTAACCGATAGGTCGGGAGTTAAATCAAACGCGAAAAGACAATAGACATTAGGATATGATTCACGCGAGATTTGGTTACCTTCGTTAAGAAAATGTCCGCCTGTTCCAGTAAAAAAAAAGATGTATAATTTTTTCAGATCTATTATAATTTATAGTACTCGGATATTTAAAAGAAAGTCATTTGCCACTAAACTCAACACTTGAACCTCCATTGTAAATCATAAATAGTTCATACTTATTCGCGGCATCCTGGAGGTTGCTGATGAAATTTTCATCTTGAACAAAAGCTTCCGAAACTCTTTTTGCCATGAATACATCATATTCACTCTCCAATTCGGTCACAACTTTCCGTCCGTATTTGGTAGTCACAGTCTTCAAACCTGTTATCATATAACGCTGGCTCTTGGTCAGATCAACCAAGCTCTTCGTTGGGAGGAATCCTTCACGGGCGATCGCATTTAACTTCGAAAGATCCATCTGTAACAAAAAGTTTGCAAATGATTAATATCAAACTAAGCAAAAAAAAAAAAAAGAACAGAAAAGAAAATAACTTTTAATAATAAGATGTTTACCTTAGAATTCTTTTAATTTTTTATTTCTGACTCGCTGATAGAGTAAGAATCGCAAAGTCTTTTCAAGCTATTCCCGAGGAGCGGATGACCGGCAGGAAGTTGGCTGGCGGGTGCTCGAAGTCGACCGTTGGCTGCTGGAAATCGGCTGTTGGCTGATGGAAGTCAGCTGTCGTCTGCTGGAAGTACCCGCTTCAAATACTGTTTCTCGAAGCGAGTGTCGCTCAAGCGGTCAATGTATTTCAGAAATTTTTTAGCAAATATTGTTTTACCGCAACCGGTGGGCCCACTCAACGTACAAGTCCACAGATGTTTCAAGCGCGTGTCCATAACTTACACTGACTGGACACTCTGAAATTCTTCTCCCGAAGAACTCGTAACCGCGCCCAGTGCTCCCCGCGCGGTCGTTCGCGAATCCGCGAGCTTTGTGGTGGGGCTAGCTCCGCGGCAAAGCAGCTCTTTCGCCGGTGCAGCGGTGGCCAATGAGCTCTTAGCCGCTGCGCACCCGCGGCCACTAAATCAGCTTGTTGGCGCGCACCAACAGCCAATGAGCTCTCTTCTGGTGCGCCGCCGCCGCTTGGGGGTACACCAATAGCCAATGAGCTCTCTTTTGGTGCGCCGCCGCCGCTAATCACAACGATGGAGACACAGCGGTAGCCAATGAGCTGTTTTTACACTGTAGCGCCACCGATCACGAGTGCTCTTTGCGCTGCTACACCAGCGCCACTAACTTTCCAGGGTGTGGTCCCCTGATGCGTCAGTAGTAGACGGGCCGCAGATGTAGCCGCATGGAAGTAGTTATTGTGGCACCATGGGGCAGACACAACAAACCCCCACAATCCGACTTTGAGGTCATTGACCCTTTCTGCTTTCTGGAAGTGGGGGGTTTATTATGGCTGCCCCATGGTGCCACAATATTCAAAATTCAAAATTATGATTTAAACTTAACTCTATGATTTGAAAATTTAAAATTATGATTTAAACTAAGTGGTATTTTAGGATAGGAGTATGAAAGGTAAGTAAAAACATTCAAAATTTGAAACTATGATTAAAGTCACACACACACACGCGCGCGCGAGAGAGAGAGAGAGAGAGAGAGAGAGAGAGAGCGAGAGAGAGGCAGACGAGATCGGCAGGATCCCCACAATCTTACCGTAGAGCGCTCGCTGTTTCAGAGCGCTCACTATACACACAAATTCCAGACGGCGCAGGTATTCCCCGTCTGACACGGCCCGCTGCTCCGGGCAAACTACACGATCGTGCAGTCACTCACGGCTACGAGCTATAACTCCCCACCATCGGCAGTGGTAGTGGGGAGCAGCTGCAGCTTCCCCCTGCGTCGACACGCACACACACACAAACGCGCGCGCGCACACGCACACACACACGCATACACATACACAGAGAGAGAGAGAGAGAGAGAGAGAGAGAGAGAGAGAGAGAGAGAGAGAGAGAGAGAGAGAGAGAGAGAGAGAGAGAGAGAGAGAGAGAGAGAGAGAGAGAGAGAGAGAGAGAGAGAGAGAGAGAGAGAGAGAGAGAGAGAGAGAGAGAGAGAGAGAGAGAGAGAGAGAGAGAGAGAGAGTTTATTTCAAAACAATATTTATTTAAATTTAAAAAATAAACAAATAATATAAAACTTACAATTGCTGTAACTGCTGCTACTGCTACTGCTATCGATACAACTTTTACACTACTGTACACTTTAACAACAAACTTTTACACTACTATACACTATTTACAGAGTTTTTTATGTTTTTAGAAAAGATCCTGTTCATTCTGACAATGAACAGGATTTTCATTACAATCTGGGCGTGGCCAGAACCCGCACGCATCACAACGCCCCCACTGCCGGTTTCTTTGGCACTAGAATCGTTTAGCACAGCTGAAACAAAAATCGAAGTTCCGACGCGGCACATCAACTAATTCTTGGCGGCGTTGTCGGCGTGCTGCCTGCTGTACTATCAGTAGTTGCTCACGCAGCAACATTATTTCGTTGTCCCGCGCTTCCCTAAACACAGCGCCGAGGTTTCTGTGAAAACGTCACCGAACATTGATGGCGCGTCTTAGCACCACTTCATTCATCTGCGCGGGGTATTCCGGCACATACTCCCGATCACCGTCACCATCAATATCACCACCACCATCGTGATTGTTGTCGACCGTTTCCATGTCGGAGTCCACAATTTCTTGCTGTTGATGTTGTTCCACTATTTCTCCGTGCTCGCTCGATATATCTGACTCGTAGCCAGATTCAACTTCATCCTCAAAGTCGTTTTGCACAGCCTTTTCCTCCTCCACGTCTTGCAGGAGGTCAGCAAGTGCGGCGTCCTCCTGAATTTGAATGGGCCTTTCCTCTTCAACCTGGATGCGGCGCTCTTCTTCTTCTCGCTGTTGTCGTAGGAGGATGTCCTGATTTTGGAGGAACACCTGCATGACCTCCTCAGGTATCAACTCGTCGATGGGGATGTCTTGAAACTCTTCAAGCGGCAATGGTGGTGGTGGTGGCGAATTAGCCATTTCGTCCATGATGAGAGAGAGAGAGGTGTTGCCTTAATAAAATCTTACAGCAGACTGGTGGACAGCAGGGTGCTCTAGCCATCGTTTTTTCAAAAGTTAGCGAAAACTGATGATAAGCTACACTCTTATTACATTGAGAGTGTGTAGAAACTTGCAGAAAATTGGATTTTGCATTCATATTACACATGGCGGAGGAAGTAGGAATTATTTTTCAAGTAAATTCTAAAATCATACGATAATAAGAGATGGAACAAAACGCTCGGTTTACTCTTATTACGTCTAGCGAATATTGTAAAATTCTTTTCTCACGAAAACTTTCAATCTCAGCCGATACCAGAGACATTTGTCTACTATATTATCTAAATAATTTATAAATAATTTGAGAAAAGTTTATATAAGCACTGTTTCAGCGCTTGTACAGCATTTTACCGAGAAATATTTTAAATTATTATTTTATGTTCATTATTGTTTATTTATTATAAAATTATGCTGAGGAAGTGTTTATTTATTAATTATACATAAAAAGTTAATATTAATATACAATTAAATCGGCCCAAGTTAGCAGAGAAATATCTGAGCGAGTAGGTTTATTAAAAAGCTACGAAAAATAGAATGATAGCCACTGCATTAGGACTATCCCCCTAGCACGCATTAAGCTACACCTACTTTATGTGCATTGCCTTGAAGTTTTTTCGTTGGTTGACTCTTATAATAAGTGCAACGAATGAGGTGCCGTCGTTTCTATGCCAAGCAGGCCGTCATAATGGCGAACTGACCAGCCGACGTAATGGTCTATTTATGACTACACACATGTGCCACTTTCTTAACTTATATGTTCCTGATACATGCTGCGAAAAAACTGCAATAAAAATTCATTTATTATGATTTCCAAGTACACAAACTCCCCTTTACATAAACCTCAAGGCAGGATGAGAAAATAGAGAGAGTTTAGTACACTGATCGGCGTATTGGTACGGTATTGGTCCGAGTTACTACCGAAAAATACGGTCAGATCGATTCACGGTATCAGACTTTTTTATAAGGTACCATATCTTCTTTTAAATGAAGATGTTTTGGAATCTCATTGCTTGATCGATTTCGTTATCGATACATTGATCAGTCTAATCGATGGTTATATCAGCTCGCGGCATTATACTTTTTTGCTATCTACTTTACCCTCTAACCGTTCCGCATATTTATAACTTTCATTAACAATTAATTTTGTTATTGATTCGGTATTAGTAAGGTATTGATACAGATATCTTGAAAATTTACATACACATTTATTCGCGGTATTGTGCTTTATTGTTAGGTGCAACATTCTCTTTTTATTGGAGGTATTTTGGAACCTCACAGATCGATTGATTTCGTTATCGATATATCGATTAAACCAATCGATAATCATTACAACTACTTAAATTCTTTTCGCTGTTTGTTTCTTATGACAAGTACAATGGGTGAGACATTATCACTTGTATGACTAGTAGTTCGTTATAATAGTCATCTGATCAGATAGTATAATGCCCTACTTATGACAATTACATATGTGACACCTTCTTAGCTTATATGTTCCTGATACATGCTACGAAAATCTACAATAAAAATTAATTTATTGTTATTATCAAACACACAAATCACCCCTTCATGTAAATCTCAATACAGGATGAGAAAATAGAGAGAGTTTAGTAAACTGATCAAGGTATTGGCTCGATATTGCTATGATTTTCTACTGGTAATTATAGTCAGATCGATTCGCGGTATTAGACTTTTTTATAAGGTACCATATCTTCTTTTAGATGAAGATGATTTCGAACCTCATTGCTTGATCGATTTCGTTATCGATACATTGATCAGTCTAATCGATGATTATATCAGCTCACGGTATTATACTTTTTTACTACCTACTTTACCCTCTAACCGTTCCGCATATTTATAACGTTCATTAACCAATTAATTTTGTTATTGATTCGCTATTAGTAAGGTATTGGTACAGATATCTCGAAAAGTTACATTCAGATTAATTCGCGGTATTGTACTTTATTGTTAAGTACAATATCCTCTTTTTATTGGAGATATTTTGGAACCTCACAGGTCGATCGATCTCGTTATCGATGTATTGATCGACTCAATCAATTTTCGTATTAGTCAAGAGTAACATAGTTTTTACTACACAATATATTCTTCTACCAGGTGTATTTAATAATTTGCTTATAAAATATTATTTATGGATTTTCGTTTTGGTTTTTGTAATTCTATGTTTCATAAAATATTTTACGAAGCTGTTCCATTATAAAATGCTGAGTTGTGATTATTCTTGTATGCTCTTGAAATACTAAAAAGTGTCTATCACTTCAAAAGATGTTATTTTGTAGTGCATTCTTTCATCCCACCCCTGTCACCGATTTACGTGGTTTCAAAGCTCTTTGGCGGGTATATAAGCACCTATGGTACCACGTACATAACAGTTCACTCTGTCTGCACTCATCGAAAACGACCAAATATTAGTTGAATCAGTAGTCTAGTGAGATACATATAAAATACTTATAAAATTTAATTCGAGGCCTCGTAGATTTCAACACCAGCATATACATACACCAAGGTAAGTTTTTAAAGTATTGATATTGTTTCAAGTTAAATTATAAATGAAAAGTATCTTATTAAGCGATTCATATTTTAATAAAATTACATGGAAATGATTAGACTATTTTTACATATTCTTACAATTTAAATAATTTTTCGTAGATACAGACATCACTAGCACTTATACTACAATGGATTCACGTGGAGAATTATTAAGAATTATAAGGGTTATTTATCATATTGCAATCGTAAGGCATAACATTATTAGAACATTTTGTGACAATCAATGGCTTAAAAATTTAAAAACACTTTCTGAAGAAACATTGATTAGAAAACTACGGTTTATTATTAGTCTTTGTTCGTTACAAACAATTTTATACATTTATAAACGAGGTATTTTAAATAACAAGAAAACAATCTTTATACTTGCTGAACACTTCAAATCACGAAATTTACACGATTCACCATTTACTACTGATATCATGCGACAGTACAACCACTTTAAACGTAAGTAAATTTCGAACTTATTAATATTATTTACTTACTTAAAATAAATATTCAAAATTTTACAGAACTTGATAGTTTTTATAATGATGATGATGGAGACGATGCGCACTTCGAAAATATTACGTATGGTGCGATAAGTGATGTCTTTCTATTTTCTATTGATGCCCTATATACTAATCTTATTTAATAATTCGTTTTTCAGATAATACAGACAATGCTACAGACGTAATATTTGATCCCGAGGCTGGACCTTCAACTAGTTCATTAAGAGGTACACATAATTAAGCATAAACTAATTTATTATCATATACTTATATAATGTTTAATAATATTTTTCGTTTAGATAATACCTATGAGAAACAGCCTGTATTGAGTTTGAAGACAAATTCTCATAGTAGAAGTACCAACAGAAGCAACAGCAGAAGCCGTAGCAGAAGCAGTAACAGAAACAGTAGCAGAAGCAGTAGCAGGAACAATAGCAGAACCAGTAGCAGAAGCAGTAGTAGTAGTAGTAGTAGCACCAGTAGTATCAGTAGCACTAGCAATAGAAGTACTAGTAGCAGAAGTAGTACGTGTAATTCATCAGACATGAATACTGGTTCGGATGAAAACAGTAAATATATTTAATATATGAGTACTTGATAACATTTTTTATTTGTACATATAGTTAAAAATTTGCAGAGCGGAAGAGGGAATGAGCATATCGTAGAAGAAGAAGAAAATAGAGAAGAAAACGTAGAAGAGCCACACATCGTAATAACAGACGAGACTACAAGACATTATCGGCGCTTTGGTATTGAAGGTAGAGTGTTCAATTCGACTACCACCTTCTGGAGTCAATGTTTATGAGTGGCTCGAGAGTGCAATGCAGGAATTGTATGGAAAATTATGTGGTAAGCAACACCCGAAGATTTTATTGGCGTAACTCTTTCATCCGAAAGATTTCTTCACGGTCCTGCATGGATTTCATTTAGACGCGTGAGTGATTTATCTGCTAACGATTTATGGGATAAGCGAGAAAGCGTTGCACAAAGCTCTGATAATTTTGAAATTGATGATACATTATTAGTATCTTGTAGCATTGTATCTGTCCCTGTAGGTCGTGGTCGCGTAGCTTTAACTCATGAAAGTGTTTTTAAGCGTTCTATATTAAAAATAAAAAACGATGATAATTTATGTTTACCAAGATCTTTAGTAGTTGCATATGTGCATACGATACGGGGGCAAATACGTTCAGGAGTACTTCAAAAAGAGTGGGAAAAAATTAGAAACAGTCGTCAAAAGTATCAAACTGAATGTGCACAAAATCTTGTACGCGATGTTGGTGTAATTATACCCGAAGGAGGGTGTGGATTAGATGAAATTCATACATTTCAGACATTTTTTGCTAGAATAGGTATTGCCATCGTTATCTACTCATTTCAAAGATTTAGACGTGGTGATAAACCATTGTATGACGGTTCAAAATTTGTTCTCGATACGAATAATATAATTAAACATACTCTAAGGATTATATATTACGAAGCATCACATTATCAACCAATATTAAATTTGGTTGCTGCTGCCGGTAGTAGAGATTACTGCATACCATGTAATAAAATTTTTACGTGTGAAGAAAATCATAAATGCTCACAAAAATGTAGCAAGTGTTTTCAAAAACCTCCTTGTGATACTGAAAATGTTAAAATTAACTGTAGATTTTGTGCTAGAGATTTTTTCGGTAATATTTTTTATAAAAATCATCAAAAACCAAAATCTTTTGACAAAAAACTGTCAATCTGCCAGAGTATAAGAATTTGTACGTACAATGTGTAATAAAACAGTTAGAGTAAAAGAAGAAAAACATGAGTGTGGAAAAACATTTTGTAAAGTTTGTAATGAAATATTACCTACAGATCATTTTTGTTACGTAAAACCAATTGAATCAAGTAAAATTTTAAAAACTTTATTTTTCTTTTATGATTTTGAGACACAACAATGTGAAAGAGTAGATGGTGATGACAAAATTAGAATACATGTACCAAACTTGTGTGTTGTACAACAAGTTTGTAGTTTTTGTGATAAAAATACAGACATTTCGACATCGTGTACATATTGTGGTATTCGGGAATATGTATTTGATTGTGACCCTGTCAAACAATTTACAGATTTAGTGTTTGCGAAAAGAAGAGCCTTTAAGCAGATTGTTTGTATAGCGCACAATGCACAAGGTTTTGATGGACAGTTTATTCTAAAATATATTGCTGAGCGGGATGACATTCGTGTTAAACCATCTATTATATTAAACGGTACAAAAATAATTTTAATGGAGCTTATGAATGTTAAATTTTTAGATAGTTTGAATTATCTAAATATGCCTCTTAGTGCTTTACCTAAGGCTTATGGTTTAATACAGATTGAGAAAGGCACGTTTCCACATTTATTCAACACGCCAGAAAATCAAAATTATATTGGTGAATTACCACCTCTTTCACCCTATTCACCAGATAGTATGAGTGTTATTGAGAGAGGGAATTTATTAGAGTGGTATAACGATAAGAAAGAACAGCATTACGTCTTCGATTTTCAGAAAGAAATTTTGAAATATTGTAAACAAGATGTTAAAATTTTAAGGCTAGCATGTTTGGCTTTCTTTTTTAACTTGTTCTAAAGTTGATCCTTTTACTGAAGCCGCTACAGTTACATCGTCTTGTCTTCGTGTGTATAGAAAAAACTTTTTAAAACCAAAAACTATTGGCATTATACCTCAAGGTGGATACAGGCGAGCGAATAATCAATCACTTAAAGCATTATTATGGTTAAAATGGATGGAAAAGGTTATGAATTGTGAAATACAACATGCTGATCGTTCTCATGAAAAACGACTTCCGGAGGGACCAATAGTTGATGGTTTTCTATCACCTTATCAAAATAACACTTATAGTAAGGGTATAGTATTACAGTTTCACGGGTGCTACTGGCACGGGTGTCCAAGATGTTACCGAATTAACAGAGACACGCGTTTGGTAGTGGGTAAGGAAACATTGGATGATAGGTATGAAAGAACCTGCAAAATTTCTGAAAAAATTAGATCATATAATTATTATCTTATAGAAAAATGGGAGTGTGAATATGAGAAAGAGTGTTTGGAAAATGAAAGTATGAGTCAGTTTGTACAACAGGCTAAACTTAAAATGTATGAACCCTTAAATCCTAGAAATGCTTTCTTTGGTGGAAGAACAGGCAATACAGTTAAAGTTTATGGCGCACAGGATAACCAAAAAATTAAATACGTTGATGTTTGTTCACTTTATCCGTACATATGTAAACGAGGCAAATACCCTGTTGGTCATCCAAAAGTGTATGTTGGCGAAGAAGAGTGTCTTCAATTCATTGGTAATATAAATAATATTCATAAAATCGATGGACTTATTATGTGTACCATATTACCACCACGCAATTTATATCACCCGGTTTTATCTGTAAAAATGCATGGTAAATTAATTTTCCCACTATGTCGACAGTGTGTAGAAGATAAAGTGCAAGAAGATTGTATGCACGAAAATGAAGAAGACAGAGTATTTATTGGTACATGGGTATCTGAGGAGGTAAAAAAAGCTGTTGAAATTGGCTACAGAATTAAAAAAATTTTTGAAATTTGGAATATAAAATTACACAATATGATCCTGCTACTGGTTAAGGTGGATTATTTACAGGTTACATCGATGAATTTTTTAAACAGAAAATCCATGCATCTGGATTTCCTGCGGAATGTAACAATGATCCAGAGGTAATAGCACAGTATATTCAAGAATTTGAACGAGCGGAGGGTATAAAACTGGACAAGAGCCAGATAAATCTTAATCCTGGGAAAAGGTCTGTAGCAAAACTTTGTCTTAATTCTTTATGGGGTAAATTTGGACAAAGAGAGAATATGCCAAAAACAGAAATAATGACAGATCCTCAAAGACTTGTAGAAATGTTAACCAACTCTGAAGTCGAAGTTATGGCGTATTTACCCGTTAATGATTACACCCTGTACGTCTGCTGGCAATACACTGAAGAAGCAATGGAAATATCACATACTACTAACGTTGGTGTTGCTGCTTATACACAGGCCTGGTTGAAACTTTTCAGTTACTTGGAACCCCTAGGAGAACGCGCTTTATATTATGATACAGATTCAATTATTTATGTGAGAAATACAGATACACAGGAGTATGAACCACCTACGGGAACATTTTTAGGAGAAATGACAGATGAATTGTCATGTTACGGTATAGGGAGTTATATAACATCTTTTGTATCAGGGGAGCCAAAATTTTATGCTTATAAGGTTAAGAAATCTGACGGCACTGAATCTTGCATATGTAAGGTCAAAGGTATACGGTTAAATTATTCAAACGCTGAGAAAATAAACTTTGACTCTATACGTGATTTAGTTACCAGTGAGATTCCACCTATATTATTAACGTTCGATTCGATAAGACGTATAAACGTAACGCGGGAAGAAAATAAGATATGTAAGCCTGTGTATATATCTAAAAGTTACCCTTATGGGTATAAAACACCTTAAATAAAGGTTATTTAGTTTAGTATATCTGTGACAACCAAGATGTCGAGAAGCCTGTCCAAAAGAATGGAGTACATTGTTGACATGCAGTGGTTTAAACAATCTACAGATGATTATGTTCTTAAGGAGCTTGCTATATTACCGCTGGAAAAAGACTCTGAACCTCTAGTACTTTTGTTTCAAGAACCATATAATTGTCGTCGACTTACGGATAGACACAAAAATGAAAATACATGGCTGAAACAATACTATCACGGGCTTTCATGGAAGTCTGGTGAAATTCCTTATGCGAATATAGGCAAGATTCTTCGAGAAGAGTTACATGATGCTAAGAAAGTTTTCGTCAGAGTTCAGATTAGAAAGGAATGGTTGAAATGTTTTAAATTTAATGTCGTCGATATTTACGATTTAGGATACTCCCAAGTTGTACAATAAAAAAAAATTGTAACTATTTGTACTAACCATAATGGTTCTTATAAAACAAATTGTGCACTTCATAACGCTAAACTTATGAGAAAATATTATTTCGAAAATATTTGTGTGAATTATGAATAATTTCATATTGTTAAATAGCATAAGTGAATTAATTGTATTCATGTGTCAAAACATTTGTAAATACTTAATAAAACGCTTATCCTTCAATCAAAACTGCTTGTTTCTTAATTAATCTTATTTCAATGTAATAAACCTAACAAAAAAATAAATTTTGTTAAAGCGGTGGTGGTGAAAGACTCAAGAAGTGTATTAAACAGTCTGATATACCATATTAAGCTTATTGATGCACATCAAGCTTATCGATTCACATTGAGCTTTTCAATTCACATTAAGCTTTTTGGTACACGTTGATAGCGTTTATCACAAGTTTTATAGCTTGAAAATAGCTTTTCACTTCGTCAGCAATCTGATTTCTCGAGCAGCTTGTGACACGCGCGCCGCCGCAAACCTCGAGACTTATAAAAATATTATTTGCTTTGATGAAAACAGTTTTTGTCATGGATCCACGGTGGAAACATCCTTGGACATCTATGGTTTGTGGTCCCACATCATGTGGGAAAACCGTGTTTGTTAAAAACTTTTTAAAACATATAGATAGTATGAGTAACGTACACTTTGACCGAATAATAGTTTACTATTCCGAATGGCAATCAACGTATAAAGAACTGAGTGATGATGTCGAATTTCACGAGGGTTTATCAAAAAATTCAGACTTTGTCGACGATCCTAGACCAAAATTGATAATTATAGACGACTTGATGAGGGAGTCTTCGGGTGGTGATGGTGGTGGTGGTGGCGTTATTGCCAATCTTTTTACCAAGGGTAGTCATCATAATAATTTAAGCGTAATATTCATCACACAAAACCTTTTCTATAAGGGCCAGCGTGAAATCTCGTTAAATTCTAATTATATAGTTATTTTCAAAAACCCTAGAGATAAATCTCAGATACAGTATCTAGCTCGCCAAGTGTGTCCTGAAAATCCACAATTTCTACAAGAGACTTATCTTGATGCAACTAAACAAGCACACTCCTATTTATTACTTGACTTACGCCAAGATACACCTGATAATTGTCGTTTTCGTAGTAATATATTTCCGTTTGATAAATATCACTATGTTTATGTTCCCAAGAAATTTATAAAAGGTAGCGAACTTGGGAATAATATACCAGTCATACGATTGTAATGGGTTCGAGTAGACGCAAGCGTCTTGGACAAAAAAATTTAAATACTTTAAAATCTCTGCTTCATTTCGATAAAAGTCAACGACGTGTTTTATTACGCGAAGCAGATAAAAAACTTGTTATTCTCATTTGCGAATGTGGCTTAAATATTTTACGTGGTAACGTGCCTTTGAACAAAAACTATAAAAATAAATTGAAAAAGTACGTTTTATTCTTAAGAAAATTAACTGATTCTTCGCAAAGTTTGAAAAATAAAAAAAAGTTGATTATCAAATACCAGACTTGTTTACCACTCTTCTTGGTACCTGTGATAAAACTATGGAGCATGCAAGAAAAATGATTTTGATCCCTGAAGAAAGTATAAACAATTTACACCATCGTTTATTAGGTGAAAAATTGGTTACTATGCAAACACCGGGTACACCTTCGTCGCGACTAGACAAAGAAATGAGCGAAATTATAAATTCGACATCAATTCAAGATGATCGTGAAAAATATGCGATGTACCAACAAGCATTAGACCATTTTATGTATTATAGATCAAATGATGGTGCAAAAACGTTTCACGTGAGCGATGTAACCACCCCTGGAGATATCGATAAAGTAAGCAGAGTAAATAATAACGAAGATACCAATGAAGATAGCAGAAAAGTAGATGATAACATAATAAACAGTGTACCATCAACGCTTCGATTTAAAGCAAAACAGTTATTACTGCGATTGTCTGTTTCTGGTGATGTCACATGGGATGATCTTGGTAAGATTGCCATAGATGGCAGTGTCATCAAAGGTGGAAATATAGTAGATTTGATTAACGATGCTCTGAGAAATAGAAAACAGCCGTTGTCAAGTGGTTATAGGCAGTTTACCGAAGCGCTTTGCAGAGCAAATATACCACGAGAATTTATTGATAACAATAAAATTTGGGAACTTGTTTCTTCACCACAACCTGATAGTGACGACGACGACGAAGAAACTCAACAATCTAATAGTGAAGAAACAAATGAAAAACCAGCCAATAGAGCAACACCAAGAAAGTTGAAAAAAAGATTACACCCCCAAGAAACACCTAGACACGTTACAAAAGTTCGTATTCTTCCATGGGATCGCCTAGAGTAAACATTGAAGAAGATTTGATCACACACCCAGAATCAAGTCTTGTAGATAATTTAATCAATTCTTTACCTTTTGAAATACATGCTCCAGGATACCATTTTTGTGGACCTGGTACACGTCTAAACGAGAGGTTAGAGAAAGGTATCAACCCACTTGACGATTATTGTCGTGAACATGATATAGCATATGCAAATAGTAGTGATCGTAGTAAAGCTGATTGTTTGCTGGCTAAACGTGCCTTTGTAGGTTTATTGTCTGAAACAGCTACAACTAACGAGAGAGGTGTGGCTTTAGTCACAACTTGTTGTATGATAAGTAAAATAACTTTTGACAAGTTTTCTTTGTACATTAAAAAAATAATTAAAAGAAACGTAAAAAAGAAACTAAAAAAGTTTAAGAATAAGATAAATGGAAAAAACGTTAAATAATTTTTTCTATCGACCACCGAAATCACCAGCCTATGCTGGTGCGTACAACCTTTTAAAAACAATTGGTAAAAAACACGATCGCAAAAAAATTATCAAATGACTTGAAAGTCAGGATGCTTATACTTTACATAAACCTGTACGCCGTCATTTTCCGCATAGGTCTTATGACGTTCGTAACCCTTTTGATGTGTGGGAAGGAGGTTTCGCTGATTTACGATCATTAAAAACCTATAACAATGACAACACATATCTACTTGTGGTTATAAACGTTTTATCAAAATTTGCATGGGTTGAACCTATTCGTAACAAAACATCGAAAAGTGTCGCTACAGCATTTGAACGTATTTTAACACGTTGTAAAGGACAACACCCCATGCTCTTTCAAACTGATAAAGGTAAAGAATTTCTCGGCAAAGAGATGCAACAAGTTTTGAAAAAGAACAGTATAAACTATCGTGTAGTTAGAAATCCTGATATTAAAGCAGCTGTGTTTGAAAGGTTTAACAGAACATTGAAGGGTCGATTATGGCGATATTTTACTCATACAAATACGTACAGATATATTGATATTTTACAAAAAATTGTTGATGCTTACAATAATTCTTGGCATTCTGGTACTAAAATGACTCCTGCTAAAGTTAATTTGTACAGTGCCGTAAAAGCATACCAAAACCTAGCCCAACGATACAAGACGACCCGTATTCGATACCCTAAATATAAGGTGGGTGACTTAGTACGTGTCAGTTGCGCCAAACTAGTGTTCAAGAAAGCATATGAAAGCGGATGGACTTTGGAATTATTCCGAATTATACGTATATCTACTAAACGCCAACCGCCTGTTTATACTTTGGAAGATCTTGACGGTGAACCAATCGAAGGTTTTTTCTACGAAGAAGAACTTTCTAGAGTACAAAAAGATTTGAATACAGAATCATTTCAAATAGATAAGATTCTTAAAACTAAAGGTAAAGGGAAAAACAAAAAATATTTTGTAACTTGGAAAGGTTATCCCGATAAATTTAATTCCTGGGTTTCAGCAAACAATTTAAAAAAGATATAATGAGAGAACAATTTTACATAGTATTATCTAGTAACAACAGCATGTATGTGTTTCCTGAAAATAAAACAACAAAACACACACATTTTACCACACAGCTACCTCAAAATATTTATTTACACGGTGAGTGGTCTGTAGCTCTATGTGAGATTCAGATACCCCACACATTTCAACATATTTCGCTCGATAACTATGAGGGTATGGTCTGTGTAAAAACAACTGAGTCGTTTTCACCAAATGATTTGAGACACGAATCAATAGAAAATGATGTTATTGCACACTTATCTCCAGGAATTTACACAGATATGGAAAATCTTTTACAAGAAATAAATAATTTACCTAACATAAAAAATCACTTACAATTCAAAGCACAACGTGGAGGGTTTATAGAAATTGAACGAACTTGCCAGGATACTTGTGACACGAGTTTTCATAGTTTAATTTTGTCTGAAAAACTCTTGAGAATTATTGGCTTTGAAAATCATAATCTTGAAAAAATTAGAGATACAGTTACCGGTCAAAGACCTGCCGATCTTATTAGCGGTTTACCATCAATAATAAGAGTGTATAGTGATATTTGTGAACCTTACATTACAGGCGATGTACACACACCTCTTTTACGCATAGTTCCTCTTAATATGAACGAGTATAAATATGGTAGCATTGAGATTAAAAACTTTATCACGCCAATGTATATTCCATTGTTATCTACGTCATTTCAATCGATCACAATAGATATAAAGGACCAAGATGGAAATCCTATAGCATTCGATTACGGTACGTTGACAGTAACACTTCATTTTAAGAGAACAGCATAAGATGGGTTATTTTGAAACAATTTATGATAACCAAAGTACCCACGATCCATTCAATAATTATATTACAATAGATACATCTATGCAAAAAGGAAAAGGTGTTGGAAGCTTTTTAAAAGGTGTCTATCGTAGTGTTTTACCATTTGTAAAAAAAGGTGGTAAGGCTCTAGGAAAAGCTGTTGGTAAAGAGGCTTTACGAGCAGGTGTAAATATTTTAGATGACATTACACATGAAAAACCTTTTAAAGAATCTTTTCGCAATAATATTCGAGAATCAGGAAAGAATCTCAAAAGAATAGCCGAAGAAAAATTGGATAATCTGATAAGTGGCTCAGGATATAAAACTAAGCGTCGGGCCCAGAAACAATAGTTGACTAAGAACTCTGATGCCGTTAACACCAAAAGTAGAAAACGTTCCAAAGTTAAACCAAATAAAAAATTTGGTATTAAAAAAAAACACTGTAAAAATAAAAGGAAAACTTTGAAAGAAAAACGTACTGCACGAGATATTTTTGAAGAGTAATGGCTTTTCTGCATAGTGGTTCGTGTGCATGTCTTAAATCTGAAGTGAATTTATTTAGTGTACCCCCTACTCAAACAACGATTGAAAATTCAAATTATGTTCAATATAAGCCAATATCTTCGCTAACTGAAGGGTCGCCAATAGAGTTTTCTATACCGGGAACTAGTGAATATATCGACCTTGCACATACTCTGCTTAGTGTTCGTGTAACTATGGCACAAACAGTAAAACCTCCTGAAACCATAGATAAAAATATCTTGAAAAATGTTGGACCTGTAAATAATTTTATGCACTCGATATTTAATTAAGTTGATGTGTCTTTTAATCAAAAACCTGTTTCCCCGCCCAATAACGCCTACGCTTATCGATCATACATTGAAACTTTATTAAACTATGGGTCTGCAGCTAAAAAATCTCATCTCACCAGTGCACTATGGTACACCGACACTCCTGGAAAAATGGATGCTACAGATGACGAAAACGAGGGTCTTACAAACCGTCGAATCCTTATGGGCGATGAGAAAAACATAGATATGATTGGGTATTTACATTGTGATGTTTTCAATCAAGGCAAATTATTAATTAATGATGTCGAAGTACGTGTGCGGCTCGTACGATCACGAGATAGTTTTTGTCTTATGGACCCGACAGGACTCTACACCGCTTGAATCACCGAAGCTGCTCTCTTTGTACGTCGTGTCAGACTTAGTCCAAGTATTGTATTGGCTCACGAAAAAGCACTTTCGAAAACAACAGCTAAATATCCCCTCACACGTGTAGAAGTAAAAGCTATTACGATGCATAGTGGTATTCATGGAGAAACATTGGATAATGTCATTTTAGGTCAATTACCAAAAAGAATTATTGTTGGCTTTGTAGAAAATAAAGCTTTGAACGGTGATAAGGGTCTCAATCCATTTAATTTTAAAAATTTCAATATAAATTATTTGTGTCTCTACATTGATGGTGTACAAGTACCGTCTAAACCATTACAACCTGATTTTAAAACGAATAATATGTATGTTGATGCATATCATACTTTATTTTCTGGTATAGGTATACATTATTTAAATGAGGGTAATTCCATTTCACGCGAAGCTTATGCCAATGGATATTGTCTTTTCGCTTTCGATTTAACACCTGATTTATCAGCAAATCAAGACACACATTGGAATCTAGTAAAACATGGTAGTGTGAGAATTGATGTTCGTTTTGATGATCCGTTAAGCAGTACAGTAAATTGTATAATTTATGCTGAATATGAAAATATATTTGAGATTGATTCGTCACGTCAAGTTCTCGTGGACTATAGTAGGTGAGATGGTGGGGGAAAGTAGTAGTAGTAGGGGGTAAAGGTTAATGGTTTGGAAATGTTTCTGATATGTCAGTCGTTGATTGGACGTTGATTTTTTGTTCAAAACTATGAAGATGGATATCGTCGTAGATATACAGTGTGTCAAAGATTATAAAAACCGTCCGGTACCAAAAGAAGTGGCTGTTCTTTCATTAAATCAAAATTTCACAGGACATTGGCTTGTTTCTCCGAATAGACAAATAACTGCATTATGTCAAGAGGCTAGAAAAGAAAACGATTGGTTATCACGAAACCATCACGGCTTGGACTGGCTTGATCAAGGTGTTTCCGAAAAAGTCTTGTTCAAAAACCTAGAAGAAATTTGCAAGAGAGCAAACAATATTTATGTTCGTGGTGGCATGAAAGTGGAGATTTTACGAAAAATCACTACACGACACATTATAAATTTAGAGTTTGAGGAAGATTGTCCACCATTTCACAAACTTACAGCATCTGGTAATTACTGCATCCAACATTCTTTAAAATATGGTTTTTCAAAGTTTAGTTGTGCTTTGAATAACGTCTCCAAGTTAAAAACGTGGTTGAAAACACGTGGTAAAACTGAAGCTGTTGGTGAAGAGTTTATCTTTGAACCACCTATTAACCTCTGTGATGAACAATATACAAATTCAACGGATTTTATCTCGAATTCCTACTCACGCTGTGGGGGTCTTTGCGGCAGATCAAATTCCTCTGGTCTGGACGAGACCGACAGCTTTTATTTTCAACACCCAAAGGCACGGTAAAGCTGGCATTGGGTGGCAATTTACGTCAATAAAAACGGTGATGCCTGGTGCTTTGATAGTTTTGGTGTACCTCCTTACATACCCAATCATATAAGCCCTATTCGGAGAAATGTTAGAAAATTTCGATGGAATTCACGACAACTACAAAGTGAAACTTCAGATACATGTGGTTATTTTTGTCTCATGTTTTTACATTACATGTCTGTGGGCCTTGGAATTGGACATTTTCTTGAAAACGTTTTTGTAATTTACACAAAAATGATCAAATTGTTAGAAATTATGTTTCAAAATTGTATAGGGGCACATTTCCCCACTACCATTACCAACCCCTCCACTACTAACACATCCCGCTACTATCCTACCCTTCCAATAGAAAACCCCTCCACCATCCGAATGAATAGTATAAAAAAGAGCGTCTACCACAACCTATTCATTAGTTCACGCGATCACTCCTGCTGAAAATAATACACAAGAATGGCTGGTCAAGGCAAGCGTAAATACAAGGCCATGGCAGGTCAAGAAAGTATTTCAAATATCATTGTCGCCATCAACTGTTGCCAATGGTGTACGGACTAAACAAATCTTATACTAAAAAAATTACAATTGGTATAGAAAATAAGGAAATTGGTGGTGAATTTCTACCTATCATCCGTCTTAGTGGTGACGACTTTGTTGGTATATCATTTACTGTGTCTGACTGGCGTTTATTTGAAGAAATTTTTCCAGTTATTGATAAGTTCTCTGAAACTGAAGATGGTGATATGCTGGATAAAAAGATGCCCTTTAGCCGTTATAGCATAAGGCTTATTATGAGTTATGGCGACAAGACAATTGAACTTGTAGAAGAAGAAGATTCACAGGCGTCAGGTGATCAAACACCAAAGAAACAGTACCGACGTAATTTAGTATTTAAAAAAGTTTCTTTTGATAGATTAAAAATATTAAAACATTGTATACGTGTGAGAGTGAGATTTTTATTAGATGTAACATGTAACATAGAATATATTATTAATACACTTTGTCATTATTTCAAAGAAAATTGCAAGCATCGCAATCATCACAATATACACATTTTTCTAAGGATGATTTATTAACTTATGCGGAAAAATTCGGCATACCTGATTCTGATAAAGTTTATGATGAAATAATGATTAAAAAAAATGATATACCGATATCAATACCCATTCATGATGTTATGTCTTTAATATATGAGCTTGTATCATTACATTTAGAAAATATTATATTTTTAATGATTAAAAAGATTTAAATGTATCAAACTTGTTTTTACTTACCTTTTATACTCCTATCCTAAAATACCACCTAGTTTTCTTGCAGATAAAGTTTAATATTATAGAGTTAAATTGTAAAGTTAAATTTTAAATCATAGAGTTCAATATTATATAAATTTTAAAAGTTCAAGTTATATTTTATATTTTGAAATCATAGAGTTAAGTTTAAATCATAATTTTAAATTTTGAAATCATAGAGTTAAGTTTAAATCATAATTTTGAATTTCGAATATTGTGGCACCATGGGGCAGACACAACGAACCCCCACCACCACACCCTTGTGGGAGGGGGAGGGGATGTAACCAGGGTGTGGTGGTGGGGGTTTGTTGTGTCTGCCCCATGATGCCACAATAACTACCCAAGGATAACTGAAACAGCTACTTCCTGCAGTCGACAGCCGATTTCCAGCAGCCAAGGGCCGACTTCCAATAGCCGAAAGTCGACTTCCCGCTGGTCATCCGCTCCTCGAGAAAGGTTTGAAAAGACCTTGCGGTCCTTCCTCTATCAACGAGCCGAAAAACAGCAGTGCCTGGTGTATGTTTGTTGGAACGTCAAAATATTGACGTGCGTGCATCTGTGTATGTGTGAGTATGTGTATGGGTGTATTTGCTTCTATGTGTAATTCCTTTCCTTGAGCCTTTCCTCGAGAAAAAATGTTTCCCTATATAATTAAATAGTCAAAATAATGTGCAACTGCAACTCGATGTACGTTACATTTTCTCATTAATCAGCAAAATTCCACAACGTCATACGATGAAATAGAGGAGAAAAAATAATCTCAACTTCCTTTTCTTGAGACTTTCCTCGAGAAAAAATTCTTTTACTGTGTAATTCAATAATCAAAATAATGTGCAGCTGCAACTCGATGTACGTGACATTTTCTCATTAATCAGCAAAATTCCACAGTACCGTACGATTAAATAAATAAAGAAGAAAAAAGTCGACGCGTTTCTCGTTCGGAAAACATTGTGGAACACGTGGTAAGATACAATTTCGTCGACTGTAAGTTATGACTAATTCGAGATAAGGCGATATAATTCGACAGCAGAGGGCCCACATGCGATGAGATCATCCGTGGCAAAGACGAACGGCCGACCGAATGTCAGTTGCGAATATTATCTCGCCGCGTGAACATCTCCGTCGCAAAGCATGAGGGTATTCTGCGGATTCTGAAGTGTGTCATGTGTCTCTCTTGTGCTCCCCATACAAATGTTGCGCACCAGTATATTATGTAGATAGTGGTTCAATGCAGAAATTCGGATGTACAGTTCCACGAGAGAGTGTCGCGGATCTATCATGAAGTGGCTATGAGATGTTCATGAGGTTACGGTTATTCCATTTTTTGTTTTCAAGCCGTGCGCGCGTGATTAGATACTGCGCGTGGGTGTTGGACACTTGCTGCACAGTACAGAGAGTCTATAAATAAAAGTTGTAAAAAACCATAAAAAACCCGTGAAGCAGAAAATTTTTTGTGTATGTACACTTGTCATGGTGCAGAGAGGCTATACACAAAAGTTATAAAATACACCATAAAAACACCATAGACACCCCATAAGACCATATATTCATGGATCATATACCATTAGCTTCCAAAATCCGATAAAATATCGAAAACCCCCATAAAAACCACATGAATCTGAAAATTTTTTATGTAGGTACACTTGTCATGGTGCAGAGAGGCTATACGCAAAATTATGAAATACACCATAAAAACCCCATAGACACCCCATAAGACCATATATTCATGAATCATGTACCATTAGCTTCCAAAATCCGATAAAATATCGAAAACCCCATAAAAACTCCATGAATCTGGATATTTTTATGTAGGTGCATTTGCCATGATACAGAGAGGCTACGCGAACTAGGCCTTGAAGCCATAGCTTAGTGTGTGTATGCGGATGTACGTGCAGATGTGCGTGCGCGTGTGTGCAGCCACTCGCAAATCTGCGGGACGTGTGGGGAGCTAACAGCTCTTTTGACGGTACAGCGGTGACCAATCAGCTCTTCCCATGCTGCGCCTCTCGCGGTCATTAAAGCATCTTGTTGGAAGACACAACCAATGAGCTAATTTTACACTGTGCCGTCACAGATCACGAGTGCTTTCTTTGAGTTGCTATACCAGCGCCACTAGCTTTCCAGGGTGTGGTCCTTCGATGCGTCGGTAGCAGGCGGATCGCGGATGTAACCGTATGGATAACTGAAACAGTATTTGAAGCAGCTACTTCCAGCAGCCGACAGCCGACTTCCAGCAGTTGACATCCGATTTCCACCAGCCAACGGGCGACTTCCAACAGCCGACTTCCCACTGGTCATCCGTTCCCCGGAAAATGTGCCGCGTGTTCATCAGTAGACATTTTTAGCTCACCGGGTCGCATCATCTTTTTTAATCTCGATTTTAAATAATGTGCAGCTGTAAGTCGATGTACGTGACATTTTCTCATTCATCAGCAAAATTCCACAGTGTCGTACGATTAAATAAAGGAGAAAAAACAATTTCAACTTTTTTTCCTAGAGAAAAAATGTTTCCCTATGTAATTCTATAGTCAAAATAATGTGCAGCTGCAACTCGATGTACGTGACGTTTCCTCATTAATCAGCAAAATTCCGCAGTGTCGTACGATTAAATAAAGGAGAGAAAAAAAGTTGACGCCTTTCTCCTTCGGAAAACATGATGGGATACATGACAACATGCAATTTCGATGACTGTAAGTTATGACTAATTCGAGGTAAGACGATATAATTCGCCAGCAGAGAGTCCACGTGCGGTAAGATCATCCGTGGCAAAGATGAGCGGTCGACCGGCTGTCAGTCGCGTATATTGTCTTGTCGCGTGAACATATCCGCCGCAAAGTGTCATGAGTGTATTGTGAGGATTCTGAAGTGCGTCGTGTGCCTCTCTTGTACCCCATGCAAATGTTGTGCGGGAGTACGTTATGTAGATAGTCTTTCAGCGCAAATATTTGAGTGTACAGTTCCACGAGAGTGTCGCGAAAGTGTAATCTATGATGAAGTGGTCCTATGGGATGTGAAGTTACGGTTTTTCCATTTTTCCAAGCCGTGCGCGTGGGTGCTGGCCACTCTCTGTGCAATACAGAGAGGCTATACACAACAGTTGTAAAAAACCATAAAAAACCCATGGACCTGAAAATTTTTTATGTGCGTACTCTTGCCATGGTACAGAGAGGCTATACACAAAAGTTATAAAATACACCATAAAAACCCCATAGACTCCCCATAAGACTACATATTCATGAATCATATACCATTAGCTTCCAAAATTCGATCAAATATCGAAAACCCCCATAAAAACCACATGAATCTGAAAATTTTTTATATAGGTACACTTGCCATGATTCAGAGAGGCTATACACAAAGTTATAAAATACACCATAAAAACCCCATAGACACTAGATAAGATTATATATTTATGAATTATGTACCATTAGCTCCCAAAATCCGATAAAATATCGAAAACCCCATAAAAACCCATGAATCTGAAAATTTTTTATGTAGGTACACTTGCCATGGTACAAAGAGGCTTTATTCAAAAGTTATAAAATACACCATAAAAACCCCATAAGGCCATTTATTCATGAAACATTTACTATTAGTTTCCAAAATCTGATAGAATATCGAAAATCGCTAATCTAATTTATGTAGGTACAGTTGCCATAATACACTATGCCTTGTCAAACCGAAGGCATACACATACACACACATACACGTGCCTATACATAAAAGTTATAAGATAATACTGCAGCGTCAAAGCGGACTGGTCTTGAAGGCCTAGTTTATCCTGACGTACCGTAGCGCTGCACATGTACACCCACACACTCACACACACATGTTTTGATGCGCCAAAGTGAAGCAATAACAATTCTCTCTCTCTCTCTCTCTCTCTCTCTCTCTCTCTCTCTCTCTCTCTTTCTCACTGTTTTTCTTTCTCTCTCTGAATTTTCGCTGATGTAGCGCTATAGGCCGTGTCATGTGTATGTGTGGGGGGTATGTGTGTATGTGTGTTTGTGCGTGTGTGGGCGTCTGTGTGCGTGTGTGCGCGTGCGTGGATGTACGTGAAAGTGTTAGACCGCCGAGGCACGTTCGCAGGATAATATTATGTTGATGCAGCTTTCTTTCGCTCTCGCGTCTGTCCCCGCGCTATGCGTCATCAGCATCCCGAACTTTCACCCCGGCTGGCGCCTGCTGTCAAGGTCAGGTTTGTTGTGACGGCCCATAGCGCGGGATATACTACTTGTGTATATAACGATTAATGAATTTTAGGATAATTATTATCTTGGAGTATTTGTACCACTATATTTAGATTTTTCTTATGAAATTGCTTGTTTGATAATGAAATGGCTCTATCTACGAGGTTGTAAACAATGTTTATTTTTTGTTGTTTAGGATGATTGGAACGGAAATTGATTAATCTGCCCAAAGAAGTAGGTTTGTTAAACCAATCTATGATAATGGTATTATTATAACGGATTAAAGTCATGTCTAAGAAGTTGATTTTTCTGTCCTGTTCTAGTTCATAGGTGAATTGTAGTTTGTTATTATATGAGTTTAAAGTTTCTAGGACGAGATCAATGTGTTTTTGGTTAATGCACATGATCGTGTCATCTACGTAACGGAAGTAAAATAATGGGTTGACATCATGGTTTTCTTTCAAACTTCTCAAACAGTACGTTTCCAAGTCATCCATCACAATATCCACGAATAATGGTGAGATGGGAGAACCCATCGGTGTACCATCAATTTGTCGGCAGTACTCATTGTTAAAAGAGAAAAAGGTGTTATTGAATTAAAATTTGGTGCACATAACAATTTCATTAAACGGAATCTTGCATTTATTGTGTATAGAGTCAAATCTCCTATCAAAGCTGTCTAATACTAGTTGTAAGGATATGTTTTTAAATAAGGAAGTAACGTCCAGCGAAAGAAATATGTAATCCCCCGGAATAATAGCCGAATTTAGTTTTAGTTTTAAATCCAAACTATTGTTAATATGAGATGACAGCAATTTAATAGAAGAATTAATCTCATTATAAATTGTTTTAGATAGAAAGTGGATCGGACTATTAATTAAAGAAATTATCTGACGAACCGGTACCTCTTTTTTATGAATTTTAGGTAAACCATAACATTTTGCTAGTGTAGTATTGGTACATGAGAGAGAGTTGTTATGAAATTTTGTTCGTAAATAATTATTATTGTTTAGATTTGTCAAAATTGTGGAAGTATTAGTTTGTAATTTTTTTAACGGATTTTTTTTAATGTTTTCATAGGTGGTTCTGTCCGATAATAACTTTAGCATTTTTTCCTGATATTCGGTTTTTTGTAATCAAATAGTTACATTTCCTTTGTCAGAAGTAGTAAACATTATATCTGGGTAATTTTTGATGAATGCTTTTGTTTTTGCTATTTTGATATTTAAAATTCTATCGTTAATATTAACGTGTTTTTGTTGATTCAAACCTGTTCTGAGATTTAAAACTACTTTTTCTCTGATTTCTGATTGTTTGGATGCAGGTAAATTAGAATTTTCTAAGCTGATCTCTAAATTTTTGAGTGTGTCAATGATGTCATTCTTATTGATTTTTTCGTTAATGCTAAATTTTGGTCCTAGAGAGACTACGTCTATAACATCTTCGGGTATATGTAAATTTGTCAAATTTCTTAAGAAATGCTTTGGAGTAGTTATCTCAGCGGTTTTTAATATATTACTGTACAAAGGTTTGAATTTGTGTTTTAAACTTTGGTTATGTTTATTTAGAATGATTTTAGCTTTTTTGTCAGTATAAATAAAAAAATTATTTATACTTGCCGTATCTATGTTGAGATTTAAAATCATATTTTTAATCAAAGATAATCTAAACAATAATAATTATTTACGAACAAAATTTCATAACAACTCTCTTTCATGTACCAATACTACACTACCAAAATGTTATGGTTTACCTAAAATTCATAAAAAAGAGGTACCGGTTCGTCCGATAATTTCTTTAATTAATAGTCCAACCCACTTTCTATCTAAAACAATTTATAATGAGATTAAGTCTTGTATTAAATTGCCGTCATCTCATATTAACAATAGTTTGGACTTAAAACTAAAACTAAATTCGGCTATTATTTCGGAGGATTACATATTTCTTTCGCTGGACGTTACTTCCTTATTTACAAACATACCCTTACAACAAGTATTAGACAGCTTAGATAGGAGATTTGACTCTATACACAATAAATGCAAGATTCTGTTTAATGAAATTATTTTGTGCACCAAATTTTTATTCAATAACACCTTTTTCTCTTTTAACAACGAGTACTACCGAAAAATTGATGGTACACCGATGGGTTCTCCCATCTCACCATTATTCGCGGATATTGTGATGGATGACTTGCAAACGTACTGTTTGAGAAGTTTGAAAGAAAACCATGATATCAACCCATTATTTTACTTCCGTTACGTAGATGACACGGTCATGTGCATTAACAAAAAACACATTGATCTAGTCCTAGAAACTTTCAACTCATATAACAACAAACTACAATTTACTTATGAACTAAAACAGGACAGAAAAATCAACTTCTTAGACATGACTTTAATCCGTTATAATAATACCATTGTCACAGATTGGTTTAACAAACCTACTTCTTCGGGCAGATTAATCAATTTCCGTTCCAATCATCCTAAACAACAAAAAATAAACATTGTTTACAACCTTGTAGATAGAGCCATTTCTTTATCAAACAAGCAATTTCGGCAATTTCGTAAGAAAAATCTAAATATCGTGATACAAATACCCCAAGATAATAATTATTCTCGAAAATTCATTAATCGTTATATACACACTAGGTTGTGTAAAATAAAACACAAATCACAACACAAAGACACTTTACTCACAATAGATTTACCTCTTATATTTCTTTACCGTTCACTGATCAATTCGACAAAATAGCATCAATATTAAAACCGTTCAATTTTCACGTTTTACCGTTAGTTAAAAAAAGTTTTAACTCTATTATTAAATTAGGTAAAGATGTTACAGATAAGTGAGATCGGACGAACGTCGAATATAAGTTCTCGTGTAAATCATGCCCTGCGTCATACGTTGGAGAAACCAAGCGTACACTTAGAACTAGAATTAACGAACATAAAAAGCATAACAATCCAGAAGCTGTTGTGTATCAACACACAAAAAACTTTTTACACGAATTTGATTGGAATAACGCAAAAATTATAGATTACGAAGCAAACTACAAAAAACGACTAATATCAGAAATGATTCATATTAAATGTAATAAACAGAACGTAAACAAAAAGAAGACGTGAAATTTTTTAACTTTTCATATGTTCCGTTATTAAGACTTTTAAACTAAAAATTATATGTCGCTTGTTTTCTCTCTATATGTATCTTTTGTTTGTAAACGCATCCACCAATACACTGGATTGTGTACTATAGAAGCATTGAATCCTTATGTCATGCACTCACTTCGACGATATGTATATTACATAACACATTAATTTTTCAATAAGGTACCGATTGTTTGTTGTTTTGTTATATCTGTGATTGATAGCTTATGTAATAATTTCTGTAATTTTATATTTTTTCAAATAAAGCCTGAAGAGGTCGGCAGACCAGGCCGACGAAACGTCGCTTAAAAAATGAAATCACGCCTTTGATTTCGTTCCTTTGCCTCCATCAAATCGATTATATATATTCACCATCCTTATCTACAATTTCTTTTATTAAAATTTAAATTATCTCTAGCCTGTCATTTGTTATTAATGAAAATATGGTTTATATTTCTTTAATTAATATCTCAAAAACTTTTTCACATTTCCACTCAAAATTTTTACCACTTATTACCCTTATCGAGTACAACATTGTGTTAAAATTCGAAGAGGTTATGTTGATTTGTTTCCGAGAAAAAAATTATTTTTGAAAAAATGTGCGTTTTCTTTCCTTTACGATAACAGGAATAAAAGTCAATGAATCGTTTTGAAATTTGGCAGAGAATTAGCTTTTTTATATCTAAGGAGTCAGTTCTTTGCCCAAAAAAATCTGACTGTTGTGACCAAAGATATTTGAGGTTACAAATTTTTTATAAATTTCTTATATTTGCATTTCTAAAAAGAATATTCGATTGATTGACTCAAAATTTTTACCACTTATTACACTTATCAAGTACAACATTGTGTTAAAATTTCAAGAGGTTATGTTGGTTAACATTTTTTTACTCATTCCAAATTAGCCCCAAAACACAAATAAAAATCCAAAATCTAAAATATAAAGTTTTAGAGCAAAGTATATTCTATTTAAATTGTATATCCTATATATAAATAAAATAATTATTGTGTACTAGCGCATATTCTCGAGAAAGTAATTTCAGATTGAGTCCCGCGGCAACGTGTACTAGGGCAACGTTAATAATTGACTTTCAAAATATGAATTTTGTAAAAATTTCATAAAAATATTTCATAAAAATATCGATTCTTAAATATGAAAAAAGCTACCTCTCTGTTAAATTTCAAATCGATTCATTGTCTTTTGTTAAGAAGTATAACTTAGTTATTATATTTGTATGATTGTTACAATGATGGATTAACTTTAAACCACTAAGTCGAGCAGAATAGTAGTTAAATACCTGTTTCAAAACAAATATTTATTAGATTATTGCCAATATATACTTTTCTTTTTCAAACTAATGTATTTCTTTAAAATTTTTTATAACAATAACTAATTGTTTGTATAGGATACATAAATCAAAAAATCAAAAAAGATATTTTTTATATTCAGTCAAATTGTTTAACAAACAACAAAGAACCACAAAGAAAATAGTTTTATTTATTAATAAAGTTTTGTTGTAAAAAATTTACTTTTGTTTTCTAAATTTAAAAAATGGAATCGATAAATTAGTTTGAGGAAGCATCTTACCAATGAATTGGCAGCGGTTTTTTGATTTTCATATGAAATAAATAATATTTTTTCATTAAAAGAAAGGCTACGAATTAATTCCAACACCGAATAAATAAATAAATAGAGGACAACTCGATAAGAAAGTGGCACGGCGTGACTCGACGGGGAATTGAACCCCGGACCTTTCGTTTTCGCGACGAGTGCTCTGACAACTGAGCTACCGAAGCCGGTGCGCGTCTTTCCTCGAGTCGTCCTCATATTGCTCGATGCAATACGATCCGCCTCGTCATGTTGTGCATAGTATGCACACGTAACACGTCAGCGGCCCCGAAAGTTGACATCCTCGTCGATTACAGAAATCTACTTTGCCCCGACTACAAAGATAACGCAGGGACGCAACTGCGCAGAGAGTCCACTTTATGGACGACATGGCAAGAACCACTTCTTAACACCAGAATGTTACGAGTGAGAGCTCGCAACTAAATAAATAAATGGAGGACAACTCAATAAAAAAAACGGCACAGCTTGAGCCGGCGGGGAATTGAACCCCGGACCTTTCGCTTTCACGACGGTGTGTGTCTTTCCTCGAGTCGTCCTGATGTTGCTCGATGCAATCCGATCCGCCTCATCACGTTGTATATAGTATCACACGTAACATGTGTTATATAAAAAGTTTCAAGTTTTTGAAACTGGTTACTTCCGAAAAAAAGTAGCTTGCGAGTTGGCACCTTTCTAGCTTGGAGCCGAGTTAACCCTTTCTTAGCTCGTTGCAGAGTTATTGGCACCTTTCTTAGCGCGTCGCTATGTTGGCACCTTTCATAGCTCGCAGCTGTGTTGGCACTTCTTGCCTCCCAGCCGACAATTTATAACTCGCAAGGAAAATGCAGACCACCCAGGAAATGAAGTTCATCGGGGCTTTGAGATTCGATTGGCGATCCTCTCTTAAAAAAAACGATGGCCGGATGTTGTGAAGTACTTAAAGAGTGATTTTGATTGGTCTGTAAGGAATAGGCGCGGAAATTCGCTACTTCCGTTACATTTGAATTTTTGAAATTGAATTTTTATTCTTATCTATTTAAAACTAAATAATTAAATCAAATTAGAATAAAAAGATTAATTTCGTCATGCTTTGAAAAATGATTTGATTATCCTATCATTTAAACCAATTAAAATGAAATCACGATGAAAAATTATATATTCATAACCTAAACAACAAAATAGTACGCGCGTAGCGCGTTTGAATTTTGTTAGTATCTAAAAATGAATCCTAGTGTTTCTAATTACAACTCATATGCCCTGTTTTTTGAGATATTTTTAATCTAATCTAATTTAAACTTGCTTTCTCTTGTTGAAAAAATGATGTCTATTCTATTGATACTTGTCACTTTGCAAGTATTTATGATACGAAAACGAGGAAAATAGATTATAAAAGTAGATAAAAAAGCTCAAATTTAAAATTATTATTTTATTAATTTTTAAGAAAGTTATAAGCAATCAAAGATAGAATAATGTTATATTTAAAAATTTTCTTGCCTTTCAAACGATTTAATGGGTGATATTTTTAACCATTTTGTTATCTTTGATTGTTGATAATTTCCTAAAAAATTAATCTTCTATCTTTGATTATTAATAATTTCCTGAAAACTTAATATCATAAACACTTGCGAAGTTCCAGTCAATAAAAGAGGCATGCTTTTTTAATAAAATAGATCATGTTTGAAATTAGATTTCGCATGTCTTAACAAAATTGGCCTATGAAATAGAATAAAGAGCACTGGATTTAATTTTTTTATACTAGAAATTGACTCTCACAGCCCTGTTAAGATCTATTTCCCAGGGAGCATACACTCTTCTTGTCAATGGTATGGATGTGATACATTAGAAATGAATATGTACCGGGGTTAGCTTAAGTATGAACGTGGGCGTGACATGAATGTTTAGTTCGAGCACAGAACTTAATCGCAAACTAAGCTCGTATGCGCTCGGAGATTCGGATACTTTACATCTTTTCTTATCTTGCGGCAATTGATTGTATCACCTGCAGGTGTTGATTTTCACTATAGCTGGTTGACCGTTGCAGAGCCTTGACAGCTCTGGACCACTGAACGACTGCGCATTTGACCATTACGCTCGAGTCATTCCTGCCAACGATGCACTTGACATTCTCCACGCTTGTCACGTTCCCATCCGTCAACATGACTGAACTTGGCTCACAGTACTTCGCTGCAAGTACTCCAGCTAAACAACTCATTCCACCACCAAGCTCCAGCACCTTGCGTGTCCGACAGATTTGTGGGTTCTGCGATCATTTCAGGTAAAGCCAAACACAAAGCTCAATTAGAATATTTAATTTTTTTTTGCGAATAAATTTTCCCGTATAACAAAGAAACACCCCCGATTAAGACCCATCAATATGAAGCTAATGTGGAGTACAATCGTAAATGTCTATCTTATTGGTACAATAATATAATTTTTTTTCGTATTTAACCAAAATTTTTTGAAAAATACGTTTTGTCAAGCCTTTTACGCTGGTAAAAATAATATCCTATTACATTTTTTATGTAACACGTGCTCCAATTAAACGTCCATTTCCCCCGCCCCCCCAAATCACTAATCCTAAAATAAGCAATTGGATAATTTTGTACTCTGTTTTTACAATTAATTACAACCACAATCGATTTTTTTACAAGTGTATAAACAAAGTTATAAACAAACAAAAGGGAGGGCGGGAGAAATATTTCGCCAGCCCCCACATAAAAAAACCACAATTTCCAGAATGGTAACGTAATCTACGATTTATTTACAATTATTTACAACCACAAAAACTGGTATAAGTCGATTATTTATAACAATTCTGAGCAATAATTTCGCCAGCCCCCCCATACGCCAAAATCAATTTTTCAAAGTGCTACCGTAATCTACGATTTATTTACAATTATTTACAACCATAAAAACTGGTAAAAGTCGATTATTTATAACAATTTTGAGCAATAATTTCGCCAGCCCCCCCATACGCCAAAATCAATTTTTCAAAGTGCTAACGTAATCTACGATTTATTTACAATTATTTACAACCACAAAAAATGGTAAAGTCGATTATTTATAACAATTTTGAGCAATAATTTCGCCAGCCCCCCCCCCCTCCATACGCTAACATCAAATTTTCAAAGTGCTAACGTAATCTACGATTTATTTAAAATTATTTACAACCACAAAAACTGGTAAAAGTCGATTATTTATAACAATTTTGAGCAATAATTTTGCCAGCACCCCCATACGCCAAAATCAATTTTTCAAAGTGCTAACGTAATCTACGATCATTTACAATTATTTACAACCATAAAACCTGGTAAAGTCGATTATTTATAACAATTTTGAGCAATAATTTCGGCAGCCCCCCATATGCCAAAATCAATTTTTCAAAGCGCTAACGTAACCTACGATTTATTTACAATTATTTACAACCATGAAAAATGGTACAAGTCGATTATTTATAACAATTCTGAGCAATAATTTCGCCAGCCCCCCCATACGCCAAAATCAATTTTTCAAAGTGCTACCGTAATCTACGATTTATTTACAATTATTTACAACCATAAAAACTGGTAAAAGTCGATTATTTATAACAATTTTGAGCAATAATTTCGCCAGCCCCCCCATACGCCAAAATCAATTTTTCAAAGTGCTAACGTAATCTACGATTTATTTACAATTATTTACAACCACAAAAACTGGTAAAGTCGATTATTTATAACAATTTTGAGCAATAATTTCGCCAGCCCCCCCCCCCCCCCTCCATACGCTAAAATCAAATTTTCAAAGTGCTAACGTAATCTACGATTTATTTAAAATTATTTACAACCACAAAAACTGGTAAAAGTCGATTATTTATAACAATTTTGAGCAATAATTTTGCCAGCACCCCCATACGCCAAAATCAATTTTTCAAAGTGCTAACGTAATCTACGATCATTTACAATTATTTACAACCATAAAACCTGGTAAAGTCGATTATTTATAACAATTTTGAGCAATAATTTCGGCAGCCCCCCATATGCCAAAATCAATTTTTCAAAGCGCTAACGTAACCTACGATTTATTTACAATTATTTACAACCATGAAAAATGGTACAAGTCGATTATTTATAACAATTTTGAGCAATAATTTCGCTAGCCACCTCATACGCCAAAATCTATTTCTCAAAACGTAAATAGTCTATATTGTTTAATATATTTTTAAATCATAATTTTTTATCATCCATTGTTGGGCTTTCGTTTACCAAATAATACTGCCCGTCAGGCTAGGTGCGGTTATGATTCTGTATTACTATTGTTACTCGGAAAAAATGTATGAGGAAGTATCGCGGTTGATCGATGATAGAAAATGGAAATTATTACCCCCGCAAATATTTAAATGACTAGTAGCGGCTTAGGGTTACAGATGACAAATTCAGATGTATCGGAACTTGGAGCGAGTACGCCGATTTGCGAGTATGATACTCTATATAGTATAACTGTTATTATAACTGTGAGAGGCCTGCATTTATTACAGGGATGCAACTGTCTCCTCTATTTCCTCTTTTTTTCAATCCTCTATTTTACCCTTTTTCCAAGTTACTCCTCTATTTGCTCTATAATCAGCGATCTCTCCAATTTAGCGACGAATTGCAATGAAAAAGACGCGCGGACTACAATTTGAAAAGACTTGGTCGTCTCCTGTAGGTAGGGTTGCCACCTTTTACATTTGAAGTTGCTGGCCGACTGATGACTGGCGGCGGGGGGGACGCAAGTAGGCGGGGGATGTGGGGTCCATGCATATTAGGGAACTACGTACCCCTGCAACAATAAGCAAGACAATTATTTAAACAATATTTAAACCAAAGTAGGGTGGGGATATGTGGCCCACGTATATTAAGGAATTACGTAGATATGCAACAATAAGCAAGAGAATTATTTAAACCATTTTTATACCCAAGTAGGCGAGGGATATGAGATTCACGCATATAAGGAAGTCATGTAGACATGAAAAAAATAAGCAAAACGTTTATTTAAATAATTTTTAGACCCAAGTAGGATGTGGGAAAACGTCTATTAAGCTAGCAGATCACTTTTATGATCCGGGCTTATAAACAATGCCATAATTTTCTGCTAATTTTCTGCTAATTTTCTACGTCCACCCGGATTTTTCTGCGCCAGCCGTTTCCGAGAAACATGCGATCTGCTAGCTTAATATTAAGCTAGCAGACCATTTTCGGGTATCCTGGCGCGTTTTTGCCTTAGCCAATTTGGAGAGGGTGCATATTTTGGTGCTAATTTTCTGCTGCAAGATGCTGAGAGACAAAAGTCCCAAAATCCTTCATAGGTCCCAGAACTGGACATAGACCCTGATTGATATTAAGCTAACAGACCATTTTTGGGTATCTTGGCGAGATTTTGCCTTAGCCAATTCGGAGAGGAGGCATGTTTTTGTGCTAATTTTCTGCTGCAAGATGCTCGGAGCCAATAGTCCCAAAATCCTTCATAGGTCCCAGAACTGGACATAGACCCGGATTGATATTAAGCTAGCAGACCATTTTCAGGTATCTTGGCGCGTTTTTGCCTTAGCCAATTTGGAGTGGGGGCATATTTTGGTGCTAATTTTCTGCTGCAAGATGCTCGGAGCCAAAAGTCTCAAAATCCTCCGTAGGTCCCAGAACTGGACATAGGCCCAGATTGATATTAGGCTAGCAGACCATTTTCGGGTATCGGCGAGTTTTTGCCTTAGCTAATTCGGAGATAGCGCATATTTTGGTGCTAATTTTCTGCTGCAAGATACTAGGAGCTAAAAGTCCCAAAATCCTTAGTAGGTTCCAGAACTGGACATAGACCCAGATTGATATTAAGCTAGCAGACCATTTTCGGGTACCTTGCAATAGCGAATTCGGAGAGGCGTCATATTTTGATGCTAATTTGCTGCTGTAAGATGGTCGGAGCCAAAAATCGCAAAATCCTTCCGGGGCCCAGAATTGGACATAGGCCGTTGGCTGAGAGAATCATTTTCTGCATAATCGGTTTCTAGCGAAAAAAAACTAACCAGTATTTGACTGCTAATTTTCTGCTAATTTTTTTCGCCGATCCGGATTTTTCTGCTCCAGCCGTTTTTGAGAAAGATGCGATCGGCTAGCTTAATATTAAGCTAGCAGACCATTGTCGGGTATCTTGGCGAGTTTTTGCCTTAGCCAGTTCGGTGAGGAAGAATATTCTGGTGCTAATTTTCTACTGCAAGATGCTCCTTGCCAAAAGTCCCAAAATTCTTCGTATGCCCCAGAACTGTACATAGGCTCAGATTAATATTAAGCTAGCAGACCATTTTCGGGTATGTTTGCGAGTATTTGCCTTAGCGAATTCGGAGAGGCGGCATATTTTGGTGCTAATTTTCTGTTGTAAGATGGTCCCAGCCAAAAATCCCATAATTCTTCGTAGATCCCAGAACTGTACGTAGGCCCAGATTAATACTAAGCTAGCAGGCCAGTTTCGGTTAACTTGGCGAGTGTTTGCAATAGCAAATTCGGAGCGGCGGCATAGTTTGGTGATAATTTTCTCCTGTATTATAGTCGGGGTCAGAAATCCCAAAATCCTTCGGAGGCCCAGAATTGGACATAGGCATGAAGCTGAAGCTATGCGCTACACATTCTATACGCCCCAAGACCCGCACTGAAAAATAGTGGGGCAAAATGAGGCATGTAAAAATTTCGCTTTAAATATTGTTTACAAGCACGCGAGTCACATATAAGTGATGACAACCCATAGTAGCAATGATAAAATATATAAATCAGCGTCAAAAAATTTTTGGTGCTTATTATTTAAATAAACAATTAAGCAGCTTACTTGCATAAAAAGCAAGGATATCCGCAGCTTTACGAATTTTGGAGCTGTAACTCCGGTGCAAATTATGACAGGACAACGAAATTGCGGGAAAATGATCTTCTGATCTAGGCAAACACCTCCTTTCAGGAGAATTTGCGGCACCAAATATTTAAATAAACAATAAAGGGGATCAGACACCTTTACAATTTTCTTCATAAAATGATCTGAAAAAAATTAATTTTCATAATTAGAAATATTTAGAAGTAATATCCTAAAAATATATTCAATTTATGATAAAATGAGACCCAAAAAAAAATATTTTGATCGATTTTAACCAAAAATGTGGCCATTTCAAAATTTTTGCTCTGCCGTCGACTCCAGATTCAGGAACTGCATATATTTTAATGGGAGAGGTCCTACAATTTTGGTATTTTATATACTATTGACTGAAGAGTTGTATGTGTCCAATTTATTTGATTGAATAATTTTTTACGGTCAGAAATTGCTAAAAAATCTTAAATTTAAGTGAAATTCAGATTTTGTAGCCACCATTGATCGTAAAAACTTATTTAATCAAATAGAGATTGGATACATACAACTCTTCAGCCAATAGACATATAAAATACCAAAATTTTAGGACTTCTCCCATTAAAATATATGCAGTTCCTGAATGTGGAGTCGACGGCAGAGCTCAAAATTTTACATTATGTAGAAAACAGCTTTAAAGATAAAATTACTACAATACTTCTTTATATCTTCTTCTTTATTTCTTAACTCCATCTCTGCCCTGAAATACAAAAAAATATTGTATTTCGCTCAAAATATTTTACATTTAGAACAAATATTCTGGTACCTCAGTATACGATCTATCAGACTTGTAAGCTATGAGCACGCGTAATAGTCATATCCACATCAGTCAGTAAAGTTTGTTAAGTGGTTTAATATGTAGATCCTTTGGTGCTTTTAAATCCATATATTTTTAATAATCTTTATCACATATATTAGATTCTTATACGTATACTGAGGTAAATAAAGAATGTATTGAGAAATCCAAAATCCTTCATGCATGTTATGAAGCCAGTATCGCCATAGCCAAATGCTTGAAAAAAATGTTTATAGCAGCAACATTCCTATATTGATCTTTTTTTAATGTCTGATAAGGTGAACTTCTTTACTTGTCCTTCATTTTTCTTTTTCACATATAATATTATTACTTAATAAAGAGAATACGACTGATACATATTTATTGAAGTGCATAACTGTTTATACTTCAGAAAATAAAATGTCAATTATATCACAGTGAGATTCAGGCAATGGCTGATAATGGTAGCTTTCTGGCAGAAGCGAAGGTTCCATAAAATTTTTCTGCACAATAGCATATCTTTCCTTCTTTTAAAAGTTGATTTAAATCGGTACACTAAATGTTTTTTGTAATAGTCAATATAGACTTAATTTTTCTTTAGTATCAATCCCTGTTATTTTAAGTATAAAGTTTCCAATAAAAGTTCAAGTACTATAAGCTATTTCTAAAACATTAATTCAACTGTCACACGTATTACTCAAACACTTTTAAAAACTGATTTAAAATACATTTACGTATTATAATACACTAAAAGTGTACTCCAAAATTAGTTGGAAACAATGAAAATTAAGAACAACACTTTGTATAGAAAAGGTGCTGATGCTGATATCACAGTGTTTATATGAAATGACAGCTGTGCATGTTTACATTTCTTGCGGACTTTTACATAGGTTAAAATCAGCTCTGTTAGAGTGAATCCACATTGCATGCCGTATGCGGTATGCCGTCAGAAAAAAAGTTGTTGTCTGAAATCTATAGGATTTATAACTCTATGATTATAAATTCTATAGGAATTGTTTAAATAAACAATTAAGCACCTTACTTGCATAAAAAGCAGGGATATCCGCGGCTTTTCGAATTTTGGAGCTGTAACTCTGTTTCAAATTATGACCGGCTAACGAAACTGCTGGAGAACGTTTTTCTCATGTAGAAGAACACATCCTCGTAGCAAAATTATCGGCACCAATTACTTAAATAAACAACTAAGCATCTTACTTGCATAAAAAACAAGTATATCCGCGGTTTTTCGAGTTTTGCAGCAGTAACTCCCTTTCAAATTATTACAGGATACCGAAACTGCGGGAAAATGTTTTTCTGATGTAGACGAACACCTCCGCGAGGAGAATAAGCGGCACCAATTATTTAAATAAACAATTAACCAGCTTACTTGCATAAAAAGCAGGGATATCCGCGGATTTCGAATTTTGGAGCTGTAACTCCGCTTCAATTTATCACCGGCTAACAAAACTGCGGAAGAATGTTCTTCTAATGTAGACGAACACATCAGCGTAGGAGAATGAGCGGCACCAATTATTTAAAGAAACAATTAAGCAGCTTACTTGCATAAAATTTCGAAAAACTGCGAATATCTTTAATTTTTGTGCAAGCTGATTAATTGTTTATTTAAATAATTGGTGCCGCAAATTCTCCTACGAGGATGTGTTCGTCTACATCAGAAGAACGTTTTTCCGCAGTTTCGTTATCCTGTTATAATTTGAAACGGAGATACAGGTCCAAAATTTACAATGCCACGGATATCCTTGCTTTTTATGCAAGTACGATGCTTAATAATTGTTTATTTAAATAATTGTTGCCTCAAATATTGCTACGCGGATGTGTTCGTCTACATTAGAAGAACAATCTTCTGCAGTTTTATTAGTCGGTCATAATTTGAAACGGAGTTACAGCCCCAAAAATTCGAAAAACCGCGGATATCCCTGCTGTTTATGCAAGTAAGCTGCTTAATTATTTATTTAAATAATTGGTGCCGCTAATTCTTCTACGCGGATATGTTCGTCTACATCAGAAGAACATTTTCCCGCAGTTTTGTATCCTGTCATAATTTCAAATGGAGTTCAGTCACCAAAACTCGAAAAACCGTGGATATCCTTGCTTTTTATGCAAGTAAGAAGCTTAATTGTTTATTTAAATAATTGGTGCCGGAAATTTTGCTACGCCGATGTGTTCTCCTGCATCAGAAGAACATTCTCCAGCAGTTTCATTAGCTGGTCATAATTTGTAACGGAGTTACAGTTCCAAAATTCGCAAAGCCGCGGATATCCTTGCCTTTTATGCAAGTATGATACTTAATTGTGTATTTAAATAATTGTTGCCGCAAATTTTGCTACGTGGAGACGTTTGTCTACATCAGAAGAACATTTTCCCGCTGTCTGGTTATCCTGTCATAATTTCAAATGGAGTTCAGCTACTAAAACTCGAAAAACCACGAATATCCTTGCTTTTTATGCAAGTAAGCTGCTTAATTGTTTATTTAAATAATTGGTGCCGCAAATTCTCCTATGCGGATGTATTCGTCTACATCAGAAGAACATTCTGCCGCCGTTTAGTTAGCCGGTCATAATTTCAAATGCAATTCAGCCACCAAACCTCGAAAAACCACGAATATCCTTTTTATGCAAGCCTCTTAATTGTTTATTTGAATAATTGGTGCCGCAAATTCTTCTACGCGGATGCGTTCGTCTACATCAGAAGAATATTCTCCCGCAGTTTCGTTAGCGGGTCATAATTTGAAACGGAGTTACAGCTCCAAAACTCGAAAAACCATGGATATCCTTGCTTTTTATGTAAGTAAGAAGCTTAATTGTTTATTTAAATAATTGGTGCCGCTAGTTCTCCAACGCGGATGTGTTCTTCTACATCAGAAGAACATTCTCCCGCAGTTTCGTTAGCCGGTCATAATTTGAAACTGAGTTACAGCTCCAAAATTCGAAATGCCCCGGATATCCATGCTTTTCATGCAAGTAAGCTCCTTAAATGTTTATTTACATAATTGGTGACCCTAATTCTCTAACGCGGATGCGTTCGTCTACATGAGAAGAATATTCTCCAGCAGTTTCGTTAGCCGGTCATAATTTGAAACGGAGTCACAGCTCCAAAACTCGAAAAACCGCGGATTTCCTTGATTTTTATGCAAGTGAGCTGCTTAATTGTTTATTTAAATAATTGGTGCCACAAATTGTGCTATGCGGATGCGTTCGTCTACATCAGAAGAACATTCTCCCGCAGTTTCGTTAGCCGGTCATAATTTGAAACGGGGTTACAGCTCCAAAATTCGAAAAACAGCGGATATCCTTGCTTTTTATGCAAGTAAGCTGCTCAATTGTTTATTTAAATAATTAGCACCAAAAATTTTTTGACGCTGATTTATATATTTTATCATTACTACTATGGGTTGTCATCACTTATATGTGACTCGTATGCTTATAAACAATATTTAATGCGAAATTTTTACATGTCTCATTTTACCCCACTATTTCAGTACGGGTCTTCCGGCGGATAGAATGTGTGGCGGGTAACTTCAGCTTCATCAATTCTTGGCGCTCGAAGGATTTTGGGATTTTTGACTCCGACCATCTTACAACAGAAAAGTAGCATCAGAATATGTCGTTTCTCCGAATTCGCTATTGCAAACACTCGCAAGATACCCGAAAATGGTCTGCTAGCTTAATATCAATCTGGGTCTATGTCCAGTTCTGGGACCTACGAAGGATTTTGGGACTTTTGGCTGCGAGTATCTTGCAGCAGAAAATTAGCAGCAAAATATACCCCCTCTCCGAATTGGCTAAGGCAAAAACTCGCCAAGATACCCGAAAATGGTCTGCTAGCTTAACATCAATCTGGGTCTATGTCCAGTTCTGGGACGTACGAAGGATTTTGGGGCTTTTGGCACCGAGCATCTTGCAGCAGAAAATTAGCACCAAAATATGCCCCCTCTACGAATTGGCTAAGACAAAGATTCGCCAAGATACCGACAAAGGGTCTGCTAGTTTAATATTAAGCTAGCAGATCGCGTGTTTCTCGGAAACGGCTGGAGCAGAGAAATCCGGGTCGGCATAAAAAATTAGCAGAAAATTAGCACTAAAATTCTGGTTAGTTTTTTTTTCGCTAGAGATGGTCTGCTAGCTTAATATCAATCTGGATCTATGTCCATTTCTGGGACCTATGAAGGATTTTGGGACTTTTGGCGCCGGGCATATTGCAGCAGAAAATTAGCACCAAAATATGCCCCCTCTCCCAATTGGCTAAGACAAAGACTCGCCAAGATACCGACAAAGGGTCTGCTAGCTTAATATTAAGCTAGCAGATTGCGTGTTTCTCGGGAACGGCTGGAGCAAAGAAATCCGGGTGGGCGTAGAAAATCAGCAGAAAATTATCACTAAAATACTGGATAGTTTTTTTTTGTTAGAGACCGATTATGCAGAAAATGATTCTCTTAGCCAAGGGCCTATATCCGATTCTGGGCCCCCGAAGGATTTTTGGATTTTTGGCTCCGACCATCTTACAGGAGAAAATTAGCACCAACTATGCTGCCTCTCCGAATTCGCTATTGCAAACACTCGCAAGGTACCCGAGAATGGTCTGCTAGCTTAATATTAATCTGGGCCTATGTCCAGTTCTGGGACCTACGAGAGATTTTGGGACTATTGACTCCGAGCGTCTTGCAGCAGAAAAGTAGCACCATAATATGCGCCCTTCCCAAATTGGCTAATCCAAAAACTCGTCATGATACCGAGAACTGATCTGCTAGCTTAATATTAAGCTAGCAGATTGCGTGTTTCTCGGAAACGGCTGGAGCAGAGAAATCCGGGTGGGCGTAGAAAATCAGCAGAAAATTAGCACTAAAATACTGGATAGTTTTTTTTTGTTAGAGACCAATTATAGAGAAAATGATTCTCTTAGCCAAGGGCCTATATCCGATTCTGGGCCCCCGAAGGATTTTGGGATTTTTGGCTCCGACCATCTTACAGGAGAAAATTAGCACCAACATATGCCGCCTCTCCGAATTTGCTATTGCCAACACTCGCAAGGTACCCGAGAATGGTCTGCTAGCTTAATATTAATCTGGGCCTATGTCCAGTTCTGGGACCTACGAAAGATTTTGGACCTATTGACTCCGAGCGTCTTGCAGCAGAAAAGTAGCACCATAATATGCGCCCTTCCCAAATTGGCTAATGCAAAAACTCGTCACGATACCGAGAAATAATCTGCTAGCTTAATATTAAGCTAGCAAATCGGATGTTTCTCGGAAACGGCTGGAGCAGAAAAATCCGGGTGGGCGTAAAAAATTAGAAAAAATTAGCACTACAATGCTGTTTATTTTTTTTTTGCTATAAACCGATTATGCAGAAAATGATTCTATTAGTCAAGGGCCTATGCCCGATTCTGGACCCCCGAAGGATTTTGGGATTTTTGGCTCCGACCATCTTACCGTAGAAAATTAGCACCAAAATATGCCGCCTCTCCGAATTCGCTATTGCAAGGTACCCGAAAATGGTCTGCTAGCTTAATATCAATCTGGGTCTATGTCCAGTTCTGGGACCTACGAAGGATTTTGGTACTTTTGGCTCCGCGTATCTTGCAGCAGAAAATTAGCACCAAAATATGCCCCCTCTCTGAATTGGCTAAAGCAAAAAACTCGCCAAGTTACCCAAAATGGTCTGCTAGCTTAATATCAATCTGGGTCTATGTCCAGTTCTCGGACCTATGAAGGATTTTGGGACTTTTAGCTCCGAACATCTTGCAGCAGAAAATATTAGCACCAAAACATTCCTCCTCTCCGACTTGGCTAAGGCAAAAACTCGCCAAGATACCCGAAAATGGTCTGCTAACTCAATATCAATCTTGGTCTATGTTCAGTTCTGGGACGTACGAAGGATTTTGGGTCTTTTGCTTCCCAGCATCTTGCAGCAGAAAATTAGCACCAAAATATGCCCTCTCTCCGAATTGGCTAATGTAAAAACTCGCCAAGATACCCGAAAATGGTCTGCTAGCTTAATATTAATCTAGCAGATTGCATGTTTCTCGGAAACGGCTGGAGCAGAAAAATCGGGGTGGGCGTAGAAAATTAGCAGAAAATTAGCAGAAAATTATGGTATTGTTTATAAGCCCGGGTCATAAATGTGATCTGCTAGCTTAATATACGTTGTGGAAAATAAGGTCCACGCATATAAGGGAGTCATGTAGATATGAAAAAATAAGTAAAAAGATTACTTAAATAATTTTTAAACCCAAGTAGGCAGGGGATGTGGGGTCCACGTATATAAGGGAGTCATGTAGACATGAAGAAATAACCCAAACGATAATTTAAATAATTTTTAAACCCAAGTAAGCAGGGAGTATGAGGTTTACGCATATAAGGGAGTCATGTAGATATGAAAAAATAAGTAAAAAGATTACTTAAATAATTTTTAAACCCAAGTAGGCGGGCGATATGAGTTTCACGCATATAAGGAAATCATGTAGACGGGGGGGGGGGGGTCCAAAGTTTAGATGACTCACTTGAAAATTGAAGTCAACTATAGACGTGCTCGGTTTCGATATAAGGTACTGCAGATTGTGGAAAATTTCGAAATTCTAAATTACGAAAATCATATTCTCGAATGTAACAATTCACCTACTGTCCAAAACATCGAATTTCATTAATAGAATTTTAATAGGGATACAATAAACATATTTCGAAATAAATCATTAAAAACAAGTTATCTTTGCTTTGAAATCGTATTGATGAAATTCGATGTTTTGGACAGTAGGTGAATTGTTAGATTCGAAAATATAATTTTCGTCTTTTAGTATTTCGAAATTTTGCACAATCTGCAGTAGCTTATATCAAAACCAAGCACGTCTATAGTTGACTTCAGTTTTCAAGTGAGTCGCCTATCTTTGGACCCCCCCCCCATGTAGACATGGATAAATAAGCCAAATGATAATTTAAAAATTTTTTAAACCCAAGTAGGATGTGGTAAATAAGGTCCACGCATATAAGAGAGTTATGTAGATATGAAAAAATAAGCAAAAAGATTACTTAAATAATTATCAAACCCAAGTAGGCGGGGGATGTGAGGTCCGCGCATATAAGGGAGTCATGTAGACATGAAGAAATAAGCCAAACGATAATTTAAATAATTTTTAAACCCAAGTAGGCGGGGAATATGAGATCCACGCATATAAGGGTGTCTTGTAGACATAAAAAGTAAGTCAAACGATAACACAACCCCACAAAAAAATGAAAAGGTTCTATACTTTAGATCGGATTATCATATCTCGGTGTATTTTGGCCCCCTTAATATGATTCCAAGGTCAGAATTCGTTCATCATGTCTGAATTTGGAGATATGATTAGGTATAAGATTTTTAAAATATCTTAAAAAACAAAATAAAAACAGTTTTTTTGTTAATCTTTTCTACAAAACAATGTAGCATTGTTTGCGCCCTTCAAGACCAACTTTACACCATCCCTCTACAGTTTTTTATCTCGGAGATCTGAATATATAAATTTCGAGATAGAAATGAAGAATTTGATTTTAAGAGATATGTGCGAGTTTACAAAATTCAGGTATTTAGATCTCGGAGAAAAAAGTTGTAGAGAGATGGTGTAAAGGTGGTCTTTAAGGGCGCAAACAATGCTACGTTATTTGTAGAGAAGATTAACAAAAAAATTGTTTGTACTTTGTTTCTCAAGATATCTCAAAAATCTTATACGTAATGATATCTCCAAATTCAGAGGTGGTGGACGAATTTTGACCTTGGAATCGTACTTAGGGGGCCAAAATACACCGAGGTATGATAGTCTGATCTTAAGTACAGAACCTTTTCTTCTTTTTTGTGGGGCTGTGCAACAACATTTTTTTCACTTCTTCAACGCTTTCATCAGTTATTGACGTGCTCGGGCGTCCAAAACGAGGTTCGTCATTGGCATCTTCTCGTCCTTCTTGAAAGAGCTTGAACCATTTATAAACATTTGTTTTGCTCAGAGTAGACTCACCGTATGCCACTATCAACATTTCAAGTACTTTGGAGCACTTAATTCCATTTTTTACACAAAATTTGATGCAAATTCTTTGATCCATTTTTTTCGACAGCAGAAAATCGCCGAGCACAGAAAAACACTTCTAACCTTTATGCTTCTCATAAACAAACAAAGAATGCTATAAACTTGAAACTGTAAACACATGTTCGGGACGTGTGTACCAATATAAGAAAAAAAAACGAAAATCGACTGCAAGTCAGTCACCTTACTTTTTTAACACACCACGTATGCGTGGAACTCGCGTCACCCGGTTACTTGGGTTTAAAAATTATTTGAATAATCGTTTTGCTTATTATTTCATGTCTACATGACTCCCTTATACGCGTGGACCTCATACTCCCTGCTTACTTGGGTTTAAAAATTATTTAAATTATCGTTTGGCTTATTTTTTCATATCTACATGACTCCCTTATATGCGTAGACCTTATTTCCCACATCCTACTTGGGTTTAAAAATTATTTAACCTTTAGAGGACGGGATGGCCCCTATACGGGCCATGCCCATGATCGACCCTTTACATGTGTTAGTTTCGAGATGTGAGACATCACAAAAACTCGATTTCTATAGAAAAGTGAGAGAAAACAGTAAACCCAAATCCCCGTCCTCTAAAGGTTAAATAAACGTTTTGCTTATTTTTTTCATGTCTACGTGACTTACTTATATGCGTGAATCTCATATCCCCCGCCTACTTGGGTATAAAAATGGTTTAAATAATTCTCTTGCTTATTGTTGCATATCTACGTAATTCCTTAATATATGTATCCTGAAATACGGGCGAAAACCTAGTGAAAGTGCATGTTCAATGTGGGAAGAGCAACACGTATCCACCGACTGGAGTCAATGGAAGGGTTGAACCAGGTCAGGCGGGCGCAGGTGTGAAGTATTACATGGTCAATATTTCCTTATACCCGAAGCTGCGTAGGGCAAATCGCACACCGTGTAGCCTGAGGTTTGGGTCAGGTGTTGGGACGGACTCAACATCGCCCACTCGGTAGGGGTGACGTTAAACCTTTTGCTTCATTATGGCGCGGGCCTATCCCGTAACCTTTTTCTGTAGAGTCACTAGGTGTCGATAGGAGCGACCGTCCGACAAACCGGCTCTCGGCTTCGGCACCCATAAATAGGGTTTTTTACAGGCGGGGATAGTAGCTACACAGAGGTGTGGCTTCCATAATGGGCGAACCGTCTTAAAACACAGATTGTATGCATGATGACTCACCTCAAAATCAAAGATATAGATGTAGAAATCCAAGGAAGGGAAGGCGGAGCGAACACGCCGACTGACCGCACAGCCCGAACGATCCTGGATGTGGCGAGTGATAGCAGATCCGATGGAACTAGCACATTCGCCCAGGAGATGACGTGGCTGGTAAGTGAGAGTAGAGATCAGCGGGACCAATCGGAGAGAATGAGAGAAATCCTGGACGTCATGAAGCGCCTACTGAGATGCATGCGGGACATGACTTCCAAACAGAAGAACATCGCAATGCCGGTAAAAGATGGGATAATAGTTCTGACCGCGGCGGCCGAGGCTCTAGAGGAAGTCCGCTCAGCCGGGGTACAACCAGTACGTGGAACGGTAGCAGATGAGAGAAATGGGGAAGCCCCGGTAATTAGAGAGCGAGCAGCGGGGAAGGCGACTCCGAGCAAAAAGCGTCGATTAAGGGACAGCCCGGTGCAGGATTCCCCATCCAAAAGAGGGAGGACGGAGCAGAACGGATTCACCACAGTTACCAGGAAAAAGAAGCCGACGCGGCCAGATAGTGGGAAGATCATGGGTCCTCAACAGCAGCAGCAGGACAGGAAGGAGAAGAAGGTAAATCCTCGGCCTCGACGATGCGCAATACACATAACGTCAACCGGGAAGAAGAGCTATGCAGAGATACTTAAGGACCTCACTTCTAAGGTTAAACCTGAGGAAGCGAAGGCGGTCGTGAGAAACACCCGATTGACTAAAAACGGTGGGGTTCTCTTAGAATTGGAGAAGCGATCGGAAGACAAGGAGGCCTTCCGGAGAGTTATCCAGGAAAATCTGGGAAATGAATACCAGGTTAAAGGCCTCACTCCAAGGCTTACACTGGAAATAGGCGGAATGACGTGCATGACCACCGAAGAACAGGTAAACGCCGCGATTAAGGAGGAGGTAAGCAACATGTGTAACCTTAGCTCCCACGTATTTGACGTAGGGGGAGGAGAGCGGAGGATTGCCATAGTCGAAATGGACGAGACTGCGGCCATGACTCTCCTAAGGATAGGGAGGATTAAAATAGGGTATTTCAGCTACCGAGTTAGAAAGCGAATAGTGGTTCCGCGATGTTTCAGATGCCAAGGCTTTGGGCATCTGAAAAAGGACTGTAAGGACGAGGATCGTAGTGCATTATGCAGGAAATGTGGAAAACCAGATCACGTGGCCAGGGACTGTCGCGCGAGACCGGATGGTCAGGCCTGCTTCTTGTGTAAAAAACGCGGGGTTGCGGCCACTGAGCTAGCACATTTCCCGGGCACGGGGACATGCGTCGCTTTCAGGGACGAGCTAGAAAAGTTAAAGCGGCCTAAAAAATGACGACGGTTCTACAAATAAACACGAACGGCGCCGTACTCGCTGACGACCTGCCACTAATCAAGTGAGCCAGGGGCTCGCGGATGTGTCATTGGTTAGCGAACAGTATAGGCATCGGGCCCGCAATACGACCACGTGGTTCGCGGACGAGACCGACACAGCGGCGGTCTGGATAGCAGGTAGACATAGGTCAAAGATTACCGGACGAGACAAGGGGAAGGGTCTAGTATGGGCGCGCGTCGGGGATGTTACCTACGTGAGCGTGTATATATCCCCCAACTTACGAAGAAACGAATTTCTTAGGCAGGTTGAACGCATGGAAGACGTATTGCGGAATATCTCTGGCCTCCTACTGGTTGCAGGAGATTTTAACGCAAGGGCGATAGAATGGGGTATGCCAGAGACGAACAGTAGGGGCAGGGATTTACTCGAGATGGCCGCTAGATTAGGATTGGAGGTTGCGAACGAGGGCACGGTCACTACTTATCGACGTCCCGTGGTCGGCGAATCCATACCAGACGTCACTTTTGCATCTGAGCAACTAGTACCGAGGATTAGTAACTGGCAGGTCTTAGAGGAAGAGTCAGGCAGTGATCACCAGTACATCACGTTTACGGTTTTAGATAGGGTAGGTGTACCCCAAGCGAGCAGACCATTACCGCGGTGGAACGCCCATCGATTAAACGTGGATCGGCTAGCAGAAGCGCTAAGTGTACCACAAAGGTCCGACGAAAATGATTTATCAGGTCGGGAGCGTGCGGAAGCCCAGGTGACCAGGGCAACGTCAGCTATAGTAAGAGCATACGATGCCTCTATGCCGCGAAGCAGAAATGGAAACCGCCGCCAACCAGTCTACTGGTGGACAGAGGAGATCGCGGAGTTACGTAGGGTATGCTTGAGGCTTCGTAGACGGGCAGAGCGCGCACGGGAACGACGCGAGGCCACTGTTTTTAACGCTGAATTTAAACAGGCACAGAAAAGGCTAAGGCTTGCGATTAAATGCAGTAAGCGACGATGCTGGAAAGTGGTGTGCGACGAAGTTAACTCCGACCCGTGGGAACTAGGCTACAAAACCGTAACTCGTAGAATAGGGGCAATGAAGCCACCGGAGATAAAGGAAGTGCGGTTGATAAGTGAGATAGTTGACGGGCTTTTCCCTGAGCATCCGCCGAGGGAAGAGACTCTGTATGAGGACGTGCGACAGGAGGATATACCCTCGTTTACCAAGCCTGAGGTACGGGTAGCGATTAGATCTCTTAAGAGCGGCAAGGCGCCAGGCCCCGATGGGATTCCAGTGTAGGTTTTAAAAGCCATCGCCTCGCGATGCCCGGAAACCTTACTGGATACCTACGCTTTCAATTCGGCACGCTGGGCAGACCTACTCACAGCGCTGAGGGGCTTCGGGGTCCCACCCTACATACTACGCGTAGCAGAGGACTACTTCCGTCATCGCGAACTCATTATCGAGACGAGCGAAGAGACGGTGGTTAGGGAAATTACGGCAGGCGTTGCACAGGGATCACTGTTGGACCCCGATTTTTGGATCGCGTCGTACGACGGATTGCTGCGCCTGGACATGCCCAACGGGACATTTCTCGTAGAATATGCGGACGACGTCGCGGTGGTGGTAGAAGCACGGAACGCGGACTTGGCACAACTTATCTTGTGCCAGGTAATGAAACGAGTAACTAGGTGGATGACGGAGCACGGGCTCAGTCTCGTGCTGGCGAAAACCGAGGTAGTACTATTGACACGTAAAGAGATCCCTACGATACTACCGGTGTACGTAGGATCCGAGTTAGTAACTACGAGGCCGACTGCAAAGTATCTAGGTGTCACCATGGACTCAAAGCTTTGCTTTTGGGCCCACATCAGGGAAGTAACGGCAAAGGCAGAAGCACGTATAGCGGCGCTAAGTAGGTTAATGCGCAACGTTGGAGGCCCGCCGACATCCAAGAGAAGACTTCTCATGGCGGCGACCAACTCTATACTCCTCTATGGAGCGGAGAATTGGGCTGATGCCATGGAAGTTATCAAGTACAGGAAGAGAATGGTGGCGGTGCAGCGGCATGGTGCGCTGAGAGTTGCATGCGCGTATCGGACGGTGTCGGTAGAGGCTGTGGCGGTGATAGCTGGTATGATTCCGATCGACCTGCTCGCACGGGAACGGAAGCAGATCTGCGATAGGAGCGCAGAAGTAGGACGGGCAGACGCGGAGGGCGAAGCCCGCCGCCAGACGCTACAAACTTGGCATGAGAGGTGGAGGGCGGGGACGAAGGGTAGATGGACCTACCTGTTAATTCAAGACATAACGAGGTGGCTGGGACGGAAGTACGGAGAGGTTAACTTTTACCTTACGCAGTTCCTGACAGGACATGGATACTTTCGATATTACCTATTTTAATTAGGTAAAATAAATACGCCGAAATGTAAATACTGCTGGCACGGGAGGGATGACGCGGAACACACCTTTTTCGCATGTAATAGGTGGACCGCGGAAAGACAACGATTGGAGGTGATGGTAGGGCGACTCTCGCCCGACGTGGTGATCGAATGCATGCTTTCAGGGAAAGACCGATGGGACGCGATAAATACCTTCATCGAAGGGGTACTGCGCGCGAAAAAACGAGACGGATGCTTAATAGATTAGATAGGGCATCGTAGAAAGAAAGAATGTAGGAAGGACGGATGACGCCCTCGAGGGCGGTAGGGCTGCGGCCCGACCTGAAGTAATGCGAAAGCGGTTCCGGATCGAGGCTGCCGTAGGGATAGGTTTTGGGTGTTTAGGGGGTAGAAATCCCTCACACCACGGAGTTCGCTACTCCGTGATGGTCTTAGTGTGCCTCTCTTCTTGCTCCACCTCCAAAGCAAGGACGGGCGCCCCAGAAGATTCACCTAGTACCTCAAAAAAAAAAAAAAATATACGTAGGCCACATATCCCCACCTTACTTCGGTTTAAAAATTGTTTAAATAATTGTCTTGCTCATTGTTGCAGGGCTACGTAATTCCCTAATATGCATGGACCCCATATCCCCCGCCACTTGCCTCCCCCCCGCCGCCAGTCATCAATCGGCCAGCAACTTCAAATGTAAAAGGTGGCAACCCTACCTACAGGAGACGACCAAATCTTTTCAAATTGTAGTCCGCGCGTCTTTTTCATTGCAATTCATCGGTAAATTGGAGAGATCGCTGATTATAGAGCAAATAGAGGAGTAACTTGGAAAAAGGGTAAAATAGAGGATTGAAAAAAAGAGGAAATAGAGGAGACAGTTGCATCCCTGTAATAAACGCAGGCCTCTAACAGTTATAATAACAGTGATACTATATAGAGTATCATACTCCCAAATCGGCGTACTCGCTCCAAGTTCCGATTCATCTGAATTTGTCATCTGTAACCCTAAGCCGCTACTAGTCATTTAAATATTTGTGAGGGTAAACATTTACATTTTCTATCATCGATCAACCGCGATACTTCCTCATACATTTTTTCCGAGTAACAATAGTCATACAGAATCACAACCGCACCTAGCCTGACGGGCAGTATTATTTGGTAAACGAAAGCCCAACAATGGATAATAAAAAATTATGATTTAAAAATATATTAAACAATATAGACTATTTACGTTTTGAGAAGTAGATTTTGGCGTATGAGGTGGCTAGCGAAATTATTGCTCAAAATTGTTATAAATAATAGACTTGTATAATTTCTCATGGTTGTAAATAATTGTAAATAAATCGTAGATTACGTTAGCGCTTTGAAAAATTGATTTTGGCATATGGGGGGCTGGCGAAATTATTGCTGAAAATTGTTATAAATAATCGACTTTTACCAGTTTGTATGGTTGTAAATAATTGTAAATAAATCGTAGATTACGTTAGCTCTTTAAAAAATTGATTTTGGCGTATGAGGGGACTGGCAAAATTAATGCACAAAATTGTTATAAATAATCGACTTTTACGAGTTTTTGTGGTTGTAAATAATTGTAAATAAATCGTAGATTACGTTAGCACTTTGAAAAATTGATTTTGGCGTATGGAGGGGGGGGGGGGCTGGCGAAATTATTGCTCAAAATTGTTACAAATAATCGACTTTTACCAGTTTTTATGGTTGTAAATAAATGTAAATAAATCGTAGATTACGTTGGCACTTTGAAAAATTGATTTTGGCGTATGGGGGGGCTGGCGAAATTATTGCTCAAAATTGTTATAAATAATCGAGTTTTACCAGTTTTTGTGGTGTAAATAATTGTAAATAAATCGCATATTACGTTAGCACTTTGAGAAATTGATTTTGGCGTATGGGGAGGCTGGCGAAATTATTGCTCAAAATTGTTATAAATAATCGACTTTTACCAGTTTTTATGGTTGTAAATAATTGTAAATAAATCGTAAATTACGTTAGCACTTTGAAAAATTGATTTTGGCGTATGGGGAGGGGCTGGTGAAATTATTGCTCAAAATTGTTATAAATAATCAACTTTTACCAGTTTTTGTGGTTGTAAATAATTGTAAATAAATCGTAGATTACGTTACCGTTCTGGAAATTGTGGTTTTTTTATGTGGGGGCTGGCGAAATATTTCTCCCCCCCCCTTTTTGTTTGTTTATAACTTTGTTTATACACTTGTAAAAAAATCGATCGTGGTTGTAATTAATTGTAAAAAAAGTGTACAAAATTATCCAATTGCTTATTTTAGGATTAGTGTTTTGGAGGGGCGGGGGAAATGGACGTTCCAATTAATGTAATTCGTATTTTAAATTAACCGTGCTTAGCAAGGTCTCTCCAGTTTTATAGAGTTCGCACCGATATTTTTTAACCTCACGAGTGTTAGGAAGTAGAGGTGCAATGTTGAGCGTGAGAGAGAGGTGCAACGACTGTTCCCAGCGAATTGTAAGTTGTTCACTCCTCTCAAGCGCTATTTGATTGTTAAAGACATGAACGGAAATCGCTATTTACCGTGCAAATCTACTATTTTTTTACGAGCTTTGTGCCATAACTGCATGCATATCAATTAATTTAGGCCATGTCTCATGAATATCCATGAAATGATTTTCTCAAAAAATCGCGCCAATGACGAGAAATTGAAAATGCTATATTGGTGAAATTCACTTAGCGCGCATATTTGATCTTTGAGTAAGAAAAAAAAATGAAAAACATCACGTTTTTCTTGTAGTATCTATACGGAAAGAAAAATCTTACTACTACAGTTAAAACGGCTTACTCGTGGAGTATAGGAGTTCCCTTACTATATAAGTAAGGCGATTTTAGCAATCGTAGTAAGGGATCTATATTTTTATGGTATGGATCGCTTGCTTTTAAAGTATGTTGCTTTTCATACTACAACAGTTGCACAGTTATATGATCTTTGAATGAGCGGCATACCACAGTAGCAAGAGCGTCACACGATTTTAGTATACATTGCTCCCACCTTCAATTGTAAGGGAGCAATACTACAGCGGTAACGGTTACTTCCTGCTAGTAAGGAAATCACAATTATTATAAGGAAGTATTACTTATCGGCGAGTGATTTAGTCTACGAGATGCGCTCCGCAGTTTTTTGCGTTTAGATCTCAGCACGCATCTAATACATTATCCAGGTGTTCAGGGTAGCCGATGATGATGTCTAGATAGTGCGCTCCGTAGTTTTTTGTCTCTAGATGTTGGAACGCATCGAATGCGTGGTCTAGGTCTTTGGGGTAGCCGATGATGGAGTCTAGGTGGTGCGCCCCGTAGTTTTTTTGCATTAGGATATGAGGGCGCATCTAGTACGCAGTGCAGGTATTCGGTGTAACCGATGACAAGGTCTAGGTGGTGCGCTTCGTAGTTTTTTGCGTTTAGATATCAGAGCGCACCTAATACGTGGTCCAGGCCTTCGAGGTAGCGGATGACAATATTTAAGTGGTGCACTCCGTAGTTTTTAGCTTCTAGGTGTTGAAACGCATCGAACATGTGGTGGACGATGAAAACTGTGGAGCGCATCACCTACAAGACACCGTCATCGGCTATCCCGATTATCTATATCACGCATAGAATGCATTCTGACATCTAGAGGCAAAAAACTACCGAGCTCACCATCAAGACTCTGTCATCGGCCACCTCGAATACCTAGACGATGGATTCGATAATTTCCAATACCTAGAGCCAAAAATCTATGGTGCACACCAGCTAGACTCCGTCATCGGCATGAATGCATGCCGACACCAAGACGCAAAAAACTACAGAGCGCACTACCTAGACCTCATCATCTACTACACCGAACACCTACACTGCGTATTAGATGCGCCCAAAGTTGCAACGCGTGGCATACATGCTCTGTTCGTAAACGACCCATACCGTAGAGGTATGGGAGCCTTACAACTGTAGGAGGCAAGAGACATACTATGATTGTATTTAGTGCTATAATCCAAGACTGGCGTGTGTATACAGTAATTATAGTAGTGCCATACTCTAGTAAAATTGAACACTACACGCTTTCAAAGTTTACACACGTACTGTAGTGGGAAGTGTAACACTAACTATGGTAGTATGCAATGTTCCATGCTACAGAAGTTAGATTTTTCTTTCCGTGGTAGAATACCTGTTTACAGTGTTCAGTCAGGATCAGTTCATTATGCTGAAATATTAAAGTTTTAAAGTTGTTAGATGCCAGGGGAATTATATGTGTGACAGGGAAATTACATGTATCTAGATCTAGGTATTCCGAGTATTCGATGATGGTGGGCCGTAGGTGATGCACACCATAGATTCTTGCCTCTAGGTATTGGAACTAACCGAATGTGTGGTCTAGGGGTTCAGAGCAGCCGATGATGCAGTCTGGGTGGAGCGCTCCGTAGTTTTTGACCTCTAGGCGACAAACAGCATCTAGTGCTTGATCTAGATGTTCGGGGTTGCGGATGACGAAGTCTACGTAATACGCACCGTAGGTTTTTATCTCTAGATGTTGGAGATCTTCCAATGGGTGGTTTAGGTGCTTGGGGTGGACAATGATAGAATCTAGGTGGTGCGCTCCATAGATTTTTGCATGTAGATGTCGGAATCCATTCCATGCGTGGTTTAGGTGGTCGAGGTAGCCGATAACGGTGTCTAGGTAATGCGCTCCATAGTTTTCATCATTCACCATGTTTTCGATGCGTCTCAACACCTAGAGACAAAAAACAACGTAGCAGACCACCTAGACATCGTCATCTCCTACCCCGAACATCAGGACCACGTATTATATGCGCTCTGATATCTATACGCAAAAAACTACGGAGTGCATCACCTAGACTCCACCATCAGCTTACCCAAAGACCTAGACCACGCATGCGATCTGTTCAAAGACCTAGAGGCAAAAAACTACGGAGCGCACCACCTAGGCTCCATCATCACCCCCCCCCCCCCCCCCCCAAGTAACCATCGACAATGCCTTTCAATAGACACGCAATATATCACATGTATAATTTCTTTTATTTTATTATTTCAAATCTGACTAGAATTATTTTTACGTGCCTACTTTAGTTGAAATTTATTGTATGCATTTCTTAAAAATCTTATTTGTCTTCGAGTTACAATCTGCTAGGGAAATTATAGTTAAAAAGATACCGCTCTATTAACGCATAAAAGAACCTGTATTTTCTATGTAACACCTTGAAATATTAAAATTAAAATTTTTACGATTAAAGGTGTTTCAAAAAATTTTCGAAACCCACAAAGTTATATGCAAATGTTTATAAAATTTAGTAACAAATCTACAAATAATTGCAAATAACTTAGCCGGTTTTGAAAATTTTCAATTTTTATATCGGTACCTCCCCCTAATTGAATAACGAAGAAAATGAGACCTTGCAAATTAAAATTAAATTATGAAGTGTTTGAAATATTTTCGTAGGTTGTAATTATTTGAAGGAGTAAAAAGTAAAAAACGGACTCGAGACGAACCAATTTGTTTTGATGAATTTATTACACCAATGTTTCGAAAGTGTTGTTAACTTTCTTCATCAGGGCATAAAAACAATATTATAACATATTAAGTTCGTCAACGAGGAGTTTGAACTTCTTCTCACGAACGCAACGTCGCCAAATCAAGAGTTTATGACGTTCTCCACACATCGTCAATTTTGGAAATGCCCAACTATATTGGGCAAACTCCACAAATATGGTTTTTATGCCCTGATGAAGAAAGTTAACAACACTTTCGAAACGTTGGTGTAATAAATTCATCAAAACAAATTGGTTCGCCCGAGTCCGTTTTTTACTCCTTCAAATAAAATTAAATTAAAAATAAAAAAGATTATAGATGCTTATTGAATTTCTTGTTAGCGGACAAAATCTATGTTTGCAACATTGGAAATTTTCTAATAAAAATTTTTTCCGTTATAAGAGCCCTTTTTCCTGTAATATCAGTTTTCAGATTGGAATGTGCAAATGAATCTTTGTAAAACATGTTCATAACTTTAGGTCTACTAGCCCGCATGAACCACCTTAAAGTAAGCCTGAAGTTTGTAATTGCACTTGGTTAAAATAGATTTCTATGCACACATTTCTTTTTTAAGGATATTAATCATAATCTGTATGGAAATAATAAACGTAGGAAATTGTAGAAAACCGTAAGAAATCGTAGGAAAACTTGGTTTTCCGACAAAATTTGTACGGTTTTGTACGTTTTTCTACATTTTTGTATGGGTTTCTACGTTTTCATACTACTTATAAATTTTTTCAAATTTGTCTGTAAAAACGTAAATGTATGATAACGTAAGAAAATGTAAGAAAACGTAAGAAAGTGTAGCAAAATGTTACATTTCCGTAAGTTTTAATGAATCTTACGATTGTCTACGTTTTCTTACGTTTTTGTACAGATTAATGTAGGTTCTATCTAATGCCCGGGCTCTATCTAACGATAGATGGGCATTCTTTCGTGCTACCGGGCGCGTTCTCAGGTTGTGGATCGGGAACAGTCAGTTTAGTCTGGTCAGCAGTGAATATAATGAATAAGCGGCCGCGAACAAAGAAATCGAGAGAATGGACGAATGAGCGAGCATAGTATGAATGGGCTGTGACAGACGGATTGTGGATATTTCTGCTATACTAGGCAAAAGGAGAGTAGTAAACTCCCTAACCGGAGTGGCACGAGATGTTAGTACCTAACCTCTGGGTTAACATTGAAAACGCATCTTCAATATGAAAGGACCGTTCAAGTGCTCACTGACTGGAGCCAATGATTGGGTTGAAGAAATCATTGGTAGGCGCAGGTGTGAAGGATTACCTGGTCAGTATTTCCTTATACCCAAAGTTGCGCAGGGTAAATCGCATGCCGTCTTGTCCGAGGTTTGGGTCAGGTGTTGGGACAGACCCGATACCGCCCACTCGGTAGGGGTGACCGTAAACCTTTTGCTTCATTATGGCGCGGGCCTATCCCGTAACCTTTTTTCTTTTTAGAGTTACTAGGTGCCGATAGGAGCTTCGGCATCCATAAATAGGGTTTCTTATAGACAGTGATAGTAGTCATACCAAAGTGTGGCACCCATAGTAAGCGAACCGTCTTAAACACATACTATGCACGATGATAAACTCAAACACCCATCAAAACAATGAGACAGAAAAACGTGACTACCAGTCAGTAACTGAGAAAACATTCGCAGAAATGCGAACGCTGCTCAAGGTCATGGTCGATGCACTGAAGGTACAGCCCAACATCAAAACTACCATCAAGAAGGGGCTCCACGCATAGTGGACCAGTTTGAGGAACTGGAAGTCGCCGTGAAAACAAAACTTTGGACTGCCCTACAAGCTGTTAGGGTTCTTATCCCAGTCAGGAGGCGAAGGGTAGCGTCCACTACAGCAGCAGAAGGCACATCGACCGAGCTAGCTGGCAGCACGAAGCGAGGCACCTCTAATCCACCAAATCTGGACACGAGAAAAAACCCAGTGAAGCAGAAAAAGGCGGACCACCTGGAAGAAGAGTGGTCCGTCGCCAACATCAGGAAAGGGCGGAAGCAGCGGCAACAGCAGCAGCAGCAGCAGCCGCAGAAACAGCAACCGCAACTGCAGCAGGAGCAGAAACAGAAGCAGACGAAAAATCAGAAGGGGGCGAAGATGGACGTGATCGTGCTAAAGCCCGCAAACGGCAAGACATATGCTGACATTTTGTGACATTTTGACCATGATACGAACCACCGTCAAACCAGCTAGAAGATAGCGGGATTGAGGTTCGATCGATCCAACAAACAAGAGCAGGCCACGTGTTCCTCGAACTGAAAGGGAGCACCACGACATCAAGGGACTCCTTTTCAGTGGCTTTTAAAGGGGCAACGGGCGAATACTGCACTGTAGTGAAGGAACTGGTTCCCAGAGTTGTCCTGGAGATCAGGGACCTCGACCGTTGTACGTCAGAAACAGAGATGGAGCAGGCTCTAAAAAGGGATCTGCAGGACTATAACGGTTTCCTGCGGTTCTCCATAACGCAACCAAATGTAACGAATCACTGGATGTCCATTGTAACGGTGGAGGCATCTGCTGAGAACAAATTGATGACTACCGTCCAAATAAAGGTTGGCTGAGTCAACTGCAAGATACGGGGGAGAGTGACCGTTACCCGCTGTTACAAATCTCTGGGCTTCGACCATCCAAGCCTAGACTGCAAAGGGTCAGACCGCAGCAAGCTTTCGTTGTGGAGGGCAAGAACACAATGTTAAAGGTTGCTCCGCAGCCCCGCGATGCTATGCCCCAAGCAACAGGACAAAGTTGATTCCTGCAATCATATGGCGGAATCAGGAGGATGCGACGTTTTTTGGGATGCCCTAGTGAAATCAAAGCAGAAATAGCGGTAACATTCTGCAGGGTAACATGTACAGAAGCAGGACACAACCTCCTGGATCAGATCTGTTGGGAGAAATACGCCGATATTATTCTGATCAGCTAGCAGTATCGGAACAGAGATGGATCAGGAGCCTTATTCAGTAAGTCTTATCTCGCGCTATTCTCATGTATATACAAAACCACATAAAATTGAGGGTTAAATCATATATATCGTGTGTTAAAAGTCACAGAATAACCCCTCAGGATGGTATACCGACAACCTGGGTACTGCTGCCATCTGGAACCGTGATCCGCGAAACATCTACATCGCAGATCACGGGAGCGGCATCGGATTCGTACGGGTGAGGCAACAACAAATGTATTATATCAACGTATACCTCATCCCAAACCAGACCATCAGCGGATACCAGGCCAATCTGGAGGGCCTAGAAGACGCAGCTAGGGACCTGCAGGGGGAACTGGTCATCGCCGGAGACTTCAAGGCCAAAGCATCGGAGTGGGGGGAAGCGCGGTCGGATAGCAGGGGCCGCATAGTGGCGGATATGGTTAGTAGGTTCGATCTAGTGGTACTCAATCAAGGTACTACTACGACCTTCAGATGGCCAGGCTATGGGGAGACGATCATAGACTTCTCTCTGGCAATCCTACGCCTAGCTGCGCGAATCGACGATTACGGGAAAGTGGTCGAAGACTACACAGGCAACGATAACATGTACATCACGTTTCGTATGCGTGATGGCAGGTCGGTCCAGATCCCACGCAAGCTTGCCCCCCCCCCCACCCCTCGGTGGAACATCGCAAAGATGAATTCCGAGAGACTTTCCTCGGCGATAGCACATTGACAGCGAGCCTTGAAGGAGATCCTGCAAGAACTGCCACTATCTGCGCGGGCCAAGATGGTGACTGACACCACTCAGGAAAACATCAAGCCGGTCAAGGCCTCCTGCTTACTGGTGGATGAACGAGATCGCGGACCTTCGTAAGATGTGTCTGCAGTTACGTTGTATAACGCAGAGGGTCAAAAGACGCGACCAAGACGCAGCCCCCTTAGCCGCAGAGTACAGTGCGGCGGAGAAAACCCTCAAAAGGGCCTTAAAGTCCAGTCAGCGGCGATGCTGGCGAGAGCTGGGAGAAGAGCTGGATGCAGATCCATGGGGATTAGGGTACGAGATCGTTACTCGCAAACTAGCATCTTTCGCCTCATCAACACCTCGGGACACGGTAACGATAAATAACATCGTCGGTACCCTTTTCCCAGTACATCCAAAAAGGGTGGATCACCCAGCTCCACCTGATTCCAAGGAAATACTCGCATTTACGGGCACGCAGCTCTCCATTACAGTAAGATGTATGCAAAATAAGAGAGCTCCGGAGCCGGATCGATTACCAGCAGAGCTGCTAAAAGCCATTTGTGGCAGTCACCCACGCATCTTGCTGGACACGTATAATTCCTGTCTGAAGGTTAGCATTTTTCCTACCCGCTGGAAGACGGTGAGGCTTGTCCTTATCAGCAAGGGCAAGGGTCCAGCAGATAATCCATCGGCCTACCGCTTACTATGTATGCTAGATACGGCGTGGAAACTACTGGAGGAACTGTTAAAACCTCGCCTGCAAGCCGCCATTAGCGCAGCCTGAGATCTAGCTCCGCGACAATACGACTTCAGGCGAGGTAAGTCAACCATCGATGCAGTCCAGGAAGTGGTAAATACTGCCAAATAGACAGAGCAGGGCAACCACTACTTTCGCCCTATTTGTCTGCTGGATACCTTGGACGTTAAAAATGCGTTTAACTCAGTTAGGTGGGACAAGGCACTGGACGCTTTCGAGTGGGACTTTCATATTTCCGCGTATCTTTTACGCATTCTTGGGCATTATTTGAAAGACCACTCGATAGTCTATGACACACAGGAGGGTCCGATAAAGGGAGAAATAACATCTGGGGCATCCCAGGGTTCCATGCTGGGTTCCGACATATGAAAGGTCTCCTACCATGGGATCCTACGCATGGAAATGCCCGAGGACGCATTCCTGATTGGGTACAATGGCGACATCGCGGTGGTCATTGTAGCCAGAGACACTGACCTTGCACAGCTGCTACTCAACCAGGTAATACGACGCATCTACTGCTGGCTAGAGAATTGCGGGTTCGAATTAGCCACGGCTAAGATCCAGATCGTACTACTCACAAATAGGCACATTAACATTCTGTGCCCCTTCCGAGTGGGAGACGCGATGGTAGAAATGCCGACAAGTCCCTGTGCGTGACGGTCGACAACAAGCTCATCTTCTAGGAACACAAGGAATAAGCTAATGGCCAACACCCCGGGCCCACGGCCTTGCAAGAGGTGCCTACTCATGCCTGCCGCCGAAGCCGCCATGCTTTACGAAGCGGAAGTCTGGGCCGGGGTGCTGTGGAAAGAGGTGCACCGTAAACGCCTCATCGTAGTGCAACGGAGAAGGGCTCTCCGGATCGCGTGCTCCTACCGCACGGTCTCTGAGCCCGCGATACTAGTGGTCGCAGGGGTAATACCCATCGATCTACTAGCACAGCCGGACAGTACGTCTACTAGCAGAAAACTGCTCTAGGGCCCCTGGAGGCTCACCGAACTGCCAGAGCTAACACCATACAGGCTTGGCAAAAACGGTGGGAAGAGGAAACAAGAGGTAGGTGGACAGCCAGGTTTATCCCACTTGGATCACAGGTGGACGTCTACCCCACTCAATTCCTAACGGCGCATAGTCTACACTTATCTGTAAAAGATGGGTAAATTCGCGCAACCAGACTGTGCCCACTGCAACTGGCCCCTCGGCGACGCTCAACATACATTCTTTCATTACAGAAAATGGAGCATCGAATGGGGGGCATTGGAGAGCGAGCTCGGAGTGACCATCACGCCTGATACAATTGTCGAGCTGATGCTCCGCGATAGCAAGTGTTGGGCGAGGGTCGCCGTCTTTGTTGAGACGATCCATCGTTTCAAGAAGCAGACTGAGGAAGGACGCGTTTCGGCCAACCACAGGGCTTAGAGGAAAGGAAAAAAGTTTTTTCCCATAAAAGATGATGGAGAAAGAGGAGGAACCCTGTGGGCGAATCCTGGCTGGCGTCCCTATGAAGTAATGCTTCACGGCAGTTCCGGGGGGACAAATACACGCCAGTAGAGGACGGGGGTGTGATTTTTAGTGGGTAAGAATTTCCCACGCCTGGGAGTGTCGGACAATTCCTGGTGTCTTGTAGAAGATTTTTACACACCCCTTCCGCAAAAAAGAGGGTTTATAATATACTTTCATAAATTTTTTCCTGCCGAAATGATAAACGTAGTAAACTGTACAAAATCGTATGAAGCCGCACAAAATCGTAGAAAATCGTAGAAATTAACCATGTAAACTGTCCGAAAACAAACACTTTTGAACGGTTTCGTATGGTTTCTTGTGGTTTGCTACAGTTTCATATAGTTTATTACGATTTCCTACACTGTTTTTTTTTTATATCGGAACAAAACTGTTGTGTAAAAAAAGTTTCTTACAAAGTTCAGCAGGTGCTGCACAATAAAAAACTCATTAAAAGTGCAGACCTTGAACGTTATTCAAACGGTCAACATTAAAGTAAAAAATTAACCCATTTAGTCCAAGATGTCGTCAATTTTCACTAAATTATCATCCATTTTTTTTTAATATTATTTGTACTAAAAAAAAATTTAGAAAAATGATATCCGACGTAAAATTGTATGCTCTTTCAAAATATGGTATGAGAATTTGACTAACATTAATGCTTAAAAAGTTATAAACAATTTTTTGCAAAAAAGCAATTTTTTCTATTAAAAAAATATTTTTGATCTAAAATTTTTATATGAAACCGGTAATGTACACCTCTTTTTACGGATAGAACAGTGTTATCTAGTCATAAACTTAAAGATACGTGGGGTACGGAATAAAAAATTACATATAGCGATCCCAAAAATGGCGTCCGAAATAAAAATTTTATTGATAAACTACAGATCACTGCAGTTTAAAAAGTATGAGCTATTTCAAAAAAATGCCAAGAGTGAAATGTTTGGGAAATATCAAGTTTTGAATTTCCCGCGGTTGCGCGACTGAGGGATAACTCAGCAGGCGGCCGCGCGACGGCAGCACTCATCAGCTGCTCTCTGCGGAACAGCTGAATCGCTACACTGATTAGCCGAGTATGGCAAAAATCATGCTGTCTCTCTCATGCTTACACATGTAAATGAGAGAGACGGTGATTTGACTCACTCCTCGGGAACAACGAGACGAGAAAGAAGACGGAAGTGCTCATTCCTTCTGTCGGTAAAATCCTGGACGGCGTGCCCGCCAAGAGGCCGCACGGCCGACTCTCACTCATTCGGTCTACTCAACTCATCTATTCGTCTGGTCGGCGTGCTCGCCAAGAGGCCGCATGGCCGGCACACACGGCGTTCTCACTACAGTCAGGCTCTCTCTCTGAAACGGTCGGCCCCGTGGAGAGTTTCAGTGTACAAGTTCGGCAGCTCTCACACCGGATGGACTCAAGTGTGGCATTCTTACTCTTCTCAAACTCCACTCATGTAACGGTAGGCCACGTGGAGATTCAGTGCGGACATCCTCGGCAATTCTCATCGGATGGACTCAAGTGTGATCTTGCTCACTCTCTCCACATGGATATCATACGGCATCGGCTCAAGCGGCTACGATCATACAGCAGCAGTTCTCACACGGTATAGTCCATAGCGTGCTTGCCACGAAGTGCTTGGACTGCTCGTGCGGCATCTTCTAGTGCGGCAGTGATTCTCACACGGCGGTGAAACTCAAACGGCATCTGCTGCACTTTGGGGGCTGCTCTCAAAGAGGAGGCTTCACTGGTGTTCTCACACGGAAACTTCTCACACGGCGGTGATACTCAAGCGGCATTTTTCTCACCGGCGCTCGATGCTTTGAGCACACCACGAGGCAGCTTCTCACCCGGACATTCTCATATGGCAACTCCTTACAGCAGGGTTGTGTCGCAATGCGCAACCTAGGACGGCTTGCTGCATCTAGCTAGCAACGAGACGACACATCTCAGCAACTGCTACGCCAAACTCAACAGGATTGCTGATATCGCCTCTCTCATCGGCTGCTTCGAATCCTCACACTCATCTCACCGGCTGTCTCATTTTAATCATCATGCTCAACATACGGCTCTTCTCAACTGCTCATCTTCGTTACGAAATCACCATCACTCGACCAACTCATCAGCGTAAGGATTAATATAACCTCTACGTACGAGAAGGTAACAACTCAATTACATGCGGCCATTTTATACAAAGGTGTGCTGCTATACGGAACGCATAGCCACGCGGTATAATTAGGAAATACTCAGGCACGATTAGGTCAGTAATACCTAATCGTGTCTTCTCATTAAAAACTCAACCACAATCAACTCAATAATAATTGATTGTGTTGCTTATTGTATGGTTAGCACTCTCATCAGTGATTCGCAACGTCACACAGAAAACTCATACACTCAAAACAGCAAACACACCAATACTCACAGAAATTGTAACATTCATACACTCAAACAGCGAACTCACCAATACTCACACAAATTGTAACAGTCATACACTCAACTATTTATTGTAACAGTTACACACACATTTTGTTCAATTTTTATGATACGTTTTATCGACATATGTAATAGTAATTTATATTTTATAGTTATTTGAATATATTATAGTTTAATTGACTGAAGTGTTTGGCTCTCAATTTATTTGTAAACACCCGCAGCATGTCCTCATTATAAATTAGGGAATTCTCAAACAGTGAAAAATTCTCAGAATTCATCGAGAAATACACTGGAATTTTTTCAGATTTTTTGGGTGATATTTTGAAAAATTTGTTATTTAAATTTTTAGAAAATTTTAAAAAATTCACGACAATTTCTGAAAAAATTCTAGCATATTCTTTGATAAATTCTAAGTATTTTTTGTTCTTTGAAATTTTTTCCAAAAGTTAATAGTTTTCGTAGGAAAAAATCATAAACTTTCTAAATGATTTATTATTTATTTAAACCAGAGTAGTACATGTTGTATTACATGTTATTGCTTACTTCAGGACATAGTTACATGTCTGAAGCAGCAAACATCCTATAGAGGTAGACATAGCTACCTGTACATAGGTCCGGTGTACTTAAAACTAAAAAAACTTAAGTAACTTATAAACTAGGCATGGAATCAAAGATTCCACTATAAATAATATATTTGGTCCACATTCATTATCTCACCCATACTGGAAGGTTAAATTTTTTTTATTTATTTATTTAATTTATTTTTTTTTTCTTTGTTTAAATCTAGAATATATTAGTACCAATCCAAATTTTTAGCTTTTTCTTATTATAATTTTTTGCGATATCTAGAACTTTAAGATTTGGATTAGATTTCGGAAGACAATTAAATACTTGTATCGCTCTGCCATAGTTATCTTTATCACTAACAGTTTTCGAACACTTTGGTGGTATTATAAGTTTATTTCTAGTTTTGCTAGTCGATGTTAAGTATAAATTCTTAAGTTCATTATAATGATACGTTACACATTCGTAAGCAAAAATTTGTTTTAGATTCAAGGGGCATTGAAAATATTTTTGTTTATAATTTTTAAAATCCTATTTTGGATGTTTTGTAGTAATTTTAAGTTGTTTTTATATGCACCACCCCATGCAATATTTCCATAGCTAATGGCACTATGAAAAAATGCATAATATATTGTCTTAAGTGTGTCAAATTGCATATATGTTGATAACTTGTACAGTATATATATTATATATTTAGTTTTTTTATTATATATTCAATATGTTTATCTCACTTTAGTCTATAATCAATAATTATACCTAGATATTTACAGTATTCTACCCTGCTCAATTTAGTACCCTGTATGCGTATGTTCATATCTTCGGGAACACTATCACAATAGTTACCAAAAGTTATGTACACAGTTTTCTTTATATTTAGTGATAGTTTGTTAAGTGCTAGCCAGATATTTATATCTTCTAAGTACTTGTTCATTTTATTTTCAACTTTCTCCCAGTTATCATCTGTTGAAATAATAGCTGTATCATCTGCATATGAGATGGTACTATCTGTTCTGTTTGTTAGTAAATCGTTTACGTAAATTATGAATAAGAGTGGCCCTAGTATAGTAGTAGTAGTATGTGTACAGAATATTTTTTCCTGCGATAACTATCAACTTTTGGAAAAAATTTCAAAGAACAAAAAATACTTAGAATTTATCAAAGAATATATAAGAATTTTTTCAGAAATTGTCGTGAATTTTTTAAAATTTTCTAAAAATTTAAATAACAACTTTTTCAAAATGTCACCACAAAAATCTGAAAAAATTCCAGTATATTTCTCGATGAATTCTAAGAACTTTTCACTTTTGGCATTTTTTTGAAATAGCTCATACTTTTTAAGATGCAGCGTCCTGTAGTTTATCATTAAAATTTTTATTTCGGACGCTATTTTGGGGACCGCCATGTTTAATTCTTTATTCCAGACTCCACCTATCTTTAAGTTTATGACTCGAAAACACTTTTCTATCCATAAAAGGATATGTATACTACGGGTTTCATATAAAAATTTTAGATCAAAAATATTCTGTTAATAGAAAAAATGGCTTTTTTTGCAAAACATTGTTTATAACTTTTGAAGCATTAATGTTAAACACATTCTGATATCATATTTTGAAAGAGCATAAGATTTTACGTTGGATATCAAGTTTTTTTTTTTTTTTTTAATACAAATAATATGAAAAATAACTGCATGAAAATTTAATGAAAATTGACATTTGGAACTAAATGGGTTAAGACTTAGTACGGTTTTTAAAATCAAGAATTGCGTCTGCAGTATCACCTGATAATATGTAATTATGGCGGTGCTAGAGCCAGGGGACGTTACATTTCATCGTTTAATCAAGTTAAACATAACAATAAAATCAACTTTTATCAAGTTTGATAATTGCATTACATAAAAAAACATATTAATTTTATAAGAAATAGTGAATATTGACAGTATATACATATATTTATATTGTTTAAACTACATTTTTGTTTTTTTTCAGCTGACTTTGACATCAGAAGCCAGTAGGTATACGAACTTTGCGTTTTTTCGGGATGTCAGGTGTTGCGCTAGTAAACAAAAATTAATAAAGAATCGTTGATATCTGAATACATCAAATGAAATGAGATGAAAACTAAAGAAAACGAATATTTACTGTTGAAAATGTCGGAATTGAGACAAAGACAACATTTATTAACAGTTTTCTTCTATTATCAACAGTTTTGTATAGTTGTAAACAGTTGTAAACAAGTTTCTGCAATTATTTACAATTATATTCATTTATTATAGGGGACCGGGGGAAAACCGGGGGTAATACGTTTTGGAAATTGGTTATTATAAATATTACATTATAATTGTTTTTTTACGACTAGCAACTTCAAAAATGAAGAAATCAGCAGAAAATTGTAGATAACAGTTTAAACCTGAATAAAACTGTTTAAGCGTATATGATGATAAAGCGTTTTTAAAAGAGAAAAAAATTGGCAAAATTCAGTAGTTTCAAGTCATTTTAGTTTGATATCCGCGGTACTGTGTTCTAGAGCATCACCGGTCTGTAACTTTTTGGAGCTCGCGACGGCGTCGCGGAAGAGCGAGCGAGCCAGGGGAGAGTCGAGGAATGGGTAGCGAGGATGAAGGGTCTCGATCAATTAAATCGGGTCGTCGCCGACAATGTCGACGGCGAGCAAGAGTGGCAGGCGCGTTATTATGACGCAAAACACCGCGAGCCTCTCTTCCAAGCGGGAGACTACGTTTGGAAGAGAAATTGGATCTTATTGTCCGCCGCGCAAGGAATTTCGGCGAAGTTAGCACCGAAATTCGCAGGGCCGTATGGGATAATAGCGAAAACCGGCGTTAACACGTATCGCATACGTGTTCTCGATTCAAACGGCGAAGAATTGATCCACGCCAAGCATTTGAAGCCTTACGTTGGTGCAACGCCTTCAGATGATGAGCAGGAGGAAGGACCTCAGCCACCGAGGGATAGCGCAGCGATCTTGGCGATGTGCGACCCGCCAGCAGCGAGCGATGACGAGAATGACTCGCACATATACTGCGGAAACGACGGCGCCGTAGCAAACTCCGATCGCGCGCTGGATGCGAACCCAGCGAGCGAGGAGGGGAAATTAAGGTCCCCCAATCCATCATCCAAGCGTAAACCTGGTCGTCCGATAAAGGCGATATGGCTTGTAGTAAACCCGACCGCCATATGGGTGATAGCTGCGAGCCCACTAAAGGGTCTCGCGGCGAAAACACGCGGATGGCCTAAAGGTTCGCGCAATGCGACGAATATAGTCGATTCGACGACGATACTGCCCGCGAGGACGCGTGCGCAATCTCGCGCGGCGCATTAACTTACATTTTGATTGGGTACCTGAGACTCCCATCTAATCTCCTTGCCTCCCCTTTTTTTCAGAATGAACCAGAAGGATTGCCAGGAGCGAGCGGCGCTGGTGCTAGCCAACGCCGTCAGTAAGGCCGCTGAGTTGCCGCGAGGGTTGGTGGTCGCCTTCCACAGCCTCACTGGACCTCCTCCGACGCCACCATCAGTCGAGGAGACGGAAGAAGCGGCACCTGTCCAGGAAGACGAGCCCGCGCCCGCGCCCCGCTCGGAGCTGAGACGGCCGCATGACGTCCGCCCCGCCACTCCGAGCGGGTCGACGTTGGACGAAGAGGAGGAAAAGGGCACCGTCGGCGGGGGACACGGCACCACCGACGACGAAGAGGGGATCGGAGAAAGGGGGTCAGCCGTCTCCACCGGTCACAGCTCCTACTCATCGCTGCCGATGGCGCCGTCCCCCTACCAAAGTCGAGGCTACGACGGCAAGAGGCAGCCTCTCGACCGGCGCTGGGACGCGCTCGAGGCGTCTCTGCGGGAAGCCCGCGAGACGACTCACCTCTCCCGGGAGAGAGAGAGAGAGAGACGGATGCCTTCCGCGAGTGGGACGAATTCCACGCAAGTTCGCGCTGGGCAGCCGAATTCTCTGCTCCTTGGAAGAAGGCTGTTTCTCTCCGGAGGGAGGAGTCCGTAGCGGAAGAAGCAGCCCGACGAGCCGTGCTGGCATCGCGCCTGCTGACCCCGCTCTTCCGGTCCACCCTGCCCGGCCAGCACCTCCAACATCCAGACCGCCGAGGCAGGTCCCCGCGGCAGCAGCGCCGTCGGTACGTTGCTGCTATTACTGCGGGGAGCCGGGAGTAAAGGTGCACACGAAGTGCCCCAACTTCCGGAGCCACGACCCCCAGGGCCCGTGGTTCAGAAGGAGGTGAGCCTAACCTCCACCACATCATCCCCACCCAAGAGGGGGAACCATTTCTTGGGACACCGCGGTCCAGCCACCGCTCGTAATGTAGCTGTCCAATAAAGGCCTGGACCGGCCATATTTTTCACACACCTAGCCTTTTATCTTCTACCTCCCCGCTTTTCCTAACCTGGTATGCTCGGGTCATCCCGCTTCATACGAACTTCGCATTTAGTGTAAGTCGAGCGTCGACTAGAAGGTAGTACATCCCGTCTGGGAGGGGGGTGTAACGAAGTTCGAATTTCGCGGGCAATTGCGCTCGTGCGCATGCGCGAAAAGAGAAAATCGGCAACGGCGCGCGCGAGCGACACTCTAGTTTGGACTGTGCCCGGGGACACTCGGAAAAGCAAAAGAGAGGTGCTGAAAAAAAAACGAGAAGAAGATTTTCCCCGAACGGAAACACTACGCGAAAAAGTCCGCCGCGAGTGCCAAGCACCGAAGAGACTCGCTTCGTCCGCAATGAGCCAGCTCGCCCCTGCATCTCGCCCACTCCAGGATCGCTCCGAGAAGGAGACCTCGCGAGTACTACAGGCGACGCCGCGAGAGATTACGCCGTCGAGATACAGCGACTCACCGCTGAGGTCAATGCCTGCAGGCCCTGCGTGCATGCGAGACTCTACCTCGACACGCGAGGTACAGAGCGACGGAGACGAGCGGTGCACCTCGTCTCCGGGTATGTGAGTGCTCGCGACATTCGCGGCGCGTGCGGCTCGCAAGGACTCGACCTCGCGAGAAGTCTAACAGCGGCGCTCCTTCCTCTTTTTATGTCTACCATGATTCGCTTCCAATATTTTTCAATAAACATTTTGTAGTGTACATGTCAGAGTTCGCGGGTATGAATTCCGCCCCCTTCCCTTCCACCGTCAATCCTACTATACCTCGGATACCGCTGCCTTTGCATCTGAGCTCCGGGTACTTACGCGTTTCCCCCTTTCTTTTGCATAAGGGCGCGTAAGGTGACATACCACTCTATAAATTCCCGGGGAACATTCGAGTTACGCGGTTGTATACAGGAGTCGAACGACATTGCACCGAGCGAGCGCAGAGCTGGCAATTCCGCCAGGGCGCCGCTCGAGCCGCAACGAGGGTATGCTCATCGTCCTCGACGAGCAGCGCCGAGGAAGACTACGTCGTTGCGGAGCATAGTGAGCGAGCATCAAAGGTAAACTTTCGGCGTTGCCGAAAACTCTCTCGCTCCAAAAATATTCGCCCTGTTACAATATATATATATATATATATATATATATATATATATATATCTTTGTACGGTATTTTGAGGATTTCATAAAGAATTTGTACAATAGTGGTGACACAAATATAAACATTGTTATAAACAACCAATAAACAAGCGCGTGACTAAAGAAATAATGACCCTAAGGTTATTGACTAACACCACGACCCCTGCGGCGCCCGCTTTTACGGAAAAATATCACGGAATTTCCGAAATCCATGTATTAATACACTATTGTGGAAACCGCTGAAAAATCCTCAAAATGCCTCTCGAGTGCTTTGGACTTTTGAGGAGACTCCTCAAAATGCCTACAAAATCCTCAAAATTCGGTATATATGACTTATATAATCCTCAAAATGCGTCCCAGATGTGAATATATATATATATATATATATATATATATATATAAATATGAAATTCTGGAAGTTTGAGGATTATATTCAGCACCCGCTTGGAAGTTTGAGGGGTTATGGGAAGTTTGAGGAGCCTCCTCAAACTTCCAATCTATATATTCAGCATCCGAGCGGAAGTTTGAGGGGTTTTCTAGAGTCTATTTGTCTAGAGTCGGTAACCTGAGGGTTATTATTTCTTTAGCCACTCTGACCGACCGGGGTTGAGCTCCTCAAACTTAGCCTATATATATATATATATATATATATATATATATATATATATATATATATATATATATATATATATATATATATATATATATATATATATATATATATATATATATATATATTATTGTTTGAGAATTCCATAAGTTTAAATGAGTAACATGCTGTGGGTGATGAAATAAGTTGAGTCGAACACAATTTATATATAAACTTCATGTTATAATTTTCACAGTCATATTTGGCCTTAATAATTACATTAAATTACACTGGTTATAACAAGAATATAAAAATAAACTATTTTGATGACTAGAGTAGAGTACAATATTAAATAAAGGTGATTGAACGATAAATGATTTCTAAATTCACTATATTTTATTAAATGAAGTCTAAGTGACTAACTGGTTGGTTGAGATTATTCATGAATAAAAGAGGCGAGTTTATCGTAGCACTGTTTGTTGAGTTTTTCACTGGTTTCATTACACTTTGACATGAATGCTAAATCCTGTCCACTTAGTGAGTGTAATTCAGTAAAGCAATTACTGTATTATAGTATGAATCCCATATGAGGGATTACTAACCTGTTGAGTTTTCTACGATGATTTCAATGAGATGAGTGTGTCCGATCCTTGTGAGTGAGTCTGTCCAATGAAGTTCTTCTTTCTCGGCTCAGCACGATGAACTAGTATAACCAGCAAACAAATGTTATTGATTTGTTGCTTTGAGTTTTGCCAACGAAGTAATGGCGTTCAAAATGGCCAACAAGTGGTTGCTACCTGACCTCGTGTGGAGTGAGAGATGTTACCTGGCAGGAGCAGCGATTATATTAATCGGAGATGCCTTTTGATGTGTGATGGTTGAGCGAAAATGTAGAAGCGATGAGAGTCTCAAGTGAGTGATCCAGTGAATTTGCGTTGAGAGTTTTCCGATGAACGATAGCAGGTGCACAGCGGAGAGATGTTTCTCCTGGCAAGGCTGATTTCAGAGAGAGCGAGTCCTTGATCCACTTCCGTCTTCTTCCTTGAATTTGTCTCACTACACCCTAATCAAATTAATATCACTCATATTTGCATATGAGAGTGTGAGAAAGATAGCAATCTCGCGACTATACTGCACGAATCAGTATAGCGTCTCAGCTGTTCCGCCGAGACGCCGCGAGGTGCTGCCGCGCCGTGGCTGCGCCGTGAGTCGAGCCGAGCTGAGTGGAACCGCGGGAATTCAAATTGCTGAATTCCCAAACATATATATATATATATATATATATATATATATATACTAAGGGGGCTTCGCCCCCTGCTTGCTCCGCTCGCCAACCCCCATGTTTAGAGATAATTGTTAATAACAATATATTACCATTGAAGAATAAAATTGAAAGTAAATACTGTTGTTATATTAATTAGGAATATAAATACAGAAGGAATGTATAATGCTATTGGATATAATAAAAAGCCAAAGATTAATATAAATAAAATTTATAATACAAAGAGTTTGATTAATACTTGTTAAGAATCTTAAGTCTTGTGTGTAAGTATGTGTATGCATGGAGATGTGTGTAAGGCGAATAGACCTGCGTTTTAAGTATGTAGGTTGGCAGCAGTGCGTACGCCGCGAGATGGAGCGTGCGTGAACGCGCGAGTCAGAGGGTTTGGAACCGTGAAGCTGAAAGGTCTTTCCGAGATAAGGGAGGCTTGCGCGATTGGCGTGGTTTTTGAGAGAGTCTCTGGACTCGGACGTTGTGTTGGCAGAAGTGCGAGTTTTTTTTGTATGGCCGTTGGGTCGACGAAGTCAAGTGACGAGGCAGCGAGTGCTGTGTTTCTAGATTATTACTTATTACCTATTTTAAATATTACTATTCTTAATTATCAATAAATTAAATAAATCCTTAATAACTCTTGGATGAACTCCCTATTTATTAAAACCTAAATTATCTTCCCTCGTGTATGGAAGTGTCGCTGAGTCAAGGTAAGGTGAGTGTAGAGGAGGGACTTATAATACTTTAGAAGTGGGATTAACGATTCATTCTCCACGAGTAAGAACGGAAGTTTAGTGCAAAAAGAACAAAGACAGTAAAAGTTTAATAACAAAATCGCTAAGATGGCGGGCATACCGGTTTGAACGTGTTCGAGAGAATTGCCGTTGCCGAGCAGCCACGGCGAAACGAATCGTGTTCTTGGAAAAGCATTTTATGCGCAGTTTTAAAATGTTGACTTCATCCTCAATAGCACAACATCAAAGATTTCGATGCGACGAGCGCGAAGATATAGCTGAGCCAGTTGGAGTCCACTGCACTACTCCATCGTTGGACTGAGGCTATAGCATTTGAAACGGCACGAAGCCATTTAACCAAGGCCGCAAAGAATTGGTATTTGGCAAATATTGACACGATCAAGAACTGGCAATCATTTTGACAAGCATTCTCAGGCACATTCTTGATAAAGAAGAGTTTAACAGAAAAGTGGGAAGACATGAAAAACAGACATCAGCGACCAGCAGAAAATACGAGAGAGTATTTTTTTGACAAAGTTCGTCTTTGTAAATTACTAAAATTTGGACGGGAGGAAACTAAGAGGCAAATTGCCATTGGCCTATTGTCGAGAGATACGAGCAACGCATTTTTGGCGCAAGGTCATTTCGACCTTGACGACGTTCTTCGCAGTATCGTCGCATATGAAGCCGTCAACGAGTCACGTAAACAACTATTTGCCCAGAAACACGATAAACACGACGTAGAGAAACCAGCAGAGGACAGACGGAGGATACCAGCCGATGCCAAGACGCCGACAAGCAGTACTGCGTTCAGCGGAAAACATCAGAGTAGCGGTAATGTGAAGAATGCCGGTGCGGGCTGTTTTCGTTGTCACTCTAATTCTCATATCGCGAAAGAATGTCCGGTAAAGTGTGAGTTTAAATGTTACAATTGTAATGAGCCGGGGCATATAGCGAAGGATTGTTCTAAGCCCAAAAAGTTATCGAATGCAGAAGTTACATTCGTGAATAATAATATACAGTCGAGCGCACATAAATATTGTAAAAAGGTGAAAATCAGAAACGTAGATGGCATAGATAGCTTAATAGACGCGGGCTGCTCCAACTGCACTATAGAAGCATCATTCGTGTTAGAGAAAAATTTCAATTTTATTCGTAGACCGAATATTCTCGTGGGCTTTGGTAAGTCGGGTAACGAGATTAAGTCGAGCGGTATTATTCGCGAAAGTCTGACCGTTGATGACTGCGCCGCGGAAAATATTAGTTTTCGCGTCGTTCCAGATGATGTCCAACCTATCGATGTTATTGTCGGGAGAAATTTCACTGAGTTGCCGGAAATTTCATACGATAAAGTAGGAGATAAGTTAGATTTTAAGAAAAATGATTTTATTTTTAATACTAAGCCCGAGGTAGATGTACCGAATATAAATAAAACAACCATCGAAGTCTTAGGGAATGTAGAAATTCCAAAAGCGTCAATGAGCTTTGTGCAAGTGAAAGCGGGAGACAGCGACCTTATGTTGCCTTTCATCAATGCGAGTGATAAAGGTATTGTTTTGAAAGAGAAGTGTAGCTTGGGTTCATATGTGTTCGCGGTTAAGGGGAGTGTGCCGAAAATAGAACCGCGTAGAGAACCGCTGTCAGAGAGTGACATAATTATTACTCCCACGTTGGGAAGTAATGAGAGAACGCAGCTTCTAAAACTTTTAAATGAGTACCGCTTTTGCTTCGCTTTAAACGATTACGAATTAGGTTGTACACATCTTTTAGAGATGAATATTGAGGAAAAGCCGGGAAGTGAGGTCGTGTACGCTAAACCGTATAAGGCAAGTGCTAATCAGCGAAAGACGATGCAAATGATAGTTAACGAATGGAAAAGTGCAGGGTTAGTTACGGAGACAAACTCCTCATATGCGAGTCCGTGTTTACTAGTGCAGAGGGCGAATGGAAAGGATAGACTCGTCGTGGATTTTCGTCGATTAAATAAAAATACGATTCGTATGAATTTTCTCCTGCCTAACATGGACGATGGTCTGGAAGAATTACACGGTGCGACCGTTTTCATAGTTTTAGATCTCGCGCATGGATATCTCCAGGTTCCGCTTACTGAGCGAGCGAAACAGAAAACTGCCTTCATAACGCAGGATGATACGGGGCAATTTGAGCGGGCGATGCTGGGCCTTATGAATGCACCCTTCTACTTCGCTAAGCGCATGAAAATGATTTTCGGTTCTTACGGGAATGAATTTGCGTTATTTTTTTTTGACGATATGTTGCTATTCGCTAAATCGTGGGACGAATTACTGTGTAAATTAGAGAAAGTTTTACAACTTCTAAGGGACGCCGGGTTAACGTTGAATTCGCGTAAATGTAAGTTCGGCTTAGATCAAGTTGAGTATCTAGATTTTATAATTGGTAAAGATGGTATAGGTCCCGGTGAGCGGAAGGTGAGAGCAATCGTAGACTATCCGACACCACGAAACGTTCACGAAGCTAGGCGTTTCCACGGTATGGCAAGTTTTTTCGACGATTTGTGCCGGGATTCGCGAAAATAATGTTACCTATAATTGAGCTCTTCAAAAGAGGACAGAATTTTAGTTGGGGTCAAACGCAAGAAGCAGCGTTTTCTAGTATTAAGGAAACGTTAAGTTTAAAGCCTGTTCTTGCGCACTATAATCCTAATTCCAGTAGAACCGAACTACATACCGATGCATCTGCCGACGGTCTAGGTGCAATGCTACTCCAGAAAGATGCACGCGAGAAGTTAAGGCTCGTGTACGCGATAAGTCGCCGAACCTCTGAGATTGAAAGGATTTACCATTCCAGTAAACTGGAATTACTAGCTATAGTTTGGGCGATGGATAGATTACGACCGCTGTTAATGGGCATTTCGTTTGTTGTAGTAACGGACTGTCAGGCGTTAGTTTACGTAAATTCGCTTCGAACCAAAAACCCTCAAATAATTCGGTGGTTAGCGTCAATCACCGAATTCGATTATGAAATAATCCATAGAAAGGGGGAGAGAATGCATCATGTGGATGCACTCTCGCGTGCGCCTGTAGAGAGTTGTGATGAAAATCTCAAAACCGCAAGAATATTTAATGTACATATACACGAAGACGAAGTTCTCGTGTTTCAGCGCTGCGACGAAGAGCTTTTGAGAAAAATTAAGATATTAGATAAGAAAGAGAAAGACCGAACGCGTCGAGAGAAGGGCGAGGTTCAAGATTTTCTATTACGGGATGGACTATTGTATAAAAGAGATTTTAATGATAAAAGTAAAGAATTGTATGTAGTTCCAAAAGCGATGCGAAAGGCGTTAGTAATTAAAAACCACGACTTCAGTAGTCATTTTGGTATTGATAGGACAGTTGCGCGAATAAAGGAATATTATTATTTTCCGAGAATGCGGAACTATGTAAGATGGTATATTGGGTCGTGTATAGAGTGATTATTGGCTAAGAGTAAAGCAGGTAAACAAGTAGGTGAGTTGCACCCGATTCCAGCGGGAAAAAGACCTTTTGCAATTGTATATCTTGACCATTTGGGACCTTTTGTGTCGTCTACACGCGGAAACATGTACATATTGGCCGCCATATGCAATCTTACAAAGTTCAAACAATTATTTGCCGTACGAGATGTTAAGGCGAAAACGACCGTGCGTAATTTAGAAAAGTTTGTAAACCGTTTTGGTGCTCCCGAAAGATTCGTCACAGATAGAGGGACGAGTTTTACTACGAATGAATTCGAACAATTTTGTAATGAACGAGGCGTAAAACACACTTTGAATTCTAGTCGCCATCCACAGGCAAATAGACAGGTTGAGAGGTTGAACGAGACTATATTGTCTGCTCTTCGAACAAACTTGTCAGATTTTGAGGGTCGCGATTGGGATAAAAATATTGAGAAGATTGAACGCGATTTAAACACGTCGATTTCTAAAACAACAGATCACACACCGTTCGAAATGTTATACGGGTATATTCCGCGTTTTTGTGATGGCTTAATTGAAACCTTAACTTTAGAGTCAGAAAGCTACAAGATACCGTTGGAAGTTCAGAATGAGGCCAGAGATAGAATCGAAAGAGAGCAACGTGCGTCAAAAGAGCGGTACGATCATTCGCGTCTGAAAAATGTAAAATATAACGTTGGCGATATAGTGTACATTAGTTGTAATCCGACTGCCACCGGAGGTTCGACGAAGTTACGAGCTCGCAATAAAGGACCGTTTGTAATTACTGAGGTCTTACCCTCCGACACGTACAGGGTACAACGGTTAAATCAGAAAAATACGTCTAAGATAGGAACGACCGCACATGTAAGTTAATTAAAGATATGGCGAGGAACCCATGACGAGAATGGCGAAATAGAAAGCAATAGTGTAAGTAGTGACGAAAGCCTAGGCCAAGAAGAAGAGGTATTATCTGAAAGCGAGAATCGAAACAGAAACGAAGGCGATAAAGCTGAAGCACATGTATCAAGCCACGAAGATATCGTTGCAGACAACGATACGATAAGGCGTAGGAGTACCAGAATTCGTAAGAGACCGGGTAGATTTGATGATTTCAAAATGTAAGCATGAAACTAAAACTGTAAGGTAACGTGGAGACCAAGCTACCCGATAGGATGGCCGAAAGTAAGAATCTTAAGTCTTGTGTGTAATTATGTGTATGCATGGAGATATGTGTAAGGCGAATAGACCTCCGTTTTAAGTATGTAGGTTGGCGGCAGTGCGTACGCCGCAGAGCGTGCGTGAACGCGCGAGTCAGAGGGTTTTGAACCGTGAAGCTGAAAGGTCTTTCCGAGATAAGGGAGGCTTCCGCGATTGGCGTGGTTTTTGAGAGAGTCTCTGGACTCGGGCGTTGTGTCGGCAGAAGTGCGAGTTTTTTTTGTATGGCCGTTGGGTCGACGAAGTCAAGTGACGAGGCAGCGAGTGCTGTGTTTCTAGATTATTACTTATTACCTATTTTAAATATTACTATTCTTAATTATCAATAAATTAAATAAATCCTTAATAACTCTTGGATGAACTCCCTATTTATTAAAACCTAAATTATCTTTCCTCGTGTATGGAAGTGTCGCTGAGTCAAGGTGAGGTGAGTGTAGAAGGGGGACTTATAATATACTTTAAAATCTAACGAAGAAATTAATAATATAGATACTTCTATAAATATTTCAAAGTCTATTGAAAAATCAGTAAATCTTACTGCTTTACAATATTATTCTTATAGATTATCGTACAGACCAGAAATTAAAAATTTTTCACCTTTGTTATGTACTGGAAGATTAACTCAACAATATGTTTTACAAGCTCTTATTATGGTAGAAAACAATAGGATGAACTTTTTCAGAAATAATCAACGTCAAGTTCGTATTGAATGTTATCAAGTATTATATGATCATGTCTTTAATTCAGCTTCAAATATTACTCAAAATTTTGAAAAAAAGAGAGATTAGGAAATCTTTTTATTTTACCAGCAACATATATTGGTAGTCCTAGATATATGCAACAGCATTACCAGGCCAGATTTACTAATTACTGTTACATGTAATCCGAAATGGAAAGAATTAAAATTAGTTTTACAAAAATTTCCAAAAGGAACTTTACCCAATGATATTCCTAATATTACAGTTAGATTGTTTTATACAAAATTTAAATGTATTTCAGATGATATAGTAAAGAATAAAATTTTTGGAAACGTAATCGCTTATGTTTATACTATTGAATTTCAGAAAAGAGGTTTACCACATGCTCATCTTGTAGTTACATTACATTCAAATAATAAAATAATGACTCTTAACACAATTATTAATATATTTCTGCAGAAATTCCAAATAATGATAATAATAAATGTCTGCCACATATTGAAATATTACTGAATTTTGCTGAAAATTGTATATACACGGAAAGAAGAATTCAGAGCTATAGGCCGTGAGTTATAACAGAGTAAGCGGATACCTCCTGTGCCACCGTGTGACGGCGCGACATTCAGGCATGTCAACGATGGTCTCTAGGTAACGCTATACAGGGTGATTGCCGCAGTCGTCAGACGTGCCACTCACGTTTGCCGCCGTGCGCGTTAAAGCTTAAACTCAGTGATAGTCACGGCCTACAGCCGTATCACCCGAGCACAGCATATGTCACGACATCCGGCATTGCTATATGGCACACTATTTTTTTCTCGCGCGTCACGGGCTACAGCTGTGAATTCTTCTTTCCGTATACGGGATTTCTGGATTCGATTATGACGGATCTGAACTCAGATTTTAAAGATTCAAAATGGCGGCAAAATATTTAAATTATACTGGCTTTGCTAAAAATTGTATATAGGAGGTTTATATATTCGCTGATTACGAATCTGAATTCAGATTTTCAGAATTCAAAATGGCGGATCGAAGATGGAGGACAAATATTCAAACATTGATGGATTTTGCTGAAAATTGTATGTACGGGATTTCTAGATTGGATGATTACGAATCTGAACTCAGATTTTCAGAATTCCAAATTGCCAATCGATAATGGCTGTTACATATTGAAATATTACTGAATTTTGCTGAAAATTGTATATACGGGATCTCTGGATTCGATTATTACGAATCTGAACTGAGATTTTAAAAATTGAAAATGGCTGCAAAATATTTAAATAATATTGGATTTTGCTAATAATTTTATGTAGGGGTTTCGTAGATTACGAATCTCAACTCAGATTTTCAGAGTTCAAAATGGCGGATCTAAGATGTCGGATACATATTGAAATATTATTGGATTTTGCTGAAAATTTTAATTCAAACTGGTGGACCTAAGATGACTAACAAAAATTGAAATTTTACTTGAGTTTGTTAAAAATTGTATATAGTGAGTTTCCGGATTCGCTGATTAGGAATCTGAACTCCTCAGATTTTGTAAATATAAAATGGCGACCAAAAATTGAAATATTACTGGATTTTATAATCAATAAGTTACAAATAAAATCAGAGCTGACGTAATGAACTAAATATATATTCTGCATTATTTTGTTAAATATAATATACCTAGTATTTTAAAAATTAATAAATGTTCAGAATAATGTTTTTAAAAAACATTACAGAAATTTTAAATGAAAAAATATGCGTTTCATGATATTATGTAATAGAAGATTATCCTCATTCATTATTATTAATATTTATCTCTAATAATGGGGGTTGGCGAGCGGAGCGAGCAGGGGGCGAAGACCCCCAGTATATATATGTTTTATGTTAGTTTCCAGGACATTCCAGATGTTTAACGTTGGTTTCGGGGACATTTGTTAGTTTTGGAGACAGTCCCTGAATCTACATATGTTTAACGTCAGTTTTGAGGACATCGGCCCCCATAAGAGACATTATTTCTTTAGTCACGTATAGGTATACAGTAACACGGGGTCCTGGGAACTAACGTTATACAAGTTTATATATATATATATATATATATATATATATATATATATATATATATATATATATATATATATATATATATATATATATATATATATATATATATATATATATATATATATATATATATATATATATATATATATATATATATATATACATATATATATATATATATATATATATATATATATATATATATATATACACGGTGACCCATTTTAATCGCCGCACCCGGATTTCTCGGAACCTAAGACAGATAGAGAAAAATGGTTCAGACAAAAGTTATAGAGGACAAAGGGGGCCACATAATGGCGCTAACGTCTTTGACCTTAAACTTGACCTTTGAGGTTATTTCAAGGTCAAAGTGGTTTTTTCATATGGAAACACCTAGTTTTGACCCCGGATTCGGAAAGAGCGGGAAATTTTACGTTCAAAATCATATTGAGAAATTTTTTCCAAGGTCATTTCAAGGTCAAATCTAGGCCAAACTCAGAAAAGTCCGTTTAAAATCGTTTTTTTCCATGAACCACAGGCTAAGCTGATTCAAATTGATCGTAGGCTTAATAGAGGAACCCAAAACTTTCACATCCTAGTAAACAAAACTCAAACTCGCACATCCTAACCACATACACTTCATGCCCTCACATGCTGAACTGTTACACCACGATCCCACAACCATACCCCACACCCCCCAGTCTCACACATCCCTACCCCACGCATGCTACTCCCATACACCCCAAACCCACACATCCTGAGCCCTGAAAAATTTTTCTCAAGGACAAAATGATTTTTTAACGGAAACTTTAAGATCGTTGAAGCTTCTGTTATAAATGTATTAACCTTACTTTTTGCGCTACCCAGAAACAACGACGTGGACGTAGTAAGGATTGTTTCCTTTGGGGTGCTTAATTAAAGTGAGTCCTCTTGCCTCTCACTGTTCGGGGTGCTTGATTAAAGTGAGTCCCCCTGCCGCTCACTGTTCGGGGTGCTTGATTATAGTAAGTCCCCTTGCCTCTCACTGTTCGGGGTGCTTGATTATAGTGGGTCCCCTCGCCTCTCACTAATGTAAATAAATTTTTATTTAACCTCGAAGCAAGTGTTTGAAGTTACGATCATTTGCTTCAAGGCACATAGTCAACCGCCTTTGAAAATGGCGAACTGTGTTCTGAAAAGTGTGTCTCGGAATGGCAGCGCATGCTCGACGAATCCTATCCTGCATATCTGCTCTTGTAGTGGGTTGTTGCTCAAAAATAGCATTTTTCAAATACCCGCATAAACAAAAGTCTGATGGTGAAGTATGGGATGAAGAAGCAACCCATTTCACCTGACCTCCTCAACCAATCCATCTAATACTAAAGTGTTTATTAAAAAATGCTGTTATTATGAGCGTGAAATGTGGTGCTCCACTATCCTGCTAGAACCTGAAAAATAAATTTAAAAGAACCATTGACGGAACCTATTTTCTTCGTAGATGTGTTTTTAATGATTACATTATCAAAATTAGTATTTCTGAAATTCGAACACTACTAATTCACATTATTTACATAAAACAAAAAAATAAAAGTAAGTTTTGGTTTTATTTGCAATTAAAATAAGAAATAATGCTTTATTGAATTAAATACCTTTAATGTTAGCATGCGTAGGGTAGGGATCTGTCGGTCTGGGGGGTTTGGGGTATCGTTGGGGGACCGGGGTGTAACAGTTCAGCATGTGAGGGCATGAAGTGTATGGGGTTAGGATGTGCGAGTTTGAGTTTTGTTTACTATGATGTGTAAGTTTTGGGGGTGTGGGTTTGGGGTGTGTGGGTTCCTCTATTAAGCCTAAGATCAATTCGAACCAGCTTAGCCTGTGGTTCATGGAAAAAAACGATTTTAAACGGACTTTTCTGAGTTTGGCCTAGATTTGACCTTGAAATGACCTTGGAAAAAATTTCTCAATATGATTTTGAACGTAAAATTTCCCGCTCTTTCCGAATCCGGGGTCAAAACTAGGTGTTTCCATATGAAAAAACCACTTTGACCTTGAAATAACCTCAAAGGTCAAGTTTAAGGTCAAAGACGTTAGCGCCATTATGTGGCCCCCTTTGTCCTCTATAACTTTTGTCTGAACCATTTTTCTCTATCTGTCTTAGGTTCCGAGAAATCCGGGTGCGGCGATTAAAATGGGTCACCGTGTGTATATATATACTAGTGGGGCTTCGCCCCCCTGCTCGCTCCGCTCGCCAACCCCCGATGTGTTGTAATTATAATAAAAAATGTTTTAAATTGTATACTTAGGAATAATTTTATAACGAAAGATATAAATGTATAATTGTCAGAAAGATCCCATTGGAAAAATGTTTATAAAGATAAGAAATGTATAATATATAAGTTATATATATTTAACAGTTTTTCACGCCACCTTACAGGTACTGTGAAAAGGCGCGTTGGATTTTTTTTAAAGTGGCATCCCTCGCCAATAGCCCTACGTAACCACTTTCGATGTTTAATTTTAAATTGGTATACTTTTTATATATGACTTATTTTACTACATATTTTTCATGTATTATTTACTAAATAATAGTTAAAATTTACGAAAATTTTGATAATTTTTCATTTGGGAAAATATTTCTTTAACATATTCTTTAATGTTTTACTTTTTTGTATGCTTTTCATAATTAGGAAACATATATTTATTGTTCCTTTTATATGTATTTTAGCATTATATGTTAACATTATGTAGAATATATATATATATATATATATATATATATATATATATATATATATATATATATATATATATATATATATATATATATATATATATACACATATATATATATATATATATATATATATATATATATATATATATATATATATATATATAATTATCCCCCCATACGTTTATGGAGCCCATCCCTGTATATTAGTACCTACAGCCCAGAGATCCCTATGGCAAGTGACTAAAGAAATAATGGACCCTGGGGTTATAGACTCTAGATCGGGCTCCATAAACGCCCGAGAAAAATATTTTATGGGACCCGGGCTCCATAAAAGAAAACGGGCTCCATAAATATGCTCACGTGTATAAAAGGGCTCCATAAATCTGTTAAAACAAATGTGTATATATATATATAAAAATATTAAATAATTAAAAAAAAATATTAATAGTAATCATTTTTTTAGGTAATCAATATAATTAATCTGTAAAAAGTTCATAATAACAGAAAGAAAGGATAATGATATAGTGGTTATGTAGGGCTCCAGGCGAAGGATGCCACTTTAAACAAAATCCAACGCGCCTATTCACAGTACCTCTCGGGTGGCGTGGAAAACTGTTAATAGTATATAAGTTATATATTATACATTTATATACTGATAATGATTAATAGAATTATTTCTAACTATACATTTATATCTTTCTAAAAAACAATTCCAAAAGAATTGCTTCTAAAAATTTTTCTAACAGGAAAATTTATATAAAGCTATTGTTAAAGAATAAAAATTCAACAGTACCTTCAAGGTGACATAGCATTTCATTTCAATCAAAATTTTTTTCTTCCCAATATTAAATTTTACATAAATTTGTTTCCTACTTTATGACATTGTTTAAGAGACATTGAGGGGGGCTAGGAGGAGCTGAGGGGGCGCTGAGGTGGGGGTGAGGTGGGAGCGAGGGGGCGCTGAGGTGGGGGTGGGGTGGGGCGGAGGAGGGGGTGGGGGGGGGCTCTAACAGAATAAGAAGTCACGAAATAACGTAAAAAATGACGGAATTTTACGTTATTTTGAGGAGGGGGCTGAGGGGGGCGCTGAGGGGGGTGAGAAGGGGGCGAGGGGGGCTGAGGTGGGAGTGAGGTGGCGCTGAGGTAGGGGTGAGGTGGGGCTACGTGGTAACATTCATCTATATAATATAGGAAGATATATACATATATATATATATATATATATATATATATTTGTATGGAACATGACTTATGCAGACAATTTCTGAACTGGTGCGAGACTTATGCTGACTTTGCGGTACTTATGCGGACGTCTTTACGTGTTAATTTTACATAAGTATTAACACGCGATGTCAACATAAGTCCTGTTTCATATATATATATATATATACACACATTGCGGAAACCGGTATTTTTGAGGATCTGTAGTTTTTTTCTCCAGAGTTCGTATATGCTTGACTAAAGAAATAACTCCCTCTCTGCGTTGAAGATATTAATATAAATCCTCAAAAGTACCGTTTCATACCGAAGAAATTTTGAGGATGTCCTCAAAAGTCCGAAAAATCCTCAAAGTATCGAATCCGTGCTGACATAGATCCTCAAAAGCTGCATTTGATGTATTTATATATATAATATCATTACTGATCAAAATTTTAATTTTCAGGTGAACCCAAAATAATTTTTAACTGTAGTACCCCCATAAGTAATTCATATAAAATCACAATGGAATAACCTATATTTAAATCAGATCTTAAATCACCGATGATTCTTCCTGAATCTTGTTGTAGGAATATTATGATTGTCTCCATTACTTAATTCTAAATACTCTCTGTTAACATATTATTATTAATTCATTCACAACAAATAATCATTTCTAAATATTGTCTAAATGTAAATACATCAGCTCAATTAAAACTAAAATATTTTGAACATATTGCAATGCCTTGTTTATCTTTTCAACTGTCGTGAATATCTACTCCCATAGCTTATAAAAATATATAGGTCTATATTCGAAATAATCTTAGAAAGTCTACTTTTTTTACATTTAAGATAATCTCAAAAAATAAAAAATTTAATTTAAATTCAGTTTATTGCATTCTTTTTACCAACATTTTTTAAAAGAATTATCAGTCAGTCATTATCGAGTTTCAAGTTAAAACAACCAGAGAAATTAATTTGTTTTTTTTTGTGAACGTTTTCTCATTTGGAGCGTGAACGTGGAAGTGGATACGTGTCACGGAAATTATATTTTTAAGTTTGCTCGTTTTAATATTGGAAAAGACGTTTTTACTTCATAAAATTGAACGTAAGTCTGTTTTCGTTTTAAACAAACCACTCTAGAAGATTCACGAATTTTTTTATTCTTGAAAATCATTTTGAAAAATTATGAAAAAATTCAGAAATACTGATTTTAATCCATTTAATGCACCTAATAATTTTTTTTAAGTTTTAAGCCATATTTAATGCAGTTAAGCTAACCAATTCACCTCAAAAATATCATTTAACATTTATTTCACGTTGAAAATGACCTTAAAAAAATTTGAAAATATTCAGCACAACGTACCTTAATGGTTTGTACATACAAGAATTTTTTCAAAAACTTTCCGATTATTCGTATCGATTTATGTGTCCACATAACCTCAAAAATCCAGTTTTTCGCTATTTTGAAGGTTTCGCAGTAGGTAAGTTAGGCCGGTTCTGGTTCAAACGGGTCGTGACCTGTTTGAGCCAGAACCGGCCTAGGGTTTCTGGCTCACCTCGTAATTGTATGAGGGCCAATAACCCACATCTTGAGCCAGAACCGGCCCAGGGTTTCTGGCTCACCTCGTAATTGTACGAGGGCCAATAACCCACATCTTGAGCCAGAACCGGCCTAGGGTTTCTGGCTCACCTCGCAATTGTACGAGGGCCAATAACTTACATTTTGAGTCAGAACCGTCCTAGGGTTTCTCGCTCACCTTGCGCTGATGAAGGCCCCGTGTCAGGTCTCGCCCGTCGAGCAGTCAGGCTTTGCCCCGCATTCGGTGAGCGGCTCGTCAGCGTCATCAGCGTCATCCTCGTTGTCATCCAGCGGCGATGGCTTCCTCGTTGTCAAAAACTGAAAACATCGAAAGATTAATATTTATTCTGATTTTTGCGTGCATACACGTCACTGTGACGTGGACGTGCAAAAACCCCAACCCATATTATTATTATATAGAAAAAACGCGCGAAAGAATACTAACCTTTTAAAGTCCAGTGTCTGGCATTCTCGTCGCGCAGTGTGTCGTCATCGCAGTAGTCCAGCGGCGATGGCTTCCACGTTGTCTGAAAATTAAAAATTTATCAGTACAGAGCCAGATAGAGAGAGAGAGAGAGAGAGAGAGAAAGAAACTATGCCCTACGAGTAGTTTAAATGTGCTCTGAAAAGAGCAGTTTTAATTCAAATATATAAATATATAAATATAATACGAATGTTCGTTCCAATTGATCTGAAAAGAGCAGTTTATTATAAATATATATATATATATATATATATATATATATATATATATATATATATATATATATATATATATATGTGTGTATAAATATACAAATATAATATAAACGTTCGTTCCAATTGATCTGAAAAGAGCAGTTTATTACAAATATATGTATATAAATATAAAAATATAATATGAACGTTTGTTCAAATTGCTCTGAAAAGAGCAGTTTATTACAAATATATGTATATAAATATAAAAATATAATATGAACGTTTGTTCCAATTGCTCTGAAAAGAGCAGTTTATTACAAATATATGTATATAAATATAAAAATATAATATGAACGTTTGTTCCAATTACTCTGAAAAGAGCAGTTTATTACAAATATATAAATAAAGTAATACTTAACTAAAGAAAGATGGCTTGGCCGGGCGTCTCTAGGTTGATGAAAGGCTGGCCTTCTTACATCTGAAAAAACACACAAAAGCATGAAATAACGTCTACACGTGAGAGAGGGAAAGAAATGAGAAAGCACACGCGCGCGAGAAACTAACCGCGACATCGTCATCGTCGAGGAAGCACGCGAGCGAAACTTTAACCTCGACGTCGAGGAAACGTTCACACGCGCGAAAACGTAACCTCGACGTCGAAGACACGTTCACAAACGCGAGAACGTAACCCCGACGTCGAAGAAACGTTTACACGTGCGAGAACGTGGCCCCGACATCGAATAAACGTTCACATGCAAAAAAGATGTGCGAAGAGAGAGAGACAGAGAGACAGAGAGAGAGAGAGAGAGACTGAGAGAGAGACAGAAAGAGAGACAGAGAGAGACAGAGAGAGAAACAGAGAGAGAGGGACAGAGAGAGAGAGAGACAGAGAGAGAGACAGAGAGAGAGACAGAGAGAGAGAGAGACAGAGACAGAGAGAGTGAGAGAGAGACAGAGAGAGAGACAGAGACAGAGAGAGAGAGAGAGAGAGAGACAGAGAGAGATGCAGAGAGAGAGAGACAGAGAGAGAGAGAGAGAGAGAGAGAGAGAGAGAGTAGTCAAAGTCCATGATAGTCAAGACATTTTACAGTACTACAATGTCTTAGACTTACAAAGTAATTTCTATATAAAACAATAAGTCTGAATCATAAAATCTTAAAAATATTTAAAAGATCTTAAAACTAATTGACATTAGATAGCGCCAATTATACATTCGTCCGTGTTTTAAGCCATGTCTTCGTGAGTACTGTTTTAGATCAGCCTACGGCATTAAATAAGTACGCGATACAAACATTGTATAATTTTATATCGTTTGAAACTATGAAATGTTGTTATTTATTTTCTCTTTACATAAACAGAAAATAAATAACAACATTTCATAGTTTCAAACGATATAAAATTATACAATGTTTGTATCGCGTACTTATTTAATGCCGTAGGCTGATCTAAAACAGTACTCACGAAGACATGGGTTAAAACACGGACGAATGTATAATTTACATAAACAGAAAATAAATAACAACATTTCATAGTTTCAAACGATATAAAATTATACAATGTTTGTATCGCGCACTTATTTAATGCCGTAGGCTGATCTAAAACAGTACTCACGAAGACATGGGTTAAAACACGGACGAATGTATAATTTATGTAAATAGAAAATAAATAACAATATTTCATAGTTTCAAACGATATAAAATTATACAATGTTTGTATCGCGTACTTATTTAATGCCGTAGGCTGATCTAAAACAGTACTCACGAAGACATGGCTTAAAACACGGACGAATGTATAATTTATGTAAACAGAAAATAAATAACAACATTTCATAGTTTCAAACGATATAAAATTATACAATGTTTGTATCGCGTACTTATTTAATGCCGTAGGCTGATCTAAAACAGTACTCACGAAGACATGGCTTAAAACACGGACGAATGTATAATTGGCGCAAATCATGTGGTAATTTATTCCAAAGTAGTGCCGTTTCTATGCCAAATGAATATTTGTAGACGTCCGGACTCGCGAACCTAATGTCGAGATCGAGGGTTGAACAGCGCTTTGAACCGATTCTGTCTGCGTCGCGGAATTTGAATTTATCATACAGATAATGTGGCTTGAACTCTCGGAGAGTTCTACATAATAAGCCCAGACAGAGAAAATCGCAACGGGCGGTGAAAGGAAGCAGCTCTAGCGACTTATTAGTTGCTGTAATGTGTTCCCACTTTTTAACCTTTAGAGGACGGGGATTTGGGTTTACTGTTTTCTCTCACTTTTCTATAGAAATCGAGTTTTTGTGATGTCTCACATCTCAAAACTAACACATGTAAAGGGTCGATCATGGGCATGGCCCGTATAGGGGCCATCCCGTCCTCTAAAGGTTAAGGCCAGTTACAAAGCGCACCGCTGCATTTATACATCGTTGCAATTTTTCGCAGAAATCGACCGCGAGATTTAATAGAAGCCCTGCTGCATAGTCGAAATACGGGAAGACTAATGATTTGACTAGTAATAACTTGGTTTTCTTTGGCAAGCAGTGCGAGCATTTGCGAAGTCTATTTAGAGCGGCGAATGCTTTTCGGCATGTCGTAGTGCAGTACTGGGAAAAAGTAAGCTTCGAGTCCAGCGTGCGGTCTAGCAGCCTAATCTCCTTACATATTCCTATCGGCTGATTGTTGATGGACGGTTGCGGAGGATTTCCCGCATATAGATCGCACATATATCCACGGACCCCAAACCAGATCGCTTGGGTCTTCGCTGCATTGATGACAAGTCTATTTTTCCTGGCCCATACAGAAAGATTTGATAGATCAGTGTTGATCTTTTCGATTATTCCCCCCAGGTCCTTCATAGATCCCCGGCAGTAGATCGTGAGATCGTCTGTATATAGGTGGTGGTGGCAGTGTTTAAGCATGCTAGGGGCGTCGTTGGCAAATAGAGAGAAGAACGGAGGGCCATTTATCGTGCCTTGAGGAACGCCGCAGTTTCTGACGATGGGTTCTGAACGCTCACCCGATGGGTCTAGAAGAACCTACGATCTATCCGAAAGAAAAGAGAAAATCCAGCGGCAGGCTGATATAGAAAAGCCAAGGGCCCGAAGTTTATCGATCAATAGATGAATATTAACGAGATCGAATGCGCGAGAAAAGTCAGTCGCGACAAGCAAGACAATCTCTCCGTCTTCCATAGCCTCTCGTATGTCATCGGCTATCTTAATGAGCGCTGTGTGCGTGCTGTGTCCCTTACGAAATCCTAATTGCAGTGGATCGAGCAAGTCTTTAGCTGTAATATAACTGGATATCTGCTTATATGCAACTGACTCCAGGACTTTCGACGCCGCGCATAAAATACTAATGGGCCTAGAGTCCGCAACCTCAGCCGGCGGCCAGCGCTTGGGTAAAGGACGGACGATGGCATTTTTCCAAGCCGATGGAAAGACGCCTGATTGTAGCGAACAATCGAAAATGTTAAGAAGCACCGGCAAAATAATGTGAAGGCAGTCTTTCAGATGTTTAACTGGGATGTCATCGGGCCCTTTAGCGTTTGAGCGAGCGGACAGAATAGCTTCGATCACATCTTCGGCTGGGACATGAAAAAAGTAAAACTGCTCGTCCAGAGGTACTGCATCGATGATTCTATTATCTCTAATTGGAGTCGGGTTCGAATCGCCTACAAAAAAATGATATAAATCGTTAACATCTACAGGTAGCGAGAAGGTGGTCCTGGCACCGGAACCTACCCCTAGCTCTGCAACGCAGTGCCATATCTCAGTAGAATTTTTACACGCACGGAGTCAGTTGTTATAGTGTGTTGAAATAGCATTGCGAATGGATACTTTAACTTAATTGCGCAGATGTTTATACACTTCATGATCGATTATGCGTCTGGTGCATTTAAACTTAGCCCACGCCTTGTTGCGGGCATTAGTGAGTGATTTTAAAGCAAAGTTCATCCAAGGCAACGGTTTTTTCTTCGGCGTGAATGTGCGATAAGGAGCATGTGTATAGAATAGGCGCGAGATGTTAGATGTTAAGAATTCTACTTTATCGTCTATATTTTGAATTTCACTGATTTCTTCCCAATTGATGCTGGCAAGGTCATGCTGGAAGTTTTCTGCAATAAAATGTCGAAAAGAACGGCAAGTTATAGCCTGAGGAACACGTTTCGGAATGTCAAATGCGATGGTTGCGTAGAGGACTTCATGTTTTGAAATGTGCGGGACGTGTCTCTGGTCGTAAGCGATTACACGTTTAAGATCACTCACGCAGATATAGTCGATGGTTGACTGCTCCGCACCATCATGGTGAGTTGGTCAAAATGGAATCCGTTCGAGTCCACACGTAGAAAGTGAATTTTGCAGAATGTTGAGTGGGGTGGAGGGCTTGCGCCAATTGATATTAAAATCACCCATTAAACACGTGAAGTCCTGCGCTACGTTGAGAGAGAGAGAGAGCGTAGCCCCGACGTCGAAGAAACGTTCACACGCGAAAAAGATGTGCGGAGAGAGAGAGAGAGAGAGAGAGAGAGAGAGAGAGAGAGAGAGGGGGGGGGATTAGATTAGATCATGTATTGACACCTTGGGGTATGACCCCGTCTGGTGCTTAATAGTTATGCAATAGCGAGTAATGAAAATAAAAATAAAATAAAAATACAAAGCATATGAGGCGTTTCACGTCAACTGTACCAGCGCGCGGCGCGCCAGCCCCAAAACCTGCTATTTCTAACTCATGTTTATGATACTAAAAAGTACTTAAACAAATTGTTTGATATGCGTTTTCGACGTATATTTTCCTCAGCTTTCCAATGATGTTGGTAGGTTTTTCAAAATTTTCCATTTTCATCTTCAAAAACTCTTTTGCATTCTATTTCTCACAAAAAACATCTCGGGCACTCTTTGGAAAATATCCTTTTCTACGTAAAAAATGCTCAGCTTTCGATCTAGAGGGTCAAAAGAAATATTAAAAATACACTTTTTGAGATATAACATGTTTTGTCCTTTTTGAAGGTGAAAAATTTCGGAAAAACTGCTGACGCCATTGGAAAGCTGAGGAAAAAATACGTCGAAAACGCTTATCAAACAATTTTTTTAAGTATATTTTAGTATCATAAACGTGAGTTAGAAATAGCACGATGTGGGGCTCCAGCCGCACGCGCTGGGACAGTTGACGTGAAACGCCTCATATACAAAGTGATATGTAGAAATAGGCGCAATACGTGGTATATTAATATATATATAGACACACACACATACACGCACACACACACACACACACACACACACACACACACACACACACACACACAGATATGGGATATTTCAGGTGAAGTCAGCAGCTCAAAATTTTAAAATCGCTCAAAACTCGTTTTCTTTTAGTTTTTTATGAAAAGGAAATGTTCCTCAAATTTTAGGTCGATATTTGCAAAAATAAAGAAGCTATGCTATAATAAAAAAGATAGAAAATTCAATTTTTTTGCAATTTTTGGTTAAAATCCAAGATTATTCATTTTCTAACTCAAAATCTTGAAACTTTTTGTATAGAACATTGATTGGCAAAAAGTTTGCATTTTTCTGTAGAATATGCCAGTATTTATTTTATGACCCTTTTTGAAAGTCTCTGATTGGCTGCTTCTTAGTATACCTTTATCGAAGGATATTGAGGCTGCGGCCAAATATTTTTTATTCGACAAATTTTTTTTGTATTCTTCTTCGAAAACCCTTAAAAATGCTTTTTTGATCAATACTTGCCGAGCAAAGACAAAAATTTACAATTTTTTGAAATATCAAGAAAAATCCATAATTTCAATTTTTGATAACATGATTAATGAAACTCAATATTATTCATACATCTTATGGCATGGACCGTACCACTGAATTTTGTTAGAGCATCAAATAGAACATTATATATATCTATTTCCAATAATATTAGGCTTACACAATAAGCGATACCTAATTATGAATTAATAATAAATTAAGCTATAGAGGTTAATTACTATAAAGTTGTCACAATGAAATCAGGCTACAGACTCTTAATTTCATTCGTAATTAGGTATCGCTTATTGTGTAAACCTAATATTATTGAAAATAGATATTTATAAAGTTCTATTTGATGCTCTAACAAAATTCAGTGGCACGATCCATGCCATAAGATGTAGGAATAATATTCAGTTTCATTAATCATGTTATCAAAAATTGAAATTACGAATTTTGTTTGATATTTAAAAAAATTGAAATTTTTTAAAAATAAAATTAGAAATTATAAATGAAATTATAAATAAAATTATAAATAAAATTAGAAATAAAATTTATAATAGAGCGGTGTTTGTGTCTTGTTATTGGAATATACACTGCATAGCTGTCTGTTGCCTGATTTTATATTGATAACTTTATAGTAATTAACCTCTATAGCTTAATTTATCATTAATTCATAATTAGGTATCTCTTATTGTGTAAACCTAATATTATTGAAAATAGATATATAGATATATATATATATATATATATATATATATATATATATATATATATATATATATATATATAATGTTCTATTTGATGCTCTAACAAAATTCAGTGGTACGGTCCATGCCATAAGATGTATGAATAATACTCAGTTTCATTAATCATGTTATCAAAAATTGAAATTGTGGATTTTTCTTGATATTTCAGAAAATTGTAACTTTTTTCCTTTTGCTCGGCCAGTATTGATCAAAAAAGCATTTTGAAGGGTTTTCGAAGAAGAATATAAAAAAATTTTGTCGAATGAAAAATATTTGGCCGCAGCCTCAATATCCTTCGATGAAGGTATACTAAGAAACAACCAATCAGAGACTTTCAAAAAGGGTCATAAAATAAATACTGGCATATTCTACAGAAAAAATGCAAACTTTTTGCCAACCAATGTTCTATACAAAAAGTTTCAAGATTTTGAGTTAAAAAATGAATAAACTTGGATTTTAACCAAAAATTGCAAAAAAATTGAATTTTCAATCTTGCATAGCTTTTTTATTTTTGCAAATATCGACCTAAAATTTGAGGAACATTTCCTTTTCATAAAAAACTAAAAGAAAACGAGTTTTGAGCGATTTTAAAATTTTGAGCTGCTGACTTCACCTGAAATATCCCATATATATATATATATATATATATATATATATATATATCTGCAACGGTTCGTTCCGGGACGTTTACACTGTACATCGCTGTTATTTCCGGGACGCGCTGTTTTTTACGTAAGCGTTATTTCTGGGACGCGTCTAGAGTCAATAACCCCAGGGATATTATTTCTTTAGTCACGCGCTTATATAGGGAACTCTGAAGAGATAAACTATAGGACCCTGTAGATTACCAGAAATAACGTGTATAGGTCTTTATATATATATATATATATATATATATATATATATATATATATATATATATATATATATATATATATATATATATAGAAACGAATTCCTACGAGCTGCTCTTGCTTTTCGAACCGCTTCAGCCGCCCAGCCTATTGCCCACCACGCGCGAGATTGTAGAAATCTTATAAAACGCTAGCCACACTCTACCTACCTATGTCGATGTCATCAAACTGAATGCGTCCTAGCGCCTATTTCTAGAATTTATACTGTAAATATTGCGAATTTGTACATATCTCTCTCTATATATATATATATATATATATATATATATATAGAGAAAGATATGTACAAATTCGCAATATTTACAGTATAAATTCTAGAAATAGGCGCTAGGACGCATTCAGTTTGATGACATCGACATAGGTAGGTAGAGTGTGGCTAGCGTTTTATAAGATTTCTACAATCTCGCGCGTGGTGGGCAATAGGCTGGGCGGCTGAAGCGGTTCGAAAAGCAAGAGCAGCTCGTAGGAATTCGTTTCTGACTCGCTTATTCCAATCTGCAACATCTCTATCGAAGAGTGCAGAGCGAAGAGAGCGCTTAAATTGCTGGACGCCTTCCGGGTTGTAATTGTTGATCCGAAGCGAGATTAGGAGCGCTATTGATTCGGTGCAAATGAATGCTTGTAGGCTTCTGTGCGTGGTGTAGGTGGATCAAATGGCTCGAGTGGGCGGCGCTCGGAGCGACGTACATTTCGCTCGACATTAACGCGACAGCTAAAGCGGTCAATGAGATATGAGGGGTACGCATTGGTGATGACATTGAAGGCTTGGAGGCCAATAAGGAGTTCGCGTTGCCTGGAGGCGGACAGCCACCCTAAGCCGAGCCTGTATCGCGTGACGTGTTCGCGAAAAGGAATTTTACCTATGACATAGTGAACATAGGCATTTAACGCTGTATCAAGTTTTTTTATGCGCGTCTTATCAAGGTGATGGTAGACAATGCACGCGTAGTCAAAGTTGGGGAGAACCAGACTTTCGACGAGGAGCCGGTGTACGTCCCTACTAACCGCGTGACGATAGAAGCGCAGCGAGTGGAGGGCACCGAAAACTTTTCGCGAGACGCTTTTCGCGTGATACTACCAGTCGAGCGTGTGGGTGAAAGTTACAATTAAGCTTTTAGCCTCCGTGGTGTACGGTAGCGTGCGGCCGTCAATGGCGACGCGTGGCAGGGTCTGGAGGTCGAGTTCCGTTGTGTAGAGCACGCTACCTAGGATAACCACTTTGGTTTTATCTGTGTTTAGCAGTAGGCTATTTACGCGGGCCCAGTCAGCGACAGCTTGGGCGTCGCGAGTGATTTGCTCGAGGGCTTGCACAAAGTTTTTCGGGAAGAAATGTAGGTAGAGCTGGGTGTCATCGGCAAAGATCATGACTTTGGCAAAGCGTATGGCAGAGGGAAGATCGTTGATAAAGACGGCGAAGAGTAGCGATCCAAGGACGCTTCCTTGAGGAACCCCCGATGCCACACGGAGCCAGTCAGATACGTTGCCGCCGTCGTCAACGACAGCTTGAAGACGATCTGCGAGCTATGAGAAAAACCACCTTAGCACTTGATTCGAGACGTTGAGTTCTCTCAGCTTGGCGAGTAGAGTTTGGTGGGGTATCGAATTGAAGGCCTTCGAGAAGTCGAAGAGGATGAGAAATGTAAGCGTTCCCCGATCAATAGCATGAGGCACGTCGTCAAACACACCTAAAAGCGCGGTTTGCGTGCTGTACCCTCGATGGAAGCCTGCCTGGCGTGGATGGAGGATGCCATTTACTTCAAGATACCCCTGGAGCTGATCGTGGACAATTCGTTCGAGTACTTTCGACAGCTCCGGCAGCTGGGCGATAGGCCTTGTATAGCTAGGTTGGTTTATGGCTCTGCTTTTGGCCAGCGGTCGAATGAGAGCCTTTCTCCATTCGCTAGGGAAGCAGGCTTGCATAAGCGAAGAGTTAACGAGTGCCGTGAAGTGTTGGATACACGTCGCTGAGGACATCTGCAGCAGGGGCACTGTTGACCCATCGTGACCAGTAGATTTTGACGAAGCAGCTCGAAGTGCCGTAGGCACCTCCTGCCCCGAGATCTGGCGGAAGTCGAAATGGCAGTTTATATGGGCACTATGCGATCTGTTTGCAACTGTATCGAAATCAAGTTCGCTTAACGGCCTGTGACGATTGGCCGTGGCCGCGTAGTGCGCGTTTAAGGTCGCAGCGTCGAAGCGGAGGAGAGGAGACGGCAGGCTGGGAGCCGAGACTTTTAAGCGCCGGATTTTGCGCCATTTAGCTTCCGCTGTCGGTGCTTTCTGTAAATGCGCCATGATGTGTTGATTTTTTGCGCTGTCTAGAGCATTCGAGGCTTGAGACCGGAGGGATAGAAAGCGGGCGAGATCAGCTGGCAAATCTGATGTGCGCGCAGTCTTGTAGGCACGATCACGTGCTTTCATAATTGCCATAGTCTGGGGATTGACCCACGGTTTTCGGCGAGAAGATAGCACAACAGAGCGAATAGGAACAAGCACGTCGAATGTCGCAGTGAGAGCCCCAGTGAGTCCGCGCTCAGCCGCGTTCACATCGACAGAGCAAAGCCCCAGGACGAGTTCAGAGGCGGATGTAGTGGCTATGAAAGTGTTAGGCGGTGATAGGGGGAGGAGATGTGGTGGGGGGAGTAGTTGAAGGAGGCGCTCGCTCAGCTCTATTACATCGATACTTTTGGTGCTCCGGAGTTTGATAGTTATACATACTGCAGGTGGCTTAGAGCACGCGATCACGATCTCCAGGAAATCGTGCCCTACGATAAACGGCGCGTCGGATTGCGCGAAAGAGAGGACGTTATCACTACTCTTTACTATAAAGAGATCGATGCAGGTGTGGGATCCACGCCAGAGCTGATGGTGTGTGGGGTCGGAGGACACGAGACGGAGGGAATTTGAGTGGATGTAATTCTGTAAACGGATAGCGGCAGGGCAGTCGGAGTAGCCATGTTTATGTTGAAATCGCTTGTGATGATAGAGAAGTTAAAATGAGGGAAATAAGTGGATAGGCAGTTGAAAAAATGGTACGGATATGCTGATTTAGGCTGACGATAGACGGCTGCAAAGAGGAGTTTGAGGGCGTTGCTCGCTATTTCACAGATAATAAATTCGGGGTGCGGGTGGTCTCTGTCGAAGAGCGGGTCGGAGGTGGCTAGGACCTTTACATGTGGCGCTTATCGTTCGGCGTCACGCAGGCAGGTTTTTTTGCAGGACCTCGAGGTCCGCTTCGGAATGAATCGGTATGAGCGGAGCAGTTTTATTTGGGCGCATGAAAACAGTCAGTTTTCTAACTACCGGTCGTTGAAAACTGAGGCTTTTGTAGATGGCAGTTGCACTCTTGAGCAATTTGTACACAGGCTCAGGCCAGAGCGCATTCAAAGAGAGATTGGCGGCGCCTCCCGCATCGAAAATTGCCTGACAATCAAGATTTTTTAAGCCCGGGGTTTTTCTGAGTATGTCATCTCGGGTTGAGGGGCATGACATGGTATAAACGAATGCTTGCGGTGGAGGTGTGCTGGGCTACTCACTCTGAGACGGCCGGGCTTTGGCGGGATTCCATGGGTGAAAATCAACGACGTGCGGGGAAAGCTGATGAAGGTTGAGTGACGCTAGCAACGCAGTCATTAGCGCCAGCGGCTCGAGTGTTACCGACGATGGGATGCCTGTAACAACGATTTCCCTAGTGTTGGTAATCGTGTTTTTCTGGACACCTTTTTGGTTTGCAGCTGACAGTAGGGCGATTTCTGAGCGTACTGAGTTTAACTCAGACTTATGCTGCGTGTCCATATCTGCTTGCTTCCGCTCTAGCGCATCGACGCGATCAGAGAGGCCACGGATGGCGACGGTATTCTCATGGACAGCTCTAGTATTTTCCACGAGGGCGGTCACGTGATTGGCATTGGTTTTCATGAAGAGGTCAAGAAAGCCACGAAAGTACGGCGGGGTACCGTTGGTCGCCGTCCTAAACTCATCACTGACGCCGCGGTCTAGATCTGCTGTCGCTGGGCCACCGTCATTTTTCGAACTCATCGTTGATCCCTCTCGACTCGGCGTTTTAACAGGCGATAAAACGGGAGAGCTAGTCGATGAGTCCGGGAAGCTGCAGTTAGGATCAATTTTGCGTTGAGCGCCAAAGGTGTTTGCGCTCGAGCTTGTAGATGGTAGTGCGACGAGCGAGTCCGTGCACGCGGTATCCGGGAATTCTACACTTGCCAAAAACGGGGTTGATTTAATGCAGCAATCTTTGGCATTAGCGGACATCAAGTATCTTTGGGCGCAACCCGGATACAATGAGATTTCGCATGTAGTAAACCTAAGACGATTATAGGCTATGCGCTTTTTACAACGGGTGCAGCTAGGCATGCTCTATAGACGCCAGCTTAGAGCCTTTACATTACGCTATACACGGACGACATAAAATACCATAAGTACATAAGTAAATAATTTTAAGAGCGCATCTCAAAAAAGGCCGCCAAAGATAATCGGTGGAGACATCTCGATTTAGACAGAGTACTTATATACGAGCTGTAGCGCAGGGCGCGATCACGTCAAGCACATTCAAACACCAACTCACAGCCCGGGTCTAGACGCGAAATATAAATAGACGAAATACATACAAACGCTATAGCACAACAATAACATAAACAGCCGGCGGATCAAATTTGAATTTGGCGAGATTTTAGAAAGATACAAATTTTGGCCAATATCTAGAAAGATAATTCATGACTTAATGCATAAAAGTCACTGCGCAGTCCGGCCACGATGCACTACGGATACCTGGTGAAACACTGATCAGCAGGGAAGTTCAGCTGGTCGTTGGCAGTATTGCGGTCCGCTCTCCGATGATAGCACTAGCAGACAGTTCGGCAATAGACAGACCCACAACGGTGCATACCAAGGTGCACTAGGCGATAACCAGCTAGGAACAGCAGAATGCACCATAAAACCAGTGACGAGGCGGCGGGCACAACAGAGAGTGGTTCGTAGGTGCTCGGCAGCGTCAAAGTAGCTGTAGGTGCTCGGCAGCGTCCAAGTAGCCAGTGAACGTGACAGTTTACAGCTGGATTCGTTTGTCGACAGGAAAAAGTGGCCTCAGGCTCATAAAATTGCATCGAAATTGTGCAATCTTTGGGATGGGAGCTTAAGAGCCGACGGGGCACCTTTCCAAGAGAGAGAGAGAGAGAGAGACAGACGAAACTACTCACCGTTGTTGCGCCTCCTCCTCCTCGTCGTCCCCTGCAGCCGTCGAGAGAGAGAGAGCTCTTGCTCTCGGCACGTCTCCGTACCTCGTCGTCGTTGCTGCGCCTCGCGGTCGCCCGTTGCATCTCGTCATCGTCGTCGTTGCTGCGCCTCCGCCTCCTCGTCGTCCTCTGCAGCCGTCGAGAGAGAGAGCTCTTGCTCTCGGCATGACTCCGCACCGCGTCGTCGTTGCTGCGCCTCGCAGTCGCCGGTTGCACCTCGTCGTCGTCGTCGTCGTTGCGGCGCCTCCTCCTCCTCCTTGTCCTCTGCAGCCGGCGAGAGAGAGAGAGAGCTGTCACGCGACTATCGCGCGCTACTACAGCGTCGCGTGTATGGGAACTCCTGCTCACACGGGGGCCGAGCGCGAAATTAATTTTCGCTTGTATGCGCGCTTCCCCCCCACCACTTAGCACATGTATGCCTCGCGTGTATGGGAGCTCCTGCTCACACGGCGGCCGAGCGCAAAATGAATTTTTGCTCATATGCGCACTCCCCCCCCCCCTCCCCCCGCCCCGCAACATATGTATGTAATGGACCCGGATTCTCCTCTCCGTGCGACTGGAGGGGCTCGCTGCTGCTGATTGGCGCGAAGCAGATGCACGCGAGGGAATAAAGAAGCGTGCTTTCCAGCATTCAGCATCAGTCATCGACATGGAGACGAAGAATTTTCTTCAAGACCAGCTCGAAGACGACACTCTGCAAGAAGCCATCCTCGATGGCTTAAGAGCTTTGGAGGACTGTGCCTTCGGCGTGGAGGATATACCCGAGCTGTCCACTCCTCTTGCTTTCGACGCATGGCTCATGGGTCTAGAGCTCGAGGAGGAGGAAGAGCAGCAACGGGCAAGTACTCCTCCAGCGGCGGGATCTCCACCACCGATCCAGTTGGGAAGGCCTAGAGCTCCAGAGCCTTTTCCTCCTCCAGCGGATGGACCTGCGGTGCTTTCAACGGCATCGCCACAGCGGATCATGCTGTACCAGCCACATGAACGCCGGTATATTGAGGTGCTGGCTGACCAAATTTCAATTTGGTCATCCGAACGGAATACCGAGGCGGAGGAGGAAGAAGAAGAAGATGCTGACGACGAGATGGAGGTCACGCACGACTTCGAACGTCGAAAGCGTCGTCGACGTCGTGATGAAAGATCGCCGTCATTATCAACACCTGCACGACGGGCTCGTCGACGGCTCCCGGTTTAATCGGTCCTTTTCAGGACCAAAGCCAATCGGCCTTTTTCAAGGCCAAACAAATTTTTCATTTGAATTTGTTTGAAATATTTATCTGTACATTTACTTTTAAATTTACCCTAAATGTAGAGACCTCTACTTCTCCGTCTCTACTTTTCTTTCTCTATGTCTCTACGTCTCGGTCTCTACGTCTCCATATCTACATTTCTAACTCTACGCCTCTGTCTCTACTTTTCTGTTTCTACCCCCTCTCTCTCTCTCTCTCTCTCTCTCTCTCTGTCTCTCTCTCTCTCTCTCTCTCTCTCCCTCCCCCCCCAATCGCAAATTTATCTAATTTTTTTAAGTTGGATTGAATTTAGTTTATTTTTACAATATAAAACAGTCTTGACTAGGTTTTATTTTAACTTTATATTTCAGTCATCATTCTTTTAAGAGAGAGAATTTTTAAGGTAGTTCTCTAAGCAGTCGTGAGACAATGCAGGAATCACGAAATAATAAGTATTATTTAATTAGTCAAATCATGTGTAAAAATTATTTATGAACTTATATGATTTTTTTAAGTGAAAGGGTAATATAAACGTAGAGTAGAAAATAAATAATTTCTAATTGCACTAACTCATGTAGTAGCGCGAAATATATTAGGAAAACAGCGATTTTCTAGTCTCGATAATAAATACCTTTTTGAAAGGTCGGCTTGATACATATTTTGTACTTATAACAAAGAGCAGAGTTTCATCTTAATAACATACTTTATTACTTCCTATCACAATTGATTTGATTCCTATTAAATATCGTGTAAAAATGACTAATTTCAATTATTTATTCTCATAGATCGACAACCTATATTTTAAAAAATAGAGAAAAATTCTTTAAATTTTAAAGAACACTCTAAAATTTTGTTATTTTCGAAACCCGCTTCTGATATATTAGAGTTCCCCCACCATCACGGCGGGTGTATTTTTTTTTTATTTATTATTTCAAAGTATCTATAATAACTAAAAATAAAAAAATTATTACAGATATCGTGGACCTGCACATAGTAAACGTATCATCGCCTTCAAAGATTCAAGAACTATCCCCGTAGTTTTTCACAACTTCAGCGGTTACACATAAGCGGATGCACATCACTTTATCAGAGAAGTCGCCACATGTTTCGAAGGTCGAGTTGCGCTCATTCCGTAAACAAAAGAAAAATATATATCTTTTACAAAGTTTGTGGAAAAAACTGATATAAACTTACGTTTCATCGATTCATTCAAATTTATGGCTTCGTCGCTTGACAAACTCTCTTCATATTTGGAAAAGCTAGATATTTTGGAACGTACGTTCAAACAAGACGATCTATCCGATGAACAAATTATACTTTTGAAAAGAAAAGGAGTTTTCCCTTACGACTATATTTCATCGTTTGAAAAACTTAAAGAAACAAATCTTCCATCGAAAGATAATTTCTTTAGTAGTTTGTACGAAGTGCATATAAGTGATGAAGATTATGAGCATGCCCAGAACGTTTGGCAGAGTTTTAAGAAACAAGATTTGAGGCAATATTCTGACTTGTACCTCAAGACAGATGTTATATTATTGACTGAAGTTTTTGAAAATTTCAGAAATAATTGTCTTGAGGCTTATGACTTGGACTCTGCTCACTATTACACAACGCCTGGATTGACTTGGGATGCAATGCTCAAATATACTCAGGTATTATTCACTTAAAATAAAATTAATTTATTTAAAATTCATATTTCGATATTCTTTTTTACAGATCAAACTCGAGCTTCTCACAGATATAGACATGTTGCTCTTTATCGAGCGAGGTATACGAGGAGGAATCAGTCAGTGTTGCAATCGCTATGCCAAAGCAAACAACCCGTATATGAAAGAAGGTTGAAACGGTAGTATTCATGAGAAAGGATTGCTCTCTCATGAGGATAGCTAATCGAGCAGGATTCGAATGGACAGAGCGATTAAAATAAATTTACAAAGCCAGATAAGTAGGAAAAACAACAATTTATTTAACTTAAGATTAATAATTATAACATGGTACATTCCTTATATAAGATTACGGGTCGCTTTTGGCGGAGATCTGTAACATATAAAACAGCGGAGCGCGATATTAGGTATAATTCCGAATAGCTATACTACGGTGGTCGCGGGCGCGGTTCTCCACGAGTAGGCGAGTGCGCTCCCACTACTCGTGGGCAACACCCGGGTAACGAGTGCGCTCGTATACCCGGGGGAATCGTCTCAGCGACGCTTCGGGTGCAGAGTAACGAGTGCGCTCGTATACGTTGCTCCGTCGGCGGGCTCCAGGGCTTAGCGAGTACGGCCTTGGGCTGAGAGAATCCTTTTCCACGGCGCGCGAGGTGGCATTTATACTCGCTCGCCGTGTGCTGTATAATCGGCGCGGAGGGGCGCGCTGTAGCTTGCGCGTCCTGTGCGACGCGTGGTCGCGGCGCTCGGTGGAGAGGGAAGTCAGCTATTCAGTTGCCTGCTCTCTCTCCTCACTGTACGAGCTCCGGTACGTGTGTACATACGTGTGTACATGTATGCACACACTCGTATGCTCGCTCTCCCATGCCGTTGACAGGTTTATCGGCTTTCTCTCTCTAGCGCACGCGTTCTAGGAGAGAGAAAGCTTCTCGCATTCGCATTTTCGTACCGATGCGCCTACTGACAAGGTACATCGTTACATTTCCCCCCCGCTAAGGAGAATGAAGCCTGCGGGCTTTACTCTATGCGTACGGGTTATATAATAAAATAAAAAAAAATAAAAAAAAAATAAAAAACAATATTTACACGGCGGGGTTTTCCTAAGTGTCTCACGTTACCGTTGACTTTATCTAGCCGCAGGTACCAACGCCAACCGTCGTGCGTTACTTGATACTGGGTTACCCCGATAGGCACCTTTACCTCTGGTGCGTTTGGTAGCTTCACCAGCCGGTGCGGTAGCCACATTGTGGAGCGGTTGAACGGGGTATAAGATCGTCTCCACCCCGTAGCTGAGTTCGGTAGCGGCCTTGTTTATTGTGTTGCTGGTTGTTCCTCGCGGCCGTATAAAAATACGTCCCTCTCCGCCTTGGTTTGGGTTTGCTTCGCTGCCCCAGAGACGCCCGAGAGTAATGCGGCACCGTCCGCTGGTGCACCCCAAAAAGAATAGTTTTGGCGGGCGACGGCGTTAATTCCTTTATCGGGGAGTGCGGTCGTGGTATTTGTCTCCATGTCGCAAGTGCCGTTTCTACTTCTTGCTCCTCGAGGGTGGGCCGAGGTGTTGGCACATATTCCCGAGCTGGTTGGTGTTGTGTACCCTCGGGAATATATGGCTCGTCCCATTCTCGGAGGACCTCGTTGATGGCTTCTACTACCCTCATGGTTACTCGTTGCCGGTTGTATTTGAACTGAGCTCCTTTGAAAAAAATTGTCGTTAATTTTCGCCTATCGCTTTGTTTACCTTTAAGGTTGATCACCTTTACAATTTTATTCTTACATTTCTATTTTCGCTGTTTCGTGTACAATGTTTGACGCTTGGGCTACCATCGTGGACTAGCTGCCCTTACAATTTTCCGCTCGCTTTTATACCGGTTTGACGAAGGATTTGAGATCTTTTACGTGAATATTCCGTACTGATTTCCCCCTCTCGTCTCGTAGATCGAATATTACTAGGCTTATGCGTTTTTTACCGTATATGGCCCGGCAAACTTATCTAGTAATTTTGCGTTGATCGCTTTGGCTTTATTGGAAAGAGTGATCTGTCTTTTTAAAACTAGGTCTCCTACCATCGGTTGCCAATCGCGTCTTCTAAGATTATAATGTTTTTGTTGTCTGTTAAAGCTCCTTGCGGTGCTTATTTTTGCTACCTCGATCGCGTCTCTTAACTCTTCTATCCTATCTTTTAATGCTTTCCCCGAACCTACTCTTAATTCTTGATACAAATTTCCCGGTGATATCATTTCGTGGCCATAATTTAAATATGCAGGTGTATAGTTCGTTGCCTCGCTCTGCGCGGAGTTAAACGCGAATGCTATTTCGTTTAGATGCAAATCCCATGTTTTTTGGTTTCTACTGGTGTATTGCCCTATCATAGTTTTAACGGTACGATTTGCACGTTCGACGGGATTGCATTGCGGTGTATACGGTGGTGTCTTCCGATGTTAGATTCCGGCGTCTTTTAATAGATTTTCAAAGTCTCGACTAATAAATGGTTTGCCGTTATCGCTTAGAATCTTTCTCGGACAACCAAATCGGAGAATAATCTGTTCTTTTACTGTTTTAGCGATCGCGGTTCCGGTACCTTTACGTAATGCTTTTAATTCTATCCATTTCGTGAGTCGGTGCTGCATTACTAGTAATGTTGAGTTTCCGGTGTTAGACCGAAGGAGTGGGCCCACCAAATCAATAGAAATCATCTCCCACGGTTGGTCGACGTACGTGGCGTGCATTTTACCGGCTGGTGCTTGTTGCTGCACTTTGTGACGTTGGCAGCTTCAGCATGATCGAACGTACTTTGTCGCGTCTTTGAACATTCCCGGCCAATAATGGGATCGCGCTAGTCTGTGTACTGTTTTTGCGATACCTAAATGACCAACGGTAAGATTGTCGTGATTTTCTTTTAACACGCGTTCCTGTTCTGACTTTGCGATACATATTTTCCATTCGTCGGAAGGATCATTCTCTTTCAAATCGAATGAATGGAGAATGTGACGGTATAGTCGTCCGTCTCTTATGCAGTATTCTGGATATTCGTCCGGTTTTGTTTGTACGGCGGTGATTTTATGTGCGTACCAATAATCTTTTTTCGCATCGATCGCACCTACGTCTAATGGCTGTCGTGAAAGTATGTCTGCCACGGTATTTTCGCTGCCTTTGCGATAACGAACCTCGAAATCCCACTGACTTAATTCCATTGCCCAGCGAGCTAGTCTACCCGATGGATTTTCTATCTTATTGAGCCATTTTAGAGATTAGTGGTCGGTTATTACGGTAAACTGATAACCTTCCAAGTAATGACGCATTTTCCAAATCCCCCATTTCACGGCTAAATACTCTAGTTCTGTTACGGAATAATTTTTCTCTGCTTTATTCAGTGATCGGCTCGCGTATGCAATGACATACTCCTTTGTGCCGTCGCTTTGTGCAAGCATGGCCCTAGTCCTTGCAGACTTGCGTCAGTCTGTAGAATAAATGGTTTGGTCCAGTCCGGACAAGCTATTACGGGGGCTTCCGTTAGTCTACGTTTTAATTCCTCGAACGCCTCTTGCTGTGCGTTGTCCCAATACCATTTAATTTTCTTTTTGAGTAATTTATTCAGCGGTGATGCTATCTGTGATACGTTTTTGATGAAACAGCGATACCACGATAAAAGACCCATGAATTTTTTTAATTCTTTCATGTTTGCCGGAGGCGGTAAATTAGCAATGGCTGCGACTTTTTCGGGGTCGGTGCGCAAGCCCTCCCGGTCTACTACGTGCCCTAGATATGTCAATCTGTTCCGGGCAAAATGGCATTTCGCAGGATTTGGTTTAAGTCGTGCTTCCCGAAGCCGTTGAAATACTTCAGTTAATTTTTCTATGTGTTTCTCAAACGTATCTGTTACTATGATGATATCATCTAAGTATGCAATGGCATTCGGTGCCATTTCGGGTGTAATTACTTGATCTAGCAGACGTTGAAACGTTGCCGGGGCCGCGTGAAGTCCGAAGGGCATTACGTTAAACTCAAACAAGCCTTTCCCCGGTACCGTAAACGCAGTTATCGCGCGACTTTCTGGCGTTAAGGCTACCTGCCAGTAGCCGTTTTTTAAATCGATCGAGGATAGATATTTTGCTCCTCTGGGTTTATCTAGGATTGCGTTGATATGCGGAAGCGGGTAAGCATCCTTCTCTGAAATTTGATTTATCTTTTGGAAATCGATACAAAATCTGCGTTTTCCGTTTTTCTTTTTCGTAATTACGACTGGGGAGCTCCACGGGCTTTCTGACTGTTGAATTACCCCCTCTTCTAACATGTTCCTGACTTCTTGGTTAATTATTTCTTGCATTGCCGGATTTCTGGGTCGGTATCTCTGTTTAATGGGTGTCTGATCGATAACCCTGATTTTATGTTGGATTAATGGAGTAACCCCTTTAATATTTTCAAACTCGCCATTCTTTGTTCTATGAACTTCTCTAGTTGTTCCTCCTCGGTTACCGTTAACTGAGCTAAACCTACTGGCTCTCCGACGGAACATAGCCCTTCCTCACCGTCTGTTTCTCCTGCCGTGATCTTTCTCCGGTTCAACGTTAGTTGTAACCCCAGTTTAACGGGTATGTCCATTCCGAGTAAAAAATCGGTTGTTAACCCTTCCATAACCAAGAAACGATGTCGTAATTTTTTGCCTTGTACCCTGCACTCGCCAGACATACTGCTTTCGAGAGTGGCAGGCGTACCATCGGCCATCCGCGCTGCCTTTCGTTCCGCTTGATTTATCCACCCTTGCGTGAGGCATTTATTCGCTGCGCGCGGGTTTATGTATGAGCCTATTGATCCGGGATCTATTAGGCCTCGAAATTTCTCTCGACCGGCGTTGATTCGAACGAAATAGCGGCTGTCGACATCGGGGCTCTTGTTTCCGCGGGTCGGTCCTGTCCCGATGTGGGTCCGACCCTCTTTTCGTTTCCCGGCGCATCTATATCACTGTGACACCGGCAATCGCGTGTTAATATACCGTCTGTTCCGCAATATGAACAAAATTTCCTCTGGTTATTTCGACAGTTCATTCTCCTATGTTCACATTGCTTGCATCTCCAGCAGCAGGTGTTCCGGTCGTATGTGGTCGTAATTTCCATAATATTCCCGGCGTTATTCGTCGGTCTTTCTCCTTTTATTTCTTTAACCGTTTGTGTCAATACTTCTTCTATTTCTTCTACGCCTTGGATGAGTTCATTGACGTTGTTAAAATCCGCCCGTCGAATGTGCAATCGTAATTCGGCGCGCATGTTATAATAAATCTTATCAAGTTGTGTCTCGCAATTTATGTCTCCTCGACGGCGCATTAGTGTACTAAGTGACATTGCGTAGCTTCTAAATACTTCGCCATTTAACTGTCTACGTTCGCTTATTTGTCGATCAAGATTCCGTCGCTCTCCCGGTGGTATATAGAAACCGCGCAACGATTCTTTAAGTTCCGTATAATTATTTATATTTTCTAAATTTCGATACCACAGTTGGGCTTCCCCCTGTAATAATTCCGGAAACCCTATGAGAAGATCTGCATCGGTGAAGCCGTATGCCTTCCGTAACTCCTCAACTCTCTCTAGAAACCCATACACGCCGCGACCGTCGAAGTGACAATTCCATTTTCGCATTTGGTCTAGAGTTTTCGCGGTCGTGTTTTCCACGGTTATGTAATTTATATGTGGCGCGGCGGTCTCCTGGTTCGGTATTACAAATGGTGTTTGCGTGTTCTGTGGTGTCGATGCGTTATTTGACTGTTCCTCCAAATCGCGGATCCTATCTAAACCCTCATCGTACTCTTGCACGTCTTCCGGTTGGTTTTTAAAATGTTCCGGACTTATTTTCGCTATCGCTACTAGGCGTTGTCGTAATTCCGCTACATTTCCTGTGTTATCGATCTTTAGTTTCGCCAGTTCGTCTATGAGTTGCTCCTTTCGAAGCTTATAAACCCATCCGACTTTCCCCATAATTGCTAGTATTAACCGATTTCGAAAAAAAAATTTCTTATTTTGCTTTCTATAATTTATTTCAATATTAGATGTTAGTTGAATGATTTTCTTTCATTATTCCGCGTGAATTGAAAAACTAGTCCCTGTTCGGGCGCCATGAAACGGTAGTATTCATGCGAAAGGATTGCTCTCTCATGAGGATAGCGAACCGAGCAGGATTCGAATGGACAGAGCGATTAAACTAAATTTACAAAGCCAGATAAGTAGGAAAAATAACAATTTATTTAACTTAAGATTAATAATTATAACATGGTAAATTCCTTATACAAGATTACGGGTTGCGTTTGGCGGAGATCTGTAACATATAAAACAGTGAAGCGCGATATTCGGTATAATTCCGAATAGCTATACTACGGTGGTCGCGGGCGCGGTTCTTCACGAGTAGGCGAGTGCGGTCCCACTACTCGTGGACAACACCCGGGTAACGAGTGCACTCGTATACCCGGGGGAATCGTCTCAGCGACGCTTCGGGTGCAGAGTAACGAGTGCGCTCGTATACTCCGCTCCGTCGGCTGGCTCCAGGGCTTAGCGAGTATGGCCCTGGGCTGAGAGAATCCTTTTCCACTGCGCGCGAGGCTGCATTTATACTCGCTCGCCGTGTGCTGTATAGTCGGCGCGGTGGGGCGCGCTGTAGCTTGCGCGTCCTGTGCGACGCGTGGTCGCCGCGCTCGGTGGAGAGGGAAGTCATCTATTCAGTTGCCTGCTCTCTCTCCTCGTTGTACGAGTTCCGGTACGTGTGTACATACGTGTGTACATGTATGTACACACTCGTACGCTCGCTCGCCCATGCCGTTGACAGATTTGTCGGCTTTCTCTCTCTAGCGCACGCGTTCTAGGAGAGAGAAAGCTTCTCGCATTCGCATTTTCGTACCGATGCGCCTACTAAGAAGGTGCATCGTAACAAGGTTATAATGTTGACGAGGATGAGAAATAATTAATGTATTTTGACGTCAACAATTTATACGGGTGGGCAATGACTGAACCCTTACCCTACGGTGGCTTTATATGGGTGGAGAATGTCAACGTACCAAACTTCTTCGACATCCCCGACGACTGTAACTTTCGGTACTTTGTTGAAGTGGATCTGAAGTATCCCGAAACACTCCATGATGCTCATAAAGATCTACCGTTAGTAGTATACCCCTCGCTATGGGCCGTCACAACAAACCTGACCTTGACCCCAGGCGCCAGCAGGGGTCAAGGTCAAGAAGTCCGACGACCCCTAGCGAGGGGTGGGGATAAAAGCGGTGTAGGTATGTGTGTGTGTGTGCACGCGTGCGGAAGCATATTCTGAAGAGAACACCCACACACACGCACGCGCACGCACACACACACACACAGACACACGGACATGCACACGCGCATACACACCGACGCCAGCACGCACACCCACGCACACACAGACACACACGCGCACACAACGACACCAGCATATGCACACACGCACGCGCGCACACACACGAAGACACCCACACACACAGCTACACACATATAGGTGTATTTTATAACTTTTGCATATAGCCTCTTTATACCATGGCAAGTGTACCTACATAAAAAATTTTCAGATTCATGGGTTCTTTATGGGGTTTTCGATATTTTATCGGGTTTTGGAAGCTAATGGTACATGATTCATGAATATACAGTCTTATGGAGTGTCTATGGGCTTTTTATGGTGTATTTTATAATTTCTGTGTATAGCCTCCCTGTACCATGGCAGGAGTACCTACATAAAAAATTTTCAGATTCATGGCGGATTTTATGGGGTTTTCGATATTTTATCGAATTTTGGAAGTTTCTGGTACATGATTCATGAATATGTAGTCTTATGGGGAGTCTATGGGGTTTTTATGGTATATTTTATAACTTTTGTGTATAGCCCCTCTGTACCATGGCAAGTGTACCCACATAAAAAAATTTCAGATCCATGGGTTTTTATGGTATTTTACAACTGTTGTGTATAGCCGCTCTGTACAGCGAGTAACCAGCACCCACGCGCACGGCTTGGAAAAATGGAAAAACCGTAACTTCACATCCCATAAGACCACTTCATCATAATTACACTTTCGCGACACTCTCGTGGAACGGTACGCTCGAATTTTTGCGTTGAATCACTTTGCATGGGATTCAAGAGAGGCACACGACGCACTTCAGAATCCTCACAATACACTCATGGCACTTTGCGACGGATATGTTCACGCGACAAGACAATATACGCGACGGACAGCCGGTCGACCATTCGTCTTTGCCACGGATGATCTCATCGCACGTGGACTCTCTGCTGACGAATTATATCGTCGTACCTCAAATTAGTCATAACCTACAGTCGTCGAAATTGCATCTTGTCATGTATCCCATCATGTTTTCCGAACGAGAAACGCATCGACTTTTTTTCTCCTTTATTTTAATCGTACGACACTGTGGAATTTTGCTGATTAATGAGGAAACGTCACGTACATCGAGTTGCAGCTGCACATTATTTTGACTATTGAATTACATAGGGAGACAACTTTTCTCGAGGAAAGAAAGTTGAAATTGTTGTTTCTCCTTTATTCAATCGTATGACGCTGTGGAGTTTTGCTGATGAATTAGAAAATGTCACGTACATCGAGTTGCAGCTGTACATTATTTAAAACCGAGATTACAAAAGATGCGGCGACCCGGTGAGCTAAAAATGTCTACTGATCAATACGTGGCACACTTTTTGGGGAACGGATGACCAGCGGGAAGTCAGCTGTTGGAAGTCGCTCGTTGGCTGGCGGAAGTCGGATGTCAACTGATGGAAGTCGGCTGCCGGCTGCTGGAAATAGCTGCTTCAAATAATGTGTCAGTTATACATACTGTTACATTCGCGATCCGTCTGCTGATGTAGCAGCTCAAAGAAAGCACTCGTGATCTGTGACGGCAAAATCAGCTCATTGGTTGTGTCTCCCAACAAGATGCTTTAATGACCGCGGGAGGCGCAGCATGGGAAGAGCTGATTGGTCACCGCTGTACCGTCAAAAGAGCTGTTAGCTCCCCACATGGTCCGCAGATTTGCGAGTGGCCGCACACATGCGCACGCACACCTGCACGCACATCCGCACACACACACACTAAGCTATGCCTTCAAGACCCAGTTCGCGTAGCCTCTCTGTATCATGGCAAATGCACCTACATAAAAATTTCCAGATTCATGGGTTTTTATGGGGTTTTCGATATTTTATCGGATTTTGGAAGCTAATGGTACATGATTCATGAATATATGGTCTTAAGGGGTGTCTATGGGGTATTTATGGTGTATTTTATAACTTTTGCGTATAGCGTCTCTGCACCATGACAAGTGTACCTACATAAAAAATTTTCAGATTCATGTGGTTTTTATGTGGTTTTTATGGGGTTTTCGACATTTTATCGGATTTTGGAAGCTAATGGTATATGATTCATGAATATATGGTCTTATGGGGTGTCTATGGTGTTTTTATGGTGTCTTTTATAACTTTTGTGTATAGCCGCTCTGCACCATGATAAGTGTACATACACAAAAAATTTTCAGATTCACTGGTTTTTTATGGTCTTTTACAACTTTTATGTATAGACTCTCTGTACTGTGCAACGAGTGTCCAACACCCACACACAGTATCTAATCACACGCGTACGGCTTGAAAAAAAAAAATGGAATAACCGTAACCTCATGGACACCTCATAGCCACTTCATGATAGATCCGCGACACTCTCGTGGAACTGTACATCCGAATTTCTGCATTGAACCACTATCTACATAACGTACTGCCGCGCAACATTTGTATGGGGAGCACAAGAGAGACTCATGACACTCTTCAGAATCCGCACAATACCCTCATGCTTTGCGACGGAGATGTTCACGTGACAAGACAATATTCGCGACTAACTTCCGGTCGAACGTTCGTCTTTGCCACGGATGATCTCGTCGCACGTGGGCCCTCTCTTGTCGAATTATATCGTCTTACCTCGAATTAGTCATAACTTGCAGTCGTCAAAATTATATCTTACCACGTGTCCCACCATGTTTTCGGAACGAGAAACGCGTCGTCTTTTTTCTTCTTTATTTATTTAATCGTACGGTACTGTGGAATTTTGCTGATTAATGAGAAAATGTCACGTACATCGAGTTGCAGCTGCACGTTATTTTGACTATTGAATTACACAGGGAAAGAATTTTTTCTCGAGGAATGTCTCAAGAAAAGGAAGTTGAGATTATTTTTTCTCCTTTATTTCATCGTACGTCTCTGTGGAATTTTGCTGATTAATGAAAAAATGTCACGTACATCGAGTTGCAGTTGCACATTATTTTGACTATTTAATTACATAGGGAAACATTTTTTCTCGAGGAAAGGCTGAAGGAAAGGAATTACACATAGAAGCAAATACATCCATACACATACTCACACATACACAGACGCACGCACGTTAATATTATGACGTTCCACCAAACGTACACCAGGCACTGCTGTTTTTCGACTCGTTGATAGAGGAAGGACCGCAAGGTCTTTTCAAACCTTTCTCGAGGAGCGGATGACTAGCGGGAAGTCGACTGTCGACTATTGGAAGTCGGCTGTTGGCTGCTGGAAATCGGCTGTCGACTGCAGGAAGTAGCTGTTTCAAATACTGTTTCAGTTATCCATGCGGCTACATCGGCGGCCCGTCTACTACTGACGCATCAGGGGACCACACCCTGGAAAGTTAGTAGCGCTAGTGTAGCAATACAAAGAAGGCACTCGTGACCGATGACGACGCAGTGTAAAAACATCTCATTGGCTACCGCTGTGTCTCCATCGTTGTGATTAGCGGCGGCGGCGCACCAGAAGAGAGCTCATTGGCTGTTGGCGTGCCCCAGCATGCTGATTTAGCGGTTGACCTCAACTACAGGCGCCAGCTGGGGTCTAGGTCAAGTGGTCACATACAGACGTGTGTATGCGTGTGTGTGCATGTTTCAGTCGGTTATTTGATATACATACGTAATCAAATTACATATTGCGTCAGGAAATTAAAAATATTTATGAGTATCTAATTTCAACTAATTTTTTATTCTTTCAATTAAATAATTTAAAAATACTTATTCAAAAAATATTCAAATGCAAGCTAGCTTCATTGCGTGAAATAAAATTTAATTTATATAAGCTACAATTTAGAAATGTAAATTAAAAATTAATGTCTTTAAAAATATAATAAGTTAGGATTAAGAGGAAGGCAAGGAAGACAAAAAGAAGTACATAGTAAGTATATTCAAATTTTTCTATTTATTATCAAATAATATAGTATTTAATACATCAACAATTCTTGGCATGTGTAATGATACAATAAGATACAATACATCAGCAACATCGCCCTTAGGTAGATACGCTTGATCTTTTTCTTTACATTGCTTTTCTACGCTAGAGGTTATTTCGTCTATTACATCATTATCAACTAAATTTACAACGTCTTTTACAATACTAAGTGTATACAGCTGTACTTGTTCTTCATGCATGAGACTACTTTTAGTTTTAATAAACTCCATAACGTCGCAGGTAAGATATTGTACACTACTCGCAATAGAATTTAAATATTTAAGACGAGTATCGACACACTTTACAATAAATTCTTGGAGACAATCAAAAGTAACTTTTTTCATTACTAAACTATGGCGTTTAGTTTGATCCGACCAACATCAGGCCTCCTGTCTTCTTCAATTTCGATTGCTTTGTCCTGGTGACTTGTGGTGAATTTTAAAGTCCAACCGTTTCCGTAAATTTTCTGGTCCTTTAAACTATTATCAAGTCCACGAAAATATTTATCAATGTCGTCGAAACTTGTTGAATTCTTCCCAGTCATTGTATAAAAATGCAACACCTTCAAAGTCATTCGATAATAGTCGAACCGCAGGTTTGTAGCACTCGTCGTCGAACTTGTCGACGAGCTCATCATATTCCAAACCAACAATTACCTTCTTGGTGAACGATTTATTTAAGGCTTACAACGTACAAAAGACTTGATGTAGGTATTGTGCAGCTCGTGGTAGGGTCGCCATGGCGATCGTAAAGTATCTTTACGAGTAGAAAGCGACTGGTGCTAAAGACTCTGAAGCGATCCTTTAAATACAGCTCTTCAAACTATGCACACTGTTAAAAAAGTGCAGACGTTTGAGAAGTAAAGAATGAGACGAGCAAGGTTAAACAATAACGCACATGTAGTTGAAACGGTTAAATTTCCATGACACACGTTGTATCGTCTTACATCAAACCTTCTTTCGCGTGATAATAGAAATGCTGACAATTATAACAAAGACATTTTAGAGCAAGAGTTTTGTAAACATCTGACGAAGCATCCACCGTTGCCAATGAAATTTCCGTCAGCTTTTTTATAGCGCACATGGCGTCTAACCACGTTATCATTTTTCTCCAAGTTGACAGAAAAATTATCCAGAAACTTCTTGAAACCTAAACAATTACTTATATATCTTAAAAACATAATACAATATTGACCACATACATCGGATGCGTCATTTTGAAGTTGTATTGCGTTCCAACGAAATGTTTTACAATTTTTTCGCAAACGGCTTATGTGATCGGGTATTATAGGTGGTAATCCAAAACTATCAAAGTATAGACCGTTAGAAGATCTATCGACGTAAAACGCAACCCAATGCATGCCAGGCTTGATATGGTCGTCAGTGTTAACGATGAACGCCGTCGACTTGGTCCACACCCGCAGGATTTGATCGGCTGGGAATACACCTACAGTATGCGACTGGATTGGTGAAAGGATCTTCAATATTTGAAGGCTGTCCATTATGAAGATCGATTAAATTTTTATTTAGATAACCAAGGCGTGAAGATAAGTAGCCTTTCAAACGATAAGCGTGATTTAACGCACATCGATATTTATGACCCGAAAATTTTAAAGCGTGATGCATACAATATACATTAGATGATAACTTATCGAACGGAGGACAATCTACATCATACTCCAAATTGATGATTTCGTTTGCTATAATTTTATGAAGCATCAACCACTTTTTACTGCCTCTAACGTAAATTTTTCGAGCACTTTTTGATAAATCTTGCAGAGTTTTATCAAACACTTTCAAATCAACTTCACCTTCCAAGTAATTAATGCCGTGGCAATGCTGAGTTAACAAATTATTTTGTCTTCTAATTTCAGCGCTCAAATCATCTACACAAGCCGTCGGAGCCACTAATCAATGACCGTGAAAATCATCATTAAGAGCAACAACAGCGATTTCCTTTGGTGCATTGTTATTATCAGTATCTTTGAGACACTGAATATCTATAACTAAATCCATCGTTTTTATGTAGCTTGCAATGACGATCACGACTCGAAACGTACTGGCCATCAAGAAACAAATCTTCCACGTACATGTAGTACAACAACGCCATCTGCACTTTGTTATTCTAACCACTAAAGTCTACAATAGCTTGACGCGATGCATCTAATTCCAAAATATTATCGTACTCAACATAGATAATACAATTTATAGTATTGGCTAATGCTTCAGCGAATCGCACATCTAATCTGACGCTACCGTGCTTAATCAAATTCCAATGAGTGCATTCGATAGCCGATAGGTCGGGAGTTAAATCAAACGCGAAAAGACAATAGCCATTAGTATATGATTCACGCGAGATTTGGTTACCCTCGTTAAGAAAATGTACGCCTGTTCCAGAAAATAACGTATGATAAGCATCGATCTATAATTTGCTAGCTCCGAAATTAGGTTATAGTGGTTTAGAAGGTATTTGTACACCGTCAACGTATAAGCATAGAAAATTTATATTAAAATGTTCAAAGTTAAACGGATTTAGAGCTCGATCGCCATTGAAAGCCTTATTGTCAACAAACCCGATTATAATTCATTTTGGCAGTTGACCTAATATTATATTATCCAAAGTTTCACCGTGAAAACCTGTATGCATTGTTACAGCTTTAACCTCAACCCTCGTGAGAGGATATTTCGCAGTTGTCTTTGAAAGTGATTGGGCGTGTGCTAGTAATATACCAGGGCTAATTTTGACTCGCCTAACTAAAAGATTAGCTTCGTCGATATGTACAGAGTAACAGCCCATAGGATCCATGAGACAAAAACTATCGCAGACCTTACTAATCGCACTCTTACCTCGACACCGTTTATTACTAATTTTTCTTGATTGAAGACGTCGCAGTGAAGATGGCCAATCATGTCAACTGATTTTGTTACCGACAGTAATTTGCGACATTGCACAAGGCTTGCATTTGCATCTTGATGGTCGTCCATTTTTCCAGCAGTATCGTTGTACCACAGCACACTCGTCAAATGCGAATTTTTTGCAGCAGGTCCATAATTTAATAAAGTTTCAAGGTACGCTCTGTAAGCGTACGCGTTTGTAGGCGGTGATACAGGTTTTTGATTAAAAAATACATCCACTTGATTAAATAAAGAATGCATAAAATTATTGACAGGACTGACTTTGAGTACCTGGTCTGTAACGGCTTGTGGTACGTCAACCGTAGTTTGTAGACTTACTCGCAGACTAAGCATCGTGTGAGCAAGATCAATATATTCTTCACCATTGCCCGGTAACACAAATTCTATAGGTGAGTCATCAGTTAAAGACGATATTGGTTTATATTGTATCCAGTGTGAATTTTCTATCGTTGTTTGAGTAGGAGGAATTTCAAACAGAAACAACTCCGACTTGAGACACTCGCACGAATGGGTGTGTAAAAATGCCATCTTATCTATCCAAAAATATCTCTCCTGGTTCTCTTCTTCTTTTGTTTCGTTTGTTTTCTCTTAGCCTTGCCTCTTTTCGAACTATTAGACTTGCGTTTTCTTGTTTCCTTTTTCTAGAGCTGCTCTTCTTCTTTTTACCTCTGTGATTTGTATCAGAGCCAGCGTCCATTCGCAACTGAAGTGGTAAGCGATAGCGTGGTAATTTATATCCAGACCCCTCCATTAGCTTATCCAATTTCTCCTCTGCTTTTCGTTTGAGAACTTCGCCAGTTTCTTTAAAGCGTTTGCGAATCGACTCTTTAAACGGAGTGTTTCGCTTGGTAACATCAGACATAATGTTCATACCAGTACGTACAGCCTCCTTCCCAACAGCTTTGGCTCCACGACTGAAAAGTGGGAGAACGCGACGGAAAATTCCAGCCAAAAATAAACCAATACCGCCGTGCCCCCTTTGGTAGGGGGATCCAACGTAAATATGTCCGAGCCCACCATTAATCCGTTGACCCCCACCAAACACCTCCCCTCCGCTATATCCACCGCCAACTTGCATGTTGAAGTATTCTTGGTAACGCTCCATCACTGTATTAAAAATGAGTTCTAGTCAAGTTTCTTGAAATGAAGTGTCACCGTCAGAGTACCGTAATCAAATGGGATCGCACGGCCACTTTGGTCCCTTATATCGATTTCGATTGTCTGAAATGAGTTGAATAATAAAGGTATGTACATGGATGGGGAGAAACTCTTGATTCTCGTACTACCATACATGTAATCATCGTCGATGTTTAACGATACTGCTCGCAGCAATCGCGATTGAACGTCACCTATTACGTAAGGTTCGCAAATATCGCTATAAATCATAAGCATGGATGGAAGCCCATTGGAGAGATGAGCAGGTCTATCACTTACTACTGATTCTTCATCTCTTATAAAAATACTATTCATGCTTTCGAATCCCAAAATTTTTTGCAACTTCTTAGATAAACAAAGTTGGTGACTGAATTCAAAGCAAGTTATCTTTGTACAAACTCTGTAGACTGTCACGTAACCACCGGGATCGACATCGAATTCCAAATGGCTCTCTATACAGTTTAAATTATTTAGCTTGCTTATTATAATGTTTATATCTCTGTAAATTCTTGGACGAACCAGCGACACTGTAGTACTAGCATTTTTTGTCGTTGTCTCTAGAGTCGAGTGTGGAATGAGATTAAGTGAAACTGTCCTCTCCTGTTGCTCGGAAAACACGTTTTGAAACGTCAGCGGAATTTGAACCTCCGTAAGCGCGACCGACCACGAACCTTGAAGACGTATCTGCTGAGGGAGCTGCGTAATGAAATGTGTCGTGGTATTTTCCGCAAAATAATTGATGCTACTGTTGCTCGGCAACACAATATAAAACTGATCTTTCATTTTAAAAAGTTTTATATATTCGTCAATTTATTCACTCTAACCCAGGAATTGAACTTATCGCTGTATCCTTTCCACTTTACAAAATATTCTTTAGACGAACCTTTGCCTCTAGTTTTCAAAATTTCATCAATTTCAAAAACGTCTGTAGTTAAATTTTTACGTACTCTGCACAATTCTTCGGCGTAGAAAAAACCGTCAATTTCCTCACCTGCCAAGTCTTCTAAATAATAAACTGCTGGCGGACGCGTCGTTGAGATTCGTGTAATTTTAAAAATCTAGTGTCCACCCACTCTCATATCCTTTAGCGAAAACGTTCTTTGCAGGACTGACGCGCACCAAGTCACCAACGAAGTATTTAAAAGTTTTAAAAACACGATTACCATATCGACGTTGTAAATTTTCACGAGCTTTGACTGCATTGTACAGTGTTACGACTGCTGGCACCATTTTTGTGGTCGAATGTTTGGTATGATTGTACGCCTCTACGATATTCTGCAAAACATCAACATACCTTCGAGTATTTTTGTGAGTAAAATACCGCCACGTTCTTTCTTTTATAGTTCTTATGAATCTTTCCACAATGGCAGCTTTTACATCTGGACGGCGTACCACTCTAAACGCTATACCGTGCTTTGAGAGATCTCTCTGCAACGCACCGCCGATAAATTCTTTACCTTTATAAGTTTAAAGACATATTGGTTTCCGTCCGTTACTTCTCGACAAAATACGCAGAAAAGCATCAGCGGCATTTCTCGAAGTTTTGTTCTTGACAGGTTCAGCCAATGCGTATTTGCTGAGAACATCGATAACGGTTAAAACGTAGCTGTAACCATCGTTGTAAGATTTTATAGATCTCATGTCCATCAAATCAGCTTCCCACACGTCGTCGAAATTGCGTACATTGTAATTACGTCTAGAAAAACAATTTTGAACAGGTCTATGCAAGTTATAAGCGTCTTGACTCTCAAGCCATTCAATAACACTTTGACGATCGTATTTTTTACGCCTAGCTCGCAAAAGTTTATCAGCACCAGTGTACGACGAAGGCCGATGTGCTTCGTAATAAAGTTTTTCAAACGTTTTATTCATTGTTCGAGATTATTATTTTGTCTATTTTCTTCTTATCCTTTGGTTTCTGTTCCTTCATCCTCTTATCCTTTTTTATTTGTCAACGCTTTGGTTTTTTATCTTTCTTGTCTCGTTTCCTGATAACATTCTTGATACGCGAAAAAAATTTTTCAAAAGTTATCTTGCTTACCATGCAGCAAGCTGTCATCATCGCGACTGTTCTTTCGTCAAACGGCGTTTCCTCGGCGAGCATGCGAGAGAAGGCATATCGCGCTAAAACTCGGTCGGCTTGACGATGGTCACTGTTCGAGTCAGCATAAGCTAGATCATGCTGTCGGCAGGCCTCATCTAACGGATTGATTCCTACGTCGCCACGTTCGATACGCTTTGCTAGCTTAGTTCTGGGTCCGCAAAATTTGTAATGCGGTACATGCATTTCAAACGGTAATAAATCAACGAGTGCATCTAGAACGCTGTTTTTCTCTTGTTCTTCTTCTTGAGAATTTATTAGCGCAGCCCGAATGTCTTGCTCATTCCGCGCCATGACAGTATTTCAGAGTGTGGTGGTGAGACCTTCTTTTTTTCAGCTGACTTCTTTTTTCTTCTTTTTTCGGGTTCCGTTGGATCTGATTCATCAGCGGCGCTGTCGCCGCTACTCTGAACTCTCAAAATAGGAACGGAAGGCGGTGTAGTAAAAGCACTATTTTCTAAATGCTCACTGGTCGGCGAGGGTCTGGTAACGTCGTTCCAAACACGTTTGTTACCTATAAACTCTTGGGGTACAATTGTTTGGCGAAGAGCGACAGCGTTTTAAAATGGCCTGCGTGTTCTCCGGACATGAACTCAATAGAAAATCTTTAGGGTATTCTTGTTCGTGAAGTGTATGTCGATAATAAACAATACAATTCTGTTCGAGAGTTAAAAAATGCAGTCCTGCAAGCATGGCGAGCGATTGATGTAAATACCATAAATAAATTGGTCGCCAGTATGCAGAGCCGTATTTTTGAATTAATAAAAAACAAAGGTGAGCCAACAAAGTATTAAAATTTATTTATTTTATGTATTAAATTATTCAAATTTGTATTATTTTGTTTAAAATTAATGTAAACTAATATTTTATAAATAATTAATGAAAATAAATAGAAGTATTACTCAGTTTAATAGCGAATTTTTATAGTGTTTCTATAGTTATGGGACGGCGAAATTAATGATAATTTGTTTATTTTTTAAATAAAGTGAATAAAAAAAATATTTTGAAGTCTTTTAATCCCTTGAAACAAATGATTTCGTTCAAATTTCATGTTTAAAATATGTTAAAGAAAGATTGGCCCGGTTATTATATCATTTGCAAGGTCTACGCTACGTTTATCGTGTTACAACTAGGTGTTTCTATAGTTTTGGAACGCACTGTATTCATGAATCATGTACCATTAGCTTCCAAAATCCGATAAAATACCGAAAATCTCATAAAAACCCATGAATCTGGAAATTTTTATGTAGGTTCATTTGCCATGATACAGAGAGGCTACGCGAACTGAGCCTTGAAGGCATAGCTTAGTGTGTGTGTGTGCGAATGTGCGTGCAGGTGTGCGTGTGCGTGTGTGCGGCCACTCGCAAATCTGCGGACCGTGTGGGGGGCTAACAGCTCTTTTGACGGTACAGCGGTGACCAATCAGCTCATCCTATGCTGCGCCTCCCGCGGTCATTAAAGTATCTTGTTGGGAGGCACAACCAATGAGCTGATTTTACACTGTGCCGTCACAGATCACGAGTGCTTTCTTTGAGCTGCTACACCAATGCCACTAGCTTTCCGGGGTGTGGTTCTTCGATGCGTCGGTAGCAGACGGATCGCGGATGTAACCGTATGGATAACTGACACAGTATTTGAAGCAGCTACTTCCAGCAGCCGACAGCCGACTTCCATCAGTTGACATCCGACTTCCGCCAGCCAACGGGCGACTTCCCGCTGGTCATCCGTTCCCCGAAAAGTGTGCCGCGTGTTCATCAGTAGACATTTTTACCTCACCGGGACGCCGCATCTTTTGTAATCTCGGTTTTAAATAATGTGCAGCTGCAACTCGATGTACTTGACATTTTCTAATTCATCAGCAAAATTCAACAGCGTCGTACGATTAAATAAAGGAGAAAAAACAATTTCAACTTTCTTTCCTCGAGAAAAATTGTTTCCCTATGTAATTCAATAGTCAAAATAATGTGCAGCTGCAACTCGATGTACGTGACGTTTCCTCATTAATCAGCAAAATTCCACAGTGTCGTACGATTACAATAAAGGAGAAAAAAAGTCGACGCGTTTCTCGTTCGGAAAACATGATGGGATACATGACAAAATGCAATTTCGACGACTGTAAGTTATGACTAATTCGAGGTAAGACGATATAATTCGCCAGCATAGAGTCCACGTGCGATGAGATCATCCGTGGCAAAGACGAATGGTCGACCGGCTGTCAGTCGCGTATATTGCCTTGTCGCGTGAACATATCCGTCGCAAAGTGCCATAAGTGTATTGTGAGGATTCTGAAGTGCGTCGTGTTCATCTCTTGTATCCCATGCAAATGTTGTGCGCAAGTACGTTATGTAGATCGTGATTCAACGCAAAAATTCGAGTGTACCGTTCCACAAGAGTGTCGCGAAAGTGTAATCTATGATGAAGCCGTGCGCGTGGGTGCTGATCACTCGCTGTGCAACACAGAGCGGCTATACACAACAGTTATAAAAAACCATAAAAAACACATGGATCTGAAATTTTTTTATGTGGGTACAGTTGCCATGGTACAGAGAGGCTATACACAAAAGTTATAAAATACACCATAAAAACTCCATAGACTCCCCATAAGACTACATATTCGTGAATCATATATCATTAACTTCCAAAATCCGATAAAATATCGAAAACCCCATAAAATCCCCCATAAAAACCATTAATCTGAAAATTTTTTATGTAGGTACCCTTGCCATGGTACAGAGAGGCTATACACAAAAGTTATAAAATACTCCATAAAAACCCCATAGACACTCCATAAGACTATATATTCATGAATCATGTACCATTATCTTCCAAAATCCGATAAAATATCCAAAACTCAATAAAAAACCCATGAATCTGAAAATTTTTTATGTAGGTACACTTGCCATGGTATAAAGAGGCTATATGCAAAAGTTATAAAATACACCTATATGTGTGTGTCTGTGTGCGTGGGTGTCTGCGTGTGTGTGCGCGCGTGCGTGTGTGTGTATGCTGGCGTCGTTGTGTGCGCGTGTGTGCCTGTGTGTACGTGCATGTGTGTGCTGGCGTCGGTGTGTGTGCGCGTGTGCATGTCCGTGTGTCTGTGTATGTGTGTGCGCGTGTGCGTGCGTGTGTGTGGGTGTTCTCTCCAAAATATGCTTCCGCACGCGTGCACATACACACACACACACACACACACACACATACGTGCACCGCTTTTATCCCCACCCCTCGCTATGCGTCGTCGAACTTCTTGACCTTGATCCCTGCTGGCGCCTGGAGTCAAGGTCAGGTTTGTTGTAACGGCCCATAGCGAGGGGTATACCGTTCTGTCCTGAGCACATAGCACCACCAGGTTCCAAGCAAAAAAAGCTGATGACGACGCTTCACGACAAGTATCGCTATGTGCTTCACTATCGAGCATTTGAACAGGCATTGAAACATGGCTTAGTTCTCGTCAAAGTACATTGACTTATACAGCGCAAAACGCAAGGAAGCCAAGAATGAGTTTGAAAAAATGCTTTTTAAACTTTTCAACAACGCTGTTTATGAAAAAACAATGGAAAATGAAAGAAAACGCGTTGACGTGAAGCTAGTCAGAAAATGGAAAGGACGCTATAGTGCTGAGGCTCTCATCACCAAACCAAATTTTCATAGCAGCGATATTTTTTATGAGGAGCTCGTTGCTGTACAATTGCTACGAACGGAGATCTGTATAAAAAAACCAATTTATATCGGCTTAACCGTATTGGATCTGTCAAAGACACTCGTATATAGATTCCATTATGATTACATGCGAGATCGCGTAGGAGACAACAGCAAACTATTATACACCGATATGGATAGTCTGATCTATGAAGTTACAGGTATTGACATGTACAACGTGATGCGGCGAGATATCCACGAGTTCGACACATCAGACTATCCGGAGGTCAATTCGTTGAACATGACACAAGCCCATCTTGTGTCGGAACTTGACAACGAGTTCGATGTATTTATGCCAAAGACAGTGTCGGAGGCTCTCGCCGAAGATGAACACTTCTTCATCAACCTCCAGGACGCAGACAACAAGTATGAACTTTTTATAGTATACAATGGTGGTTCTAGCGTTGAGTTTAGCGGCAAGTGATTGGAAGCATTGTGAAATAAATAGTTAATGTAAAATGTAAAAATTTTTATGTATTTCGAACATATTTGTAGTTATTGTAATATGTTTAAGTAATACGAATATAACATATATAGTTAACGTAAAATTAAGTATTGCGAACATATATATAGTTAAGCGCAAATGTATATAACTTTTGGAATTTATTTATTAATAAACAAACTCATTGTTTAACTTAAAAAAATTGTTTTTATTTATCCAATCTATATATTTTTACATGATAAAATATTACATATCTTTTTTTTCAATCCAACTATTATGTGAATTGTCAAAGCCAAGCCATTTTACAAAAATTTTACTTCCTTTTTTCTTAATTACTTTTTCTACGAGATAAATATCTGGATACTTGGCTTTGAGTAGTTCTTGCTCGTAGAAACCGCCTGAGACGGGCTGATCTTGATAGTCCTTCAGATGGTAAGTCGTGGGATTTGTAGCTGCTATACGTACAATTGTAAATATCTCTGTAGACCAATTGGGAGTATATCCTTTGTCAGATACTGCTTTAGCCTTGCTCACTCGAACTTTGTCACCAATTTTAAATTTGGGCTTAATCTTCTTAGTTATTTTACAGGCAAATTTCCGGAGTATACCTGTTTCGTTCCTGGCTGTTACATCTTTAGGTTTTACACCGATAGTACGATGTTTACGATTATTGTATGCGGTAAGTAAATCAGGTAAAATATCTAGCCACTTGTAATTGCCTCTCAAACTGAATTTTTTCCACATTGCACTTTTCAGTGTGCGATTAAAACGTTCACGTATTGATGCTTTTAGATTGCTATAGGTCGAGTACAATTTAATTTTGTACGTGTTTATAAGTTTTTGAAAATCTGTGTTATAAAATTCTTTGCCTCGATCAGTATGGAGATTTTTTGGTACTCTGCCTTTAACCAGCACAGATTTCATAGCTTCTGAGACATCTTTGCCTGTTTTTCTCTTTACAGGAATGGCCCATGCGTATTTGGAGAAAATGTCGATTATAGTGAGCAAGTATCTATAGCCCTTATTCTCTTGAGCATATGCAATCATTTCGACGAGATCTGCTTGCCAAGTCTCGTCCAAACCACGCACGTCAAAGTTTCGACGTGTATAGTTGCGTCTTGCAGGTTTGTGCAGTTCTTCAACTAGTGTTTCGTGTTCCATGCTTCTGGAATTACTGATTGATTAGCTGTGCCATAGCCTCTTTTATAGACAAAATGTCACCTTTTATTTGAGATAACTGTACATCAAGTTCATCTCTATGATTATTAACTATTATATCCAAATCATCCAGACTACTTCTAAGTCTCGTAGTTATATCAATCATTCCTCGAATTTCTATTTGAATGATATTTCGTAGAGTCTCTAAATTTACAACATCGCTCGGTTGTTAAGGATCGGCAACATTCCATAATTTTTTATTTTCTATGTCATAGTGGCCGTCAGTCGTGACTTTAAAGTCAACATCAGGTGGCCCTCGACTATCTTCGGTTTTTCCAAGGTTACGTGCAAACACGTCAACGCTCATTTTAAGAATGAGTCGTATATTCGTGTGCGCTTAATATATATAGCCCGCTTCGCGCAGTTCTTCAATTATAGAGTGTATCTCGTTTATGTGACTTGGATTTCTGGCAAATCTTTCAGCTGTTCGCTTTTTTGCAATTTTATAACGGGGTAATGAGCCATCTTTAATCGGTTCTCCGGTAATTGTTTTCGAGGTCATATTAAACATCGGAGCAATAATATTATTAAATTTATTACTATTATGAACACGAATACTTTCGTTCTTGTCATACCGCTTTTTATGAGCAGACTAAATTTTTGCAATACTAAAATTTTGCGATAATTTTTTAAATCACCTGGACTTACATTATTTTTATTTGGTAGTTTCGCTATGAGTAATTCGAGTAATCCTGTAGTTTTCGGGTATCCTATTCCATTAACTTTAATTTTATTATTATAAAAGATAATCGGTAAATTACCAATAAATAATTCACCTTTTTCATTTCGTACTCCATAAATTTTGTCAAGATACTGAGTTTGATTGAGCTTGAGGGCTTTGATATACAAATCAGAGTCATCAGCATCATTATCGCTACCTACTATTTCGAAAGATGTCTCGCGGGTATTCTGTAGAGTATCATCAAACTCATCACTCTCATTCTGTTTTACGCTACTTTGTTCGACTGTGTTATGTTCAACACTACTTTGTTCAATAGTCTTATTTTTCTGAGCTACAAGTTTTTGAAGCGGATTAACTATTGGTTTGAAAGTTTCACTTAAAATCTTTTCGGCATTGTCTTTCTCAAATTTTAATATTCTACATTTGCGTTTAATCGCATTTCGTGCCTTAACAAGTTGACGAAGCACATTTTTTTCTCGTTGAAAGTCGGCCATGGTGTCGGTTCAATGTTCAGTCAGAAACTGTTGATTGTTATCTCTGTGCATGCTATATTTATAACAAAATTATCAAAGCCCTTGCGAAATCTACCATCATTTATTCCTCTATCTTTATCGATGACTAGAAAACCATGCTTATCATCTCTCCAACACCTAGAGCATAATTCTTTAAAATGTATATAAGACATATCGGTATTTACGTGATCGTCATAGATATGCTTTAGAATTACTTCATGCTGTCTAAAAATAGCAAGTAAGTTTACATTATCTCTGACAAGATGTTTTGGAACGTGAGCATAAGTTTGGCATAGATAAAAACAATCAACCTTTTTATGTCTGCCCATGCAGAAGTAGGCTCTAACATTATCCTGTTTCTCGCAAGCAATATCATCAAATATCATGATAGAGTTTGGAAGGGCGTGATCGGGGTCGACAACTGCATCGTGCTCGCTGAACGGAAAATATTGCACACCTTCTATAGGTTCTAAAATTTCATTTAAAAATTTATATTTTGGCTGATTGAGAGACTTTGAGTAGACGTATACGTTTTCAAATCTAACGCCATTAGGGTGTGTTATGAGAGCAAGTAGACTATTTGTTTTTCCGCAATTTGATGGGCCGCAGAAGACGGCTCGTATACTATCAGGAAATAGATCGCCGTGTCGCTTTTCTCTTTTATCATGTTCTACGAGTGCATCAAAATTTTCTATTGGTAGCTTTACTGTTTGCTCTTTAAAGTTCATGATCTTTACTCTATATATATATATATATATGAAAACCAAATCACGAGTGACTGCTGTGAGTATAAATAGCGGCCTTATATAGCTTTCATCATCAGATGTCTGTTGACTTTCGAAGAGTGATGATTACTCACAAACGCAGACACGGTTTAGTTAACAAAATTATCAATAAACTTTCATTTGAGCTTCACATACCCGGTTATCAGTATTGCGGTCCAGGTACTAAGTTGGCAAAACGTTTAGCAAAAGGAGATCTTGGAATTAATCCCCTAGACGTTGCTTGTAAAGAGCACGATATAGCTTATTCTAAAAATCGTGAAAACGTTCAAGCGAGAAACGCCGCAGATAAAATTTTAGCTGAGAAAGCTTGGAATCGAGTTAAATCAAAAGACGCTAATTTTGGTAAAAAAGCGGCTGCATACACCATAACTAATACTATGAAATTAAAATCTAGATTCGGTATGGGTTTGAAGAAGAAAAGTAAAAAAGAGAAAGCGAAAGAACGCTAAAAAATCTAAATTGGGAATGGGTTTAAAAGCTAAGAAGAGAAACCAAGTTCCCTTGAAAAAAATTATCAAAGCTGGTGCTTTTAAATCAATGCCAAGTAACTGCGCTCTAACAGTTATACGATCAGCTTTGAAAAAAGCTCGGAGTGCTGTTAAAAAAGCTGGAGGTAAAAAGAATATTAAAATTCCACGTATTTGACCAGTCCCTGTAAAAACAGGAGGGGTATTGCCATTTCTCATACCTCTATTTGCAGGCTTGAGTGCAACTGGCGCTCTAGCTGGTGGAGCTGCTGGAACAGTGAAGGCCGTAAACGATGCAAAAGCCGATAAGCAGCAGTTGGAAGAAAATAAAAGACAGAACAAAACTATGGAAAGTGTAACGTTGGGCAATGGTTTGTATCTTAAGCCGCATAAAGTTGGATTAGGTCTTCATTTAAAAAAAAAAAAAAGTTCGTCCAAATAAAATTACCTCAGCGCGCACTTACCAATATTAACATATTAAAATATGCAAAACTTTTAAAAATACCTAATTTTCGGAGAGTATTTATGAGAAATGCATTACCAGCTTCTGGACCGCGCTATAGTGAATCCGCTATAGTTAATCTAAATGATGCTAGCGGCCCTGGAACACACTGGGTTGCATATAGAAAAAGAGGTAAAAATGTTGTATATTTCGATATTTTTGGTGATCTCCGCCCTCCGTTAGATTTAATATTATATCTCGGGGTTGACAAAGTTAAATATAATCATGAAAAATATCAAGATTTTGACACATATAATTGCGGATATCTCTGTCTAAAATTCTTGTGCGGGGCTATATGAGGAGAGGTGAGGGAAGCATTGCATCACTTTCAGGTACGTTTCCTACACTAGAAACACAGTATTTTCCACCAATCGAGCTATCGCCAAACAAAAATTACGTTTTAGGGCTTGTAGAACTTTTAACGTTTAATTCAATCCCGAATATAGACATTAACAACAATAAGTTTTACGTAGGTGAAAGCCTTTATACTTTACCAGTAGGAAGTTACGAAATTGAGCATATTGACAAATAATACTCTTCGCTGTACAATCAAGTGTAGCCTACCTATAGATTTTCGACCCGAAGATTCTCTCGGTCGTCTACTGGGTTTCACCAGACGTATTCTCGAACCGAACGTTGTCCATAATTCAGATTTACCTGTTACAATTCTAAAAATCAACGCTTTGAGAGTCGAGTGTAATATAACTTCGGGAGCATACATAAACGATAAAAAAGTACACACGTTACACGAGTTTTTTCCTGCAGTACCTTCAGGATATAAAATAATCGAAGTTCCCTCACACGTCATTTACATTCCGATTGCCGTTAAGCGTATAGATCATTTACAAGAACGCATCATCAATCAAGACGGAAATTTAGTAAATTTTCGCGGAGAAGTTATAACTATAAGATTGCATATTCGACAATCATAATGAGAATCGTTTATAACAAAAACTATATAAGCAGAGGAATATGCCCACCACACCTCAGTCATCAACCAACTGTGAAGGCGCTAACAAGTCAGAGCATACAAATACTAAATAGTCTAGAATTAAAAGTAGTACTTGGTGGAAGATAACTTGTATCATGTTTTGCTGTTTGCAACGAAATGGAAGAAATTCTAAGCATACAAACACCTGTAACTTTCGATGAATCCGTAGCGCACTACGAGGTTCACGCTCACCAACCGTATACAACATCATTCAACAACAGCGATGAAATACGCATATCTATTCAACATCAAGATTTATGTCTCTTACCTTCCCGCAGTGCAATACATATTTGCGGGCGATTGGTTAAAACTAATAATACTCCCACTACAAATACAAAACTTGTGAATAATGCCATTTGCCACTTGTTTGAAGAAATCAGATATGAGTTGAACGCCATTGAGATAGACAAGTGCAAAAATGTTGGCTTACCCACTCTCATGAAAGGCTGAGTATCACTCAATCCGACTCAGAGTTTCATCATTGAAAATGCGGGCTGGATCTATGTAGAAGAAACACAGAATATTGTTGATAATACTGGTTACTTTAATGTATCGATTCCATTGAGCCTAATTTTTGGCTTCGCAGAGGACTATCGTAAAATTGTAGTAAATGCAAAGCATGAACTCGTTCTCATGAGATCAAGAAACGACTTAAACGCCGTTAAACAAACAGCTATAAGAGTAGACGATGCAGAGGATTATGAGCACTTTAATGTTGAAATAACTAGAATCGAATGGCTTATGCCATACGTAGTTGCATCGAACTCTAACAAAATTCGCCTACTAGATTTTGTTGGGAAAGGTCGTCTTATTGCCATGAGTTTTCGCACGTGGGAATTGTACGAGTATCCACTACTTCCGATTACGTCGAGGCAGGTGTGGACTGTAAAAACATCAAATCAACTTGAAAAATCACGCTTTGTCATCTTAGGTTTTCAAACTAATCGAAAAGATCGAAGAGCTACAAATGCTAGTCAGTTCGATCATTGCAATCTGACAAATGTAAAGCTTTTTCTCAATTCTCAGCCATATCCCTATGGTAATCTTAACCTCGATGTGAATCGTAATCAATTTACCATGCTCTACGATATGTACGCTAATTTTCAAAATTCCTACTATAGTAAAGATCCAGAACCTATGTTGAAAAGTCGCAATATCTCACTTACATGCCTCTAATAGTAATAGACTGCTCAAAACAAAACGAGTCCTTAAAGAGCACCCCTGTAGACATTCGTCTGGAACTTTAGCCTACTGCTTGATCTTGCACGATCGCAAAGTTCAATATAGTCCCGTAAGCGGCGACGTGCAGAAACTTTAAGGAGCATATAAGGCGAGCGAGCCTTCGGCTCCTTGTCATTCGCCATTTGGAATTCGAAGCGAAAATTTTGTACAGCATGGACTACGTAGTGGATATGCAGGGCTTTAAAAGGCCTGGCAATGATTTCGTTCTAAAAGAGTTGGCTTTCGTGTCTCTCAAAGATGACGACACACCAGTAGTGCTACTCTTTAAACCACCGTTTTCTTGGAGAAGACTAACAGACAAGTACAAACGTGAGAATTTGTGGTTAGCATTTTGCTACCATGGACTATCGTGGAATGGTGGTGATTATGATTACGCTAAAATCGGAAAAATACTTCAAGATGCGTTGAAAGATGCTAAAAGAATTTTCATCATTGGTGAAATAAAAAAGTTGTGGTTAGAACGTTTTAAGTTTAATGTTACCGATATCACGGAAATGGGCTATTCATCTTTCGACTACCCAAGATCAGTGACTACAATTAATAACACCATAATGGAGCGTGTAAAACTACTTGTGCCCTGTACAACGTAAAGCGCATGAAGCAATTTTACCGCAAGGATCCCAATATGGAGTGGGAAGACGTTATGGAGTGGAAAGATATTTTGACTGAAGAATAAAATTTGAGGGGTAATGGAGAGGTCGATAGACAGGTAGAATCTCACAGGATAGGAGCGGGGTGGGGCTCTTATCCACCTTCAAATTTTATATAGTTGTCCGCTAAATGGTTGCAGTACTCTCGCAAGCAGTCAGTCGAAATTTTCATTATATATAAGGTTATAAGCATACAGTTTCCTTTCATCAAAATGGGTCAAACAGATCGACTATTGCTCTTCAGCAACAGCAACAACAACAAAACAATGACAAGAAAAAGTTGCAGTGGAAAAAATGTACGGAAAAATTTTCCACAAACACCCATTCTTTGTCTGAGCGACATGGTTACAAAAAGTTTTGAAAATTTACTAAGCTAGAAAACTGCTGGTCGAGTGCTGCAGGCTGTCGGACCGCTCGCCACCGACTGTTGGCCATAACGTCGTTTATTTTTTAATACCTTCCTGAATACATAATCAACACGTCTTTCAGCTACAATCAATTAGCTCTTTTCAGGGCTCAATATTTTCAAAACGAACACAAAATATTCATTTTGGTTGAAATATTTATATGAACGTAGATATTTCTCCACTAGCACGGACCTCGAAGAGTGGCCGCAGTGCTCCGAGGGACTTATAATTTTTTTCGAAAGCAAAACTTTGAAATCCTTCCTTAGCGCGGACCTTGATAAATAAAGAAAGAATATAAACTTAAAATCGAGAGCGAGTGGCCTTGAACGCGAATTTCTTAACTTCGAAATTTCTCCGTTAGCGTGGACCACTGAGAGAGGCCTCATGTCCCCGAGCTGTAACGAAACCAAAAATTCATTACGAGAGCGAGTGGCCTTGAACGCGTAACAGTGGCAGAGCGGTAACGTTGGAAAACAGATAGCTCCGTAGCAGAGCGGTAACGAAGCCGCTCCGCAATCTGAGGGTCGCGGGTTCGCGCCCACCCTTAGGAGATTTTTTTTCGGTAAAAAATTTATATTCTTTCGAGAGCGTGTGGCCTTGAACGTAAATTTCTTAACTTTGAAATTTCTTCGTTAGCGAAGCGCAAACCTTACGCGATAAACAAAGAAGAACGCGAATTTCTTAACTTTGAAATTTCTCTGTTAGCGCGGACCACTGAAGTCTCATATAAATTCATTCCGAAAAGATAAACTGTGAAAGCGCGGACCTTTTCGATAAATAAAGAAGAACGCGAATTTCTTAACTAGCGGTTTTGGCTCAAAATGTAAATTATTGGCTCTCGTAAAATTACGGGGTGAGCCGGAAACCCTGGGCCGGTTCTGGCTCAAGATGTGGGTTATTGAGCCTCGTACAATTGCGGGGTGAGCCAGAAACCCTAGGCCGGTTCTGGCTCAAAATGTGGGTTATTGGCCCTCGTACAATTACGGGGTCAGCCAGAAACCCTAGGCCGGTTCTGGCTCAAGATGTGGGTTATTGGCCCTTGTACAATTACGGGGTGAGCCAGAAACCCTAGGCCGGGTCTGGCTCAAATAGGTCACGACCCGTTTGAGCCAGAACCGGCCTAGCTTACCTACTTTTCACCCCACTTATAATCAACAAACAATAAGTGGGGCATACAAAAACACATACATACGAGATGGAAAAATTGGCGATCTACCTCTGTTAGTTACGTTTTTGGCGATTGAAAATATTTAAAAATTTTTTTAACCTTGAAAATGACCTTGAAAATTTTTGAAAAAAATTTAGGTAATTTTTCATTTCCCTAAAATTAAATTAAAGTAAGTTTTTCATTTACTATTACCTCGATTTTTTCAAATTTTTCGCATTACTCCTCTTTGAAAGAAAAGGCAGCGTAAAAAATGGTATTAGGGTGAGCATTTAGGTGAGCTTAGGGTGGTACGTAGGGGCACAGATTGGGGTCGAAATGGCTGATCACTTTTTCTTTCATGTCCAAACCTAGTTTTACTGCATTTCTTCGAATCGCAGACTAAGGGCATTCCGCCATGCTTAATGGAGGACACCCTTTAGCTTCTTATAATGTTACAAGAAGTAATTTTTTTTAGTTATAAGACTTAGAAATTTTGTAAGAGGTTGTGGAATTTTTTTTTGTTACGTGGGAATGGGGACATCATCGCCAGAACGTCGCCTCTTCTGACTGTCGCTGTCTTTGTCTCAACTGTTCTTGATGGTAGCTGCTAATGTCGAGTAGCGCCGGCACGAGGTTTGTTGAACATAGTTTCTGTTTTCTTTCGATCAATAATGATCTTATAATCGTATTTCAATGTTACTTGTATGTTACATGTCTTCTGCTGTTTATTGTCGTCGAGAAAATTGTAAATATACCGCACGTCGTAGATACAATACCAGTATAAATAAAATACTGTTAATATACACATCTTAATAACTTTTTATTAATAAAGTTTTTTTTTCTAATAAAATTATCATTACCTCAATTTGTTAACCTGTTATAAATAAAATTTTATTACTACAATTGTATATTAAAATAAAGTATCACTGTTGAAGTAGCCATTAAATGAACGCATTTATTTATCTGGTTGATATTTTCACCACTATATTGAAAAAATTTAATATTTCGCAGCTGCAAATCAGCTGTGAAATCAGCTGCAATATGCAGCCGAAATCGTAGTTGATTTCGCAGCTGAGTTCGCAGCTGAGTTTATTAGCAGGGGCTGTTTCACACACACACACACACACACGCGCGTGCGCACGCACGCACGCACGCACGCACGCCCGCACGCACCCACACACACGCACGTACCCACACACATACGGACGCCCGCACGCATGCCCGCACGCACACACCCACACACACACGCACGCCCGCACACACCCACACACACACGCACACACACACACGCACCCACACACACACACGCACCCACACACACACGCACCCACACGAATACGCACATGTAGCTTTGGTGAGCATGGACTCGTCTGGAGCAATGGACCTCAACATAAAATACTGCAATCGGAATCCACAGTTGGGCTGACACCGTGCATTACCGGTGATGATCCAGCCGAGTCAGGTAGATATATATATACTAGGGGAGCTCACCCCCTGCTCACTCCGATCGCCAACCCCCATTTTTAGTGTTAATTCTTAAACAAAAAATATTATAGCAACAACTAATACAACTGAAAATCGTTTTTTAAAATATGTGTAAACTGTATTTTGTTTCTAAAAATGGTTTTTTTTTTTTCTAAATTTGCTAGATATGCTCGAATATTCATTCAGTGAATAATCACAAAAATTTGGATCAAATAAATATGGAAAGTTATTTAAGTTTTAATTATATATAAAAATTGATTATTATAAAAAATATAATAATGTGATATAAAATTAATCTTATAATTGTAGTTGCGGATTATATTTCATATGAATTGTAACGGGCTAAAAGCTGTCCTCGGTGCGCTATATCTCAACGCGGACTTGCCGATGAACGGCGCAGCAATTGACAGGCGCGAGCACTTACTCGTGCCAACCCTCGACGATTAGCGGCCCGTCAGCTCCATGCTGTTGCTCGCCGTCGGCTGCTTTCAGCAGCAGCCGCGCCTTTTCGACCCGTTGCAACGCGCGACTTCGTCGTCGCGCTCTCTCTCTCTCGAGCGTGCTGCCCCAGCTGCTCAGTTATCACGCGAGTACTACGTACTCGCGACCGCGGAGGCCGGCGGTATTCTTCACCGTGCCACCGAATAGGGAATTGAAAGTAGGATGCGTGAAATAATACGCGAACAAGTAAAAGCAAAGAATTATCTTTATTGCCCCAGGAGGCTGTTCACTATTTACACGAGCGGCGCGTACTCTAGGTACGCGCCGATTCGGGTGGTGCGCCCGCGCACGCGAAGTACGTGCGTGCTCTGTCGCACACCCGTACGCGCAAAAGCGGCTCGCGCCACGTCGGCCGATCGCCGCGCACGATCGGCGCTCACGCGCGCGTCGGCGGCCTCGCTCGCTCGCCCGTCTCCGCTTCCTGGACGCTCGTCGTCCGCGGGGGAAGCGCGCGCTCACCTGGCCAGGACTTACCTCCTCAGTTGCAGCGAGAAGGCGCGGTTGAACGCGCTCGGCGGTGCCTGCTGCAGCGCGTCGATATGTCTCTCTCTCTCTCTCCTTCTTCGCTGCTACGGGCCTCGCCTTTCTCCCTCTCTCTCTCTCTCTCGCTCCTGCGAGTCTCGGCCGCGATGCTCTCTCTCACTCGCTCCCGTGAGTGAGCTCGGCCGCGCTGCTCTCTCTCGCTCTTTCGCTGCCTCGGTCGAGTGTGGCTCTCTCTCCCTCTCCCTCAACCACCGGCGAACGAGGTTCTCGGAGCCGTGCTGCGTCTCTCTTTCTCACTCTCGTGCACTACACTGCACCCACTTCGCGATCCTCGTGCACTTCACTTCGACTCTCTCTCTCTCTCTTTCTCTCTCTCTCTCTCTCTCTCTCTCTCTCTCTCTCGGGGGACGAGCAGCTGCCTCAGCTACAGCAGAAGCGATACTGCCGGGCTCTGTCTCTCGCTCTCCTTCCCCCTCGCGCAAGGTTGTCGCGAGTTTTCATTTCGGGGCTCATTGTGTGTCGTAGTTGCGCTCGGTACTTTTCGCACAGCTACACGTGCGAGCAACTACACATACACACGCAAGCCCCCGGAGAAATACGAGGACAAGCCCGACTCTGTTTGCGAGTCCTCATGCCGCAATTGTCGGCCTTGCCTTCTCCAAGGCCGCTGTATGTTTATGTTTTCGGTCAACTATCTGTGTGTATACCGTGCGTCGGAGATCGGCTCGATCCGAGCTCCGTGTTCGCGCACATACACACACACAGACGCGCCTGCCGTTACAGAATATAAATATTGATAATAATGAATAATGATAACCCCCTATTAAATAATATCATGAAACATTTATTTTTTCTTTTAAATTTTCTGTATTGTTTTTTGAAAAAATTATTCTTAACATTTATTAATTTTTAAAATATTAGGTATATTTATATTTAACAAAATAATGCATAATATATATGTAGTTCATTATGTCAGCTTTGATATTATTTGTTATTTATTGATTATAAACTAATTTTTCTGCAAAATCCAGTAATATTTTAATTCTTGTCCACCATTTTGAATTTTCAAAATATGAGTTCAGATTCGTAATCAGCGAATCCAGATACCTTCTATATACAATTTTCGGCAAAAACTGGTAATATTTCAATTTTTTGCCGCCATTTTGTATTTACAAAATCTGAGTTCAGATTCCTAATCAGCGAATCCGGAAACCCACAATATACAATTTTTAGCAAATTCCGGTAAAATTTCAATTTTTGGCTGACATCTTGGGTCCACTATTTGGAAGATTCAAAATCTGAGTTCAGATTCGTAATCATCGAATCCAGAAATTCCGCACATACATTTTTCAGCAAGGTCCAGTAATAGTTCAATATTTGACCGCCATCATCAATCCGTCATATTGAATTTTCATAATCTGAATTCAGATTCCTAATCAGCGAATCCAGTAAAACCCTATATACAATTTTCAGCAAAACTCAGTAATATTTCAATATTTGGCAGGCATCTTCGATCCGTTATATTGAATTTTCATAATCTGAATTCAGATTCGTCATCATGCGAATCCAGAAACCCCCCATATACAATTGCAAAATTCAGCAATATTTCAATATTTGGCCGCCATTTTGATTTGGCAAAATATGAGTTCAGATTCGTAATCAGCGAATCCAGAAAGTCCGTATATACAATTTTCAGCAAATTTCAGTAATATTTGAATATATGGCTACCATCTTCGATCCGCCATTTTGAATTCTCAAAATCTGAGTACAGATTCCTAATCAGCGAATTCGGAAACCCTTTATATATAACTTTTAGCAAAATCGAGTAAAATTTCAATTTTTGGTAGCCATCTTGGATCCGTCAGTTTTAATTTTCTAAATCTGAGTTCAGATTCGTAACTAGCGAATCCAGTAACACTCTATATACAATTTTCAGCAAAATGCAATAATATTTTAATATTTAGGCGCCATCTTCGATCCGCCATTTTGAATTTTTATAAGCTGAATTCAGATTCTTCATCATGCGAATCCAGAAATCCCCCATATACAATTGCAAAATTCAGCAATGTTTCAATATTTGACCGCTATTTTAATTGGCAAAATATGAGTTCAAATTCGTAATCAGCGAATCCAGATACCCCTATATACAATTTTCAGCATAATCCAGTAATATTTCAAGTTTTGTCCGCCATTTTGTATTTACAAAATCTGCGTTCAGATTCCTAATCAGAGAATCCGGAAACCCATAATATACAATTTTCAGCAAAATCCATTAATATTTGAATATTTGGCCTCTATCTTCGATCCGCCATTTTGAATTCTGAAAATCTGAGATCAGATTCCTAATCATCGAATCCAGAAATCCCATACATACATTTTTCAGCAAGATCCAGTAATATTTCAATATTTGGCCTCCATCATCGATCCGCCATTTTGAATTCTCAAAATCTGATTACTGATTCATTACCAGCGAATCCGGAAACACACTATATAAAATCTTTAGCATAATATGAGGAATGGATTAAATATGGTGGAATAGGTGGAGGGGTAGGTGGAGGAGTAAGTGGTGGGGCAGGTGGAAGGGTCGGTGGAGGGGGCGTGGAGGGGACGTGGAGGGGTGGAGGGGGTGGAGGGGCAGACACCTTTTAAAATAACGTAAAATTTGAAAGATTTCATCGTAAAAAGTAGAGGGGGAGTGGAGGGGAAGTGGAAGGGTGGAGGGGTTGGAGAGGGGCGGAGGGGGTAGGTACCCATTTTGAGCCTTTCAACTATATAATATAGGAAGATATATGTATATTTATATATATATATATATATATATATATATATCTTACTATACTGTACAGTTGTAAGCTCAATTAAGATGCTAACCCTCCGCATCCCTCCGCATCCCTCCGCATCCCTCGGCATACTTTCGCATCCCTCCGCGTCCCTTTGCATCCCTCCGCGTCCGTTCTCAAAGTCCCCTCCACAAAATAACGTAAAATTCACTGTTTTTTGCGTTATTTGGGGTCTGCCTTGTCCCACCGCATTGTCCCTCCGCGTCCCTCCGCGTCGCTCCGCATTGAAAACTGCAAAATGAAAACTATCCCCCCGCGATCCTCTGCATCCCTCAGCATTGTCCCTTTGCGTTGTCCCTCCGCAAAATGAAAACTATCCCCCCGCGTTCCTCCCTGTCCTTTCACGTCCCTGTGACTTAAGGTGGTTCCCTGGGTAAGAGAGAGACAGACAGCTTTGAGCGAGAGAGATAGAGCGTGCACGCTGGCGCGCTGAGCGTACATAACCCTCGAAACATATCGGTAACAAAGCGGTATTTTTAAGACGCTCTATTTCAATAATGAAACGATGAATCTACTTCATTCTTGCGCGAAAATATTCCTTATTATATATTCTATGTGCACATAAAATTCCAAGTCTGACTTGATGAAGCTCGTTGCTTAGATATTGTTGTAAACAGATACATAACACGACAGTTTCGATATATATATATATATATATCGAAACTGTCGTGTTATGTATCTGTTTACAACAATATCTAAGCAACGAGCTTCATCAAGTCAGACTTGGAATTTTATGTGCACATAGAATATATAATAAGGAATATTTTCGCGCAAGAATGAGTAGATTCATCGTTTCATTATTGAAATAGATATATATATATATATATATATATATATATATATATATATATATATATATATATATATATATATATATATATATATATATATATATATATATATATATATATATATATATATATATATATATATATATATATATATATATATATATATATATATATATATATATATATATATATATATATATATATATATATATATATATATATATATATATATATATATATATATATATATATATATATATATATATATATATATATATATATATATATATATATATATATATATATATATATATATATATATATATATATATATATATATATATATATATATATATATATATATATATATATATAACCGATTTCACCGACGGACATTTCATTTCATCGAAAAGACTTTTCACCGACGGACTTTTAACCGACAACTATTTCACAGAAAACTCATTTCATCGAAAAGACATTTCACCGACGAACATTTCAATAGTAGGACATTTCTTCGAAAAGACATTTTATTGAAATATGATTATTTAATTAATATTATTAATATTATTTCTTTAGTCACTTGCCATAGGGAACTATACAAGCGTACTATGCATGTACTACTATGTAGTGTGTCTTTTTAATGAAATATCTTATCGATGTAATATTCGTCGGTCAAATGTCTTTTCGATGAAATTATTTTTCGGTGAAATATTCGTTGGTGAAACGTCCGTCGGTGAAATGTCTTTTCGATGAAATGTCTTTCGGTGAAATGTCCGTCGGTGAAATAGCTTTAGGTGAAGTGTCATGTAACCATATATAGATATATCTCCCATGTAATCCGTGTAACTTTACACAGCAATTACTCAGAAGCCAAACGATAAAATGCTCTGAAATTTGGATATGACATTCGTTATGTCTTTATTGACCTACGTGTGTAATTCCAAGTATGTGTTGAATCAACTCTGATCTCCAGGAAACCACCTTAAATAAAACTTGATTGACTAAGTAAGAAAAAAAGCATTGTATTTTTTCATATTATTAGAAGGGGGATTTTTTTTAACGAAGTCTTCGTTATAACGGGCGAATAAAAAGCCTATATCTTTTGATTTATTTTTCTTTTATTTTTGCTTAAGGAGGATAGATCCCTCTCAGCGTGCAGGAAAGGAGGAAAGTTTCCCCTCGCACCGCGCGCGCCGCTCCGCTTACCGCGCACCCCCCTCGCAGCCAACGAACTCGATCGTTTGTTTATGTTTTGCCGCAGTACTCAGTATCGAGGTCTATAAACGTACGAATCGACTTCGTACAAACATTCTCCTGTATATTTGCTATATTGCAAATAGTTTTTTGGATCATTCTTATATTTTGTATAGAATCGCATCCTAAGTATTTTGTGTTTTAGTAAAGGTACTTCCATAAGAACCCGTGTATAAAAGTTGATCTTTTAAGTTCAATAATTTCATAACCGAGTTGACAAACGATATGAAAATCCTCACACTTATAGAAAATCAATCAAAGAACAACATATTAAATTTTTGGAATGATCTTATATTATTCATTTTGGTATCGAACCTCCTTAAATAGTGAACATTTTCACTTGCAACATTTAAATGGAAACTCGCGCTATATTCTGCGAGCGCACTGCGAAGGAGCAGCAGACGTTCAAAAAAGTAGCAGGAGTTCCAGAAACATCAAATCGACGGCGCGTTGCCATCTACAGGAACGCTTTGCCCTAGGCATAAACAATATTAAATTCGTTATATGTTCGTGTGGACTGTTAGTGGTACAGTATCCTCTTGACATAACCTAATTAGTAAGGAAATATTCGAAGATATGTTTACAAAATTAAATAAAGATCAAAAATTTATTTTCAAGGAACTTATAAAAAATATAAATAAAATCAATTTTATAGATGGTCCTGGAGGTTCGAGTAAAACATTTGTATATAAAACTTTAATTTATTATTTTCTATCAAAAGGAAAAAATATTATATCAATGGCTTGGACTGGTATAGCGTCTATTCTCTTATCCAAAGGAATGACTACTCATAGAACCTTTAGATTGGCATTAGATTTAAATAGTATGGAAAATTTTTGTTTTAAAAATAGAATCAGATAAAAAGAAATTAAGAGAAACGGAAGTCACAATCTGGGATGAAGCATCTATGATACCCAAAAATGCTTTAGAAATTATTGACAGATCTTCAAGCGATTTTTGTACAAACGATTTACCTTTTGGGGAAAAATTAATAATTTTAGAAGGTGATTTTCACAAATACTCCCAGTAATGAAACACGGATTTAGAAGCGCTATAATTGAAGACACTATTAAATATTCTGAACTTTGGCCTTTATTTAAAATTTTCAAATTAAAACACAATATTCGTTCTCAGAATAATGAATTCTCGAAATTATTATAACAAATTGGAGACGGTAATATAAATCCTTTTATAATACCTAATAATTGGAGAACTAACGATGTTTGCTTACAAATTTATAAAAATATTAATAAAATAAATGATTATGATCGTGTTATTTTAGCACCTCATAATGAAGAAATTAAATTTTTGAATGAAAAAATGTTAATGTTATTAAATGGTGATAAAAAGACTTATTATAGTACAGATTATGCGACTCATAAAAGTGTTGATCAAAGTGATAACAGCATTCATATACTTTTTCCAATAGAAACATTAAACAATATTTATGAAGGTTTGCCATCTCATAAATTAGATTTAAAAATTAATGCTATTGTTATGTTAATTAGAAATTTGAGTATACACGAAGGTTTGTGTAACGGTACTAAACTTAAAATAACCAAATTATTTAAATATAATATTGAAGCGGAAATATTAACAGGAGAAAAAGTAGGTAATAGAGTTTTTATTCCTAGAATTACATTAAATACAGGAGAATATTCTTCATTACCTTTTATTCTTTATAGAAAACAGTTTCCTTTAACATTAGTATTTTGCATGACCATTAATAAATCTCAGGGACAAAGTTTTAATTATGTAGGGTTATACATCAAAAGGCAATTATTCTCACACGGTCAATTATATGCTGCTTTATCAAGGTGTAGAAATCCAGATAACATATATATACAAAATAATTTAGAAAATTCACTAGAAATTGAAACTATAATTTGGGAAGAAATTCTTGATAATTATAAAAAAATTTAGTTATATAAGTAAATATGTGTATACATTGCATATATTTATTAAATATGTCCATATATATTCAAAAACCAAATTTCTCAATATAAAATATACGCAATAATAGTATAAAATAAATGAGAAATTGTTTAAACGATGTTATAAGAGATCTAAATCAATAGCTAAATGTAATCGGTATACGAAATTTATTTAAGTTTCAGTTTAATACATAAAATAATAAAAATAAAATAGAACAAAAGATTTTTAAATCAAACTTGATAACGTAAATATACTCTTATATATTCAAAAAACCAATTTCCCAATATAAAATATACTCAATAGCAGTATAAAATAAAGTAGAAATTGTTGAAATGATGTTATAAGATCTTAATCAACGACTAAATGAAAATTGTATACGAAATTTATTTAAATATGGATCAAATCAAAATTTTTATCGTGAATAATACTCTTACATATTAAAAAAAATTACATAATAAATATATATAATAGAAGTATTTAAATGATGTTATAAAATATCTTATTCAATATCAAAATAAAAATTATATATGATATTTATTTAAATGTGGATTAGGCCTACTCGGGATACCACTAAAAAAAACGCATTCATTTATTTATCTCTTGCGTTATGTAGAAAAAATAGAACAAATGGGTTGTTACTTAAAATGGGGGTTGACGAGCGGAGCGAGTAGGGAGGTACCCCCCCTAGTATACACACACACACACACACACACACACACACACACACACACACACACACACACACACACACACGCACACACACACACACACACACACACACACACACACACACCCTTATCGGGGTTTATGTAGCCCAGGACTGTATATTAGTACCTACAGCCCAGAGTTCCATATGGCAAGTGACTAAAGAAATAATGGACCCTGGGGTTACAGACTCTAGGTCGGGCCGCATAAACCCCTATATTTAGAAATATTATGAAGCCCGGGCTGCATAATCAAAATCGGGCTCGATAAACCCCTATATATAAAAAAACTAGCTTTATAAATCCCTTTCGAGAAATGTATTATATATATATATATATATATATATATATATATATATCTATATATATATATATATATATATATATATATATATATATATATATATATATTTCGGAAACCGGTACTTTTGAGGATCTATAGTTTTTTTCTCCAGAGTTCGTATATGCTTGACTAAAGAAATAACTCCCTCTCTGCGTTGAAGGTATTAATATAAATCCTCAAAAGTACCGTTTCATACCGAAGGAATTTTGAGGATGTCCTCAAAAGTCCGAAAAATCCTCAAAGTATCGAATCCGTGCTGACATAGATCCTCAAAAGCTGCATTTGATATATATATATATATACACACACATACACATGGACGAACGCGGATACAGAATCACACAGATATACTTACACGCACACTCATACGCACACGAATGCAGACAGGCACGCATACAGACGATACATAATGATAAAATCGTGAATTTATAACAATATCAAGATATTTTATTTATTTAGTTGCTAAATGAAAAATAACTATTCAGCCCTGTTTTGTATGAATCGCATGATTAATCGCGCTATAGGTCGCACAATACTAAATTCGCTAAACTGAAACGATTTCTCGTGCGATTAGTCGCAACATAATCGTGCTATATTTTTCAGCAGGGAGCCATTCGAAATATCAAAATATTAGCGGAATCGAATAGGGTTTGCGTTGCTTCTTACGTGTTGAGGAGTCCATATCACCTTACGTGAAGAATGACCTACTCTTGATTCTATGCGTAATAATATAAGTTATATATTGTCATATACCCTAGTGAAAATATATTCTGTTCTTAACCGTGCCCAAGCTAACCTGTCTAAAACTATGCTTATGTAGGTAGATTTCGGACATTTTGCACAGGTTCAGCGCAGCTTGGCACAGTTTCGCATAAATAATTTTCAGCTTTTGAAAATAAATTCAATTTGATTTTCGACACAGTTGTGCACATATTGGCACAGTTTAGGCACACATAATTTTAACTTGATTATTCGACACAGTTTGTTATACTTTGGCACCCTTTGGCACAATTTTTGCACAGATTAACACAATTTTGCACTTTTCGCACAAGTTATTGTTCACTTTTTAAAACAATAAAAGTAAAAGAAAAAACAAAAGTCATTTATTATTAACAATAATTTAAAATATTTGAGTACAGCTAAGCACAATTAGAAATAAATGGGCACAGTTGATTATAGTTGGGTACAAATAGGTTTCAATCATTAAAAACTATTGAGCCTAATGGTTAAATGGTTGAATTTTGAAAATTTAAAAATAATTTGTGCCAAAGTATGTGAAAGCGTGCTAAACTGTGCATAATGTGCTAAATAACCAAGCTCAATTTATGTTTAATGGCTAAAAACTATGTGTAGTAAACTGTACCAAAGTGTGCCAAAGTGTATCAATCTGGGCTAAAACTTCGCAAAATGTCCGAAATCTACCTACTCAGGCACAGTTTGCTACAGTTTAGCATAGTTTGGCATAATTTGGCACAGTTGCATAATTCCATACCTCTTAGCACTCTATCGCACAAAAACTTTTTCCACTAGGGTAGTATTCGTAATTCCATCTCGTATGCCCCATTTCTTGCCATTCTAATCTCAAAAATATGCTTTATTTCGTTAAAAAATTTTTTGTATTGATTGCCACTTCACAAGTATTTATGTTACACAAACAAGCAAAATAATTGTAGAACTATAAAAGAAAGCTAAAATTAGGCACAAAGATAGCATAAAACTGTTCAAATCCCGTGTAAAAAAAATTACCCTCGCGAAAGTTTGGCGGAAGTTTTATACCACAGAACTTCTTGAAAAGTTTGGCCAAATTCGGGAAATAAGAATTTCCCGAACTTAAAGTTCAACTCCAACAGCTTTGGGCAAAGTTTGGTGAAACTTTTTCTAATCTTTCGAGAAAGATTTACAGGTACTAAATTTTTCTGGATGAAGATCTATGCAACTTCGGCCTAACTACCGGGAAAGAGTCACAAAACTATTTTGCTGAACTTTAGAGACGAAGTTTAGCCAAACTTTATGTGAACTTTTACAAAAGAATTTACAAACGTAGATTCCGTTTTCCAAAGTTTTACGATACTTTACATAAACTTTCATGTAAGTACTGTAGAATATTAATTTAATAATCACACTTTGCTGGAACTTTATTTGACCTTTGAAGAAACTTTATCAAAATTCAACAAAGTACCGCTACTTTCGCTCTCGGCTCCGAAACACGAATGTGGTATTTTCGGACTGGGTACGATGAAAAATCGTATACGCAAGATGGGGGTAAAGAGGGCCACCCACAAAGCATGTGTGGGTACAAACAAACAAACTTAAGGTAAACTTTGGAGGAACTTTACCTGAACTTTGGTGGAACTTTATTCAAACTTTATCCAACTCTTCTAAAACATGAAAAACTTCATATAAAGCTACCCCAAAGTTCAGAGAAGGGTTGGTACAAACAAATAAACGTAAAGTAAACTTTGGAGGAGCTTTATCTGAACTTTGAAGAAACTTTATCCAAATTTTAGGAAAAGTTGTGACAACGTCTTCAAGGTGTGAGAATGCGGCAATAGCGAGGAGCCGCTGTAAACGACAATCTGCAGCAGTCCTCGCCATCCACGATGAGAGGACTCCGGATCCGTCGAGAGAGAGAGATAGAGAGAGAGAAAGAGAGAGGAAGAGAGAGAGAGAGAGAAAGAGAGAGAGGAAGAGAGAGAGAAAGAGAGAGAGAGGAAGAGAGAGAGAAAGAGAGCGAGAGAGGAAGAGAGAGAGAAAGAGAGAGAGGGGGAGAGGGAGAGAGAGAAAGAGAGAGAGAGAGGAAGAGAGAGAGACCTATGTCCAAACAACATGAACATGTCGTATAACTAATGTCTTGTGTCGATAACCTGAATATGCAGCTTCCATACGTAAGTAGTATGGTTATACACTGAGAACAAAATTTCTTTGATTCAAAGAAATGAATATCATAAATAATTTTCTTCTAGAAATAAATATTACATTGTATTTGATATACATATTTTTAATGCAAACTTTTTAACTCAATGACCGTTATATGATTATTTATACGAAAAAATATTATAATATTTAAAATATATATCTTTGTTAAAAAGAAAATTATTGTAATAAAAAAAAAAATACCATAATTCTTAACAGCAAATAAATATTTTTTGAAAAAAGTTGACCTTTCCTAGTATACATACTTTCTTTAAAGTTATGATTTACATTAAAAATATGCAAATATACAATGTAATATTTATTTCTTATAAAAAAATTTTTGTATTGAATTATTTCACTAATTTAAAGTATATTTTTATTTATCATATACATTTCTTTGAATCAAAGAAATTTTTTACTCACTCCATGTATAACCATACTACTTACGTATGGAAGCTGCATAATCAGGTTATCGACACAAGACATTAGTTATACGACATGTTCATATTGTTTGGACTTCGAAATTTTCATCGCAAGTTACACGGGCGAGAGGTTATTATTTGTTTCCGAAGAAAATAGACGTTTAAATAACCGAAGAAGAGCATAAACGGGGAACCCGCAATAAAAGGCGATTATCATATAAGTGCATTTTTTACTAAATATGTTATTTAATTAATGAAAAAATGCTTTGTGATAATTTTTTTTCGTAGTAGGGGATGCATATCATACATACGAAAGCCGTGGTGACGACGGAGAAGATGACGATGAATATATGTCCCCGGGAGTTTATACATGAGGTTCGACTTCCATCACACTCGCCACTCTAACCCCGTTTTCTGGATATTGGAGGTGTTGGTCCGAGATGACACCGCGTAAGTACCCGAATGAAAAAAAGAAATGTACGAAAATGTAGAAAACCGTAAGAAATTGTATAAAACTGTAAGAAACTGTATAAAACCGTATAAAACCATTGGTTTTCGGACATTTTATGGGAAACGATTTATACGGTTGTATACACTTTTATACATTTTTACACATTTTTATACATTTAAAAAAATTAAAATTTTTTCCAGAAAATTTTCTTATATATGTACCAATTTTAATGAAATGTAAGGAAACGTATAAAAATATACAAAACTGCTTAAAAGTGTATAAAAGTGTATATAAATGTAAGAATATGTAATATTTTACATTTTTATACATTTTCTTACGTTTTCATATATTTTCTTATCTTTTTTACATTTCCTTACATTTTTTTACAATTTGTTTTTTCAGACTAATTTGACAAAATTAGTCAATTTGTACGAAAATGTATAAAAATGTAAGAAAATGCAACAAAGTGTATAAAACCGTAAAAAAAGTGTCCGAAAACCAATGGTTTTATACGATTTTATACGGTTTCTTACGGTTTCTCACGGTTTCTTACGTTTTATTACATTTGTTATTTCCATACGGGTATGTACGCCGTTCTCGACTCTGAGCAACACGCCGTTGTCTGCACTAGTGAAACAGGTAAACCGATTCTGGCCCGTAACTCCATAAATTAACAGCATTAGTATTTTGTACGTAGCAGATTTTTACTAATTCGCTGATATTTTCCTTTTCACTGTTCTACTTTTATACCTTATACTCTCATTATTTTGAGACTATATAAAGCATGTACTCTAAACACATCGCGAATAACGTAACATGCAACAAATACTTTATGTTTTTTTCATTTTTCCTTTTCAGATATTAAAATCAGTGAATTTCCCGATGTGTACAGCAACTCGTTTGAGATGAATCCTAGACGAACCCCGGGGACGCCGAAATGCTCGGAACACTATTATTGTTCCACTCGTTGATTCGGTCGTCACTATGTGTGCTGCTGCTGGCCGGTCTCCAGCACGCCAGCAGCGGTTGCCGATGCTCCGAATCTGCCGCCGCTCTGGTCGCATCTACGGTGATACGAGCAGCTCAGTCCTAAGGTCTCTCTCTCTCTCTCTCTCTCTCTCTCTCTCTCTCTCTCTCTCTCGACGGCCCGGAGTCCTCTCATGGTGGATGGCGAGGACTGCTGCAGATTATCGGTTACAGCGGCTCCTCGCTATTACCGCATTCTCGCACCTTGAAGACCTTGTCACAACTTTCCCTAAAGTTTGGATAAAGTTCCTTCAAAGTTCAGGTAAAGTTCCTCCAAAGCTTACCTTAAGTTTGTTTGTACCTACACATGCTTTGTGGGTGGCCCCTTTACCCCCATCTTGCGTATACGATTTTTCATCGTACCCAGTCCTAAAATACCACATTCGTGGTTCGGAGCCGAGAGCGTAAGTAGCGGTACTTTGTTGAATTTTGGTAAAGTTTCTCCAAAGGTCAAATAAAGTTCCAGCAAAGTGTGATTATTAAATTAATATTATACAGTACTTACATGAAAGTTTAAGTAAAGTATCGCAAAACTTTGAAAAACGGAATCTACGTTTGTAAATTCTTTTGTAAAAGTTCACATAAAGTTTGGCTAAACTTCGTCTCTAAAGTTCAGAAAAATAGTTTTGTGACTCTTTCCCGGTAGTTAGGCCGAAGTTGCACAGATCTTCATCCAGAAAAATTTAGTACCTGTAAATTTTTCTCGAAAGATTAGAAAAAGTTTCACCAAACTTTGCCCAAAGCTGTTGGAGTTGAACTTTAAGTTCGGGAAATTCTTATTTCCCGAATTTGGCCAAACTTTTCAAGAAGTTCTGTGGTATAAAACTTCTGCGAAACTTTCGCGAAGGGTAATTTTTTTTACACGGGATTTGTCTTTCTTTGTTAATGATTTTATGAATGGTATTTTTAAGCTATTTCTTACACTGTCTTCGGTTGCTTATAATTTCCTGAGATATTAATATTATTTAATAAACCAAAGCTTAAGGTTTAGCTTCCCTGTCATATGTTTTTAATTTTTTTTGCTCGTTTTCATAACATAAATACTTGTGAAGTGAGAGTCAATAGAAGAACATTTTTTTAACTGAATAAACTATGTTTTAGATGAAATAGCCCATATTTCAGGGAAAAGGACCTATTAGATGGAATTACAAATGATGGCCATCATTTGTAGATACGATAAAACGGCTCTCAAAGTCCAGTTTAAATCCGTTTCCTGCAGGGTGTACGCTCTCCTTGATAGTACCATTCAATCGAAAATAAGTCGTGATTTCAAGTTTAACAGTTGCACAACATAAATTATTAACCAAAAATTAATGGATATTTAATTTATCATATAACTAATGCAATTCAACATAATAAAATTGAAAAATAAGTTTAGCATTATCTCGAACTCTAAAAAAATTGATCTTGCTCATTAATTGAAAACATTCATATATATATGTATGTGTATGTATGTATGTATATTAAAAACTTTCGTCAATTTCAGTAACCTCAGTCGTCAAAGAAGATGCAAAAAGTTGCAAATAAATCCCCAGAATTACTAATTCAGTTTTATTAATTATTTTATTGTATAGAAAAAATATTCATTATGTGCTCAAAGATTACGCTAAGTTTATTTTCCAAATGTTAGTAAACTAAACGTCAATGTTGCATTAATTATTAATTTCTTATAATGCTAAAAATGAATACTGATTCGAATTTGAAAAAAATGTTTTTGAGATTTAAAGACTTAGTACATTATCATTGCAAACCACAGCTTATAGTTTATTAAATAGTTACTTTTTCCGTGTCAACCTTATTGGAAAATGTATTCCTCTACACTATACTTTTAGTCAATATCAAGAAGTTGCAGTGACTATGTTTAAGTCTTGGGCAAAATCTGCCCCTCACCTTAAGCAAATAGTAAGCCAAGCACTCCTCGGACGGCCAGACGCATACGTTGCCGGTATTGTTAAAACCAATAAGTTCGTTGACGGTAAAGAACTTGCTGATGCGCCGGATAAGCACTTGATAGGATTCTCCCTCAATAACAACGGTGTAGAGCCACCAAGTAGATTCTGATTCGTTCTTTAGGTGCACGGACTGTAGCAGGTCGAAGGAGGTGAAGCGTCTCACCGAGATCTCATCCTTATCACTGAGAACGTTCTTCTCGAAGAGATCAGATGTGCGAGTCAGCGCCCGAGCAAGCAGGCGCCAGCGCTTTTGCGCGGTGCTACGCTCCCTAGGCAGAGACATTGACGGAGCTTCGTACAAAGATTCGCTGCTCACTCCGCTTCTACGCAACGATCACAAGTAATATTAATCCACAATAATTTTATTTTCTCCATAAATGAATACCTAATGGTACATCTCGCGCAAGGTTATCACTAACACACAATACGTACAAAAGCTGATAAGTGTTTTTTTTATTCATCGGTCATCGATTCTTGTATATGCACGCGCAAAACCTGTGAGAAAGATCGAACGTTTATTTCCGGGGATCGTGTATTTTCAGGAGTTTATGAAAAATGAAGTACTTACTTTGGAGAAATAAGCTGGGGGCTAAAATTAACATCAGTTGAGGTTTACAGAGAAAGTGAAGAAGGCAGTGAGTGCGGTGTGAGGAAAGAAGGTAATAAAAATCGGCGCTTGCGCCTCGACCTAGTTTCAACTTAGCCAGCGGTCGCAACATACTCGCAGGGGCGCACGTCGCCGAGTACCTCGAACACGAAAGTTGGCTCGCGGAGCATCTGCCTCTCACTCAGAGCATCCTCGGAGTATGACTAAGTAGACCATCGGCTCTCGGCTCCCAGCTCCGGGCGTTGGCGCGCAGTGAACTTGGCGCGCCGCAGTATCTGCTCTTGCATTGGCACATCTCGTCCACACGGCTGGCTTGGCTCTGCGCAACGGATTTTTACACTAGTATACAAAACTTTCGAACTCCATATTCTTGCATTTTTTAAGCTATACAAAAACCCGATGTAACAATTGGCTTTTCAACCTATTTTTTTGAGAAAACGATTATCATTATCTTGTGTTCCAGGTCGCGTTAAAATAGCTTTCATGTGTCACGATCAATCTACTATTGAGAAATGCAAACACAATTTATCAGTCATCCAAAATGCCTCCGGTACGACTCTAATAAAGTATTGCAGAGCTTTTCAGAACCCGCTATAAATTTTCCCTTTGATCTCCAACACGACAGCTTATTAGATTGACAAAATATTTTTTTCAATACAAGCGCGATTTTCGCGTTTTCTTGACCTATAAAGCGGGACTAAAGTGATCGTTTTTAGGCGGGTGAAAAACGAAAATTAATTATAAGTTATTGTTTCGTATTATCGTATTTATTTATTATTGCCATCAAGTTGTCATTGAACTTCACTCGTAACTGGCGGTATAGCAAATATATCTGTGGCTTCCAGGAAAACCACTTATCTCCACTTTTCATTATTTCGAGTAAATCGAGTTTTTGGTTTCGCAAGTTTCGCATTGATGTTATAAATCAAGACAAATGAGATTAAATGCAACACTGCGTCTATGAATACTAATATAAATAACATATTTTTTGCCATAGTAACCAAAGAAAATAGCGTTCATGTTTTAGAAATCGAATTTCACTTACGTGGTTATTCTGGGAATAAAAAAAATTTTAGTGAAGTTACGTGGGGTTTCCGCGAGTTATTCTAAAAAAAGTGGAGTTACGTGGTTTTTCCAGGAGTTTTTCTAAAAAAAAAAGTGGAGTTACGTGGTTTTTCCGGGAGTTATTCTAAAAAAAGTGAAGTTACGTGGTTTTTCCGGGAATTATTCTAAAAGAAATGGAGATACGTGGTTATTCCGGGAAAATGTTGAAAACAATTGAGATATGTGGTTTTTCCTTGTGCTGATTCAAGACAACGAGTGCACTTTCGTAATTTCTGTCACGGCTAGATGATAGAGGACTGTTTAAAGATAAGAAAAAAGGCATCAAACCGATTTTGAAAAACTCGTCCCTTACTTGGTTTTTCCGGGAAGCCACAGATATTAATTCCCAAATTTTGTACTTACAAGTCTCATATGGCTAAACGGTTAACGTGTCCGATTGTCGTGCTGAGGGTCCAGGGATCGAACTGGTCGTTATCGAAAAATAAAATTTGATTTCTGAATTTAATTTATTTTAACTTTAAACATGGTAATGGAGTCCACCGATAGGTCTGTAAATATGAAATAATAAAAATAAAAAATAAAATTTTTTTAAATTTAAACTTGATCATAAAAATTAATATGTTCGATAGCAAAAAATAGTACAATTGCAGATGGTTCGAACGTTGCTACAAAATATAGTAATTTTTCTTACTCTTATAATAAATTTTACAGAACATTTTATTTCTCTCAGTGCAGAAGCGAATATTCAAAATGTTACTTGTCCATAAAACCAACTACCCAAATGTACTTTATGCACGTTATAACTTTGCATTTTTCAGAAGGAAATTCTCTAAAACAATCAAGGAAAAATTATGAATTTTTCGCCCGTGCTGGCGTAAAGTACGACTTTGCTCATAGATTTGCGGGCTTACAGCCGGCCTTCACGCCCTAATTTGTAAAGTGCATCTTTACGCCCTCGTGCTATGTGCAATTATATATCCGCAAAACGGAAGATGCAAAGGCGTAACCATCACATCCACGCAGGTGAAAATAGTAGATTATGTAGTATTTTTTGACACGTGTGCAAAGCTTCATTTAGCGCATGCTTTTTTATTCGAGTGTGTGAGAAATTGAGCTTTGATCATGGAGTGTCAAAAAATTCCATATAATAAGTATACTAATGTTTTCCCACTGCTTTTAATGCGTTTTCTTTCACAATGTGCAATGACAAATTTCTCACCTATATTGTGAACATATTTTCTTCATACTCTTAATTTGTATAATAATAACTTGCCATTATTCCGTTATCACTCACAAAATCAACTCAGCACTTATGCAGATGCCAACCTTCTTTCATATTTAAGCTACTTTTATAAACAGATGTAAACTTGCAACATTTTTATATGCTTCTTACTACATTGTAATGAAAGAAATTATATTTAACTATTTTTTATTATATGTATGTTTAAAAAATAATTTGCTAAGTATTCAAATATAATAAAAGAAGTTGTTTTCGTAAAATTAACTTGATAACAACTGCTAGTGTAGTAAAACATGTTCTGAGTACTGACTGACAGGTTGTTTATGAAACATAGTTACAGGTAATAAAGGGGTAGCAATGACAGTTTCAGATTTAAAATATTATAAAATCCTAGTGCTCTTTCATACTGACACCTTAGTCAAGTTTCTGTGACACAGATGCTAGTATGGAAGAGCATTAGCATTTCTTGAAATTTTAATTCTGAAATTGTCACTTTTATCACTTAATTAGTTGCATTCACACATAACCTATTAGTTATTGCTAGTAAAAGTTGCTACATTTGCAGGTTTTACTAACCTCACTCAATACTCAAGTTGGCATCTTTTTGGAGTGCAACGAAATATTAAAAAAAAATGATTTTACTTCAAATTTGTATGAATTAATATTAATTTTTCACGTGGATTTAGTATTGTATAGTATAAAATAACTTTATAACAGAGGTTTAGAAATAGTTCCATTGTTTAATAATTTTATTTAATTGAAAAAAATTATTTCGTTGCACTCCAACGATGCAAATTTCAGATCCATCATGACTTACCTATACCAACTTCTTCCTTTTTAACATGTACAAAAATCTGCTAGCATTAGTTTAAACACTGCAAACTATCTAGAGCAGTAGAATCATCAGCTCCGGTTATCCGTTAGGAAGATCAGGCACCTTAAACACTGTCCCACCTGTAGGTATGCCCACTCGAAAAAAAGAGAAGTTGCCTTCGCTGCATATGCAACGCTGATATGTTGTCATCTAGTGTGGACTACTGTCAGTGTTAATAGCTGGGTACTTGCTGAAGCGATGGCACACCTAGAGGCTGCAGGACCAGTGCACTGATCCTCCTTCGTCAACACGACATCTGATCAATTACACAGGCCCACAAAAAAAAATCTGTCGGTTCTGGGATGGAGACTATACTTTTCTATTGTATTTTTTCCCGCTGAATCCGAATACGGCGTTAAAAGTAGGGGGTTGGCCGCACATTTTGAACATAACCTCAAAAAACTGTCGAAAAGCCGTGTTTCTGTAGAAAAACTTGAGAATAAAAAAAAACATTGTTTCCATCACATCAACAATACTTTATTTTTATGTATTTTGGCTTGCTGAATCCAAATTTGTTATGGAAAAGAGGTTTGACAGCCGAGTTTCGGAGATAACCTCAAAAAACTGTCGAAAAGCCGTGTTTCTGTGGAAAAACTTGAGAAGAAAAAAAACATTGTTTCTATCACATCAAACACACTTTTTTTTTATGTATTTTCGTTTGCTCAATCCGAATTTGTTATGGAAAAAGAGATTTGACCGCCTAATTTCGGAGATAACCTCAAAAAACTACTCAGTCAATTTGCACAAGAACTAAATTGGCTTACGCTTGCGTATACGCTTGTCATCGAACGACCTATGCAAAGGATTTCTACGCCGCTTTTTGTTATTAGATTGTACATCTCTTTTTAGCATCCATCAATAGTCCGCCATCATGTTCACGCCATATTTTCCTTGCCACCTACGTTCAAATTCCTTCATATCTTGATGAAATCTTTCACCATGCTCTTCACTGTAGTCACCTGGGACTGGTGGAAATTCATCAGTGTGCGAATCGAGAAAATGGAGTTTTAAATTCATTAAGCAACCTAATTTTTTGAAGTTTTGTACCATAGTTTCTACGATTCTCTTATAGTTCTCATCTTTATTGTTACCAAGAAATTTTGTTGCAACATCTTTGAAGCTCAACCAGGCTACCTTCTCGGTATCATTCATACTTTTGACGAATTCTTCGTTCCTGAACATTTTGCGAATTTGAGGTCCGTCAAAGATACCTTCCTTCAATTTAACCAGAGTTACATTCGTAAAGATGGTTTCTAAGTATTTGAAGCATCGCCCTTCTTTATCGAGAGCTTTAAAAAATTGTTTCATCAGCCCTAATTTGATATCTAAAGGAGGTAAAAGGATTTTGCTAGGATCGACAAGAGGACAATTGATGACATTGCTGAAACCTGGAGTAAGTGATGGCCTCGCTGGCCATACTTTTGTATGATAGTGTTTTGCTCTATCTCGACTGTCAAACATGCATAAATAGCATGGATACTTGGTAAAACCTGATTGTTGACCTAGTATCATGGACAATATTTTCAGGTACCACAAGCAACTTGCATACCATCCATTCCTTGTATAAAGCTGTCTCGTGACGACACTAGAAACTGTCGCATACAATATTTTATCTGGTCGCACCTTATTTACCCCAGTTACATTTGTCATGCAAAAGTAACAGTCACTTTATCTAATGGTTTTTTCCAAATAGCTAGTTTCAGAAACTTTATTTTACTTTTACCTCCAGTTTTGCATCACTGTCCGAAGACAGTTCTTCTTTACTTTCGACGGATTCACTTTCTCCTTCCATCTATGATTTATTTTTAATTTTGACAATGATTTATATTTTATTTATGAAACTGAATTTTCAGTTTTCTTCGAATTTATCTGACATTTTGCAAAAAATATATACTTGGGAATACAGAATATAAAAATAACTTGAAACAACAGTAGGCTGAAGACAAATCTGAAGATTGCTATATCTTGAAAAGAAGAAAACTGGGAGTATTCGAATTTCACGTATTTGTAGTGTTATCTCGTGTACATTATTTTCCTTACTGATTAACTTAAACATTTACTAATCGGATTTTTAATGTAGTCCCTTTGATCCTGCTGCCACGGAAGACACTGGAACGATGACAACTGCCCGAAAAGAATGTGTAGAATGATTCGCTTCCAATCTTCCGTGGTAACGAAGCCAGCGAGGCGCGCTGTCCTGCAGTAGTGCTATTCAAGCCGTGGTACGTACGTACGTAGGTGTACGTACGTACGTACGTGATACATTCGTACGTACGAAATATGTTCTTACGGTAGCCGCTAGAGGCGCTACTTTTATCGTAGTTTTGGTCGTGTGCTGGATTCATGCTGTTATGATAATATTTTTACTCACGATTCAAGTTTAAGTTTAAGTTATAAGGAATAAATTAAAAGTACATAGAGCACGCGCAACGCGCATGGATTTGGCTAGTTTAATAAACATTACAAATAAAGTTCATACTTTGTTTAATCGGTTAATTACGCAAAACTTGAATAAATACAAGTCTTAACATGTATTTTTGAGCATAATTTAAAAAGGTAAACAACCCAATTCTGGAACAAAGCCAATTTTTGAATAAGTAGTGGGACAAGAGTAAAAATCTACAATAAATGGTTAAAACGATAACAGTTAAAATATTAAGATAACGTTAAAACGATTAATTCATTAGCATTCTTTATAACGTTAACTATGTAGTCATATTGTTATTGTGTTGATTTACTCCTTAAATTAGTGTAGAACAAGATAACAATTTTTCGAGATTATTTTTCAGAATTACATATAGCGAAACCTTTGTCCCATTTTAGGTATAAACTATGGTAGTCCCACTATTGGATCGGAACGCGTGTCTCACTACTGTTTCCAAATAATTTAGCGTGTCCAACTACACCAAACGATATAGTTACTTTTTTTTAAATAGAATTATTTGAATAAGTACACCAGCAAGGAAAGAAGGAATTTTTTAGGCACGACAGCTGCACAGGATAGCCTTATAATTTTCTTAAAATAAACCTTGAGACACGTGCTGTCTGCTGAGGTGATTAGTTTTCATATATTATGCCTAGTTTTGATAATAGAAAAGATTATACAAAAAAAGTATGGTCAAAACTGCCCCGGGTTAAAAAGAAGGTTCAATTTCCCACATATTGGCTGCATCATAAAAGAACCTTTGACGATTTTGGCAATGCTATTATTAGATATAAATAACCAAATACAATAGGCAAAATTAAAACATTTATAATTTTATTTAATTACAAAATAGAATCTCCCGGTTCTCTTTCCGCAATTTTTTCTAAATTTTTATTTAATTTGTTTAATAGCAATAACACATCATCTTCATATTTTCGTCGTTTAATTTCTGATTCCATCAAGGTGAAAAGCACTTTTTCAACATTTTCAGACAATTTCTCTACAGTTGTTTGGTACTTGTCCATGGCATGCACAGCAGCTGTGGCACTATTGGACAATAAACCTGTAAATAATACAAAAGTCAATATTAAAATATGTCAATAGTCAATATTATAATATTAAATCAAGGAGCGCGGGAGCGCTCCGAAGGAAAGTAACAGTCAATGTAGAAGAGGCCTAAGGAGTGAGCCCGTGCCCTATATTCTTTGATATGAGTGCGCGAAAACTTTGATCGCGTTGTATTTTATCTATACAGAATATAAATATTTAGTTATACACTTGTTGAAATCTATGTTCATTAAACTAGAGAAATTTAAAGGTTTTATTCAAAAATATTGTCTCATTTAAGAGATATTAAGTATCAAAGAATCAGACTGGTCGATTCCAATCTTAAAATTTTTTCCTTTTCTTTCATCAGACCTACATCCGCTTCCGATCACGTGATATGTATAACGTCACGTGACCCCACCAGCGTGTATATATATATATATATATATATATATATATATATATATATATATATATATATATATATATATATATATATATATATATATATATATATAGGTTGATGATAGCATAAGAAATAGCTCAGCTGTCTGCTTTTCGATTCCGATTGTATCAGTTTACATTCAGTAATCGGTAACTTTATATATATATATATTTACACGAATAAGATATTTGTAATGAAAAAATAATTATATCGATTCATCGTAGATCTTTCAACTAAAATTTATGAAAAATGTGACTTTCTACATGTGTAACTGACGGCACAAATTTTTAAATATAACCATTGATGTCTCAAAATGAAGATTCGCTGTTAAAAATAGAGATGATGTTATCAGAATTAAATAGCAATCGGAATCACTGAAAGAAATCTATTCCATACAAGAAGATGGATACTCCAAAAACACTAATGGATAATCTTCTGAGCATGTTATCAGGGCTCAGTACTGGTCATGAAAAAGCGTTGAAGCAAGGTATAAATACAATGTGGTTGCATTGTCTTATATACTCGACTCGAAAAGAGAGAGGGGGGAGAGGGAGAGGGAGAGGGAGAGGGAGAGAGAGAGAGAGAGAGAGAGAGAGAGAGAGAGAGAGAGAGAGAGAGAGAGAGAGAGAGAGAGAGAGAGAGAGAGAGAGAGAGAGAGAGAGAGAGAGAGAGAGAGAGAGAGAGAGAGAGAGAGAGAGAGAGAGAGAGAGAGAGAGAGAGAGAGAGAGAGAGAGAGAGAGAGAGAGAGAGAGAGAGAGAGAGAGAGAGAGAGAGAGAGAGAGAGAGAATAAAATGAACAACAACAATTGTAATTCTAAAATAACCTCGAATTATGGTATGCTTATGTATTTTTATAATTCAAATCAGCTGATGGCATGGCATCATATACTTTTATATATGAAGTATTATTTTTTTATACTAGAAGGTATATCATGAAAAATATAATTATGATGAAAAATCTAATTCATAATGAAAGATTCAAAGATATAAAAAAGTCAACTAATAAGAATTTACCTACGTGGATCAAAGGGGCAAATAACTTTTATTAGATAAGATTTAAACAGCTAAATGTTATATGGCTACAATCATTTTTAAAAAATTGATACTTTGTGTGAATTTTTTTATATTTACAGATTATACAAGATTTTTTACAGTCATTGAAATTCGATTTTGAATTGACTTGGATGGTTGTTCAACGTAGACAAATGCTGAAAGCCTTATTCATTCTATTTTGAATATGTAATATAGCCAATAATGTTGAGGAGTTCTAATTGTGTAGTGTCTGAAAAATCTAATTTTGAATTCGCAAAAATGAACGAGTGCCCTCATGACCCTGCTGGTTATTTTATTATTAATGGACAAGCAAAAGTTATTTTAATACAAGAACAGACGCTTTTAGGAATAGAATTATATTAAAGAAGATAGTAAGAATATATTACTACTCAAGAAAGAAAAACCAAACCAATACTAGCCTACGAAAGAGCAGGCAAATACTATTTACGACACAATATTTTTCAAGATGTATTTATATATCCTCAACATGAAAATTTTTCATGAGATATAATTTTAGAAGAATATTAAAAATTTGTCTTGGATGTCAATGAAGAAAATGACAGTTTCATTGCTTTCAATGAATAACACGTAAAACAAACAACAACTAAGATAAGAAGTTAAGAAAATTTGAAGCTAATGGCCAAGCTGTCCAAGTATTGGACTCAAAGTACGAAAAAAGTATTATGTTTTGAAGTAAGTTTTTCAAAATAAGAAAAGAAAATTGTGATTTTCATAGTTCGTCTATCTAGTTGAAAATTATATTGATAATAAAAATGTTGTGATTATTAAAAAATGACATCTAATCAGTGTTTTGTGTAATAAATAAAATAAAATACCGGTATGATGTGTTGCAAGAAGTGCATATATAATTAAATATTATTGATAACAAATAACATAGTGATTAAAAAATTACATCTAATCAGTGTTTTGTGTAATATAAAAAAAACCGCTGCCAATTCATTGGCACGTAGCTTCCTCAAACTTGATTTACTGATTCCTTTAATTAATTTTTACTTCCAATATTTAAAATTTCATACTTTATTTTGTACGATGTAAACGGCTTAAAATCGTTTTTATAAGTCTAACAACTCGTCAGGAGTTGATTTTACACGAGAATATTAAATAGTAAAATTTTTTGTTTTAATATTATCCACAACTTTTGTATTTAACATTTTCGTGTAAAATCAAATCCAATCAAGTTATAGCCAAAAATCGCCCATTTTATTTATAACTCCTCAAATATTTTAAATATAAAAGTTGTCGATAATATTGACATAAAACTTTTTCCCATTTAACATATTTCTGTTAAGTTAAATCCTATCAAGTTATATAAAAAAAATAAGAAGGTTCTACTTTATTTTTACTCTTTCATACATAGAGCCATCCTCAATACATTTTAAAAAAAGGATGCCAATTGCTTGATGCCAGATCTCTATACTCATTTTTTTGTATGATCCTCATTGGCTCGATTCCTTTACGACGACAAACGAGCGGCAGCGCATGCGCTTGGGCATACGCGTACCTACACAACACACACGGGGCCCTTTCTACATATGTGTGTTCTGTCTGTTCTAGTGTTCTAGACAACTTCTCTCTATGTCTGTCTCTGTATTACATAAACGAAACAGATCCTATCTGTCTTTGTCGGGAACACACGGAACACACAGAACACACATACTTATGTAGAAAGGCCCCCGGACACGAGCTGACGGACAAGGCCGCAAGGCCAAAAGTGTCGCCGCAATTGAGTCTCTGAGTCAATGCTATAAGTATTAGAAAATATTAATATTTTAATTCTCTTTCAAATGCTACCCATCACATTCAGATACATAGAGCCATCCTCAATACATTTAAAAAAAATTGGGAAAATTTTATGGAAAATATTAACTTGAAATTTTTTTAAATATCTTTGAAATTTAAGGACCAATCATTTTGCCCGAATAACTCGACCGAAAACTATCCAAAATCCACCTCTACGAGGAATTTTGAAGCGCTTAAGTCAATTTTTACTCCCGCAATAGTTGGACATACCAAACTCATTTTTTTCATTTTTCAATGTTTACGTTTTTATTAATAACAAAAGAACCGTAATAGCTAGACAAATAATTTTTTTTAGAAAATATAGGTCTTGAAATTCTCTTTCGAATGCCGCCCACTCGATTCAAATACATAAAGCCGTTCTCGAGAAATTACGATTAAAAAAAAAAGTGCAAAAATTTTAACCTCAAATATCTCCGAAATTTATGGATCAATCCTTTTGCCCAAAGAACTCAATCGATTGTGATACAAAATGTACCACTAAAAAAAATTTCAAACTGATTAAGCCAATTTTACTCTAGTTATTGAACGACAAAAAAAAACACTTTTTTTTATAAATTCTTCTTTTCCTCCAAAAATAATGAATAAAAAAACCTAACAATTTAGTAAGTTATAGTACTCAGTATTCTTTATAACCAAAAAAATATTCATGTTAATATCTTTTTTTAATTTTGAAATATAACCTATTTACTAAAAATGACGTTTTCATGAATAACTTATGACGAAATATAGCTAACGGCTTTTTTTTTTTTTTTTTTAAATTGTAGAAAATTTTATTCTGCATACAGAGAATTTATCGTATATAAATAATATTTGTTCTAAATATAAAAAAAAATTGAAAATAAAAATTTTGAAAATTTAAAAATGGCGATAAAAAACAAAAAAATCGATTTTGACAAAAATAAAATATTGACCCCAATTGTTGAAGCAAAATCTGAAAAAATGATCACTCTCTCGTTAAAATCGGTTGAGTAGATCATGAGATATCAGAGTATACGGACATACATACACACACACACACACACACACACACACACATCCATACGGACATTTTCTAAAAATGGTGTATTTCGATTCCAAATTTTCTATACAACATTCCTAAGACATTATCTCACAAACTTTTTTTTTTACTATCACAAAGCTTCCTCTAGGAGGAAGCAAAATAAAATACTGGTAAAATGTGTTGCATGAAATGTAATATCAAATTTTAAAACTTCTACTTAAAATCAGTTTGAAATATTTTGAGAATAGAACAAGTGTGTATTAATAAATAATTATGTGTTATGAGGTTGATAAACTTCATAATAAGCTTTTGCAAAGAAGAAAATATTGCTGAGTGACACGTGAGGTTATAAATATACAATATAATTTTCAGTGTTTTGTCTAATAATAAATAAAATATAGTACTGGTATGACGTGTTATATGAAGTGTTTATAATTAAATTTTAAAACTTCTATTAAAAATCAGTTTCAAATGTTTTGAAAATAGCTCAATTGTGTGTTAATAAATAATTACATGTATGAGGTTCATGAACTTGATAATAAGCTTTTGCATAGAAGAAAATATTGCTGAGTGACACGCGAAGTTATATTATAAATATACAATATAATTTTAGTGTTTTATGTAATAATAAATAAAATATAATACTGGTATGACGTGTTACATGAAGTATTTATAATCAAATTTTAAAACTACTATTAAAAATCAGTTTCAAATGTTTTGAGAATATAACAAGTGTGTATTAATAAATAATTACGCATTATGAGGTTCATACACTTCATAATAAGCTTTGGCATAGAAGAAAATATTGCTGAGTGACACGTGAGGATATAAATATACAATATAATTTATGATGCCTATTTGAAATATTGGTCTGAGACTTGGTTTAAAAAGCACCTGTTATCTGGAAAAAACTTAGTCGATATCAGTGCTGTGCTGTTGTACATATTTATTCAAGTGCCAATGAAAAGATTATGTCTAATGAACATGGAAGTATTGAAAAGAGCAAAAATGATGTGTTATTGCAAAAATTTCAAGGAATGAAAGTGCTCAGTTAATCTATTTTATGATTTTCTCACGGTAGGAGATTTCAAAATGTTTCAGAGAAGCTTTTAGTACATATTTTTCAATACAAGATTCAGATAATAATAATGTTTAATTCATCAACTGGTTGTGCTTTTAATTTTACAAGATTATGTGTATGATGATACAAAAATATTATGAAAAAGAAATATGTGGATATCAAAATAATGAAATGAGTTCCAGCTTTAGAATGTGCAATAAAAGGCTAAAGGTAAATTTTAGCACAAATTTAATAATGTAATAATAATTTGTCAAAAAAGCAAAAGCAAATGGATGCATAAGAGTGTTTTGTAAAAAAACTTAGTATCAGGTTCTGTTACGTAAGGGTAGTTAACTTGGCAAACTTTGAGCTTCGCATTTTGTAAAGGCTAGAGGATTAGGTGATTTCAGAGAAATAGATGCAAAAGAATAGTTTTTAAAAAACTTTGTACCGCCTGCTGCTATGGAAATGGCAGTTGACACGAGAACTCAACTTCTCAGCCAACTTTGAGCTTCAAGTTTTATAAAAGCAAGAGAATCAGGTGATATAGAGATTTGAATTGTAATTCTGAGAACTTGTACTTTTTTCTTTTATTCCTTGCGATAGCTACAAAGAAAAAATATATTATTGTTATCGTTTTTAACAACTTTAAATTCTCTGTCGAAATACTAATAAAAGTTTAATGTTTTTATCCAAACAATCTTGCTCTCAACAACTGTCCAACTCTCTACAAAGAACTTGACTGAAAGCTTAAATGTTTTTTTGAAACAATTATAATAAACACTTTTAAAAACTATTTTTTAAAGTATTTTCTATCTGTAAATTATTCATTATTATATTTTCTCTACAAAATATCTCAAAAAATGGTCCATTTCTATATCTTTTAAAAAATCCATTAATAAATTATTTTACAAAACTTCTACAATCCTTTACAAACTTTTGCAAGCAACGAGAAATTCTTTTCCAAAACCTTTACAATCACTTTACAAAAACTTTTACAACCGATAAGAATTTTTTCGTAAACCATAAGAATTATTTTCCGAAACCTATACAATATCCTAAAAAATTATTTACGTTTTATTTTATGAAAAGGAATTCTACGAATAAATAATAAATGTTTGCGTTCTAAAGTCGAAATAAATTTCATTCACGCGGATACTGAAAGTCAAACCCAAAAAAGTTGTGAAATCAATTAAAGTGTAGTTTTATACTTAACAGACATTATTTACAATGTAATTTTACCCTTAAAAAGTTGTGAAATCTCTTTAAAAAATTATTTTACAAAAGTAAAAACTTATAGGCAAGAATAAGTTTGGTTACTATTCTACATAGTTTGTACTTAACAAACATTATTTACTAAACTCTCCCACCCTCTCTTCCCCCTCTCTCTCTCCCTCTCTACCAAAAACTTTAATGAAAGCTTAAATATTTTTTCAAAACAATCAACACGTTCTTTAAAAAACTAATTTTTTAAATATATTCTATCCACACAATTTGTCTATAGTCCTTTTATTTATTCTGATTTCATATATTCAATAACCACTCTCTACAAATGGTAAGAAATTTTTCATGACTGTACAAATAACTTTTATTTATTCGAATCTCATCTATTCAATAAGCACTCTGCAAATGGTAATAATTTTTTTCATGGCTGTACCAATAATAATATTGTTAATATGAAACTTTCTACGAAAGTATAAAATAAGGCAAGTATATACGTTTTTTCTGTATAATCTATAAAATAATAATATTTATGTTTTTTTAAAACAAATCAAATAAATACCAGTGAAAAAGTCTTTTACTTCTTTGAGTCATTGTATGCTGAACAAATTATATGTAAGTAAGTACATTCAAATTGTTCATTGCAAATCAAACAAATGAAAGTTGTGAAATCAATTATCGATAGTCAAGTAATGCAAACAACTCTCGGAAACAACTGTATGACTATTCTCAGAAATGTACTAAAATTTGTTCATCCTTCTATACAAATTAAACACAAGGAAGTACTGAAATCAATTTATTGTAGTCAAGTATCCATAAGTTAACTTGACTGAATAATTCAACTTTTCGTAACTACTTAAAAATATTCAGTCAGTGGGCATAAAGTACTACTTAACGCCTAACAGGCGTAATAGCTTCCATACTCCTACCAAACTTTATAGAACCTACGCACTTTACGCCCGTGTGGGCGAAAATTATTTTAATTATATAACTACTATGCCTTCTTTTTATTTCTAAAATTCATAAGAATTTTATCAGATATTTACGAAAAGTCAAAGCCTATATAAAAAAATTACATAGTTACCACCACATCTACATTTTTCATTGATCTTTCTCAATTTTGAAATATCTATAATATTACGCATCTTGGGAGGACAATAGAAGTCTATAGAGCTGCTCTAGCAGGGGTAGTCCTCCAATCTCCCATACATACTTGGCGGGCCCGACGGTTTGCAGTTTAAGGTCTAGACATGGTCATTTTCATATAAATATTCATATGTTTAAAGATCAGATAAAATGTATAAGTGGATTGCTTATACATATTAAATAGGGCTCAGTATTGACTTTATTACTCTGTTTTTGAATAGAAAGTGCAAACCCGCATGAAAATATCATATGAGATCTCATATGAGAATACTGGACATCGGATCTCATTTGGGAATATCGGACATCAGCTCTCATAGAGAATATCGGGCATCAGATCTTATATGAGATCCCATAATATGTAAAATTGCAGATGACATCACACATATGAGTAGGTAAGCTGGGAGGGTTCTGGCGCACTGCGCAGTGCGCCAGAACCCTCCCAGCATTTCTAGCGCACAACTTCTGGAGCGGTGATAACTCAAGCTCGCGCACTGCGCCAGAACCCTCTCAGCATTTCTAGCGCGCGTAGTGTGGAATTACACAAGCGTCAATAACCCAACTTGGTGGGCCAGCGTTTGTGAAATTCCACGAGCGTCAATCACCCACCTATGCGAGCCAGAAGCTTCACAGCATTTTTAGCTTGGAATTCTGTAAGCATCAATCACTCGATATGGCAGCGGTTGACATTACGCATATTTAAGATTAAATTTATAATTATTAATTCTATATCTACTTTTTTAATCGTTTATAATTATCACGTTCGGGCAAAGAATTCGTATTTGTGGAATACTTTTGAGAATATTTTTTCCATTTTGAATCTTCCTTTTTGGAATCAGGAAGAGGAGTATAAGGGATTGAGCTTTGACCCCTCTTGTACGACGTCAGAGACACGAATGAAGCATTTACTCCCAATCCATAGACGTCTCACAATTTTCGTAAAATTTTTTCAGAAGTTTAACGTTATGAAGTGCACAGTTAGTCTTGTAGGCGCCCTCGTGGTTTGGACAAACTGTCACAAGCTTGATCTTGTCCAACGGTGGAAAACCCATCTACGTTACATCGTCAACGTTGAATTTGAAACGTTCGAGCCATTTTTTCTTGATGGAGCCCATAACGAGTACCTGACTAGCATGATGCAGACATTCTCGAAGAACACTTCCGATATCGGTGTAGGAGACGGTCGCCTAATTTCCAAGAAATACCATGATAGAACTTCTTCAGCCAAGTATTTTCTCCCTTATACTTATCGATGAGCCGTTTCCAAGGAAAAGGTTCCTTGAATAAAAATATTAGAGGTTGGTCGTCATCATCCAACGGAACTATTGCCAGTTCTTTCAAAACGAAATCATTACCAGGCTGTTTGAAGCCCTGCATATCAACGATATATTTCATTTTTACACAAGCTTCTTCACGTCACCACTGACGGGACTATACTGAACGATACGGTCGTGCAGAATGAGATAATACGCGGCTGTTCCAGCTGGAAAATTATCTCTCGATTCAAACTCTAAACGCACGTCCACGGGAGCGTTTTTCAAAGATTCGTTTTGTTTGGAACAATCGATCACAATCAAAGGTAAGTATTTTATAAAATCTACTTTATTCAAAAGAGGTTCAGGATTTTTTTCATAATAAGCACTCTGAAAATTTGCATACATATCATACAGTACGGCGTACTGGTTACGATCTATATTTAAATTTAAATTTCCATACGGGTAACACTGCGAATTTAAAAAGAGTTTAACATTACTCAAATGACAATGATCGAACTGACTTGCGTTTACTTGCCTCTGAGATTTTCTACTCGTTTGAAAAGCAAGAATAATGAAGCGTGGTTTTTCCAACTGATTGGATGTTTTGACAGTCCAAACGTGTTTCGGAGAAGATGGAAGAAGTGGATATTCGTAGAATTTCCTGCTGCGGTAACTCGTAACCACAAGTCTGTTTTTTTCGATGTAATTAAAGAGAGGAATCTTACGCTTATCGGACAGGAATACGTATGGCATCAACCACTCTATCTTCGTTATCTCAGTTTTAAATTCTTCATAAGTATTGTTTGGCCTTGCTGTCTGTATGATGGCATTGATATCATTTCTTAATCTCGTGAGTATGAGCTCGTGTTTAACATTTACTAAAATTTTTTTATAATCTTCAGCAAATCCAAGAATCATGCCGAGAGGTATAGACAGGTCAAAGTAACCATCATCGTTGGTAAGTTTCTGCGATTTTTCTACATCGTGCCAGCCAGCCTTATCAATAATCAATTTTTGACCAGGATTAAGAGAAACCGAACCTTTCATGAGAGTAGTTAACCCTACATTTTTACATTTATCAATTTCAATAGCATTGATTTCCTATCTGATTTCTTCAAACATATGACAGATGGCGTTGTTGACTAACATAGAACGTTCGAGTGGCGTACCATCCGGTTTAACTAGTTTACCACATACATGTAGTGAATTCGTGATGGTAGAAGACATAAATCCTGATGTTGAGTGGCGATGCGAATTTCATCGCTGTTTCCAAACGATGACGTGGTGTAGGGCTGATGTGCATGAAGTTCGTAGTGAGCCACTGACTCATCAAATGTTACAGGTGACTGAATGTTTAGAATTTCTTGCATCTTTTTGTAGGCAATAGAAAAAAATACAAGTTATTTTCCACCAGCGACGACTCTTAGACCGAGACTTCTCAGGAACTGAATGTTTTGCCGTGTTAGCGCTCTGCTTGATCGCTGACGACTGATGAGCTGTCGACATGTTGAGCTTTTTATATTGCCCCTACCGACCTTGCTGTTGTAAACGATTCCCATTACACTTGTTTAATGTGAAGTCTGATTGTGATTACTTCTCCTCGAAAATTAACTAAACGACCGTCCTGATCAACTATACGTATTTCCAAGTAATCTATGCTTTTAACGGTAACTGGAAGGTAAATGACCTCTGAGGGTACTTCAATGATCTTATATCCTGGTGGTACTGCTGGAAAGAATTCGTGTATCGTGTGAACCTTAGAACCGTTGATATATGCGCCTGAAGTAATATGACACTCAACTCGCAATGCGTTGATCTTGAGGATAGATACAGGCAAATCTGAATGATGTTTGAAACTAGCTTCTAGAATTCGTGGTGTGAAGCCAAGTAGCTGATCAATAGAATTTTGAGGACGGAAATCAATAGGATGACTACACTTAATGACACTGCGAAGTGTATTATTGTTTGGCTTCAGACTAAATGAAATACCTTTGAGTGCTAAAGTTTCACGCAGTAAATTTGCTATATCCTCTATCTCGTAACTACCAGTTGGTAAAAATAATTCTTCTTTACCCACGTAAAACTTGTTATTGCCTGTATCGATATTTGGTATAGAATTGAAGGTTAGAAGTTCAACTAAACCGAGAACGTAATTTTTGTTTGATGAAAGTTCGATACGTGGAAAATACTGTACTTCGAGAACTGATGAATTACCGGAGAGACTTAACGTCAATGAATTCTCCATGACTATTCAATGTCAAATCATTAAACTATCATTGCACTCGTCTTTATATAGCCCGACCCAGCTTGTTACACAAAAATTTGCGACAGAGGTGACCACAGTTGAATGTATTATAATTTTGATATCTCTCATGATTATATTTAACCTCACTCACACGTAGATACAGCATTAAGTCAATAGGTGGTTGAAGATCTCCAAAACTGTCAAAGCAAACTACATTCTCACCACGTTTGCGATATGCTACCCAATGCATTCCAGGCCCATCTTTATCATCTAAATTTACGATAGCTGATTCACGATCACGAGGCCCGCTTGCAGGTAAGGCATTTCGCATAAAGACGCCGCGAAAATATGGAATTTTGAATATTTTAGCATACTTAATTAGATCGGGATCTGTGAGAGCTCTTTGTGGTAATCTCAGTTCGGGGTTCTTTTTTCTTTCTTCAACCTTAATTTTTTTTATTACCGCCTATACGAAGATCTGCACCTCTTTTATGTGGTTTCAGAAAGATACCCTTTCCTAAAGCTATTTCTTCCATTTAATGTTATGTCTCTAATCCTCTTCTAATTGCTTTTTAGCTGTACTTACATCATTGACTGTTTTTGCTATGCTAGCAGCCCCGCCAGCCACAACACCAACAGCGCTCAAACCAGTGAATATTGGTACTAGAAACGGTAAGAAACCACCTACTTTTGAGGGTACCGGTAAAACGCGTGGAATGATAATTTTACGTTTTCCTCCTGCTTTCTTAACAGCAGAACGAGCACCTTTCAAGGCAGAGAGAATCACCTTACGAGCAGAGTTACTTTTAACCATTGATTTTGAAGCAGTTTTTATTATCTTGTTTAACCTCGTTGGCTGCTTTACACCCATCCCGAGTTTTGATTAGGCTTTCATAATATTTGTGATTGTGTAAGCAGCTACTTGCTCACCAATACTTGAATCTTTAGCCTTAACTCTTTGTCACGCCTTATCTGCTAAAACTCTATCTTTATTGTTTCTAGCCTCTATGTTTTCTCGATTCTGAGAATAAGCTATATCGTGTTCTTTACAAGCTGCGTCAAGTAGATTGATACCTTTATCACCTCGAGCTAAACGTTTTGCTAACTTAGTACCTGGCCCGCAGTACTGATATCCTGGTAAATGAAGTTCTATTGGAAGACTGTTGAAAATTTGATTGATTAAGCCACGTCCTCGACGTCTGTGTATGATCATCACACAATGAAAGTCTAATGAAGACTGAACCCGCGAGTATAAAAGCGCTGTATTTATAGTCGAACGATCAGTTGGAATTAAGACCTTGTAGTGTACACATGAATTTCAAGGAACACTCTGTTCAGCTTCCGGTTTTGAATTTCGACAATATCGTAGAGCAAGAAAAAAAGACGAAGCGGCATGGAGACTTACTTCCAAGCAGCATTAGAGCTGTATTTTGTGGACCGTCAAATTGCGGAAAAACCAATAGTTTGCTTGCACTCATTACACATTCCAATGGTGTTAGATTTGAGAATATTTATACGTATTCAAAGTCTTTGAATCAACCGAAGTATGAATTTTTTCAGAAACTTATAGAACCGTTAGACGGTGTGCAGTATTTTCCCTACAGCGAACATAATGAAGTTATAGCTCCAGAAAATGCTCTTCAGAATTCAATCATTATCTTTGACGATATAGCTTGTGAAAAACAAAACCATGTTAAAGCATTTTTCTGCATGGGTAGACATAAAAATGTAGATTGTTTTTATCTTTGTCAGTCATATGCTCGCATTCTAAAGCATCTCGTCAGGGATAATGTAAATCTTTTGGTAATTTTTCGGCAAGATGACGTTAATTTGAAACACAATTATGAAGATCATGTTAATTCTGATATGACTTATACACAGTTTAAAGATTTATGTGTTAAATGTTGGAGAGATGAGAAATATGGATTCCTAATGATTGACAAGGATAGTTCAATCAATGGAGGAAGATATCGTAAGGGCTTTGACTGTTTTGCTATAAATATGGGAGGCACCTAGTCTTTCATTCACAGTCTACAACTGAACATTGAAGCGTCAACATGGCAGAATTCAGTCGTAAAAAGGATATACTTCATGAGCTTGTAAAAGCTCGTAATGCAGTTAAACGTAAATACAATTTGTTAACGTATGGAAAAGATACTTTTGAGAAAGCAATGGAAGATACTTTCAAACCAATCGTTGAGCCGCTTGAAAAGTTGGTAGCCAAACAGTCCAAAGAAGCATTGAGTAGAGCTGTTAAACATGATGAAAAATATAATAAATCTATCAAACGCCATGAAGAGCATGATCATGATGATGATGATTATGATGATGATAATGATGATGATGATGATGATGATATGCAAGAGCAGGATGATACATTGCAAGCAGCCGATACGTCTTTTGAATCCGCTACGAAGAATGATGGCTATGATGAAAGCAATAATAGATATTTGCAAATGCTCAGTCAAGATCAGTACGTAGACAAAATTTATGGTGTACGCAAAGAGAATGGACAATTCATGATTGGTAATTCTCCTATAGAGTTCGAGGGTAGCTATATCGATGTGAACGGGGTGAAGTATGCAAAAACTCATAGATTACTATAATTACTCATTACAAAGCAGCCCAGTGAAAGCCAGATCACTAATAGTGATATGGAGAATTACCGGAAAATACTTGAAGTATCGTCAGCACACAAGAGACGCTATGACAGTAATGAAAAAATTCGTCCTCACAACAGCAACAAATTCAAATACATCATTGCTCCCATGCTTGAATATTCGAAACAAGGTGCTGGTGTATTACCACGATACAAGTGGGCAAAAATGAATACGAGTATGGACTATGTGTATTGGGACGATCCCAACGAGCTGGTGGAACGTTTGAGATTACTCATAGCTGAACAATCAGCTGGTAATCGCAGCCACGTTAATGAGATTCACTCGATAATTAAGGAATTGCGGGGGAGGGAGGGCATATATACTAGATGAACCTTCTCTCTCTCTTCTCAGTATCATAATGAGTGTCGACGTGTTCGGACGAAATCTAAAAGAAAGAGAGGGCATTAGAGGTCCTCCAGGAGTAGGATATAAAATTACATCCGATGGACAGTTCGATCTTGAAAATAAGAGGTTATGCAATATAGGAGCACCCAGGAATCTACACGATGCAGTCAACGTGCAAGCATTACAGCGTATAGTGGAGGAAGAAGTTACGAAAGTTGTGAATGTTATACATGGATTGAGAAATGATTTCAATAATTTAGATGTATTAGTGGAAGCTCATCGAGATGAATTAGATAAAAAAATTGCTAATCTTGAGAGGGAAATTGAAAGTATAAAAGTAATGGTACTTCAGTTGTCATATATCAGTAATACGCTGGATACCAAAGAGTCGACATCGAAGCATGGATCATCGTAAGAAAGTAGTAGTAGAAGAGCTGCATAAACCTGCTCGAAGAAACTACCAACGTCGAAAGTTTGATGTAAGAGGCCTGAATGAAACTTGGTAAGCTGATTTGGTTGAAATGCAACCTTATGCCCGAGAGAACAAAGGTTATAGGTATTTGCTCACCATCATTAATGTGTTTTCCAAGTATGCGTGGGCTGTACCCGTTAAAAGTAAATCCGGTGCAGATGTTACAACAGCTATGAAGAATGTGTTTGTTCAAGGACGGATACCGAAGAATCTACAGACAGACAGACGCAAGGAATTTTACAATTCAAACTTTAAAAAACTGATGGAGCAATATAAGATTAATCTCTACTCAACATACAGCAATCTCAAGGCATCTATCTGTGAAAGATTGAATAGAACATTGAAAAATAAGATGTGGATACGATTTAGTTTGCGTGGAAATTTTAAATGGCTTGATATTTTATCTGATTTGATTTCTACCTACAATAGCACAAAGCATAGAACTATATGTATGAAGCCGAAAGATGTTACGACAGTGAACGAAGCGCAGGTTCTAACTCGATATTCAAACCAGTCTAAAGCTGTAAAGAAAAAAAAGTTCAAAGTTAATGATAGAGTACGAGTAAGCAAAGTAAAGCAAGTATTCGAGAAAGGATACACACCTAATTGGTCAACTGAGATATTTATAATATATACAGTATCGAAAACAAATCCTATTACTTACCGTTTGAAAGATTATCAAGATCAACCCATTTCCGGAGGTTTTTATGAACAAGAACTTTTAAAAGTAAAATATCCGGACATATATCTTGTGGAAAAAGTTATTAAGAAACGCGCAAATCAAGTTTTCGTAAAGTGGATCGGTTTTGATAGTTCTCACAACAGTTGGATTAATAAACAAGATGTGTAATTTCTTAATAATAATTAAATAAAGAGAAAGTGGTGGGAGAACTATCAAAACCACTCTATAACATAAAAAAGGTATTACTGTTTAAAAGGTGTCACTCTATGGCATAAGAAAGGTGTTACTGTTTAAAAGTTGTCACTCTATGACATAAGAAAGGTGTTACTGTTTAAAAGTTGTCACTCTATGACATAAAAAAGGTGTTACTGCTTAAAAGTTGTCACTCTATGACATAAAAAAGGTGTTACTGTTTAAAAGTTGTCACACTATGACATAAAAAAGGTGTTACTGTTTAAAAGGTGTCACTCTATGACATAAAAAAGGTCTTACTGTTTAAAAGGTGTCACTCTATGACATAAAAAAGGTCTTACTGTTTAAAAGGTGTCACTCTATGACATAAAAAGGTGTTACTGTTTAAAAGGTGTCACTCTATGACATAAAAAAGGTGTTACCGTTTAAAAGGTGTCACTCTATGACATAAAAAAAGGTTCTACTCTGTCATAAAAGCATAATAGGGCATCATTTTAGAATATAAAACTAGTCCTTCTATGACATAAATGTGGTAAAGGGTTGCTCTATGCTATAAAAGTATAAAAAGGATGTTGGCTGTATATATTTATTCAGTTGATGCTCAACTCTTGAAGCATAAACATGTCACATGCACAGAATGTTATTAGCAAGTTTCAGGATGCTATATTACAAAAATCAGAGTCTTTATTAGGTTTGACAGAAAGCGCTGAATTTTTCGATACAGCTAATGATATGGAAACTTCTGAAATTGAACTATCTAATATTAAACCTGGCCGTAATAACACTCCTAGTTTTAATAATTATAAATTTGCAAAACTAGTCAAGAAATATGTAACGAAATTAAATGGAAATTCTAGAAGATATCTAGATAATATTTATGGTGTTTACAAGCGAGGAAATTCACTTATGATCGGAAATTCACCAATAAAGTTTGAAGGGGACTTTGTCCAGGTAAAGGATCGAAACTATCGTTTGTCTGTAGGATTATTACAATTACTATTCAAAAAAATTCCGGATGAAAGTCTTATCAATTCAAATGATTTGGATAATTATCGCATGATTATGGAAGTTTCAAGCGCTCACAAAAAGCACTATTGCATGAATAAGCCGATTCGAAAACTAAAGAGTAAAAAATTTTATAATTTTATTGCTCCAATGTTCGAAAAGTCGTTTGTAAAAAGTGACTCGACATTATCTCGAGAAAATATTGTTAACGAAGCTGACAATGCAAGAGAGAAACGTAAAAGGGTTGATCAAACTAATGCAGTGGTAGCCAAAAAGATATTTGAACCAATAGTCAATCCTCTAAAGAAGTTTGTAACTGTTGAACCAGATACTCGAATTGACTCCCATCTTCTAACTACTAACAAGACCGATAGTTATTACGAAGCTGATCATTCTAGTGAAGATATATCAGATTCCTCAACTAATGAATATCCACCCAAAATCATTCATGATCAAGAAGCACGGGAGCGCTTTGAAGGTAATAACTTTATTCGTTCGAAATACCAACGAGAAAAGTGGACTAGTGACGAAGAAGAAGTTACAGCTATTACAACTGCATATGAACTCGACGTCTGGGATGATCCTAACAAATTAGTTGATCGCTTACGAGTACTCATTGCTGAGCAAAATATGGGGATAAGAACTAACTATGATGAAATCCGTTATATTCTCAGCGAACTTCGCAATGCTGGAATCATAAATTAATGTTAGAAATGTTATATTGTACTAAATTATCTAAACAGTGGCAACATTCGCTAAGTCAAAGCTATAATAATGTTGTCTTTCAATAAAACAATTTTGGTAAATTCTATGTATGGCCGAATCCATCTCAAATCAGACAGCCCGCGTATGCCTATTTCACCTATCATGTTGAAATAAAAATATTTATGTTCTACTCGAAAAAATATTTTACACGTGTTTTTTTATTTTTTTGTTTCATCAAAATTTCATGCGTTCAGCGATGCCGAAAAATTCCGAGAAAATTCTTTCATTGAGAAAAAAAATTTTCAATGTGATTTTCAAACTGCTATTGTTTCAGCAGTTTTTCGAGCTTTTAAACGTGTAACACACAATTTCACTCAGTTTTGAGCCCTCTTTAACGGCCTTAATGTCATTTTCAAAAAAAATAAAAAATCCACGAGCTATGCACTTTTTACTGAAAAATTCATTTTTTAGGGAAGTGCCTTTTTCTCGAAAACCCCATGTTTTTTTTGCACAATTTTTGTTGTCGTGATAGAGGACGGTAATGCCTAGCTAGACGTATTTGTGAGATTCGGTACTTTTTCCCTGGGATAGCGATCACTAATGAGATAACACACAAACAAATTTTTCACGCCTAATGCTTATATATAGTCAATGATATTAGAGTCAATGTAAAGGTATTTGTCTTTGTGTGTATGTAATATATAGGTACACATAACTATGTATTTATTTGTTATTTGCGTCTTTTTGATTTTTTATTTTTATACCTTTTTTTCATTTGTATACCTATTTTACTACCTTTGTTTTTCTGCTTCATTGTTCTTAATTCAGTAAGCGGACGATCAGCGGTCTTTGCTGTCAAACAATGTATTTTATCGTCACATGTTTTTTTAACCCATATATGAGTTTTTTGAATTCCAAGATACTTTGGAGTTGTAAGCCAATCAATATTTTTTTCTTTTCTGAATTGTTCTATTTCAGCATCTTGCAAATGTATTATTTTAATAGCATCAGTATATTTTTGAACATGTATTGCAAAATCATTTGAGTTTTGAATAGCTTCTTCAAGGGGCTCTCGAAGATTATGCGAAGTAGCATAATGCTTTATAAGTCCACCCACACCATCTACAGCTCCTTTGCCGTGCCCAGTAGCAGAGAACAACCATTTTATATCACACGGTGCTCGTTTTAGTTCATCTAATTGAAAGCGATTTTTAAAGTGACTCGCAGCGCCGTCTGATACGATGGTAATTTTTTAATTGAATCACAACAATTTTCTTTCAAGAATTTTATAATTTTTTGTACTGCTAGCAAAGCATACGCTGAATCATGTTTTCGGTCATCACTTATAACTGCGAAACTTTGTGTCGAATCCCCTTGATAAGAGACTGCTGTGAAAATAGAAATTTGATCATTATCCCAATGATTTCCTTGAACAGCTTTATTATGAATCACAGCCCAGTTTTCAGCGAAGTCTATTTGAAGAACTAAATGATGTGAGTCTTTTTTAGCACTTTCTCTTTCTGTTTTTATAGCTTTGCGTTGTATATTTTTTACATACATGTGAGTACTAACCCTCATGGTCCAAACCGAAAGTTCATCTTTAAAAGCAGAAATTGATAGTGTCTTTTAATCAGGTTTCCATTATCCCACAAAGCATATGTAATTTCTTCTGTGCCTTCTACATCTTGCAGTTTTAAAACATGAAACGTAATTCCCTTAATCCCTGGACATAGTTTACATTCTTGTAAATAACATAAATCAGATGGCTCAGAACACATTGTTGCATTTATTATTTGTGACCGACTTTCATCCAACTCTGTGACGTTACTCCCTCTAAAATTAATTAAGCTCGTAAGAAATAAATCATAATTTGCGCAATAGATACAGAGACAAACTTCTTTGATGGGGCTAAGTAAGACATACTTTGGTCGCAAACTATAAAATTTCGATTTTCCAATTCTCAATTCTGGATAATCATTTTTAAATACTTTATACGTCTCTTTTAAACTTCGAGTAAGAAAACGCTTAACTTTTTTCTCTTTTTTATTGTTAACTTTAATTGTAACAACGTCACATTTATTAGGACTTTGTCTTGAACAATTAAAATCATCATTTAAATAATATTCCATAACAATTTTTTCCATGTTTTCATCAATCGGATGGCCTGAATATGCATCTGGTTCTGAATAAATTCCTTTTTCTTTAACAAGATTTCTCGATTTGTTGATCATATACATTGTTATTTCTGGAAATAAAGATAAAATTTCATGTTTTGTAAAGGATGAAGGCAGCAAAGTCAGAATTTTTATTTTTTCTGATACCGTAGAACACTTTTTGCAAGGCTAGACCAAGATTTTGTATCCATTCTGTACAATGGCATACAGTTGATTCATTTGCTGTTATAGAAACGTCATAAACATTGTTCAACTTCACATCAAGGGTATTAGACAATGTTGAAAGTATTTTTTTTTTCTTCTTTGTTACGTAATTTTCAATTGATTTTTCATGTATAAGATTTTTTCTTTTAAGAGGCGATACAGAACCTAAGAAAGATGTACTTATTTCATTATTAAATTCTTCAATGCGTTCTGGAGTACTTGGTAAAAAATCTTCATCTCTATCAACTACGTTATCGGTAACTTCATTATCCGTTATAAATTCATTGTCAGTACTACTCACCAATTCTAAAGCACGATTGTAACAATGTTGACACAGATATGTAGAAGGTGTCAAAGGTAAATGAGGATAGAGGTGCTTCAATGGATGAGCAAGATTCTCAAGTTGTTTTAAACGTACGGAACTAGATTTGTAAGTAATTTGTTTGTGTTTGTCTAAAAAGTCTGCACATTTGATTCTCTCTGTTGAGTAATATTGAGACATCGTAGTTGAGTTGATAAGGTGTAAATATGTAATAATTTTCCAAAAGATGATGGTTTTAAATAAGACGAGATGTGTGATATATAGCAGAAACCGAACTTTTCTTTGTAAATGTTAAGTCAAACCATATCCATCTAGCGGACAAATGTACTAGTACATATACTCCTATAAGTAGGCGCACGTACATGTATATTACATACGCACAAAGATAAATACCTTTACATTGACTCTAATATCATTGACTATATATAAGCGTTAAGCGTGAAAAATTTGTTTGTGTGTTATCTCATTAGTGATCGCTATCCCAGGAAAAAAGTACCGAATCTCACAAATACGTCTAGCTAGGCATTACCGTCCTCTATCACGACAACAAAAATTGTGCAAAAAAAACATGGGGTTTTCGAGAAAAAGGCACTTCTCTAAAAAATGAATTTTTCAGTAAAAAGTGCATAGCTCGTGGAGTTTTTATTTTTTTTTGAAAATGACATTAAGGCCGTTAAAGAGGGCTCAAAACTGAGTGAAATTATGTGTTACACGTTTAAAAGCTTGAAAAACTGCTGAAACAATAGCAGTCTGAAAATCACATTGAAAATTTTTTTTCTCAATGAAAGAATTTTCTCGGAATTTTTCGGTATCGCTGAACGCATGAAATTTTGATGAAACAAAAAAATAAAAAAACACGTGTAAAATATTTTTTCGAGTAGAACATAAATATTTTTATTTCAACATGATAGGTGAAATAGGCATACGCGGGCTGTCTGATTTGAGATGGATTCGGTCGTATACATAATTTATTAATAAATATTTTCATAAAATAAAAAAGAGAGAGAGAAAGTTTATGGAGAGAAATATTTTTTCTTTAATGGATGTTTCTCACAGGTAGAGAGCTTAGGTTGGGGTTCTCACCATTTTCTCTCTCTTCTTTTTATATTTATATTTAATTATATTAAATGAAAAAAATAAATAAATTCATGATAGAACATACGCACATCAGACCTACACCACGTCATCGTTTGGAAACAGCGATGAAATTCGCATCGCTATTCAACATCAGGATTTATGTCTTCTACCATCACGAATTCACTACATGTATGTGGTAAACTAGTTCAACCGGATGGTACGCCACTCGAACGTTCTATGTTAGTCAACAACGCCATCTGTCATATGTTTGAAGAAATCAGATAGGAAATCAATGCTATTGAAATTGATAAATGTAAAAATGTAGGGTTAACTACTCTCATGAAAGGTTCGGTTTCTCTTAATCCTGGTCAAAAATTGATTATTGATAAGGCTGGCTGGCACGATGTAGAAAAATCGCAGAAACTTACCAACGATGATGGTTACTTTGACCTGTCTATACCTCTCGGCATGATTCTTGGATTTGCTGAAGATTATAAAAAAATTTTAGTAAATGTTAAACACGAGCTCATACTCACGAGATTAAGAAATGATATCAATGCCATCATACAGACAGCAAGGCCAAACAATACTTATGAAGAATTTAAAACTGAGATAACGAAGATAGAGTGGTTGATGCCATACGTATTCCTGTCCGATAAGCGTAAGATTCCTCTCTTTAATTACATCGAAAAAAACAGACTTGTGGTTACGAGTTACCGCAGCAGGAAATTCTACGAATATCCACTTCTTCCATCTTCTCCGAAACACGTTTGGACTGTCAAAACATCCAATCAGTTGGAAAAACCACGCTTCATTATTCTTGCTTTTCAAACGAGTAGAAAATCTCAGAGGCAAGTAAACGCAAGTCAGTTCGATCATTGTCATTTGAGTAATGTTAAACTCTTTTTAAATTCGCAGTGTTACCCGTATGGAAATTTAAATTTAAATATAGATCGTAACCAGTACGCCGTACTGTATGATATGTATGCAAATTTTCAGAGTGCTTATTATGAAAAAAATCCTGAACCTCTTTTGAATAAAGTAGATTTTATAAAATACTTACCTTTGATTGTGATCGATTGTTCCAAACAAAACGAATCTTTGAAAAACGCTCCCGTGGACGTGCGTTTAGAGTTTGAATCGAGAGATAATTTTCCAGCTGGAACAGCCGCGTATTATCTCATTCTGCACGACCGTATCGTTCAGTATAGTCCCGTCAGTGGTGACGTGAAGAAGCTTGTGTAAAAATGAAATATATCGTTGATATGCAGGGCTTCAAACAGCCTGGTAATGATTTCGTTTTGAAAGAACTGGCAATAGTTCCGTTGGATGATGACGACCAACCTCTAATATTTTTATTCAAGGAACCTTTTCCTTGGAAACGGCTCATCGATAAGTATAAGGGAGAAAATACTTGGCTGAAGAAGTTCTATCATGGTATTTCTTGGAAATTAGGCGACCGTCTCCTACACCGATATCGGAAGTGTTCTTCGAGAATGTCTGCATCATGCTAGTCAGGTACTCGTTATGGGCTCCATCAAGAAAAAATGGCTCGAACGTTTCAAATTCAACGTTGACGATGTAACGTAGATGGGTTTTCCACCGTTGGACAAGATCAAGCTTGTGACAGTTTGTCCAAACCACGAGGGCGCCTACAAGACTAACTGTGCACTTCATAACGTTAAACTTCTGAAAAAATTTTACGAAAATTGTGAGACGTCTATGGATTGGGAGTAAATGCTTCATTCGTGTCTCTGACGTCGTACAAGAGGGGTCAAAGCTCAATCCCTTATACTCCTCTTCCTGATTCCAAAAAGGAAGATTCAAAATGGAAAAAATATTCTCAAAAGTATTCCACAAATACGAATTCTTTGCCCGAACGTGATAATTATAAACGATTAAAAAAGTAGATATAGAATTAATAATTATAAATTTAATCTTAAATATGCGTAATGTCAACCGCTGCCATATCGAGTGATTGATGCTTACAGAATTCCAAGCTAAAAATGCTGTGAAGCTTCTGGCTCGCATAGGTGGGTGATTGACGCTCGTGGAATTTCACAAACGCTGGCCCACCAAGTTGGGTTATTGACGCTTGTGTAATTCCACACTACGCGCGCTAGAAATGCTGAGGGGGTTCTGGCGCAGTGCGCGAGCTTGAGTTATCACCGCTCGAGAAGTTGTGCGCTAGAAATGCTTTAACATGGTTTTGTTTTTCACAAGCTATATCGTCAAAGATAATGATTGAATTCTGAAGAGCATTTTCTGGAGCTATAACTTCATTATGTTCGCTGTAGGGAAAATACTGCACACCGTCTAACGGTTCTATAAGTTTCTGAAAAAATTCATACTTCGGTTGATTCAAAGACTTTGAATACGTATAAATATTCTCAAATCTAACACCATTGGAATGTGTAATGAGTGCAAGCAAACTATTGGTTTTTCCGCAATTTGACGGTCCACAAAATACAGCTCTAATGCTGCTTGGAAGTAAGTCTCCATGCCGCTTCGTCTTTTTTTCTTGCTCTACGATATTGTCGAAATTCAAAACCGGAAGCTGAACAGAGTGTTCCTTGAAATTCATGTGTACACTACAAGGTCTTAATTCCAACTGATCGTTCGACTATAAATACAGCGCTTTTATACTCGCGGGTTCAGTCTTCATTAGACTTTCATTGTGTGATGATCATACACAGACGTCGAGGACGTGGCTTAATCAATCAAATTTTCAACAGTCTTCCAATAGAACTTCATTTACCAGGATATCAGTACTGCGGGCCAGGTACTAAGTTAGCAAAACGTTTAGCTCGAGGTGATAAAGGTATCAATCTACTTGACGCAGCTTGTAAAGAACACGATATAGCTTATTCTCAGAATCGAGAAAACATAGAGGCTAGAAACAATAAAGATAGAGTTTTAGCAGATAAGGCGTGACAAAGAGTTAAGGCTAAAGATTCAAGTATTGGTGAGCAAGTAGCTGCTTACACAATCACAAATATTATGAAAGCCTAATCAAAACTCGGGATGGGTGTAAAGCAGCCAACGAGGTTAAACAAGATAATAAAAACTGCTTCAAAATCAATGGTTAAAAGTAACTCTGCTCGTAAGGTGATTCTCTCTGCCTTGAAAGGTGCTCGTTCTGCTGTTAAGAAAGCAGGAGGAAAACGTAAAATTATCATTCCACGCGTTTTACCGGTACCCTCAAAAGTAGGTGGTTTCTTACCGTTTCTAGTACCAATATTCACTGGTTTGAGCGCTGTTGGTGTTGTGGCTGGCGGGGCTGCTAGCATAGCAAAAACAGTCAATGATGTAAGTACAGCTAAAAAGCAATTAGAAGAGGATTAGAGACATAACATTAAATGGAAGAAATAGCTTTAGGAAAGGGTATCTTTCTGAAACCACATAAAAGAGGTGCAGATCTTCGTATAGGCGGTAATAAAAAAAAATTAAGGTTGAAGAAAGAAAAAAGAACCCCGAACTGAGATTACCACAAAGAGCTCTCACAGATCCCGATCTAATTAAGTATGCTAAAATATTCAAAATTCCATATTTTCGCGGCGTCTTTATGCGAAATGCCTTACCTGCAAGCGGGCCTCGTGATCGTGAATCAGCTATCGTAAATTTAGATGATAAAGATGGGCCTGGAATGCATTGGGTAGCATATCGCAAACGTGGTGAGAATGTAGTTTGCTTTGACAGTTTTGGAGATCTTCAACCACCTATTGACTTAATGCTGTATCTACGTGTGAGTGAGGTTAAATATAATCATGAGAGATATCAAAATTATAATACATTCAACTGTGGTCACCTCTGTCGCAAATTTTTGTGTAACAAGCTGGGTCGGGCTATATAAAGACGAGTGCAATGATAGTTTAATGATTTGACATTGAATAGTCATGGAGAATTCATTGACGTTAAGTCTCTCCGGTAATTCATCAGTTCTCGAAGTACAGTATTTTCCACGTATCGAACTTTCATCAAACAAAAATTACGTTCTCGGTTTAGTTGAACTTCTAACCTTCAATTCTATACCAAATATCGATACAGGCAATAACAAGTTTTACGTGGGTAAAGAAGAATTATTTTTACCAACTGGTAGTTACGAGATAGAGGATATAGCAAATTTACTGCGTGAAACTTTAGCACTCAAAGGTATTTCATTTAGTCTGAAGCCAAACAATAATACACTTCGCAGTGTCATTAAGTGTAGTCATCCTATTGATTTCCGTCCTCAAAATTCTATTGATCAGCTACTTGGCTTCACACCACGAATTCTAGAAGCTAGTTTCAAACATCATTCAGATTTGCCTGTATCTATCCTCAAGATCAACGCATTGCGAGTTGAGTGTCATATTACTTCAGGCGCATATATCAACGGTTCTAAGGTTCACACGATACACGAATTCTTTCCAGCAGTACCACCAGGATATAAGATCATTGAAGTACCCTCAGAGGTCATTTACCTTCCAGTTACCGTTAAAAGCATAGATTACTTGGAAATACGTATAGTTGATCAGGACGGTCGTTTAGTTAATTTTCGAGGAGAAGTAATCACAATCAGACTTCACATTAAACAAGTGTAATGGGAATCGTTTACAACAGCAAGGTCGGTAGGGGCAATATAAAAAGCTCAACATGTCGACAGCTCATCAGTCGTCAGCGATCAAGCAGAGCGCTAACACGGCAAAACATTCAGTTCCTGAGAAGTCTCGGTCTAAGAGTCGTCGCTGGTGGAAAATAACTTGTATTTTTTCTATTGCCTACAAAAAGATGCAAGAAATTCTAAACATTCAGTCACCTGTAACATTTGATGAGTCAGTGGCTCACTACGAACTTCATGCACATCAGCCCTACACCACGTCATCGTTTGGAAACAGCGATGAAATTCGCATCGCCACTCAACATCAGGATTTATGTCTTCTACCATCACGAATTCACTACATGTATGTGGTAAACTAGTTAAACCGGATGGTACGCCACTCGAACGTTCTATGTTAGTCAACAACGCCATCTGTCATATGTTTGAAGAAATCAGATAGGAAATCAATGCTATTGAAATTGATAAATGTAAAAATGTAGGGTTAACTACTCTCATGAAAGGTTCGGTTTCTCTTAATCCTGGTCAAAAATTGATTATTGATAAGGCTGGCTGGCACGATGTAGAAAAATCGCAGAAACTTACCAACGATGATGGTTACTTTGACCTGTCTATACCTCTCGGCATGATTCTTGGATTTGCTGAAGATTATAAAAAAATTTTAGTAAATGTTAAACACGAGCTCATACTCACGAGATTAAGAAATGATATCAATGCCATCATACAGACAGCAAGGCCAAACAATACTTATGAAGAATTTAAAACTGAGATAACGAAGATAGAGTGGTTGATGCCATACGTATTCCTGTCCGATAAGCGTAAGATTCCTCTCTTTAATTACATCGAAAAAAACAGACTTGTGGTTACGAGTTACCGCAGCAGGAAATTCTACGAATATCCACTTCTTCCATCTTCTCCGAAACACGTTTGGACTGTCAAAACATCCAATCAGTTGGAAAAACCACGCTTCATTATTCTTGCTTTTCAAACGAGTAGAAAATCTCAGAGGCAAGTAAACGCAAGTCAGTTCGATCATTGTCATTTGAGTAATGTTAAACTCTTTTTAAATTCGCAGTGTTACCCGTATGGAAATTTAAATTTAAATATAGATCGTAACCAGTACGCCGTACTGTATGATATGTATGCAAATTTTCAGAGTGCTTATTATGAAAAAAATCCTGAACCTCTTTTGAATAAAGTAGATTTTATAAAATACTTACCTTTGATTGTGATCGATTGTTCCAAACAAAACGAATCTTTGAAAAACGCTCCCGTGGACGTGCGTTTAGAGTTTGAATCGAGAGATAATTTTCCAGCTGGAACAGCCGCGTATTATCTCATTCTGCACGACCGTATCGTTCAGTATAGTCCCGTCAGTGGTGACGTGAAGAAGCTTGTGTAAAAATGAAATATATCGTTGATATGCAGGGCTTCAAACAGCCTGGTAATGATTTCGTTTTGAAAGAACTGGCAATAGTTCCGTTGGATGATGACGACCAACCTCTAATATTTTTATTCAAGGAACCTTTTCCTTGGAAACGGCTCATCGATAAGTATAAGGGAGAAAATACTTGGCTGAAGAAGTTCTATCATGGTATTTCTTGGAAATTAGGCGACCGTCTCCTACACCGATATCGGAAGTGTTCTTCGAGAATGTCTGCATCATGCTAGTCAGGTACTCGTTATGGGCTCCATCAAGAAAAAATGGCTCGAACGTTTCAAATTCAACGTTGACGATGTAACGTAGATGGGTTTTCCACCGTTGGACAAGATCAAGCTTGTGACAGTTTGTCCAAACCACGAGGGCGCCTACAAGACTAACTGTGCACTTCATAACGTTAAACTTCTGAAAAAATTTTACGAAAATTGTGAGACGTCTATGGATTGGGAGTAAATGCTTCATTCGTGTCTCTGACGTCGTACAAGAGGGGTCAAAGCTCAATCCCTTATACTCCTCTTCCTGATTCCAAAAGGAAGATTCAAAATGGAAAAAATATTCTCAAAAGTATTCCACAAATACGAATTCTTTGCCCGAACGTGATAATTATAAACGATTAAAAAAGTAGATATAGAATTAATAATTATAAATTTAATCTTAAATATGCGTAATGTCAACCGCTGCCATATCGAGTGATTGATGCTTACAGAATTCCAAGCTAAAAATGCTGTGAAGCTTCTGGCTCGCATAGGTGGGTGATTGACGCTCGTGGAATTTCACAAACGCTGGCCCACCAAGTTGGGTTATTGACGCTTGTGTAATTCCACACTACGCGCGCTAGAAATGCTGAGGGGGTTCTGGCGCAGTGCGCGAGCTTGAGTTATCACCGCTCGAGAAGTTGTGCGCTAGAAATGCTGGGAGGGTTCTGGCGCACTGCGCAGTGCGCCAGAACCCTCCCAGCTTACCTACTCATATGTGTGATGTCATCTGCAATTTTACATATTATGGGATCTCATATAAGATCTGATGCCCGATATTCTCTATGAGATCTGATGTCCGATATTCCCAAATGAGATCTCATATGATATTTTCATGCGGGTTTGCCCTTTCTATTCAAAAACAGAGTGATAAATTTAATACTGAGCCCTATTTAATATGTATAAGCAACCCATTTATACATTTTATCTGATCTTTAAACATATGAATATTTATATGGAAATGACCATGTCTTGACCTTAAACTGCAAACCGTCGGGCCCGCCAAGTATGTATAGGAGATTGGAGGACGACCCCTGCTAGAGCAGCTCTATAGACTTCTATTGTCCTCCCAAGATACGTAATATTATAGATATTTCAAAATTGAGAAAGATCAATGAAAAATGGACATGTACTGGTAACTATGTAATTTTTTTATATAGGCTTTGACTTTTCGTAAATATCTGATAAAATTCTTATGAATTTTAGAAATAAAAAGAAGGCATAGTAGTTATATAATTAAGATAATTTTCGCCCACACGGGCGTAAAGTGCGTAGGTTCTATAAAGTTTGGTAGAAGTATGGGAGCTATTACGCCTGTTAGGCGTTAAGTAGTACTTTATGCCCACTGACTGAATATTTTTAAGTAGTTACGAAAAGTTGTATTATTCAGTCAAGTTAACTAATGGGTACTTGACTACAATAAATTGATTTCAGTACTTCCTTGTGTTTAATTTGTATAGAAGGATGAATAAATTTTAGTACATTTCTGAGAATAGTCATACAGTTGTTTCCGAGAGTTGTTTGCATTACTTGACTATCGATAATTGATTTCACAACTTTCATTTGTTTGATTTGCAATGAACAATTTGAATGTACTTACTTACATATAATTCGTTCAGCATACAATGACTCAAAGAAGTAAAGTAAAAGACTTTTTCACTGGTATTTATTTGATTTCTTTTAAAAAAACATAAATATTATTATTTTATAGATTATACAGAAAAAACGTCTATACTTGCCTTATTTTATACTTTCGTAGAAAGTTTTATATTAACAATATTATTATTGGTACAGTCATGAAAAAAATTATTACCATTTGCAGAGTGCTTATTGAATAGATGAGATTCGAATAAATAAAAGTTATTTGTACAGTCATGAAAAAAATTCTTACCATTTGTAGAGAGTGGTTATTGAATATATGAGATCAGAATAAATAAAAGGACTATAGACAAATGGTGTGGATAGAATATATTTAAAAAATTAGTTTTTTAAAGAACTTGTTAGTGTATATTATTGCAAATAGGAAATAATTAATAATAAATTATTTATGAACATTAAAAATTAATATTAAATAGAAAAGCGTTTGTTCAGGTTTCAGGAACACATAGGTTTTCCTGGTATTTTAGGAGCAGTTGATTGTATGCTTCCAAAAATCATAGCACCCACAGACCATCCTGAAGCTTATTTAAACTACAAACGCCAGTATTCTCTCACGGTACAAGTTGTAAGTTTGTGTACTTTATGTAAATGAAAACGTCCACTAAAAATCAACCGCCGCGCGTCTATAAATCACATTTTACATTTTAATCAACTCGTTTATAATCAAACCCTATAAAAAAAACGAGAAAAACCAATAGGTAAATCAGTATATTATTTGAGTTGAACAAAATGTATACCAACGTGCGATGACTGGTCTTTGGTTAACGCTTCCCTGAGTATAAATTAATGTGCTATTTTATTTCTAATTGAATGGAATATATTATCAATTAATAGGTCGCTGATTCAGATTATACGATATTAAGTATAAGGATTTGTAGTGGTTCTACCAATGATAGATTTGTGTGGGCATGGAGTGATATTCGCGCTCATTTATATGAACTAAGAGAAGATCCGAATGTTATGGAGCAAGAAGGGCCGTTTTACATTATTGGTACATAAAATATTTTATACACCTTTTATATACAATTTGTTAATCTCATGTTCTTATTTGATAAATAGGTACTATTATCACAAATAATTTTAATATCTTAAACGTATTAATTTTTATGAATTTCCGTCGTTATAATGATATAAAACAAAAAGTTAAATATTAATTTATTTATTTATTTATTTATTAAACCAGAACAAAATTACATAGAGTAAAGTCCTCAGAGATAGATATTAACTACCTGTACGAGGGCTGGTTTAGTAGAATTAAGTAGAATAAATAAAATATCACGATAATATGTATAGGTGATGGTGGATATGACCTGTCACGAGTTTTGTTGATACCGATTCCAAATGCAGTCAGATGTACTTTGTTACAGGGAACTGTGGATTTATCTAATATTGCTGTTCTCATTTATTTTTGGAGTATATTCTTTAATTTAATTATGAGTCGAATCAATAAATTACAAAATTCATAATTTATGAAATAAACTTATAAATAAACATTATCCTATATTTTATTATTAAAATGATATGAAATTATCATATATTATGTTACAAATATTTCGTTAACAGTAGAAAGTAAAATAATTTAAATGTAGTTTTTTTATAGACTCTAACAGCTTTAAAAATTACTGTTTTATATACTTCAATTAACTTAAAGTAATGTTATTAGACAACTTCTTTACTTAAAATTGGGCATGATATTAATACAACGAATCTTATAGAACATAAATAAGGGACACTCATTATAGCTGGTTCCATCGTACTTGGATTCGCGATAAATTTGAAAAGCATTTTTTTCTTAAAAGAAGAGGTAAGTACTAGAATTTTCAAAATTCACACGTTTATGCACTTAATAATAAGGGACACTCATGCACATAAATAAGGGACACTCATTAGCTGGTTCCATCGTACTTGGATTCGCGATAAATTTGAAAAGTATTTTTTTCTTAAAAGATGAGGTAAGTACTAGAATTTTCAAAATTCACACGTTTATGCACTTAAGGTTTGTAAAATTATAAATGGTACCTAGTTATTGTACATATTTTATATGAAATCATTTTTATATTCCATTAGGATAAATAAAATAAACCATAACTACAATAAACCATGAAATGATGGACTTATGTTGTTATGCCGCGCACGATATCTGATAAATGGACTTATGTTGTTACGTTTTGGGTGTATTCTAGCTTGAGGTCAATATTTTAGCTACTTCTGACATTATTGAAGTTCATTTGTTTATTATCTATAAAGTATGGCGTCAAGCTTTATTTACTAAATGCGAATATTTAAGTGCTTAAGCTCCTTCCAGTGTTCTAGTTAATCTCAAAATATAATAAATTGAATTTACATTTCTTAACCTGATTAGTATTTCAAATAAGTCGTAAAAGGAATTAAATTTAATTAACAGTCATTTAAGAGATTAAAATAAGTTATTCATGATGAATAATGCGTAAGTATAAAATTTGTTCATATCTTTCCCAAAATATTTATTTATTAATTTAACCTATATGTACCATAGCGAAGTTAATCACTTCATAAGAGTCTCGTCACTTTTTATCATAAAGCACTATGTGCGCAATGGTTTCTTTTGTACTTTATCAAAAAAAAAAAAATTCGCATGAATTGTAAGTAATTGGTTATGTCACGGGCTCAGCTCAACTGTTAAACCGAGTCCTGACTCGTCAGCATAACGATAAGAATAAGATGCGTCAGCTCAGTGGTCAGAGCACCGAACTAGAATCTCGGATCCGTGAGTTCGAACTTGGGTTTTCACATATTTATTACGCCTCTTATCCATTTCAACTCACGCCATCACCTCCTCATATATAATCTACTCTTTAAAAAAGCGATGGCCGGATGCTGTGAAGCATTTAAAGATCGATATTTATTGATCTGTAAGGAATAGGCGCGAAAACGCTACTTCCGCTACATTTGCATTTTTTAAATTGAATTTTTATTCTTAACTATTTAAAACTAAATAATTTAATCAAATTAGAATAAGAAGATTAATTTTTTCACGCTTTGAAAAATGATCTGATTATCCTATCATTCAAATTAATTAAAATGATATCGTAATGAAAAATTGAAATTAATTAAAATGAAATGGTAATGAAAGATTTAAACTAATTAATATGAAATCGTAATGAAACTATTCATAACCTCAAAAACAAAATAGTACGTGCGCAGCGCATTTGGATTTTGCTAGTATAGTTACAACGCAGTAATCAATTGACTATATCGCGTCTTACAAATACATAAGTACCCATGCTTGGAGACGAGTAAGTCGCTATAGCTTCAAAAAAATATAGTTATCGATGTGCAGAATTTTTAGTTAATAAAAGTATAGTTGCGCAGCGTAAAGAAATGTAGCATTGAGAAAAGTGAGTCCAAAAGTACTTTTACAATTCTATTCCGGTGTATGTTTTTGTGTCCATTAGTGAATTGGCATTCTTGCCTCGTATGCATTACATATTTTTCAATTAACGAGAAGTCCAATTAAAAACAATAATAAAGAGTTTAAAATTTTGCGTCTATATATTTCTCTATTTAATATGCATTAATATACATCCTACTTTTAAATAGCTTTCACTTTTTATTTGACAAAATATTGTTCTTTGTATATAGACTACAAAGAGCGAAAGAAGATCAAGAAATAGCTTTGATACAATACATGGAGCAACATGACGGCTTTGCAAGTAAAAAGTTTATGGGCTTTGAGGGAGTATCACAGCGACAAAATCAGTGGAATGCAGTTGCTAAACAACTTAATTTGATTGGGCCTCTAAAACAAGTTGATAGTTGGAAACGAGTACAATTAAAATTATTTTACATAATACTATTTATATGGTTCATATAACTAATAATGACCATCCATATTCTTTTAATGAATTAGTACTGGAATGATATGAAAAAGCATGCTCGTATCTACAATGCCAAGAAAAATAAAATTTTTAGAAAAACCGGCAATGATACTGAAAAGATTTTGAACCCAATGAAAAATTTGAAAGGGTACTTGCTATAATGGGCGACAGCCATAAAAATGGTTTAGCACTTACCTCCGAAGTTGGACTGCCACGAAATACAAGAAAGCAAGGTAAAGTACACTAATTTTCATTAAAATATGGCAATAATAAGCGTAGATATTATAAAAGTTTTTAATTGATACTTTTTCTAGCTTTGCGAGATCAACCGCCCTTTTCCAGTGAAAATGCCACCGTCATCTTAGCTATGAAAGGTTTGTAAAGTACAACTTTTTTTACCCGCGCCCATGCACGCGCAGAAGTATGAGCTATTCTCTAAAACTGTTAACTTTTACAGTACTGTAACATATCTATGGTTCTCAGATATTTAGCTATTTAATTAAAGCAAATATTTATAAAATCCACTTCCAGTAACATGTTCCACTACATAAAACTATGTACATAGAACTCACTTTTAAACAAGGATAAGCTCATGGGACATCGCAAAAGACATTTTAAAATTTAATTCTATTTGTCCGTTATAAAAAAAAAATTTTTATTTTTATAACTTTCGGGGGCGTAAATTATTCGTCTTCAAAAGGTGAACAATATGGGACCTCGATCATAAGTGTGCCACTTATAGCAATTGAATTGCGGTCTTTTAAAGAACATGATGTCGATGCGCCCCTCGTTTAAAAAATCTATTTTTTATTGGCACCCATAAACAACGGTAAATAGGTCTAATCTGAGTATTCCTCTTATTTTTACACACATTTTCTTGAACTTATTCCCTCTGTGTCTATCGAAATTTAAATTTATTTTGAAAAAAATTGGACAGGAAAACTGTTGTAACACAGTTTTACATGCATTTGTTTACGCTTACTCGCACGTGAGTAGTAAGTGTACCACTATAGCGAGACAGATAGGTATCAGGTTACACTTCCGGTGTCATCTTCAAGTGGGCACTTGACTGAAGTGTTTATATAAACATCTCTTATCTTAAGTGTTTGTTTATATAAACAGTAGCAAAACAGTAGCAAAACAGTAGTTAATTAGTGTTTATTTATATAAACAATGATTAATAGCCTATTGTTAATGAGCTACTGTTAAAGTGCCCACTTGATGGCGCCGTAACCTGATACCTCTGGGCGCGCTATAGCGGTCAGTGATGTCTGCTGGTGCGCTATACCAGTCATGGCGCCCCCCACTCCTTCAGCTTGAGCAGCAGAGAGGGGGCGGACTACGCTATACATACCTCTGTGCGCTATAGCGGTCAGTGATGCCTGCTGGTGCGCTATACCAGTCATAGCGCCCCCCACTCCTTCAGCTTGAGCGCACGGCGGACTACGCTATACCCGTCACGAGCTATCCCCTCTCTCCACGGGCAGGTTGAGCGCCTACACTATATCGGTCACGCACATGTTCTCCGGGCGGCTTGAGTGTATTGGTATGTGGATTTGTGAGAGAGGAGGTGGATGCGAGGAAGTGGATAAAATAAAAATAATTTTTAAATTAAAAAATATTAATTTTTATTTAACACACGCGAATATACACATATCGTTTCACACTGAATATTTGTCATATATATAGGTGGCGTTGCACGCGTACACTCATACAGGCACACACAAAGGAATATTACGCGGGCGCGAATGTACATATATATCGTTGCACACACACGAAGGAATATTTTACATACATATAGGTGGCGTTGCACACACACACACAGTCGGTAAATATAAGATCACATGAATGTACATATATATATATATATATATATATATATCGTTGCACGCACAAAGGAATATTTTAGATACATATAGGTGGCGTTGCACACGTACATACCCGCACACAGTCGTTTCACACAGTCGTTTCACACACACACTACGCACACTACACTTTTTGCTGTTCTTGCTGGTGGTGGTGGTGGTGGTGCTGCAGCGATCACGACGGCGGCGATGGCGATCGCGGTGCGTCCATTTGTTGGAGGCATCCGCATGGACTATTTCTGCACGTGGCGCACCTGAATTGGCTACAGCGCCAACACTGCTCCCACGTCAGGCCATCTGGATTGCGCCGTAGAGGGCGGAATATTGTTCTGCATGAACTGCAGCATGTTCCCGCTGGTGGTCTGGTTTGCTGTTGTTGTTGTATTTGTTGTACTTGCTGCTGCTGCTGCTGTGCGATGGCCAGTATTTCTTCTTTAATATGCTCTACTTCTCGGGCGGTGCGGTTTACACCCACCCTGTAGCGTTCCAGTCGGTTGCGGGCGATGGTGAGCCGGTGCTGCAGAGTGGCAATTTTTCGACTTGTTTGCTCCATGGTCCGAGCAATACTGGCGAGCGGCTATGCTGACGGTACGGTGTGATGTCGCGGGTGACGGCGGCTGCAGTGGTGGGGAGCCTCGGCGGTGGGGGTCTCGCTGGTTGTGCAAATGGGTTTCGGGGCGTTTCTTCAATTGCCACGCTGCTGCGATGTTGGCGGTATGACGCAATGGCGCTGGTGTCGTCGGTGGTGGTGGTGGGGGCCCCTCTAACCTCACTCTGTATCCTGCTTTTATCGACGGCGATGCATGCGTAATGAGTACGGCCTTTGCCGTATACGCCTCCTGCACCGCGTCCGTCTGCGCTGTCTCTCGATACGTGACGAGTACAGCCTTTGGTGCGTATCTGGAAGTTGTATACGGCTCATGCACCGAGTCCGCACACGCTGCCTCTCGTTCTCCGGCCAGGCTCCCAGGAGTACCGCTATATCCACTGTTAGGCGGTCGTATACTTCTTGAGCATCTTGATTGTATTTTCGCTCGCTCCACAAGCGCTGCGTGGCGCAATTTAAACAGCGGACACTCTTGTTTTCTATGTTTTCCGTGAGCTGTTCGAGGTCTGTGTCGGAAGCGGCTATCTTCTTATACACCCAGTATTGTTCATTGAAAACAGCTTGCAAAATGCTTTCAATGAATTTAAAATTTTCTAGGGATTCCATGGTGCTGCTGCTGCTGACGACGGCGGCGACGATGTGTCCAGCTAAGCTTGGTTGGTACTGTGGTAGTGCAGTGCGCACCCCGCTCTTTTAAGTGTACGGGCGTGGAGGGTAGAGTGGGGAGCAACTGGCCAGGGCGAGGGAGTAAGTACGAGCGTTTCCTACAGAAACTTTCAGTTTTATAGTAGTGTTATAAAATTCTCGGGGAATAGTGTGAGCGATAAAAAAGTACCCGATTAATCGCAGGGGTTTATGGTGGATAAAGAGATGAGAATCTGTCCAGGAGGACAGAGTAAGCACACACGTTTCCTACAGAAACTCTCGGTTTTACGATTTGTAGTATTAGGTCGAGAAAATTCTCAGGGAACAGCGTGGGTTGCGAAAAAAAAGTGCCAGAGCCTTGGGGCCACTTTTCAAGCGTTCTCAGGGCAAGACAATTTTCAGCCGTTGGTGTGCGCTCCGAAGAAAGTGACCTGCTCGGGGAAAGCCTGTACATTTTTGCCGTTGTGAGGTATTTACGACGTACTTACGAGCGATAAAGGAACTAGCAGACTCACAATGCTAGTCTGTATTTAGAGTTTTCTCTAATTTCGTCCGCCCGGGTGAGTAATGTTTTGTAAAACAATACCCCCGACTGGGGCGACACAACGGGCTGTATAGTTTTTATCTCAAGTGCGCTTCTCGGCTTTCTCGCATCAATAGGGTCGTATTTTACGGTGCTGGTCCCACGCACGTACGTTTGAGGAAGTATTTTTTCTCAGCTGAAGTGGCTGTATAGTGTTGCTATTTTTTTCGATGTCCACTCTTTTTTCATAAGATGTTTATTTTGACTCTCGGGAATGATTCGAAGAAAATGTGCTCATGGGGTAGGGCGTTGTCGTCAACTTCTTCGAGATGACTAGATGACTAATTTTTTTATCATACGTTTGTTGGGGTGCGTTTCTAAGATGACGTGTGTGTGTATAAGAAGCCCAAGCTCGCATGCGACGCGCTCAGTCTATTCAGAAGTTTGGAGATGGATAATCAGGCAAACAGTTCGTTGCGGAAAGCTGTGTTACGGCTCGCGGCTAGAGCCCGTCACGGCAGAAATCCCGCGTGGCTGCGGCGTTTACGGCGTATGTCGTGTGAAAACTTATCAGTGCAATTACGGCTACTACTAAGAATAGCAGGGTATCGCGCAATAGTGCATCTTTACAACGCATTCGCTTGTTCGCGCGAAGTACAGACCGTCATTGAAGATGATGTCTTCGAGCGCCGATTAAGTGGATTGCCCGTGTTTCGCGGTATTGCGAATGCACGCGTGGAGCGTTTAGGTAAGTCTAAAACTTTTTTTTCAAAATAATTTTCCTTTACTTTTTTTTTTTATTTACATATTTTTATTTACAGCTTACGAGAGCTTCATTCGCGATGATTCGGATACGGAACTATCCGATAGCTCGAGTGCGGCCAGCGATGAGACGCATTTCGAGCCAAGCGTGGCAGCCATGCCGCTGCAGCACTCGGCGTGCACGGCAGGCTTATTTAATCCTGTAGTGCGGCAACTCAACTTTGACTACACTGATACGGAGAGCGAAGGTGCGGGCGAGCAGCTGGTTGTCGCGGTCGACGTGCACAGGTCCGAAGATGACCACCGCGAAGACGCCCAGCCTGAAAGCCCGTCGCTCATCGCGTGGGAGCATTTCGACGACAGCGACGACAACGAGGTGGGGCAGTCGGAGACGGAAGAGGAGCGAGTGGCGCGAATCGAGGTTGATAGGCGCCTAGAAGAGATGCTGCACAGGGATCTCGAGATTGCCGACGCGCTTGAGATGTACGATCGTCCGCTAGTGACAGAAGCAGAACGACGTCTTATCGCGAGCCATCCGGCCAACGTGAATGTCGAAGATAACAGCACAGCTGCAAATACTGTGCGCGCCGATCGTGAACGGCTGTTGATGGATTTGCAAGGCGTGGCAAACATGGTTACCGCCGACTACAATCACAATTACCCGGCGCATCGCCGTGTCAACGAATGTAAGTAAAAATATATTTATTTAAGAGCGTTTCTGATTTTGTTTTTAAAAAGTCAAATATTTTTATTATAGTTATCCGCACGCGCGATCTGATGTATCGGGAAATTCGTTCGTCGCGCCCCGATGTCGACGGTTTGCCGGAGTTATATGAGCAAATAGCGCATAATCCGCAGGCAACGATTCAGCGCTGGTTCCGCGACCTAGCGCAAGACGAGACTTCGGCGTTATATACCGACGCAAACATCAGAGATCTTATAGCGCGATTACTCGAAAGTTTTGCCGGTTATTCCGAGTCTTAAATGTAAAAAAAAAAATCAGAAACGTTTAAAAATAAAAAAGTTAAGAAAATATAATTTGTTTTTGACTTTTTTTATTTAGCGAGTCCCGAGGCCCATTCCCTGTCGCCGCAGGTAGGTGGCGGTGTTTATAGCAGCAGCAGTAGCAGCAGCAGCAGCGTGGCGGCCAGCCCCGAGAACAATGAAGTTATACAGCGCGGCGGCGAGCGCTTCATCGTTGCAGCCGAGGGGCAACAGTACCTGCGGCGGTTTGGTGTCCAAGGGCGCACGATTAGTTTTAGAATAGGTGAACAGCGTGAGGGAGAAAATGTTGTATTATGGATGGAAGCGGCGGTTAGCGATATCCATAACTACATAACGGAGCATGTTCCGGGTAATAATTTAATCAGTGTGAGCGTACGAAGCGAGCGGTTTGCGCAAGGTCCCGGTGGGCTCTCGTTCAGGCCTATCGAAAATTTCACCATCGCTGATTTATGGAATCTAATTAGTTCCATATGTCAGAGTAATGAGATTATAGGCATTGACGACACGTTTATTTTACAAGCTTATTACGTTGAAATGCCCGTTGGTGCAGGTAGAATGCGTGCGAAAGGAGCTCTGACGGCGACCAGCCTTCAGAAGCGCTCAATAGTGACTATACAAAATGACGCCGATAATCTCTGTTTACCGCGCGCGCTCGTAGTGGCGAAAGCCCACTTGGTGCTTAAGGGGCGGGATTACGCGGAGGCCCGTAAAGAGTGGAAAAACATACGCGATTCACGTCGCGCCCTGCAGAAACAACGCGCGGAAAAACTCGTGGGTGACGCTGGTGTGTTTTTACCGCGCGAGGGGTGCGGGTTTCGCGAGCTGTTAGCGTTTCAAAATTTTTTTGTCGTGTCGGGAATCGCGATCGTTGTTTTCGAAATTGAAAATTTTGGTAATGGCGATGCTCCGCTTTTTGACGGTCGAAACACGTTCGAAGAATTAAATATTCCTCTTCACGGTGTAATTTATTTAATTTTTGAAGAGCGTCGGCGTCATTTCAACGTAATTACGAATTTATTTGCTGCGGCTGGCGCGCGGTTTTTTTGTTCTTATTGCAACAAAGGGTATCGCTGTGTCGACCAACGCACTTGTCCGCGTACTTGTCAATGTTGTTTCGTAAGACCACCCTGTAGGAACGACGGCGTGGAAATGATTGAGTGTGCAGACTGCGGGCGCAAATTCTTTGGACACGAATGTTTTGCGAAACACAAGCAGCCGGGGTCGTACAAAAAAATAATAAGAGAGTCTGCGACGTCGTGCGCCTGTGTGCACACTGCTTAAAAATCGTGAATATTTTCAGACGGCAACACGAGTGCCGTGTTGGTTACTGTAAGCAATGCATGAAACACCATCCGTTTAACGATCAGTGCTTCATGCAGCCTATTATTGAAAATGACGCGAACGCGACTAAAAAATATTTGTATATTTTTTATGATTTTGAAACACGCCAGAACACACCGTACGCTCAAAACATACATCTTCACGTGCCGAATCTGTGCGTCGTGCATCAGGTCTGTACCGACTGCATGGCTATCGACGATATAAAAATTATCTGCAATACATGCGGGGCTCGCGAGTTTGTTTTTACGCGGGATCCGGTGAGAGAGCTGTTAGGTTTGTGCATTCGGGTAAACACTGCTTTCGCGGAAATTATATGCATCGCCCACAATGCCAAAGCTTTTGACGCGCAATTTATTCTAAAAGAACTGGCCGAGAATCCCGAGTATAGCTCGCCCAGCGTCATTTTGAGCGGTCAAAATGTAACACTGCTTAAATATGGCCGCACCAAATTCATCGATAGCATAAATTACTTTCAGATGAAATTAAGCGCGTTGCCAGTGACCTTTGGTTTACCGGAGAGCGTTAAAAAGGGCTATTTTCCCCATCTGTTTAACACTCTCGCCGCTCGGGACTACATCGGTCCTCTACCGCCCGTTGAGTTTTATGGCCCTGACTCGATGAGCGTAGCCGCTCGTGAGGATTTTCTTGCCTGGCACCGTGAAACGAGTCCGGACTATATATTCGACATGAAAAAGGAGATTGTCGAGTACTGTCAAATGGATGTAGAAATTCTCAGGCGGGCATGCATACAATTTCGGAAAATTTTCCTAGATGTGTCTGATACGGACCCGTTCGTATCAGCATGCACTATAGCGTCGGCGTGTTCGCACGTTTATAGAAAAAACTTTTTGACCGCGAATACCATCGGTATAATACCACCCAACGGTTATAGATGCGCCGACAGGAATTCTCAAAAATCTATAGAGTGGCTACTCTGTTGCGAGCGAGAAATCGGCCGAGAGATCGTACACGTGGGGCGCGCGCGCGAGTTTCGTTTACCGGAGGGCTATTTAGTGGATGGTTACCTGCCGGCCGCCGCCGCACCAGACAAAGGAATTGTTTTCGAATTTCAAGGCTGCTATTGGCACGGTTGCCCGCGGTGTTTTCCAAATATGCGCGATTCAACAAAAACCCGTTTCAATCAAACTTTTGCGCAAGCTTACGAGAGCACATGTGAAAAAATTATACACATGAGGAGAGCCGGTTACGAAGTGCGCGAGATGTGGGAATGCGATTTTGAGCGGTTAAAAGCTCAGCAACCAGATATCGAGCGTTACATCAGCAATCATCCTATAATGTGTAAAATCACGCTTGACCCGCGCGACGCGTTTTTCGGTGGGCGCACAGAGAATATCGTCACCTCGTACAGAGTCGCCGCGGACGAAGAGATCAAATATACGGATATTTGCTCTCTTTACCCGTATATTTGTAAAAGAGGTCGTTTTCCAATTGGTCACCCACGTATTTACAGCGGGGGAGAATGTGCCGCGCTAACGGGCGGTCAAAACAACAATCTCGCGAGCGTCGAGGGCCTGCTTAAATGTCGCGTGTTACCGCCGCGTGATTTATTACTGCCTGTGCTGCCTGTAAAAATGCACAATCGCTTTATTTTCGGGCTATGTCGTTCTTGTTGCGTCGAATTACGCGAGGAGGATTGCAATCACGAACAAGCGGAAGATCGTGAATTTACAGGCACATGGGTTGTGCGCGAGCTGCGCAAGGCGGTAGAACTGGGCTACAATATCACCGAGATTTACGTGATATGGCAATTTGAGAGCACGCAGTACGACCAGCGCATGGGTGAGGGCGGTTTGTTCGCCAACTATGTAAATACTTTCCTTCGACTTAAACAGCAGGCCAGCGTGTGGCCGAGCTGGTGCGTCGACGACGTGTCGAAGCAGCGGTACATTGACGAGTACGAGCGCGACGAAGGGATCAAATTAGATGCTGATAAAATTGAAAAAAATTCCGGTTTGCGCTCGCTCGCCAAGTACTGCTTAAATTCATTCTGGGGGAAGTTTGGGCAGCGCTCTAATTTAAAGCAAACGGCAAGTGCAAAAACGCGCGAAGACCTGTTGAAACTGTTAGCGGCGCCGGAAAAAGAGGTTTTCGATGTACTGCCAGTGAGCGAAAATCTCTTGTACGCGAATTGGTGCTACGTAGATGACTCTGTAGAATCTGCCCGCAGCACATGTGTTGTATTAGCCGCGTACACGACAGAGCAGGCACGACTAGAACTTTACAATTACATTGAAAAGCTCACAGCCGCGCGAGTTCTCTACATGGATTCTCTAGTTCTCTACCGATTCGTGTATATTTAAATGCAACCGAAATAATCCAGACGAATACAGGCCTGCTCTGGGAAGTTTACTCGGCAATATGACAGACGAGCTCAAGGTTTATGGCGAGGGCTCATTCATCACGGACTTTATCTCCGGGGGGCTAAAATTTTATGCCTTTCGGGCCTTTGTCCCTTCGAGCGGCGAGACTGTCGAGTGTTGTAAGGTGAAAGGCGTCTCGTTAAATAGTTCAAATTCGCGTAAAAGTAATTTTGATCGCGACGTACACCCGAGGGAAGTTAATTCTTTCCGAACGTGCCGCTAAATGGCAACGTTGCACAGCCTCTCGGCCGTTCACGTTTGAGTGGCTGATTCGCATCTAGAATGGTGCGCCAGTCTATGGCGTAAGAAATCATTCATAAAATGGTTTTCAGGTTAAGGAATGAATATTACGAAATAAAGAAAAATAAAATATCCATATTCTGGTGCACCGGAGATAATAAAATATTAATAAAATAATTTCAATAATGTTCCCTCAATAATAATTCTCAAAGTAACGAGTATACAAACAAATTTTTTTACCATGTAATTGCACGGGTTTACGTAATTACGTTAATAAGAAGGATACAAATAAAAACTAATAAACGACGTAGTATTTATTTTCTTGGTAATTTACAATTTATTGTAAATACAAATACAACAGTTTACTGTTTTAATTTCCAATGTGACTGAATTTTTTGAGTTGCAAAGATTTTTCATTGCAGTTGACAATCATAATAAATTTGTTCATAAGTGGTTGAAAAGTTCCAAGTCTAATATTAGGATGAATATGAGACGAATGAGTTCTCACAACAAATGGATCAGAAAAAAATCTATTTAGAAGAAATCTTGACAAAGCAACTAGATCATTATTTGAGTGAAGAGGGATGGTTTCTCCGTATACTGTTTCTAATCCTATCCTGAACCAGAGAGGATTATAACTGATTAATAATTAAATAATAGTTTTTTGCAATCTTATAATAAAATAAGCAATTAATAATAATTTTTTAAATTACTTTGAATGTTTAGAATAATTGTTACCTATATCACGATGTAAATCTTTGTCAGATCTTATTAGTAATATATCCTTTTCAATACAAACAGCAGTTTGTGTTAAAGCCTCAATTACTTCAGGCTTATGAAACATGGCACATGATGCTTTACGTAATGTATTTAATCTTGTATTTGTATGGCACGAAACAGGTTATTTTGTTTCAGCAAAAATATGATTTTCTTTGGTACGACAGGATTGCCATACCTTGCCAATATCAATAATAGTAGACTAAACATCTGCTGTTAAATGTTCATGAGGAGTCAATAATAAATTTAACAATTTTTAAAATGTAATTCTTGATCTATAATCCACTTATCATCATAATACAGAGTTCTATACTTTGAAAAACATTTAGATTATTAAAATTACTGTTCTTACATGAATATTAATAGTTGAGTTATAATTATGGCATTGTTAAATGAATAAATATTCAAAACTTTTGTATCATAATTTTATCTAAGATTGTTTACCTAGCAAGAAAAGGATCAAATGTCATAGTGGCAGCAAACAGATCAGGATTGCAAAGCAGAGTTAAAAAGACATTTGGATCATAAAGTTTTACACTAACTTCCTCCGGATGCTTGTTAGGAGATCTATGATTACCCTTATCTTTATCTATTGTTAATTTTGCAAGAGACAGTTTAGTTATTCTTACACCAGGCATTTTGTGTATGCTTCTGCCATCTAAAAATCATGAAATAATTATTATAGTATTAATATTAGATTATTAATTATATAAAATTAGTTAATAATTTACTTTTGATTGACTGATTTATATGAATTTTCTTTTTATAAATCACTATTTCCATGATGAATCTCCCTTTCATTATTTTACTATTTTTTGTAGTTGGTACTTTTCTTCTTGAGGAGTTTCCTTTATGATGTTTCGGTGGTGACATTTCTATACACATTGCTTTAGTCCTTGATTTAAATTTTTAATTTTGTAAATTACTAAGATTGTCTAGTTTATCTTCGTCATAAATTTAATCATCTTCTTCTGTTATACTATCTAGAATAAAGGAAACTTTTATTTTAAAATTAAATAATTTTTGTTGAATTTACCATTTTTCGGAGTTAATCTAGTATCTTCTCTTGCAGTAGATCCAAAACCTGTAAATGTAGATTTCACATGGGTAAACTTTCTTTACTAGCCTCATTTTCTTGACCTTTCTTCTTCCCCTCCTCCTCCTCCTCCTCCTACTCCTCTTCTTCTTCTGATTCACTTTCCGACGGTGGAAAATCTGGCATTGCTAAAAAACGTTAATCATCCATGATACATTAGCAAGGTTAGAAGAAAAAAAAAAAAAAGATCAATTAGATAATTACCTAGCCTGTCTTGCCTTTCTTGTCTGGCTTTGGCCAAGAATTTGTCCGGAGCTTCTATGATTTCTTTGCTAGTGGTACAAGATGCATAGCTCTCCAAGAATGAATGCCTTCAAGAAAATTTTTTGAGATAGAAGTTGGCTTCCTCTGGAAATCCAGTGATAATTAGTGTGGCCGCTATAGCTTCCAAACAACTTAATGATTTTCCATAATTTATTGGATTTGCAGCCACAAGAAATGGCAGTAACCTTCGATGTGAAGTTTTCATTCTATGAAATGGAGTATCATCTAGTCAAGGTTACTAGCAAGGTTCGAAGAAAAAAGAAACAGATCAATTAGATAATTACCTAGCCTGTCTTGCCTTTCTTGCCTGGCTTTGGCCAAGAATTTGTCCGGATCTTCTATGATTTCTTCGCTAGTGGTACACGATGCATAGCTCTCCAAGAATGAATGCCCCCAAGAAAATTTTTTGAGGTTAAAGTTGGCTTCCTCTGGAAATCCAGTGATAATTAGTAGGGCTGCTATAGCTTCCACACAACTTAATTGACATGGTCTTCCATAATTTATTGGATTTGCAGCCACAAGAAATGGCAGTAACCTTGGATGCGGAGTTTTCATTCTATGAAATGGAGTATCGTCCAGTCTAGCCCAACTGCAATCTACGACAGCACAACTATTTTCTTGAACTATATCTTTATCTTGAGGGCTGACGCACTGGAAAATTAAAATGTTTTTCAAATGAATAATCAAGAAGTGTATTAAAAGTAAAAATCCTACTAAATTCTAATAAAATGTACCTTATTATCGGACCCCAAGTTTGAGAGTTTTAATCAACCTATGTCTCGATAACTTTCTACCTGAGCATTTTTTCCTCACATAGCCACATGGAACGAAATAGGATATTCCTCCTCGGGTTCGATAATTATATGGTATGATGCATCATACATACCAGACTCCTCTTTATCAGAGTTGTCCCTTTCCTGTTGATACCTCTCCTTCTTCCCAAGGACTTGAAGATGAATCAAGGAATTTGGAAAAATCCTGGAATTATCTTCTTTGGATAAAATTAAGATAATTGTTCTTGATTTTTTTTCTAGTTTATAGCTTGTTCTAATATACACTTTAAACCAATATTATTTGAAACATTTTCATTAACGAAGATAACTATAATAATGAAGAAAACTTTCTTGCAACTAGTTAAAGAACTATATATGACCATCAAACATAAACTGAAATAACTTAATTATATTGCCAGTGAAGAGAAGTGCTCAATCACTTGCTGTTTTTAACGAAAAATATTATTACTTACATTTACCAAATTATTAAATTATTCTAACGGGATGATAAAATAGCGTGCCGCGCAACCATCTCACGGATGTTTTTATATACACCAGAAGGAAAGAGGAGCACACGAATACTGCTACCAGCAGGTCCCCATAGAAAGCTCGACCAGCAGCAGCTACACCGAGAGAACCCTGGCTTCACGGAAACTTTATACACGAACGTTTAAGACGACGCCGTTGACCGATCTCACGCACCTTTTTCTCTCTCGCATAACCTCAACACCATCTTTTACGTCGTTCTCGGGCCCGCGTCGTCTGCGCCGGGCGCAGCAGCATGAGAGCAAACTGCGCAGGTGCCAACTTATTGGCGCTAAATTTTATTTTATATTAATGGCAGCATTGGCAGATCACTGAGCTTCAAGAGGGGGCGGCACGTTTCAAAAAAACAAAGTATCGCTATATCGCTATATCGGAAAATACTTTTTAAAAACTATTTAATACTGGTATATAAATGAATAAATGAAGCTTAGTAATTTATGTAGCTTCCTCCTGCATGTATAACTTTTTGTATCCGTCGTGGCATAGAGTTTGTTAAAGCGTGAAAATACTCTGGTCTATCCTCAAGATTTGCCCATGCTTCCATGAATCTTTCGTGTAACTCTTCTTCGTTTCGTGCCATTCCAGGCAACCACTCTCTTACTGTTTCGGCCCATACATTCTCAATAATGTTTAGGTCCGGTGATCGGGCAGGCCAAATTAGTCGGTTCAATTGATGATGGGCGTTATACCACTGTTGAACGACCCTTGCAGTATGAACTGGACTATTGTCTTCAATAATGTAAATAATGTCCTCATCGGGAAACTTCTCTTCCACAGAAGGGAGTAAGACGTCTCCAAAATATTTACGTAAAGCTGCGCATTCATCCGCCGTCCTACTTGTATAATTTCCCCTGGACCATAACCGCTTACCCATGCCCAATAGGCCTGAGTATGTCTACCACTATACTCCGTTGGTAGAACGTATGGGTGATCGTAGCGAGTACCGGCTGGTCTCCACACACCATACCTGCCATCTTTATTAGTGGAATAAACTTTCTCATCGATAAAAACCGCTTTTCTCCACTCCTCTTCCGTCCTGTCTCTATACCTTTTCGCAAATTGGAGTCTAGCTTGCATGTGGAGATCTTCAAGTTTCGTTTTTTTTGCTGCTTTTCGATACCGCAAATTTGTTTGCGTCTTCAGAGCTTTCCGTAGTATTTTACTGCACACGTCCAGTCCCAGTGTTTCTTTAACTTTTGTAACAGGTTCGAAAGGATTTTGATGCATGTAAGCTGCAATTCTCTCCAAATCCTCGTCCGTCAATTTATCAGACCGACCTGCATTGCTTGATGCGATAAATAATTATATTAACACTTTCGCAAGGTATTGTTAATTTCTTTTATTTTTATGCTCTTTAAAAAACGATTTCAAAAAAGATATTCTTACGGGTGACGATTGTATTTCTTAAAATCTTAGAAAATAGAAGTAACATTCAAAATTATATTTTTTTATTTAAATTTTACATTTTATGTTGGAAATATTATAAACATTGTATTATACATTACCCGGAACGAAAGGCTTAATTTAGCTATAGAAACTTTAATATATATTTCTCAAAATTTTACCTATCCTTCCATCTTGAACGACACCAAAATCTTCATTAGCAACTATAAATTTTTTCCTATAGTTATCTACAGTTTTTAAAGAGCAATGCAGACGTTCAGTAATTTGAAGATTATTTAATCCTTGAGCGATGTATCCTCTCATCTCTTCGATATTTTCCGGCGTTGGCCTGAACCGCTCCATTTTACAATAAAATTATAATTAACCTCTGTGACAAATACCGCCAAGCACACTAGCAATTGTTATAAATAAAAAACCATCGCTATTCTCGAATAGCAAGTGGCTATCGTAGAGATTTGCTCTACTATAGTGCGCACTAAGCCTGCCGTGACATTTTTCTCTTTTTTTTTTAATTTTTTCTTTTTTTTTAGGAAAATAGAATAAAATTATTTAATATAAAATAGAACATTTTTATTAAACTATCAAATTTATAAAACAACCGCTAACTTATTCAAATCTTTATACAATGCCCAATCAATGGGATCTAGATTTTGTATTTGCACGTATCCGCGTCTGAGAAATTTGGCAATTTTCCAAAATTGCTGCCGCATCCAGGTCCACATTATTTTGATATCATCCACTGTAAAATAAGTAGAATTCAATTCACCAATTTAATGAATAATTTTCACACAAACAAAGAATCGACATTTTTTACTAACCTTCTAATTGGGCATGGAGGCGTTCGTTTACCATTCTTCTTATTTCAAGAAAAATCTCTTTTTTTATAGTTTCATCTTTTATGCGGGTAAGGCCGAGGTATAAATTCATATTCAATTGCTCCTCCATGAAGAAGGGCAGCATCTGCCGTAATTCACAAATAAGTTGAGCATTGAATCCCAGATCGGCCAGCTTCACTCGATAATCTGTCGAAATAATATTAAGTTTATTTTAAATAATTTAGTGAAAATAAAGTCTTACCTCCATAAATAGAAACCATTTTTTAAGCTGCTAGACGTAGAGGAAACACGACAGGTATGTGAACACGAGGAGAATGAACCAAATGACAACTTGGTAAGTAATGAAAGCTATCACTTGCTTTTGTTTTTTTGAAATGTGCCGCCCCCTCATGAAGCTCAGTGATCTGCCAATGCTGTCATTAATATAAAATAAAATTTAACGCCAATAAGTTGGCACCTGCGCAGTTTGCTCTCATGCTGCTGCGCCCGGCGCAGACGACGCGAGCACGAGAACGACGTAAAAGATGGTGTTGAGGTTATGCGAGAGAGAAAAAGGTGCGTGAGATCGGTCAACGGCGTCGTCTTGAACGTTCGCGTATAAAGTTTCCGTGAAGCCAGGGTTCTCTCGGTGTAGCTGCTGCTGGTCGAGCTTTCTATGGGGACCTGCTGGTAGCAGTATTCGTGTGCTCCTCTTTCCTTCTGGTGTATATAAAAACATCCGTGAGATGGTTGCGCGGCACGCTATTTTATCATCCCGTTAGAATAATTTAATAATTTGGTAAATGTAAGTAATAATATTTTTCGTTAAAAACAGCAAGTGATTGAGCACCTATCTTCACTGGCATTATAATTAAGTTATTTCAGTTTATGTTTGATGGTCATATATAGTTCTTTAACTAGTTGCAAGAAAGTTTTCTTCATTATTATAGTTATCTTCGTTAATGAAAATGTTTCAAATAATATTGGTTTAAAGTGTATATTAGAACAAGCTATAAACCAGAAAAAAATCAAGAACAATGATCTTAATTTTATCCAAAGAAGATAATTCCAGGATTTTTCCAAATTCTTTGATTCATCTTCAAGTCCTTGGGAAGAAGGAGAGGTATCGACAGGAAAGGGACAACTCTGATAAAGAGGAGTCTGGTATATATGATGCATCATACCATCTAATTATCGAACCCGAGGAGGAATGTCCTATTTCATTCCATGTGGTTATGTGAGACCTTAAGCATTGTGATCCCAAAAAATGCTCAGGTAGAAAGTTATCGAGACATAGGTTGATTAAAACTCTCAAACTTGGGGTCCGATTTCCTGGATTAGTCTTGACCCCTGTAGGATCTAATAAGGTACATTGTATTAGAATTTAGTAGGATTTTTACTTTTAATACACTTCTTGATTATTCATTTGAAAAACATTTTAATTTTCCAGTGCGTCAGCCCTCAAGATAAAGATATAGTTCAAGAAAATAGTTGTGCTGTCGTAGATTGCAGTTGGGCTAGACTGGACGATACTCCATTTCATAGAATGAATACTCCGCATCCAAGGTTAGTGCCATTTCTTATGGCTGCAAATCCAATAAATTATGGAAAACCATGTCAATTAAGTTGTGTGGAAGCTATAGCAGCCATACTAATTACCACTGGATTTTCAGAGGAAGCCAACTTTAACCTCAAAAAATTTTCTTGGGGGCATTCATTCTTGGAGAGCTATGCATCGTGTACCACTAGCGAAGAAATCATAGAAGATCCGGACAAATTCTTGGCCAAAGCCAGGCAAGAAAGGCAAGACAGGCTAGGTAATTATCTAATTGATCTGTTTTTTTTTCTTCTAACCTTGCTAGTAACCTTGACTGGAAGATACTCCATTTCATAGAATGAAAACTCCATATCGAAGGTTACTGCCATTTCTTGTGGCTGCAAAACCAATAAATTATGGAAAATCATTAAGTTGTGTGGAAGCTATAGCAGCCACACTAATTATCACTGGATTTCCAGGGGAAGCCAACTTTAACCTAAAAAAATTTTCTTGGGGGCATTCATTCTTGGCGAGCTATGCATCGTGTACCACTAGAGAAGAAATCATAGAAGATCCGGACAAATTCTTGGCCAAAGCCAGGCAAGAAAGGCAAGACAGGCTAGGTAATTATCTAATTGATCTGTGTTTTTTTCTTCTTCTAACCTTGCTAGTGTATCATGGATGATTAATGTTTTTTAGCAATGCCAGATTTTCCACCGTCAGAAAGTGAATCAGAAGAAGAAGAGGAGTAGGAGGAGGAGGAGGAGGGGAAGAAGAATGGTCAAGAAAATGAGGCTAGTAAAGAAAGTTTACCCCTGTGAAATCTACATTTACAGGTTTTGGATCTACTGCAAGAGAAGATACTAGATTAACTCCGAAAAATGGTAAATTCAACAAAAATTATTTAATTTTAAAATAAAAGTTTCCTTTATTCTAGATAGTATAACAGAAGAAGATGATCAAATTTATGACGAAGATAAACTAGACAATCTTAATAATTTACAAAATTAAAAATTTAAATCAAGGACTAAAGCATTGTGTATAGAAATGTCACCACCGAAACATCATAAAGGAAAGTCCTCAATAAGAAAAGTACCAACTACAAAAAATAGTAAAATAATGAAAGGGAGATTCATCATGGAAATAGTGATTTATAAAAAGAAAATTCATATAAATCAGTCAATCAAAAGTAAATTATTAACTAATTTTATATAATTAATAATCTAATATTAATACTATAATAATTATTTCATGATTTTTAGATGGCAGAAGCATACACAAAATGCCTGGTGTAAGAATAACTAAACTGTCTCTTGCAAAATTAACAATAGATAAAGATAAGGGTAATCATAGATCTCCTAACAAGCATTCGGAGGAAGTTAGTGTAAAACTTTATGATCCAAATGTCTTTTTAACTCTACTTTGCAATCCTGATCTGTTTGCTACCACTATGACATTTGATCCTTTTCTTGCTAGGTAAATAATCTTAGATAAAATTATGATACAAAAGTTTTGTATATTTATTTATTTAACAATGCCATAATTATAACTCAACTATTAATATTCATGTAAGAACAGTAATTTTAATAATCTAAATGTTTTTCAAATTATAGAACTCTATATTATGATGATAAGTAGATTATAGATCAAGAATTACAATTTAAAAAATTTTTAAATTTATTATTGACTCCTCATGAACATTTAACAGCAGATGTTTAGTCTACTATTATTGATATTGGTAAGGTATGGCAATCCTGTCGTACCAAAGAAAATCATATTTTTGCTGAAACAAAATAATCTGTCTCGTGCCACACAAATACAAGATTAAATATATTACGTAAAGCATCATGTGCCATGTTTCGTAAGCCTAAAGTAATCGAGGCTTTAACACAAACTGCTGTTTGTATTGAAAAGGATATATTACTAATAAGATGTGACAAAGATTTACATCGTGATATAGGTAACAATTATTCTAAACATTCAAAGTAATTTAAAAAATTTTTATTAATTGCTTATTTTATTATAGGATTCCAAAAAACTATTATTTAATTATTAATCAGTTATAATCCTCTCTGGTTCAGGATAGGATTAGAAACAGTATACGGAGAAACCATCCCTCTTCACTCAAATAATGATCTAGTTGCTTTGTCAAGATTTCTTCTAAATAGATTTTTTTCTGATCCATTTGTTGTGAGAACTCATTCGTCTCATATTCATCCTAATATTAGACTTGGAACTTTTCAACCACTTGTGAACAAATTCATTATGATTGTCAACTGCAATGAAAAATCTTTGCAGCTCAAAAAATTCAGTCACATTGGAAATTAAAACAGTAAACTGTTGCATTTGTATTTACAATAAATTGTAAATTACCAAGAAAATAAATACTACGTCGTTTATTAGTTTTTATTTGTATCCTCCTTATTAACGTAATTACGTAAACCCGTGCAATTACATGGTAAAAAAATTTGTTTGTATACTCGTTACTTTGAGAATTATTATTGAGGGAACATTATTGAAATTATTTTATTAATATTTTATCATCTCCGGTGCACCAGAATATGGATATTTTATTTTTCTTTATTTCGTAATATTCATTTCTTAACCTGAAAACCATTTGATGAATGATTTCTTACGCCATAGACTGGCGCACCATTCTAGATGCGAATCAGCCACTCAAACGTGAACGGCCGAGAGGCTGTGCGACGTTGCCATTTAGGGGCACGTTCGGAAAGAATTAACTTCCCTCGGGTGTACTTTGAGGGCGACGCCGCACCTATCGTTCTCAATTACAATGCCATCAGACGCACGCGCACACACGAAGTCATCACGTGCGCCGAAAAAAAGTCCTACTCTGTAGTGCTGAGGAAGCGAAGGTACTTCGCAAATGGTACTTCGCGCCCTTTCGGCTACAAAGCGGAATAATTTATATATTTGTATGCGACGTTCTTGCTGTAAAATAAATGTAAAAATGTATTTATTCTTTTGGAAAAAAAATTCATTCATTTCCCCCATCTGCTACAGATAAAAAAGTTCTAATTGTTGTTGTTAACCGCTTGAAAACGCGCTCGTGGTGCTTATCGGCGGTAATGTGCTCGTCCCCGCGGTAATGTGCTCGTTCCCACGGCCATGAGCTGGCCACCGCGTCCACCGCGTCCACCGCGACGATTCGCTCACCCCCGCGGTCGACTAGCGGTCCACTGCGCCGCCCCACCGCCGTCGCCGCCGCCGCTAATGTTCTTTGGCTCTGCACGCAGGCGAGTATTATAAAAACGTCGGGCTGTCGAGTAGCCGTGGTACTCTTTGTCTTTCTCGTCGCGCGCGAGGTCCTCGTGAAAAAAAACATGGACATTCGTTGGAAGCATCCGTTTACCTGCTGCGTGTGCGGGCCCACAGTCTGCGGGAAAACCCTGTTCGTGCAGCGCTTTCTCGCGCAGCTCCCGGCAATGTGCGATGCTAGCTTTCACCGTATATTATTTTATTACGCCGAATGGCAGGAGGCATATCGAACAGCCTTTAAGCCCCAAGCACCCACAACCATCGAGTTTTGAGAGGGACTGCCGCAGGTAGTCGACTATTCACGGGACAATGACAAAAAAAAATTACTAATCCTCGACGATCTCATGCGCGAGTCTTCGAGTGATGTTATTTTGGATTTATTCACGAAAGGCAGTCACCACAAAAATATAAGCGTCATATTCATCACGCAAAATGTTTTTCACAAAGGAAAGGCACAGCGCGACATAAGTTTAAATACCAAGTATCTCGTGCTGTTCAAAAACCCGCGCGACAAAGCACAGATACAACATCTGGCGCGACAAATTCACCCGGAGGACTCGCTTTTATACGCGACGCGTACGTCGATGCGACGCGCTTGCCACATTCTTATCTCTTTATCGATCTCTCGCAGGACTGCTTGGACGCGTTTAGATTTCGTATCAATATCTTTCCCGACGACCATGAGCCACATTACGCATACGTACCAAAGCACCTTAAAGTAAGCTGATTACGCTAGCCGCGCGTCAGTTGGACAAAACCTATGGCAGCGGGCAGTCGCATCGGAGCCCGCCGCCGCCGCGGAATACACCCGCGCGGTAGACATTTTTCCAAGAAAAATCTCGTGCTCCTCAGTGCACTCTGTCACGGCGATAAGAAACATCGAGCGGCTATTGCGCGCACGGCCGATAAACCACTCGTCAAGTGCATATGCGAGTGCACGTTGAACGTTTTACAAGGGGTCGTAAAATTGAGCGATACCGACAAGAGGCGATTGCGCAGACATAAACACACACTTAGAAAGCTGAGTGACGTACACCGGGGAAACACCGATTGGTGCACAAAGAAACGATCGATTGTTCAGAGTGGCGGATCATTTTTACCGCTCTTGCTCGCCCCAATACTCGGAACGCTAATCTCAAAAATATTTGGATCGGGTACGGCGCCACGCGATAAGATGGAACGGGCACGCAAGATGATACTCGTACTAGAGGACACGTTTCAACCTACACAGCATGCGATGACGTCATCCACTCCAGCCGGTACAACGCAGCCAAAAGAGTCGGGAGAAAAAAGTTTACAAACACAGGGTGATAATTTTTCACGATTAGACGCTGAAATGTACGAGGTTCTACGCTCAAAAACGGCACGTGATGATTACGAAAAATGTCTAAATTATCTACAGATTTTACGCCGCTATCTTTTTTTCCGAGACAACGAACGAACGACGGAGCGCGAGACGAAGCGCGAAATCGACGAAATAAAGGAGGCGCTCGGACCGCTCAGCGAGGAAGCTATACTCGAGAGCCTGCCAAAATTTCTCAAAGCGAGCGACACGCCCGCCGATTTGATCGGAAATCAAAAAGTTCTGAAAATAGGACAAATACTAACAGCCAAGCGGCGCTTGCCAGCGAAGCAGTCGTCTACAGCAGACGACTCGACGCGCTCGCCGATTCTCACCCGCAATAAAAAGCTCGTCAGACAAGTGAAGAAAAACTGGCTCAAATTTGACCTGGCGTGAGAGCAATGGCTTACGAAAAGCAGTACTACGACCTCGAGCACGAGGCGGGCTACTCGGGCGCACGGAATCTCCTACGTTTGAACGCAGCCAGCACAAAGGCGAAGAAGAACAAAATTTACGACTGGCTGAGCAATCAAGACGCGTACACGCTTCATCACCCGATAAAAAGACGCTTTCCACGGCTCACCTACAACGTGAGCAACGTCGACGACGTGTGGGAGTGTGATTTACTGCAACTCACATCGATAAAGGATTATAACGACGGTCACTGCTACATCCTCGTAGTCATCGATGTACTCGGTAAGTTTGCGTGGGTTGAACCGTTGATGGATAAAACGGCGAGCAATGTTGCCGACGCATTCGAACGCATTATCGACAGAGCACAACCACGTTTACCCTTGTGCGTGCAGACCGATCGAGGCAAAGAATTTACCGGTGCAGCGTTTCAAAAACTTCTTGACCGGCGGGGAATTGACTTTCGCGTCGCCAGGAATCCCGATATCAAGGCAGCAGTCGTTCAGCGTCTCAACAGGACATTGCGCGAGCGAATGTGGCGATATTTTTCCCACCAAAACACCAAACGATACATCGACGTTTTACAAAAAATTGTCCACGCGTACAATCATTCTCTACACAGCGGCACGCGGATGCGCCCCGCCAATGTTGACATCTACAACGCTGCGCAGACGCGAGAAAACTTGGCCAAGCGCGCGAGCTCCAATTATCGGCGGCGACGGTGGCGCCACGTCACCGCGACGCATGGTAAATTCAATGTCGGAGATCTCGTGCGCATCAGTCGAACAAAAAACATCTTCGAGCGCGGATACGAGAACAATTTCAGCGAGGAAATTTTTAAGATAACGCGAGTATCGCGACGGCAAGGGCTGCACACGTACATTCTTCAGGACTTGAACGACGAGCTCATAGACGGCTTCTTTTACAAAGAGGAACTCGTACGCGTCAGGCGCGAGCGTCTGGCGGCCGATAAGAATTTCAAGATCGAACGCATCGTGCGCGAGAAAGGGCGCGGCGCCAACAAGCAGCTGCATGTCAAGTGGCTCGGCTATCCGGATAAATTTAATTCTTGGGCAAAAGCGAGTCAGCTCGAAAAAATCGCGTAAAAAGCAAGCATGGACACGTACGAAGATTTTTACATGGTGCTGCCTAACAACAGCAGTATGAATTACTTTCTCGATAATAAGACTAGCTGCTTCACGACACACTTACCGCGCGAGATCAAATTACACGGCGAATGGTTCGTCGGGTTGGTGGAAATACACGTACCATGCAGCGTCGTACATTTTCAAGAGGAGGACGCCTTCTACAAGTTTTCCACGTACGACGACGACGACGCGCAACTCGTGGAGGAAAAATATTGTAATATACCCGTTGGAATTTATGACTCACTCTTTGAGCTGGCGGACGCGATAAATAGCTCAAATGAAACCTATCGGCATCAAATGCTCGAACCCGTTAAAACATGTCGCGGCGATTACGCGATAAGACGCAAGTGCGACTGCTCGCAGCTACACGAGACTCATTTCAACGAAAAAATACGACGTATATTTGGCTTCGATGACACACCGGAAAAACAAAAAATACCTTTTACCACTCTAAACGACGAGGGTAAAAGGGACATAGTCGCCGCGAGACCTGCATCGCTCTCTGGAGCAATTCCCGACCAGTTGTACGTTTACACAGACATATGCGAACCCTACACAGTGGGGGATATCCAAGCGGCACTCTTGCGCATAGTTTCCATGGATACCTTTAAATTCAGATATGGATGCAGCACTGTCCAGCGCTTTGCACCCGCTCACTACATACCGCTTCTCTATCACAATTTTAATAATGTTATTATAGATATAAGAGATCAGCACGGGCGGCGCATACCATTCGAGTATGGTACGTTGACGGTAACGCTACACTTTAGGCGCAATCGCTAACATGGCGCATTATACTCGCTATTACGACGAACAGATCGGGGGTGGCGGCGTGAGAAACGTTTTTGCCGGCTCACCATTTCAGAGGGGCCGAGGTGTAGGCGCGTAGCTAGGTGGCCTCTTTCGACGCATTCTGCCATATGTCACGAGCGGCGCTAGGGCAGTAGGTAACGAGACGCTGCGCGCAGGCATAAAAGTTCTTGACGACGTTGCCAACACAGGTAGCAGTTTCAAGGAGGCTGTAAAAACGAGGGCCCGAGAATCCGGTCGAAATCTCAAGCGTAAAGCGGCCGAGAAAATAGCAGAAGTTATGAAAGGTTCAGGCTATAAAACAACCAAACGCGTCAAACGGCGACGTCAGTCGCGAAAGTCACGCAGCGCTGTTCGCATCGCACACACCAAACACAAGAGGGACATAAAAGCACCGGCAGCAACAGCAGGCGGACGAAAATCACGCAAAGGAGGTAGAAAAAAACGCCAAACACCGACTTTTCGAAGCGTTAGCGATATTTTCGGGCCAAAGTAAATAGAAAAAAAAATGTCTTTCTTACACTCGCACTCGTCAGAGTGCATGTCGAGCGAGCTGGACCTTTTTACACTCCCCGCGACTCAAACTTCGATCGAAGGCAGCAGTTTTCTGAACTATAAGCCCGTGTCATCGATCAGCGATGAAGGCGATGCCCCGATCGAATTTGTCGTACCCAGCGCCAGCGAGCATTACATCGATCTCGCGCATACCATGCTGTACGTAAAGGCGCAGATATTACCGGTCGCCGATCCCGACGTGAATTTAAAAGTCGCGCCCGTAAACAACCTTCTTCACTCAATGTTCAATCAATTCGATATTTTTCTCAATCAAAAACTTGTCTCGCCGCCGAACAACGCGTATCCCTACAGAGCTTACATCGAGTCGCTGTTGAGTTATTCGCCGGCAGCCAAAGAGTCTCATCTGACGGCTAGTCTCTGGTACGATGACACACCGGCTTGCTTCGAGGCCACCCCGCAAAATCAAGGAGTGGGCTCTAACAAGGGACTCGTCAATCGTCAAAACTATACGCTCGGCGGAAAGACATTCGATATGATTGGCCATCTGCACTGCGACTTGTTTAATCAAGATAAAATGCTTATTAATGGTGTCGAAATGCGCGTGCGCCTAGTGCGGAGCAAAGACGCCTTTTGTCTGATGGACAGCACAGACGAGGGGCAATTTGGCATAAGGATAAAAGAAGCTACGCTCATTATTCGCCGCGTGAAAATAAACGCCGGTATTTTAATCGCGCACGCCAATACATTGGCCAAGGCAACTGCCAAGTATCCCATAACGCGCGTCGAAATCAAAACTTTCACGCTTCACGCCGGTATACACGGCGACAGCATCGATAATGCAATTCTAGGCCAACTGCCGAAACGCGTAATCATCGGTTTCGTAGATAACAGAGCGTTCAACGGAAATCGACGCCTTAATCCTTTCAACTTTCAACACTTCGACATAAATTACCTCTCCCTCTACGTCGATGGGGTTCAAATTCCTAGCAAACCATTACAGCCGCACTTTACCGGGAACAATGCATCGTTTATCGAAGCCTTTCAAACACTCTACTCGGGCACCTCCTCACATTTCCTCAACGAGGGTCTCGGCATAAACAGAACCAATTATTCACAGGGCTATTTTCTCACAGCTTTCGATCTCACGCCTGACTTATCGGCTCACTGTCACACACACTGGAATCTCGTGCGGTCTGGTAGCGTGCGTAGAGAAGTAGGCTTCGAAGTCGCACCGGCAACTACGATAAACTGCATTGTTTATGCCGAATACGATAACATTCTCGAAATCGACTCCACTCGACAAATTTTATCGGATTTCAGTGCCTAAATGCTGACGTCAGCACTACAGGTGGCACCAGTCTCGGCGGGGGCGTAAAAGTGGGGGGCGTAAAAGTAGAGCGAGTGCTAACGACGTACGCTCTGTGCCATCTCGCGTCACTTCGTTTTTTCTCTCGCACCCGTAAGCATACCCGCACTTTTGCGCGCGCGCGTTCCAAACAGCATGGACTACGTAATAGATATTCAAGGCTTCCGTGATGCCGAAAAAAAATTTTTGCCAAAGGAGGTGGCAATCATTTGCCTGCAGAAAAAATTACGGATCACTGGATAGTACAACCGCCCTGCAGCTTCGATGACTTGCCGGATGAGGTTAAACCGACCAATACTTACTGTGCGGTTGACATTCACGGACTTCATTGGTTCGAGGGGGAAGTGAGCCTTCGCCAGTTGCATCGACATCTCTACAATATCGCCCGAGGGTCGAGAAGAATTTACGTACCCGGTGAGGAGAAGGCCCGCTACATCGAAACACTGCTTGGACGCTGTATATGTAACTTGGAGAAATACGCTTCTCCAACATTTGGAAAGTTCAACAGTATTTTTCCAAAAAACACCGTGTGCGCCACACATTCGCAGAAAAAGAAAAAAGAATTGTGTGTCTTATACAAGGCTAATCAAATAAAGAAATGGGTACGCTCGCTACTACCCGAAGAATGGCTGCATGCTTCGAAGGAAAAGGTGAATAGTGAAATGCATTTTTCAGCGCTTCACGAATACCACAGCAAGGAGAAGAAAAAAACTCTGCGGATTGCAGAGAAATCGGACGATGATGACTACGAGGCAAAAGATACAAATAGCAACGATTCGAATAGTTACAACATATACTTCACAGCTAGCGGAGACTCTGCATCATTGTCTCAAGAATGAACACCCGAGAAATAACACGAGCCATCAGTGGACTCGCTGCTAATTCGATCGGAGTCTACGCCGCCGATCATATACCATGGCGCTTGAGCCTTCCCGCAGCCATCGTGACTAATATCGACACGTCGGATAAACCTGGATCACATTGGGTGGCATTCTACATAGATCGCCATGCAAGAGGTATCTACTTTGACAGCTACGGTCTGGGACCTAAGTCGCGCTGGCATCTCGACCGACTCGGAAGAAATTGCAAGCGACTCGTGTGGAACAAGAAAAAGTTACAGAGCATCGATTGGGAAGTCTGCGGTGAATATTGTATTATGTTTCTGTATTTTATGTGTAGCGGGCGTAGTTTACGCGCTTTTTGTCAAGTTTTTACGCGCGATTCTCACGCGAACGACAAATTAGTTGCCAAGTTTTGTAAAAATGTCAGGAGAAAAAGCCACGGTCAAAAACTAAGAAAACAAAAAAAAATGCGTCGCGTGAACAATTTTCCGCGGACAACTTCCACAGGGGCAGGATTTTGTATGCAATCGTGTAAATCAATGTCATAATGATGATGTCGCCGTTCTTTGTACTAATGTATGATGTTAATTTTAATGATTTTTCTTCTTTGTGTGTATGGATAGTTTGTAGGCTTTTCTATGCGCTTTATACTTTTAACCATTAATTTAATATCCCTGGAGAAAAAACATTCAATTTTAGTTTGTAAGTAATCAGTCTCGGTTGTACGCGCTGCTTCAAAAATTTATGTAATCATAGTTTGTAAGTTTTTGTGTATTTTTACTATGTAAGTTTTTTCTTAATAATAATCTGATCGATCGATTAAAATTTTTTACCAAAACAACTTCTTTCATTTATCGAACCCACACTTTTTCAGTAAATTATTCAATCCACTCCTTGAAAAAAAATAATAGTCGAGTTTCATTTTTGTTCACACACACATGACTAAAAACACGATGAAACGCGTTGCTTGCAAGTCTAGCCCTGACTTTTCTTGGAATAGTTATCGATATTTACGCACTGATCGCGTTTCTCTCTATTGAACGAAACTTATCTACACGTACGTGACTAAAATTGATGAATTCATTTCCGCTGTTACCGAATACTCAAGCGTAATAAAATACCTCTTGAACTACGATATGCATCGATTTATCAAAGCCAACGTTAAAATCTCGCTTATCGATAAATATTTTCAAAACAAAGATATCTTTCTGTTTGAGAATAGATCGCGTTTCTCTCTTGTACAAAACTTATCTACACGTACGTGACTAAAATTGATGAATTCATTTCCGCTGTTACCGAATACTCAAGTGTAATAAAATACCTCTTGAACTACGATATGCATCGATTTATCAAAGCTAACGTTAAAATCTCGCTTATCGATAAATATTTTCAAAACAAAGATATCTTTCTCTTTGAGAATAGATCGCGTTTCTCTCTTGTACAAAACTTATCTACACGTACGTGCCTAAAACCGATAAACTCACGCGTAATAAAATACCTCTTGAACTACGATATGCATCGATTTATCAAAGGCACCGTTAAAATCGCGCTTATCGATAAATATTTTCAAAACAAAGATATCTTTCTCTTTGAGAATAATTTTTCCCACAATGACTTCCCCCACCACCACCACGCTCCAACAGCATGTATACGTAGCGCTCTGTCATTGGCTAAAGGTTTACCACCACCCACTGCACAAAGGAGCAGAGGGAGGTACACGCTCGTACGCGTATAAAGAACCATAGGGCATCGCGGGTGGAATAATATAGTAGAAGCGTGACAGCTGAAAGCACCACATCTCTACCGTCAAGCAGTATTTTCTTAAAAAGAAAGTACGAACCGCGCTCTCTAAAAAACACATCATCATTTCGGGCGTTGCCGACAGTATTTTTTATTAAAAGTACGCGTAAAGAGTGTTAAAATGAATCAAGAGAATATTCCGCACACACTGATATTCAACATGAGCTACGCTCTCAATAAATCGCACTCAAAGCTTGTCTATCTTGGCTTACAATACTTCGGCAAGCAGTTTCGCCCTGTTATTCAATTTGGCGGAGGTGTTTCACCTCACAAATACGTCACTATGGACAAACCTAGCTGGGAAAAATTCACGGAACATTTTGTCACCATTCAAGAATATCTGATCAACGAGAATCGAACACCTAGAAAAATCATCCTACCCGCTCACGACATTTCATTGATGGCCTGCTACAGCTCAAAAGCCGTATCCGTCAACCATAGTCGGGAAATTACACCACCTGATTTCTCGAGCTGCTATGAACACGAGGCGCAGGACTGGGATACCGTCGATGGACGCAGTCCCTGTGTCACTCACGGCGTAATCCACGACGACGATGATACCGCCAGCACCAGCACCACCGCCATCACCGCCACCGACGACGACGAACCGCCCAAAAAGAAGAGAAAGATCGACATTTTACCAAGTATTGTGATGCAGTTAAAGACATTTGCGCACTTGAAAAAATTATGCGAGTGTATAAATTTTAGATTCAAACAACTAGAAAATATCGCGGTATTTGTTAATTCGGTGGTAGAGATAATTATTAATAATATTAAAATACACATTCGTGAAAAAAACGACGAGAATATAATGCACTCATTTTTTGACGGTATAACTTTTCTAAAAATATTCGACGAACTAAAAGAAAATTTAAAATCTAATGTGAACAAACGCTTAAGTTATTTAAACTTTAGAGAAACCGACGTAGATAGATTGTTTTTAGAACTACGCACTCTGTATTTACACATTCTGGAAAAAGAAGTACATGAAAGCATCCAATAAATACACATTATTGTCACATTTGCTTTTTCACTTGTACGAACCTTTCCTCAATTGCATCATCATCATCATGATCATCATGCCCATCACCCATCGCATAAATATAAGTAAAGCGCAACACTGCGATAAAACAGTAGGACTGCGATCCTCATCGAGACAACATCATGGGCCCTCCGTTCAGCAAACCAACCGGCAAGCCGGAAGACAAACAACCTCTCGTCGATAAAAAAGACCATTCCTCCACGGATAAAGATTCTGCCCGTTTTAAATCTTTTTCCACCAACACCCACTCTTTCCCCAAAAAAGAAGGCTACTCCAGATACAGCTACTCACCACCACCATTAAAAACTAATAACAACCAAAGAAAGGAAGGCTCAAAGATACTACACTATGCCAGACAGCCCACTACGCACGACATTCACCACCGACAACAAAACTGTAAAATTTCTTAGTGTCTGCGTACACTATTATGTGTTACTTATGTAAATGTATGCATGTATGGTGTGTTAATAAAATGGGGTGTATGATTTTTACCAAAACAATTTTTTTCATTTATCGACCTCACATTCGTCCAGTAAATTATCCAATCCACTCCTTGAAAAAAATAATAATCGAGTTTCCCCTTTTTTCACACACATGACTAGAAAAATACGATTAAACGCGCTGCTACCTGCAAGCATATCCCTTGCTTTGTATAGCTATAGAGTACTTTTCCCCCATCGCGAGCGCTTACTCATCTCTCTCTCACACACCAAAACTCCCCACTCTTACCAAGAGGCACGCATTCACAAACGCGCACAGCAGTACGCTCACGCCGCCCGGAGAGAGCACACGCGTGTCCGATATAGCGCTCAACCTGCCCGTGGAGAGAGGGGATAGCTCGTGACGGGTATAGCGTAGTCCGCCAGCGCTGCGCTCAAGCTGAAGGAGTGGGGGGCGCCATGACTGGTATAGCGCACCAGTAGGTATCACTGACCGCTATAGCGCGCACAGAGGTATGTATAGCGTAGTCCGCCCCCTCTCTGCTGCTCAAGCTGAAGGAGTGGCGGCGCCATGACTGGTATAGCGCACCAGCAGACATCACTGACCGCTATAGCGCGCCCAGAGGTATCAGGTTGCGGCGCCATCAAGTGGACACTTTAACAGTAGCTCATTAACAATAGGCTATTAATCATTGTTTATATAAATAAACACTAATTAACTACTGTTTTGCTACTGTTTTGCTACTGTTTATATAAACAAACACTTAAGATAAGAGATATTTATATAAACACTTCAGTCAAGTGCCCACTTGAAGATGACACCGGAAATGTAACCTGATACCTATCTGTCTCGCTATAGTGGTACACTTACTACTCACGTGTATGCGCAAACAGTAAAAAAAAAAACTATGTTTAAAAATGAGGAGCACTCCCTTTTCATTGTTATTTAGGGTACCTAGAAGAGAAAAAAATAAGTTTTGTGAATGTGCCTCAATATTAAATTTTGTAATTTGTTTTAAGCTAAAAGTTCAAAAATTCTGGACAAATACTTATATTTGACATAATTTCATGTAGTGAGTAGGGTAGATGTGGGAGTTACTGTGCCCTCCCCAGTTACTGTGCCCTATCTTTTAACACAGGGCGCGGTAACCGAGGCGCCGTAATTAAAAGCCGTGTTCTTATGGGATGTCAGTAATTGCCGCATGCATCACCCGAAGTTCATATTGATATTTAAACGTTTATGGTTAACTTGGAGTAAAACTTTTAGCTTTAATCGATCAAGATGTATGTTCTAATTTATAAAATGAGTTCAATGTTTAACATATTGTTCATTGTACGATTATACTCAACTAAACATCTGAGAGGTTATGTTAACTACGCAGTAACCCCCACCGCTACCCTATATCCAAAGATATCAAAGAGTAATTCGAATTTGAAAAGTTCCGCGGTATTATTCATATACACACTACGATATAATACGTAAAATAGAGTGAGGTTAAAATCATCATTCGCTTACTTTGTGGCTTACAATCGTGACGCAGCGTTACGACAGCCTTGATGATTATTACTAAATTTCATCAACTACAATTATTTATAGTAGATATTTATTATTTCCAGCTGAAGTGACAATACCATCATGGCAACATTGGAATTTGCCATCCGCCCCGATGCCACTACAAACGCAAATTCCCCTTAAGATGGAGGAGGACATAATATTGTTTATGGGGTACTCATTAAATGAAAGTACTACACCACAAAAAAAAAAATCAAATCAATAATCGTAAGTTTTGAAAATTTTTACATGCGTTAATCCATTAATATAGTGATTTAACATCCAATTTTATATTTCACAGAACCGCAAGATGAAAATCATCTTCCGGAGGATGGTAACGCACCAAATGCAAAACAACTTAAAAGGCGTAAGTGTTTATTTATAAGTTGTTTGTGAAACTAGTGAATGAACTGAGCGCACGTGTTGTACATACAACTTTTTTTAATTGAGTGTGCAGAACTTGACTTTCCACGTGAGTTTTGCCTGTGAAAAGCATATATATATATATAAAATAGTTTTATACGCAGACACAAACATGCACACGTTAAAAGTAGTATTTGTAACACGTGACCAGTAGTAGCAACCCGCAAAGCTCACTTTCGCACACGCTTGGAGTTTTCGAAATAAAGCTTTTGACACGTCGTGTCAAAATAGTTATTTTCGATACAAGTGCGAAAAAGTGATTTTATCCTCGTGTGGACGTTTGCGCCCGAGCGAAGCGAGGGTGAAAAGGCCACACGAGGATAAAATCACTTTCTCACTCGTGTATCGAACACTATTTTTTTATACGACGTGTGCAAAGCTCGATTTTGCGAGCACGGTTTTGGCCGAGCGTGTGCAAAGTGGACGCTTTGCGAACGGAGTGTGAAAAAATACTGTTCGATACACGAGTGAGAAGGTGATGTTTACCTCATGCAGCCATTTGTGCGCGAGCAAAGCGATAAAATCACTTTCTCGCATTAGTATCGAAATGTACTAATTAACTATTACAATACCATAAGAATTATTTTCCGAAACCTATACAATATCCTATAAAATTATTTACGTTTTATTTTATGAAAAGGAATTCTACGAATAAATAATCAAATTTAAAACTTTTGTGAATAACTATACTAACATTTAATAATATTATTAATAATATATTATAACAAATCTCATAATGTTTTCACACTATGTAATTATTATTTTCTCTTATAAAGTTGTGAAATCTATCTAAAAAACCTTTTTACAAAAGTTTAAACTAAGGCAAGAATTAGTCTCTCCCTCCCTCTCTATCACCCTCTTGCCCTCTCTCTCTCCTACCCTCGCTGTCTTCTCTCTCTCTCTCTCTCTCTCTCTCTCTCTCTCTCTCCCTCTCTCCCTCTCTCTCAATCTCCGTCAAACTCTGTACCAAAAACTTTAATGAAAGCTTAAATATTTTTTCAAAACAATCAACACGTTCTTTGAAAAACTAATTTTTTAAATATATATTCTAACAACACAATTTGCATATAGTCCTTTTATTTATTCTAATCGCATCTATTCAATAAGCACTCTCTACAAATGGTAATAAGTTTTTTCATGACTGTACAAATAATAATATTGTTAATAAAACTTTCTACAAAAGTATTAAATAAAGGCAAGTATAGAAGTTTTTTCTGTATAATCTACATGTGTCAAACTCTGTACCAAGAACTTTAACGAGAGCATATAAATATTTTTTTAAAACAATCGCAGTAAAACAAATAGTATTGTTAATAAAACTTTCTACGAAAGTATAAAATAAGGCAAGTATCAGTTTTTTCTGTACAATCTATAAAATAATAATATTTATGATTTTGTAAAAGAAATCAAATAAATACTAGCAAAAAAGTCTTTTACTTCTTCAAGCTAATTATATGCTCAACAAATTGTATGTAAATATACATTCACATTGTTCACTGCAAATTAAACAATCGAAAGTTGTGAAATCAATTATCGATAGTCAAGTAATGCAAACAACTCTCCGAAATAACTATATGACTATTCTCAGAAATGTATTAAAATTTCTTTATCCTTCTATACAAATTAAACACAAGAATTTAAACACATATATAGAAAAAAAGTGATTGATAAGTTAGTTACCTTCCTTATCTATTATCTTTCGCTCTGAATAGCCGTTAGATTCACTTATTAAAAAAAAATTGCAGTTATATAGGTTTAAATTAAAGCCATAATTTTGAGAAAAACTGTAAATGTTAATTGAGGCGCCCGCAGGGCCGCCGCTTGATACGATACCCAACGCTGGAGCCACCTTAACTCGAGTCACCCGGCGACTTATAGGTTTAACCTTTTTTTAATAATCACCGCTCGGTCTGTACGTCTGGTTGACTACCTTTTTTCTTGACCTCGCGTCTCCCAGCTACTTACGTTTAATATATTTATTAATATCCAACTGGCTTATTATCGCAGTTATGAGTAACTCGTCCTTTTATTGTGTTTAACTCACGTCCCCCCGCTCCTCAGGACTAAGATTCTTTTTAATTATCGAATTGCTTTCTGTCGCATGTCTACGTAACTCCGTTTTTGCTTAGACTTCCCGTCACCCGGCTACTTAGGTTGAAGACTTTTTTTAAATAATCGATTCGCATAGTCTCAGACTTAATCGTGACTCCCTTTTATTGTGTTTAAGTCACGTCTGCGGCTCGTCGACTAATTCCATTTTTTACCTGGACGTCGCGTTCCCCGGCTACTTACGTTTACGACTTTTATTAATTAACGGCTCGCTTACTATCGCACTTATGCTTGACTCCATTTTTTGTTTGAAGCCCGCGACCCTCGGCCTTTTAGTTTTAGGACTGTTCAAAGAATCGTTTTGCCTTCCGTTGAACGTGTATGTGACTATTATTGTTGGGTTTAATTGGCGTCCCCAGGCTACTTAAGTTTAAAACTCTTTTTTAATAATCACCTTTCGTTCTGTCACACGTATGCGTGACTCCCCTTTTTGCCTGGACCTCGCGTCCCCCGGGTCCATAGTTTTAAGACTTCTTTAAATAATTGACTCGCTTATTATCGCACTTAAGTGTGACTCCCTTTTATTGTGTTTAACTCATGTCTCTGGGCTCGTTAGGTTTAAGACTATTATTAATAACCTACTCGCTTACTATCGCAGCTATGCATGACTCCATTTTGCTTCCTCCTAGAGGAAGCTTTGTGATAGTAAATTTTTGAGTTGTTGTAAAAACATGTTATAATTGTGTTCCGAGGTCTTAGGAATCAAAATACATGGTTTTTGAAAAATGTCTGTATGGATGTATGTGTGTGTACACACATGCACATACACACATACACGTGTGTGTGCGTGTATGTGTATACGCCTGGATCTCAGCTTCTATTCGGTCGATTTTGACCGGACAGATCTCATTTTTTTTCTTGTGTGATGGCGGGTCAAAAATCCGTTTTTTGATTGGGCCGATGCGTTTTTGTTTTTTTCTTCAAATTTTCATTTTCTCAAAATTGTTTTTTGATTTTTTTTAATGATAGGATCGAGTTATTCGAATCGGATAGGTAGCGTTCGAAAGAGAATTAAAATACCTATATTTTCTAAAAAAAAAAGTTTCTAGCTATCACGGTTCTTTTGTTATTAACAAAAACGTGTTTTTTTTAGAAGCTTATAACTCCAAAACGAAATGGTCAATTTTTTTGAAAAAAATCATGATAATGCAGAATATAAATAGCTATAATCTGTGAAAATTTGAATACATTCTGTAGGCTAGATTTTGAGTAAAAAATTGAAAAAAGAAAAAAATGAGCTTTGTATGTCCAACGATTGCAAGAGTAAAATTGACTTAATCGCCTCAAAATTCCTTGTAGAGGCAGATTTTTGATAGTTCTCGATCGAGTTCTTTGGGCCAAATGATTGGTCCATAAATTTCAGAGATATTTGAGGTTAAAATTTTGTTAACCTTTTTATCAAATCGCAATTTCTCGAGAACGGCTCTATGTATCTGAATGGGATGGATAGCATTCGAAAGAGAATTAAAAGACTTATATTTTCTAAAAAAAAAAGTTTCTAGCTATCACGGTTCTTTTGTTATTAACCAAAACGTAAACATTGAAAAATGAAAAAAATGAGATTTGCATGTCCAACGATTATGGGAGTAAAATTTACTTAATCGCTTCAAAATTCTTTGTAGAGGTATATTTATAAATTTTTTTATTAAAAATTAATTAAAGGAATCAACAAATTAAGGTTGAGGAAGCTACGGGCCAATGAATTGGCAGCGGTTTTTTGTTTGGAGCCCGCGTCCGCGTCCTTTTACTTTTAGGACATTTAAAAAAATCGATTTGCCTTCTGTTGCACGTGCATGACTGTTCTTTCTTGGGTTTAACCTGTGTTCCCCGGCTACTTCGGTTTAAAACTTTTTTTTAATAATCACATCTTGTTCTGCCACACGCCTGCGTGACTCCTTTTTTACCTGGACCACCTTTCCCCCCGGCTTCTAGGATTAAGACTTTTTTAAATAATCGGCTGGCTTTCTGTGGCACGATGGTGTGACTCCATTTTTGGATGGATCTCGTGTCCCCCGGCTACTTAGGTAGTATAAGACTTTTTTTGAGTAATTGACTCGCTTACATTCGCACATCTGTGTGGCTTCCTTCATTGCCTTGACCTCGCGTCCCCCGGCTACTAGGCTCCAAATTTTTTTTTAATGATCGCCTCTCGTTCTGTGACACGTCTGCGTGACTCCTTTTTCACCTGGACCGCCTGTCCTCCGGCTTCTTAGTTTTAAGACTTCTTTACAGAATCGGTTAGCTTTCTGCCGCACGTTTGCGTGACTGTCTTTTCTTGAGTTTAACTCGCGTCCCTTGGCTACTTCGATTTAAAACTTTTATTTATTAATCACCTCCCGTTCTCTCACACGTCTGCAAGGCTCCCTTATTTGCCTTGACCTCGCGTCCCCAGGCAACTTCGGTTTAAGACTTTTTTAAATAATCGACTCGCTTATTATCGCACTTAAGTGTCACTCCCTTTTATTATGTTTAACTCACGTCTCCCGGTTCGTTAGGTTTAAGTCTATTATTAATAACCTACTCGCTTACTATCGCAGTTATGTATGACTCCATTTTCTGTTTGGAGCCCGCGTCCCCCGGCCTTTTAGTTTTAGGAATTTTTAAAGAATCGATTTGCTTTCTGTTGCACGTGCGTGACTGCTCCTTTTTGGATTTAACCCGCGTCCCCGGCTACCTCGCTTCAACATTTTTTTTTTAATAATCATCTCTCGTTCTGTCACACGTCTGCATGACTCCTTTTTCACCTGTACCTCCTGTTCCCCGGCTTCTTAGTTTTAAGACTTTTTTAAACAATCGGTTTGCTTTCTGTCGCACGTTTGCGTCACTGTCTTTTCTTGAGTTTAACTCGTGTCCCCCTGCTATTTCGGTTTAAAACTTTTTTTTAATAATCACCTCTCGTTCTGTCACACGTCTGCGAGCCTCCCTTTTTTACCTGGACCCCCTGCCCCCGACTTCTTAGTTTTAAGCATTTTTTAAAGAATCGGTTTGCATTCGGTCGCACGTTTGCGTGACTGTCTTTTGTTGAGTTTAACCCGTGTCCCCCGGCTATTTAGGTTCAAATTTTTTTTTAATAATCACCTCTTGTTCTGTGACACGCCTGCGTGACTCCTTTTTTACCTGGACCACCTTTCCCCCGGCTTCATAGGTTTAAGACTTTTTTAAATAATCGACTAGCTTTCTGTGGCACGTTCGTGTGGCTTCCTTCTTTGCCTTGACCTCGCGTCCCCCGGCTACTTAGCTTCAAAATTTTTTTTTAATAATCACCTCTCGTTCTGTCACACGTCTGCATGACTCCTTTTTCACCTGGACCTCCTGTCCCCCGGCTTTTTAGTTTTAGGACTTTTTAAAGAATCGGTTTGCCTTCTGTTGCACGTGCGTGACTGTTCTTTCATGGGCTCGCTTATTATCGCACTTAAGTGTGACTCCCTTTTATTGTGTTTAACTCACGTCTCTCGGCTGGTTAGGTTTAAGACTGTTATTAATAACCTACTCGCTCACTATCGCAGTTATATATGACTCCATTTTTTGTTTGGAGCCCGCGTCTCCCGGCCTTTTAGTTTTAGGACTTTTTAAAGAATCGGTTTGCATTCTGTCGCACGTTTGCGTGACTGTCTTTTGTTGAGTTTAACTCGTGTTCCCCGGCTACTCAGGTTCACATTTTTTTTAATGTGATTGCATTTTTTGCCTGGATCTCGTGTCTTCCGGCTACTTAGGTATTATGAGATTTTATTTTTTAGTAATTGACTCTCTTACTGTCGCACGACTGTCTAACATCCTTTTTTGTGTGGAGCTCGCGTCCCTCTGCTATATGGGTTGACGAATTTTATCATTAATCGTCTTTGCTTTCTGTGCTGGTCTACTAAACTATCCCTTTTTTGCGTGGAACTTTCGTCCCCCGGCTAATTGGGTTTAAGCCTTTTTTAAATATTTCATTCGCTTTTTGTTGCACATCTACTTATAACTCCCTTTTTTTGCGTGGAGCTTGTGACCTCCGGCTACTCAAGTGTGGCAGTTTTGTTTTTTTTAAATATCCTCCGCATGATGCCCACCTAAAAAACCTGAGTTGATATAGTAAAGAGCGCCTGCCTTCTACTCAATATACCATAATCGATTTTTAATGGCCTACTTCTATTGTATTTGGTTCATTGCTTATTGAAGCATCATTTTTGGAAGGCGATGAACGCAAAAATGAAGTATTAACTGGCCATGGAAGAATGTACCGTCAGGAGTAAACTTTCGCGATTCTTCGTAATTAATACTGTACGTACGAAAGGATGCAGTCGCGCGATAAAAATAAAAACTTTCATATTTGTAATTGTGTGTATGATTAATTTCCTCGTGAAAATATTATATGAAATTTTATATGAGTTCGTAATTGAAGCTAATAACGATCTCTTATTTTTCTCATATATGAGACCGTTATAGGAATTTCAGACATGAGATCTATATGACATCTCATATGGTGATCTCATCAGCATTTTTAATTAATTAATAAATAATTTATTTTTAATGTAAAAGCATGAATAGATATATTATGTTTTAATAAATATGTAAAAGAGCAAATAAAGTTTTATCAATACATTTTATTAATGCTAATATTTTATTTCATTATATTTCTACATATTCAATGAAACATAATATTTATTCATGCTTTTATGTTAAAAACAAATTATTTATTAATTAATTAAAATTGCAAATGAGATCTCATATGAGATCTCATATAGATATCGTATGTTTGAAATTCGTATAACGGTTTCATATATCATTTTCACGCGGGTTATAATTAAATATAATAATTTGATGAATCATTTATGCGAATAATTTCTATTAATTCTAATTGTGTCATTACAATATAACAAAGTGATTGAATAAGCATAAGTAGTTTTTAATTTAAGGGGTTCCAGATCACCCGACGTAAAAAAATTTTGTATAAGTTATATAAAATTTTTATAAAGAAATGGTTCTATATAAATAATATATAAACTTTATAGAACCCATAATATAAAGTTGGCAACAGGAAGCTAATTTTTGTTGTAATTAAGGTACCCTGTGGAAATTTAATTTGGGCAAAACGGTTTAAAACAATTCGTAACTGTTCAAATCTATTTAAAACTGTTTATTAGTGTGAATTTTTGGACGTTTAAAACAGTTCTAAACAGTTATCAACAATTTTGAACAGTTTTGAACAATTTTGAATTTTTGTATTGAAAATGTACTGATCAGACATTTATTTGATCAGTTTAAAACAGTCTTAAATAGTTATGAACAATTTTAAACAGTTATAAACAATTCAGAATTATTGTATTGAAAATGTACTGATCATCAGGAAATTATTTTAAATAGTTTAAAACAGTTTTGAACAGTTTACAGCAGTTTTGAGCAAATTAAATTTTCAGTAAGGAAGCGACTTTTCGTCATATCTGCGACGACGGCGACATTAATAACTGTTCAAAACTGTTCAAAACTATTCTAAACAAATTCATATTGTTCAAACGAAATTTCAGAACGGATTAAAACTGTTCAAAATTGTTTTAAACCATTCATAAATGTTCAAAACCATTTAAAACTGTTTAAAACAATTCATAACTGTTCAAAATTATTTTAAACTGTTTTAAATAAATTCTTATTAATTAATAATATTTTAATACAAAAGTTCAAAACAGTTTTAAATTGTTCGTAAATGTTTAAAAAGTTCAAAAGTGTTCAAAACTGTTTAAAACTGTTTAAAACTGTTCATAACTGTTTAGAACTGTTTTAAACGTCCAAAAATTCACACTAATAAACAGTTTTAAACGGTTTTGAACATTTTTAAACAATTTTAAACAGATTTGAACAGTGACGAATTGTTTTAAACTATTTTGAGCAAATTAAATTTCCACTAGGGTAATTAAAAAAATACTTACCTTAATTAGAAGAAAAATTATCTTCCTCTTGGCCAACTCTATATGATTTCTATAAAGTTTATATATTATTTATATAGAACAATTTCTTTATAAAAATTTGATATAACTTTTATAAAATTTTTATAACATTTTTTTACGTGGATAACCATTCAAAGAAAATAGACATTAACAACTTTAATTATGAATTCAAGATATTTAATAACAATTAAATAAACTTTTTCTCGTATTTTATGTTCTTTATCTTCTCTTGTTTGTTAAATTATGTTTGGCAAATGTATGATAAAAAATAAGAACTACTAATACATTTCATGAAATTATATTTTTTAAACTTTATACTTTAGAACTACTATGCAGGAAATTCATCATCGGCTTACCCATCATGAAACTATATTTTATACTATATATATATATTTTGTGCCACGTACATTCTTATGCTATAGTCTTGTAATTCAACATAAATAAGTTTTTTCATTTTAGACCTTGAAAATAGTTTTACTTTAATATACTATATAGTCACTAAAACAATAATGGTATTTGTACCCAAGCACAATGTGAAGTGTACAACCGTACATATTTGATGATTTCACTTTAGTATTTGTTTTAGTACTTGTGAAAATAATGTTTATAATTTGGTAAGACTTATATATAGTTCCAATTAGCTACATAAGATTTCTTCCTTTGGTGCTGACAATTTCAATTAATCTGATTTATTCCTACTTCTTCGACAAAATGTACAGATAAACTCTTGTAATTCAAGCTAGTGTAGTTATAATTGAGTCTCCTTTATCACCAATAAGTTTTGATCAACTAAGTGAGCAGTAGAACTCAAATAAATAGTAATAGTAAAGTAATCCGCGATTAAGCATATTTTTTCAATTCCAGATCATCATTAAAGCAAATACACATTTACAAGTTTGATAGATTCAAGATATTAAATACAATTAAAATAGCTTTTTCTTTCTGTTTTATTGAGTCTCTTATTGTATGTAAAATTATGTTTGATAGATGTTATGAAAATAAATTTTTTAAACTTACTTTAGAAATACTATGCGACAAATCCATTATCCATTAATATATTTGTACTATATTTACTACATATTGTTAATGCTATTTTTGTAATTTAAAATACATACCTAAGATACTTAATTTGATACGTCAAATATTAACATACTAATAATAACACACTAATCAGTCACAAAAACATTTCTTCCTTTGGCATTGGCAATTTCAATTGAACTGATTTATGATTCTACATTTTCGACAAGCTGTTGCCAGCGAAAGCTTAATCCAAGCCAATAGTTGTAAACGAGTCTTCTTTATCACTAATAACTTTTAATCAACTAAGTGAGCCAGTTGCGACTTGAATAAATAAAAAGTAATCAAATAAGTATATATTTTTGTTTAAAAGACTCGAAAGCACCATTAGAAGCAAAAACACATTTCTAAGTTTGATAGATTCAAGATATTTAATACAATAAAAATAGCTTCTTCTGGTATTTTGTTTTAATTAGTCTCTTATTGTTTGTAAAATTATGTTTAATAGATTTTATGAAATTTATTTTTGAAACACTAGAAATGCCACGCAAGAAATTCTTCATCCATTTACACACCATTGTATTTTATATTTACTATACACATTGTTAATGCTATTCTTGTAATTTAAAATAAATACCTAAGTTATTAATCGAATAACATACTATAAAACACCAATCAGTCACTAAAACAATATTGGTATTTGTACGAAACCATAATGTGAATAAGCACACACAGTACATATTGTACATGTGATTTACGTTCCTCTATTTTAAACAAAAAGTAAAGACAAAAACTCTTGCACGTTAAAGCTTAATCTAAGCCCGAAGTTGTGGACGAGTCAGCTGCTTCACTTATAATTTTTGAAAATTCATTTATAGATTTTCCTCCAACACAGCACAGGATATAAAATTACTTTTCACTGTAATTAGTAGGCATCGCAACTGCACTTGGTTTATTTATTTGTTTTACATGCTGTTCTTCTTGTTTCTAATATTTTCTTCTGTACTATCCATAAAACTATTTTATAACTATTTAACAATCTTGATGGTTGAATACAGCTGTAAACTTAAGGACGCTTGCTCACAAAATGAGTTTCTATAGAATCTTATGAAACTTGCAGGGTAGATTCTTATTGTTATTATGTGCAACATCTGCAAACTTCAGAAAGCCTAGCAACACCGTTCATGAGATATAAGCTATCAAAGTTAGACAATTTAATACGGTGTCTTATGAAAAAGTCGTGAAAAAATTAACGTTTTCATTAATAACGCCAAAAGTTTTCTATAGAATTGAACGAAAAAGAGATATTTTACTAATGATGATATTTTAAATAAGCTCTCCAAAATCCAGAAAGCCTAGCAGCACCGTTTTCGAGATACAGTTGTTTAAAGTAGGTAACTTCGGCCACGCGTGTCCTTGTGTGCGTGTAAACAAACCAATGGTGTGCCCGCGCGCTACGCGTGTGTCTACACAGACGGAGCGCTTCGATGTGAATGTACACACCGATGAAGCGGCGCCATGTGTACGTGTACAGTCTCGCGTGAAATTTTGAGAGTGGGGAGACCCGAGAGAGCGCTAGGCGTACGGCGTTCGACTCTGCGTACTTTTGGTTACGATTGCAATGAGCAAGCGTCCTTAATGCACGTCCTTATTGTCTTCTTCATGTCTGGATGTTTGTTTGAATTAATAAACTTCAGTTATTCTTCTTTGGTCCATATGCGTTACGAATGCACAATCTTCTGAAATAAAATAAAAACACACACAAAGTATCTATTCGTACAATAATTTATATCAGTGGAAGAATGTTTTGATTATTTGAATGATTATGCAAAATATTTTATTGATTTCAGAATTATTCAAATACACAAAATAATTTAAATAATAAGTAATACTTATCTAATTTTCTCTCCGACGTTGCTAAAAAGTATTTCTGGATATTGTTAATGTCAATCATGAAGTAAGAGAGAAGGAGACGTAACTCCGTGTACGAAAAGTAGAGCCACTTTTCTGCAAAAGATCGCCAAGTTCGCTTGGCGGAATAGCCACCACTAACTGGCTTCAGCGCCTCTTGCGGCAAACGCTGAACTACAGAGCCATCGTCCAGCCAATCCAGGGATGGGGCAGAAATTATTTCAACATGGCCGGCGCTGGCACCGTAGGCGTGAAGGCTACCGCTCGCGACTCCGCGGCACCGCGACGGCGCACTTCAGACTGTCGATGCCAGTTCGAAAAATAGCGGCTCGGACGATTTCGTGCGTCTGCACCACAAATGATTCGGAATTACGTAGAAAATATCCAGAAAGTAGAATCCATCAGATTCTATGTATAATAATAATAACTAATACTATATCAAATATACTATGCGTGTGTTATTAATAACTGATATTATTATTATAGTATTGAGTATGTAAAGAAATTACAAGTAAAACCTTTTCTTATCTATTACAATTTCAAATCTAAAATTAATTTGCATAATATCGAATAAACTGACTAACTTTTTTTATCAACAAAGATTTTTCTTATATGGACACTGAAAATATCAACAACGGTTTTCCCTATATGTGCACTGAAGAAAATTTGCTAAAGCGATAGATAACTAGAACTTTGTAAGAGTAACAACGTTATATTAAAAAATTATATTTTTTATTAATATTTCAGTATTTTAAAATATATTCTTATAGAATAAATAAGTATTAATAACGTAAAAACCATAATCGTAAAATAAGTTGACATAGTTAATTAGCTTAAAATTAAATAGTTTCTTTACTGAATATAATAATATTATAATTTTGATTTATTTTAATAAGAAATTTCGAATTTGCTAGATATTTATGGCAAATCTTGATGAGTTTTCTAAGTAATGCGTTAATCTTAATGCAATTTTTGTGTCCAACCTTGAAATTCATTTGTATTTACTATAAATATTGGTAGTGACAAAATAGTACTATTTTTCTTCAGTAAATTTGGCCAGTAACTAAAGTTAACTATGTGATTTCTTTCTCTGGAATATAGCTAAAAAATAATTTATATGGAACTGTATTACATCATAGGAAAATACTAATTACCACGGTAACTACATTACCCTTTATTGCATTTACGTAACTATAAAAAATAGTAAACTTGGCTTCTATTTTCTCTATTCTCTAAAGTTGAATTAGTGAAAATTGCTTCTCCCACAAAATTAGTCAAAAAAACTACCAATTTATTAGTGCATACAATCTATTTAATTAGTACTTAAAAAAACTACTAATGAAATAGTGAATATGCATAACTATATTAGTATTTTTTGCCAATAATTTCTTGAGTGGAGAAATTGTCACTAATAATTAATAGTTATTCACTGGAAGAGAAACGCACATAGATAGGCGTAAAAAAGCAAGTTGATCATTCAATGAACCCCAAAACTCAACAAGCCGGGGCAGCAAGGTTCGCGTACAAAAGAAAGGTACGTAGGCAGACGATAAAAAGCAAGTTCAGTGTTAAATAAACTCCGAAACACCGAAATAGCCGGGGGAAGCAAATTTTATGTAGAAAAGGAAGGCACGCATATGGGCGCAAAATGCGAGATAATTATTGAAGAAATCCCAAAAACCAACTAGTCGGGGGATGAAAGTTATTCAAAGAAGATGGAGGCACGCAGACGGGCAAGAAGAAGCGAGTTCGTTATTAAATAAACTCCAAAATCCGAGTAGCCAGGGGAAGCGAATTTCGCGTAGAAGAGAAAGGCACGAAAACAGGCGGAAACAAGCAAGTGGATCATTGAATGAACCCGAAAACTCAAATAGCCGGGACAAGCGAGTTTCACATAGAAGAGGAAGGCAAGCAGATGGGCGAAAAGGGTTTGAGTTTATAATTTAATAGATTTAAAAACCCAAATAGCCGCGTGAAGCAAGATTCACTTAGAAGAGGTAGGCGCGCTGCAGGGCAGGTGGATGGGCGAAAGAGTGCGAGTTCATTATTAAATAAAATCCAAAACCCAAAAAGCCCGGGGAGTATGTTTCACGTACAAAAGAAAGGCACGTAGGCGGGCGGTAAAAAGCAAGTTCACTTTTAAATAAACTCCAAAATCCAAATAGCTGCGGGGAGGTTCACAATTTCACATAGAAGAGGAAGGCAGTCAGATGGGCGAAAGAGTGCGAGTTTGAAATTAGAAAGATTTAAAAATCCCAACAGTCGGAAGAAGCAAGTTTCACGTAGAAGAGGAAGGCCCGCAGACGGGCAGGAGGAAGCGAGTTCGTTATTAAATAAACTCCAAAATCCGAGTAGCCAGGGGAAGCGAGTTTCACGTAGAAGAGAAAGGCACGTAAACAGGCGAACACAAGCAATTGAATCATTCAATGAACCCCAAAACTCAAATAGCCGGGACAAGCGAGTTTCACATAGAAGAGGAAGGTAGGCAGATGGGTGAAAGGGTGTGAGTTTGAAATTAGAAAGATTTAAAAATCCGAACAGTCGGAAGAAGCAAGTTTCACGTAGAATAGAAATGCACGCAGACGGGTAGGAGGAAGCAACATTATTATTAAATAAACATCAGAATCTAAATAGCCTAGGGAAGCGAGATTAACGTAGTACAGAATTGCACGTAGATAGGCGTAAAAAATTTAATAATGAACTCGCTCCCTCTCGCCCGTCTTCGTGCCTTACTCTTCTACGTGAAACTTGCTTCATCAGACTGTTGGGGTTTTTAAATCTTTCTAATTTCAAACTCGCACTCTTTCGCCCATCTGACTGTCTTCCTCTTCTATGTGAAATTGTGAACCTCCCCCCAGATATTTGGATTTTGGAGTTTATTTAAAAGTGAACTTGCTTTTTACCGCCCGGCTACGTGCCTTTCTTTTGTACGTGAAACATACTCCCCGGGCTTTTTGGGTTTTGGATTTTATTTAATGATGAACTCGCACTCATTCGCACATCCACCTGCCCTGCAGCGCGCCTTGCTCTTCTAAGTGAATCTTGCTTCACGCGGCTATTTGGGTTTTTAAATCTATTAAATTATAAACTCAAACCCTTTTCGCCCATCTGCTTGCCTTCCTCTTCTATGTGAAACTCGCTTGTCCCGGCTATTTGAGTTTTCGGGTTCATTCAATGATCCACTTGCTTGTTTCCGCCTGTTTTCGTGCCTTTCTCTTCTACGTGAAATTAGCTTCCCCTGGCTACTCGGATTTTGGAGTTTATTTAATAACGAACTCGCTTCTTCTTACCCGTCTGCGTGCCTCCACCTTCTTTGAATAACTTTCATCCCCCGACTAGTTGGTTTTTGGGATTTCTTCAATTATCTCGCATTTTGCGCCCATATGCGTGCCTTCCTTTTCTACATGAAATTTGCTTCCCCCGGCTATTTCGGTGTTTCGGAGTTTATTTAACACTGAACTTGCTTTTTATCGTCTACCTACGTACCTTTCTTTTGTACGCGAACCTTGCTGCCCCGGCTTGTTGAGTTTTGGGGTTCATTGAATGATCAACTTGCTTTTTTACGCCTATCTATGTGCGTTTCTCTTCCAGTGAATAACTACTAATTATTAGTGACAATTTCTCCACTCAAGAAATTATTGGCAAAAAATACTAATATAGTTATGCATATTCACTATTTCATTAGTAGTTTTTTTAAGTACTAATTAAATAGATTGTATGCACTAATAAATTGGTAGTTTTTTTGACTAATTTTGTGGGAGAAGCAATTTTCAGTAATTCAACTTTAGAGAATAGAGAAAATAGAAGCCAAGTTTACTATTTTTTATAGTTACGTAAATGCAATAAAGGGTAATGTAGTTACCGTGGTAATTAGTATTTTCCTATGATGTAATACAGTTCCATATAAATTATTTTTTAGCTATATTCCAGAGAAAGAAATCACATAGTTAACTTTAGTTACTGGCCAAATTTACTAAAGAAAAATAGTACTATTTTGTCACTACCAATATTTATAGTAAATACAAATGAATTTCAAGGTTGGACATAAAAATTGCATTAAGATTAACGCATTACTTAGAAAACTCATCAAGATTTGCCATAAATATCTAGCAAATTCGAAATTTCTTATTAAAATAAATCAAAATTATAATATTATTATATTTAGTAAAGAAACTATTTAATTTTAAGCAAATTAACTATGTCAACTTATTTTACGATTATGGTTTTTACGTTATTAATACTTATTTATTCTATAAGAATATATTTTAAAATACTGAAATATTAATAAAAAATATAATTTTTTAATATAACGTTGTTACTCTTACAAAGTTGTAGTTATCTATCGCTTTAACAAATTTTCTTCAGTGCACATATAGGGAAAACCGTTGTTGATATTTTCAGTGCCCATATAAGAAAAATCTTTGTTGATAAAAAAAGTTAGTCAGTTTATTCGATATTATGCAAATTAATTTTAGATTTGAAATTGTTTACATTATTAAGTTACGCAATAAAATAGATAAGAAAAGGTTTTACTTGTAATTTCTTTACATACTCAATACTATAATAATAATATCAGTTATTAATAACACACGCATAGTATATTTGATATAGTATTAGTTATTATTATTATTATACATAGAATCTGATGGATTCTACTTTCTGGATATTTTCTACGTAATTCCGAATCATTTGTGGTGCAGACACACGAAATCGTCCGAGCCGCTATTTTTCGAACTGGCATCGACAGTCTGAAGTGCGCCGTCGCGGTGCCGCGGAGTCGCGAGCGGCAGCCTTCACGCCTACGGTGCCAGCACCGGCCATGTTGAAATAATTTCTGCCCCATCCCTGAGCCGATCGGCTTTTACGGCCGGTACAAATAATGATGAAACATTTTCAGCGGACCTTTTTTCGATAAATTTGCTTCAGAACCGTAAATAGTTTATGTATATAAATAAAGTAAAATGTAAATAAAACCCTTCTTTAATCTTTAAGAAATCCGGATCTCAATAACTTAAAGAGCTTTTAATCCCCAAGCGGGAACGATCAACATATGTTATTTCGTGCTATGAATTATAAGTTGAAGTGATAGCTCAGGTAGTTAAGGCGCACTGCTTTGCCAGTTTCTTTTTGCAGGACTCAACTTCGATCCTAGGCTCTGAAAATTTTTTTTTCTTTCAATAATAATTTTTTCAATTTTTATATACAAACATTATTTTAAAATAATTAATTTAATTAAAAATAATAAAATTTGTATAGTATTTTTTATTGTTTCTTTAAAAAATAATAAATTTATTATTTTATTGTTAGAGGCTTGTGAGATTTTCGTGTAATTAGGCAATTACAATATGAAAGTTTTATTGTAAACGTTGCGAAAAACCATTTTTATGGAAATTGTTTCATAAAATAATTATTATTATTCGTCAATAGTTATTAAAAATAGATTATTAATATAATTTTATATGTAACAAAATATTAATTCAAGCAGAATAAACAACAATGTACAAGAAGAAGGTAAGTAAAATACAGCTTATCCATAGAATATTTCTAAAATCTTTTAAGTATATATAAAATAAAAACAAACGCGTCGAGGGTTTCTTTAGAAAATTTTGCGCCGCTAATACTTAGAAAATCATCTCGCGGCAGCGGTTGAATCTACGATGTAAACATTTTCTTCTCAGTTTTAAGCTGGACGTCTACTGAACCACTTCAGCGAGTATATTATTAACTAATATTAATATATTAATATGTTAATATATTTTTAAGTTGATTGTATTTTAGAATTGTATTAAAAAGGCATTTAAAATGATGGATTGAATAATGGTGTACTTAAGTAATTATTTTATTAAAAGCTTATTGTATTTAAAAAGTTATAGTATTAAAAAATACTCTTTAATTTTTTATATGTTGATTAATAAATGTTTTTTTAATATCAATCTACTTTTCAAACTCACTAAATTAATTATAACTTTATTATTAACATAAATATTGTAAATAAATTGTCATTTTTAAAATTTTATATTCGCTAATCCATTTAATTATTAGAAGAAGAAATTGAAATGTCTAAATTTATTTTTAAACTAAATTTTTTATTTTAAAATAATCTTTGGAGATAAAATTTGAAAAACATATAAAAAAAAATTTCAGAGACTAGGATTGAACTCGAGTCCTGCAAAAACAAACTGGCAAAACCATTGCGCCTTAACTACCTGAGCTATCACTTCAACTTACAATTTATAGCACGAAATGACATATGCTCATCACTCCCCGCTTGGGGATAAGAGTTCTTTACGGTATAATTGAGTTTCTTCAAGTTTTTATACATTTTTACTTTATATAAATAAATTATTTACAGTTATCATGCAAATTTCTCATAAAATGTCCGCTGAAAACGTTTTAGTCTTTCTCACTGTCATCGGTCATAGTCATAGGTAATAAATCATGCAATGTGGATTGGCTGTCATGGATCATGGCTACGTAGTTCAGCGTTTGTCGCGAGGGGCGCTGAAGCCAGTTAGTGGTGGCTATTCCGCCGAGCAAACCTGGCTATCTTTTGCAAAAAAAGGGGTTACACTTTTGCCTGTCAGAACGTATGGAGTTACGTCTCTTTCTCTCTTACTTCATGATGTCAATACATCTTCATTGCAATTTCTCTAAATTGGAGCAAAGCAAACTTAACCTGCTTACGCCCGCTCTGAGTGCTGCATGAGTCTGCGTCCGGATTTGCCCCGTACGCCCCCGAACAGACGGCCGCGGCAGAGTTTCGTCGCCGCGCCGCTATCTGCACCGGAGGCGACACCGTAGAGGTGCATTGTTATGACCCAAGTCGGGGTCTGCGAGTAGAAAGTCACTTCTGCAATGGTCGCCAAGTTGACCAATCAGGATGTGGGAACGTTTGCTCAATTAAGCGCTGAAGCGCAAGGAGTCGCGGGAAGTTTTAAATAAAACTCGAACTCGGAGAAATAACTTTAACTCGAGATTTATTAAATTAATTAAATACTTTATGAATTGTAACAAATAGATAGACTTTTGACCGTGATTCTATACAATTCAATTAACTCGAATTTTAATCGTAATGGCGACTGACTCAGAGACGTGGTCAGAGCTCGTGCACTAGTGCAACTGACTACAGAGGTTCTCATGTGCTCGGTAGCGACTGACTCGATGCCGGCGGTGTGGCCCAATTTATATTCTGGATCGTGGGTGGAGCTTCAGGTTGGTAGTGGAAAGTTGCCTCAGAGGCCTCCCCCATTCTGAAGTAGAGAGAGCGGCGGTGAAGGGACCTCAGACCCGAAAATAGGGTCGAGAGCGATGAGCAGTGGGTGACGGGCCGCCTCCCTTCAGTGGCGTGGGACGCCGCTAGTCCGTGATTGGTTGTTGACGATGGCTCGGGCCGTTGGGCAGTTACGCCATTGCGCAATGATTCTCGGAAGTGTTTACGCTCCTCGCTAATGGATTCTCAGAAGTGTTTACGCTCTTCGCTAATGGATTCTCGGAAGTGTTTACGCTCTTCGGAATGCTGACTCTCTGTTTTGACCTTGGATTGTTTTCCTTCTTAAGTGATTTTTGACCGTTGGAATTTGGCTTCTTGATATTGTTGACTTCGATTACCTCCCCTCTTTATCCTTGAATGCCTTGACCGTTGCTACTTGTCCTTGAGAATTTCCTAGAATAAATAATGCCTACAAGAGCTTTTCACCCTGAGCGAGCTTCCTTTAGATAATTGTTAATTCAATTATTAATTAACGTTATCACGTTTATTTCGCTATTGTTCGCCCATCTATTATTTATTTAATTACGAATGCAATTATTAACTATCGTCAGGACAGTTTATTTCTATTCGGGTTATTGTAAATTCGTTAATTGTTTATTTACTATTTATTTACGGAACAGGTTAAAATTATCTATCTGATTAATTAAACAAATTCATGATTTTATTGTTAAAATCTTTATCGGGATTATTATTTTATAGTAATACGTTTCAATACGTTTGTTATTCGAATGGTTATTTATTTTGATATTTATTTTGAAATTAATCTCTTACATTCGAATTATCATTGTAGAACGATCCTAAATATTACGTTACTCGACCATGCGAACGCAGTTCATAATGTAAGGAACTGACGGTCCTTGGACTACATAAGCGACATAGACCCAAATTCTAGGCCCCTTTTACAATGACTGCAATCGGTCGAACCCTTTTACACTACTCATTCATGCGGATTGCTGACATGAGAATGAGCCCAACCGAATTATTGAAATGAATAATAAATAAGGTAAAATAATAACAAATACTGTGATTATTACTAACAATACTACAAATTCTATTAAAATCTTGGGTATAATTGGTGTTCTGATAATCATTTGGATAACAGATGCAGCGATGTTAAAGAACATAATAATCAACAATATGACAGTAATTAACAAATCATGAGCATCACCGACGCTGATAATTAACTGTTAAAATATAACGCTTATAATTATTTAAGAATGCGCGGTATTGTATAGAAAACGTTGCGCGACGTATAATTGGAGGATAATACCGTTGTGCAACGTTGTGTAAATAAATAAATGAATATAATAACTAAAAATAGTTAAGGAGTTGATTAGCAATAATTATCATAACCAACTAAGGATATTAATAATATTAATAACAATAATTTATCACAGGGGCTAAAAATAAACAATAAAACGCAATTGTAGATAATTAACAACAAACTCAAGAATAATCTCGAGATATCCGGATATTGACTATTTTTGGAGGTACTGACGCGTAATAACAACAATTGTTTATAATTGCTCAACGTAAATTGAAATTTAATGATATCATACAACGTTATAAAGTTAACGAACTACGACCAATTCGGGGATAATTAATGTCAATTGCAATAAATAAATAAAGGCTTTGTTTATACAAGTTGTCAACGACTAGCAAAAAAAGTTAAGAGTTGCGTAATAAAACATAATTGAACGTATAATTAATTAATAACATTATGACTATAGAAATGTTAATAGTAAATGCATCAAGGATGTTTAATAATTGCCATATAAGCAAGTATAAACAATTGTTGAGAATCCACGTGATTTGATAACAAATTTAGCAACAAATTCCAATATACTTTATAGATATAACTATTAGTTTAAGGTATTGATAAATAATATTGAAAATAATTGCAATTTAATAGATAATTGAGACAATATGCAACAATGTTATGCAACGTATAGTTAATAATGATAACATATACATCTAATTTGAGAGGTTAATAAAGATTAATTAAAACAATTAAACTGAGTAATTAATAAAGTTATTAGCGATAGTTTATCAGTTGGTTAACAATTTATTGTTTTAAGCACTTTTCATTAATAAATTGAGATCATTTTGATTAATAAAGAAGAGACCGGGTAAATAAATAAAGTAACAACAAATTACCGGTGATATAAGTTGCATAAATTGTTGATTAATATTATTATTAATAATACGTCATTAAATGTAATCTAACATACATGACAATCTGTTGCAGAGTATTCTAACGGATATTTTATTCCAAGAACCCCTAGGTAGTAAACAATTCCATGAAATTACGTAGTAGGTGACCGGCCAAAGGGGGAACCAATGAGAGAAGCAGAATCTCCTACCACAGAAGAAGGGGGCGGAGCCTCCTTTTTAGATTTTGAGGTCCTACAGCACTTCCACAGGCTATAGATGTATTTCAAATTTTCGCCAGCAGAGGGAGAGGGATCATCCTCAACGGCTTTCAGGTTCGCGCTCACCATATAAAAAGGGGCTCAACACACCGACGGGGAGTCTCGCTTAGAGAAATAATCCAATCTTGTAACTATCAGCACCCATGTATCTTCAAGAATTACGCTGAATATATATATATATAGTTATATCAAGATCAACGCATTTTCAACGATTTATATCAAGTTTCAATGACTTTCATCAAGTGTTAACTGTTAACAAGTATTAGTAAGTCTCAACAATCTTCAACGAGTTTCCACAAGCTTGAACGAGCATCAACAAGTCTCGCCTAGAGAAAAAATTCCAACCTTGGCCTATTCAGCACCGACAACGAATTCATATAGTTACACCAGGATTAACGTATTTCAACGAATTGTGTCAAGTTCAACGAATTTCATCAAGTTAACTGTTAACGTGTATCAACAAATTACAACAAGCTACAAGGGTTTGAACGAGCTTTAACCAGTTTCAACGAGTTTGGACGAGCTTCGAGAAGTTTTAACGAGTCTTCAACAAGTTTCAATTACTTCGACGATCTTTCGACGAGTCAACTGCATTAAACAACAACAAGATAACAACAACGAAAGGATCAACAACCTCACCAATCAGAGGAGGGAGAGCTGTTCTGCCCAAGGTATTTGAGGCTGTAGTTTTTCTTGGGACTTCAGGGTGAATACCAGGACAACGGGTGATTGAAATTGGATCCACTACCATCTATATCGAAGAAAGAGCCCCAATCAACACCGAATCCGACGGATAAATCAGATAATATATACATACCCCTATAGCACTGAATATTTGAGGAATATTCCCCCAATATTCATTTGCCATTTTCGCAATTTTCACTAATATTCCCTCAACGTTAATGAACATGAAAGAAACCCTTAGGGAATATTCCTGCAAACCTTGATGACCGTTTTTCCATTCCTTTTCTAAAATGATCAGGTAGGCTACCTATTATTGTAATATTGCAGAGATATTCGTGCAAGATTAATTAATACTAGACGAATATATAATTAAGTTTCACCAATTTTTTCTCGATTAAGCAGTATTGCAGCAATATTCGTACAAGATTCATCGACACGAGAGGAGCATTCAATATATTCCCCTATAACACTTAATATTGGAGCAATATTGCTTCAATGTTGCTGCGACATATTCGCCATATTCGCTAATGTTCCCTTAACGTATACAGGTAATGTTAGTATTTAAGTTGTTTATTTCACATAGATAAGGCGTAAAATTTTGAGTCCTGATCCCCCATTGCAAACGGGATATCAAAAACAAGACAAGCCTTGTAATTCGGACTCTTCGTAAAGAGACATTTGAACGGTTGAATTATACGGCTTATATACTCTCGGCCATCCAGTGTAACCACAGAAAGCGCTACCGGTACGCCGCATGGCGGATAAATAGCCGAAGCTTGCATATCGAGAGCCGCCCATCACAAGTTTCCCTTTATCACCGCTATGCGGAGCGCCGATAGCGCTTTCTGTAGATACACTGAATGGCCGAGAGTATATAAGCCGTGAAATTCAACCGATCAAATGACTCTTTACGAAAAGTCCGATTTACAAGGCTTGCCTTGTTTTTTATATCCCGTTTGCAATGGGGGATGAGGACTCAAAATTTTACGCCTTATCTATGAGAAATAAACAACTTAAATACTAACGTTACCTGTATACGTTAAGGGAATCTTAGCGAATATGGCGAATATGTTGCAGCAACATTGAAGCAATATTGCTCCAATATTGAGTGTTATAGGGGAATATATTGAATGCTCCTATCGTGTCGATGAATCTTGTACGAATATTGCTGCAATACTGCTTAATCGAGGAAAAATTGGTGAAACTTAATTATATATTCGTCTAGTATTAATTAACCTTGTACGAATATTCCTGCAATATTACAATAATAGGTAGCCTACCTGATCATTTTAGAAAAGGAATGGAAAAACGGTCATCAAGGTTTGCAGGAATATTCCCTAAGGGTTTCTTTCATGTTCATTAACGTTGAGGGAATATTAGCGAAAATTGCGAAAATGGCAAATGAATATTGAGGGAATATTCCTCAAATATTCAGTGCTATAGGGGTGTATGTGTATATATATATATATATATATATATATATATATATATATATATATATATATATATATATATATATATATATATATATATATATATATATATATATATATATATATCTGCAACGGTTATTTCTGGTAACAAATTTGGTATATAAGCGTTATTTCCAGAACCCGCTCGTTATTTCCGAGACTTACCGGAATTTCCTATGGTATATAAGCGTTATTACCGGTAACCGTCTAGAGTCAATAACCCCAGGGTCCATTATTTCTTTAGTCACTTGTATAGAGTAACTCTGAAGAAATAAACTATAGGATCCTGTATAATCCCGGAAATAACGGTTAAAGCTCTTTATATATATATATATATATATATATAAAGACCTATACACGTTATTTCTGGTAATCTACAGGGTCCTATAGTTTATCTCTTCAGAGTTCCCTATATAAGCGCGTGACTAAAGAAATAATATCCCTGGGGTTATTGACTCTAGACGCATCCCAGAAATAACGCTTACGTACAGAAAAATTTCCGGGACGTCCCGGAAAAAACAGCGCGTCCCGGAAATAACAGCGATATACAGTGTAAACGTCCCGGAACGAACCGTTGCAGATAAATATACAGCGTGTCCAAAAAGTCTGGAAACACCCAAATAATTTCTCAGCTGAATTACTATTGGAAAATGTTAAGGTCGCCTTTGTAGTAATTTTTTACGAGGAATCCAATGGTGACCTTGGATTCGACCTTGGACCTCATTTTTGAGGTTATTTCAAGGTCAACCTCATTTTTTTAAATGGTAACCCCTATTTTTTATAGCGGAATCTGAAAGAGCGGAAAATTTTACGTCCGGATATGTATTAAGGTATGAGGTTGAGGTTGCCCCCAGAGGTCAAATTGAGGTCAAAGTATGATTTCTTAAAAATTTCGCGAGTTCAGTGGTAAAACAAAACAAACAAAGGTAAGGTTTGGTAAGTTCGAACGAAGACTTGAAGGTGACCTCTGATTCGACCTTGAACCTCATTTTGAGCCTCATTTTTGAGGTTATTTCGAGGTCAACCTCATTTTTTAAATGGTAACCCCTATTTTTTAGCGGAATCGGAAAGAGTGTGAAACTTTACGTCCAAACATGTACTCAGAACATAGTTCAAGAAGGACCTTGACGTTCATTTGAAGGTCATTTAAACTTAATGACGGTCTGATCTTGTGTAAACTTTTTAATTTTTTTAAACAGTCTAACATCTTATTTCAAGTGCTCGAATTATTTTCCATCCACTTTTTGATAGTAACCTAATCGATGATCGAAAACACCAACAGTATTTTTGATCATTTCAGTAGGAATGAGAGCTGATTCATTGTAAAATTTTTTGAAGCGTTTAAATATTGAACATTGTTACTTGTTATTTTTCGTATGGTTAGAGTGACAATAAACTATTATTCATTCCATAACCACCACAGAAAAGGGTTGGTCATCTTTCAAACATATTTTTTGAAAATTAAAAGTTCTTTTTATTTTCAACTCAAAAAGTATTTTTGGATAAGGTCTACTACGAAGAGTAATAAAAATGAACAAACTCACTGATAGAGAAAGAATAACGATTCTCATGATGAGAGGTTGGGGACACATGCAGCGATCTTATAGGGCCGTAAGAGATATTTTTAATGCTTCATTTAGGGTTGGTGGAACTCCACTATCATTTTGAACAGTTCAAAAAACTGTTAGAAGGTTTGAAAATACCGGCACTATCAGCGATTTACCTCGATCAGGCAGACCAATGTCAGCAGGTAACGAAGAGAAATCTTTATATGTTGTGTTAACATTCACCGAAGATCCGCATACTTCCGTTCGTAGAGCTGCTCAAGTGCACGAAATAAGTAAATCATCTATTCATAACATACTAAAGAGAGAGAAGTTCCATCCATTTAAAGTAACGCTAATACACAAGTTAAATGAAGATGATTTCGATCGTCGCGTTGAATTCTGTGATGATATGATGGCACGCATCGTACAAAATCCAAATTTTCCATCAAATATAGTCTTCTCAGATGAAGCTACATTTCAACTTGACTCAAGCGTAAATAGGTATAACTGTAGATATTGGGCAGTTGAAAACCCTCATTGGGCAAGAGAAGCCAATTCACAATATCCACAAAAATTAAATGTCTGGGCTGGAATATTAAATAATAGGATTATAGGACCATTTTTTATTGATGGCAATTTAAATGCAGAAAAGTATGAAACTATGTTGCGGAATCAAATTGTTCCTGCTATAAGAGAAATAGCTGGAGAGGACTTTAATAACACATGGTATCAACAGGACGGTGCAGCAGCTCATTATGCACGAAACGTTCGCACATACTTAGATACAGTATTCATTAATCGATGGATAGGACGAAGAGGTGCAATTGAATGGCCAGCTAGGTCCCCCGATTTAACGCCTCTAGATTATTTCTATTGGGGTTATCTGAAGGATCGTGTATTCAAAACAAAACCCTTAAACTTAGATGAATTACGTGAAAGGATCATTGATGAATCAGCTCTCATTCCTACTGAAATGATTGAAAATGCTGTTGGTGCTTTCTATCATCGATTAGGTTACTGTCAAGAAATGAATGGAGAACAGTTCGAGCACTTGAAATAAGATGTTATACTGTTTAAAAAAATCAAATGTGAGAGGCAAGGGGACTCACGTAAATCAAGCGCCCCATCGTGAGAGGCAAGGGGACTCACGTAAATCAAGCACCCCATCGTGAGAGGCAAGGGGACTCACGTAAATCAAGCGCCCCATCGTGAGAGGCAAGGGGACTCACGTAAATCAAGCACCCCATCGTGAGAGGCAAGGGGACTCACGTAAATCAAGCACCCCAAAGGGAACAGATTTTACTACGTCCACGTCGTTGTTCCCGGGTAACGCTAAATGTAAAAAAATTGAACTTGACATGACTTTTAAGGACAATGTCAAGGTCACCATTAGATTTCTCGTTGAAAACTGCTAAAGAATTAACCTCGCTCAGTGTGATAAAAAGTTTACACAAGATCAGACCGTCATTAAGTTTAAATGACCTTCAAATGAACGTCAAGGTCCTTCTTAAACTATGTTCTGAGTACATGTTTGGACGTAAAGTTTCACACTCTTTCCGATTCCGCTAAAAAAATAGGGGTTACCATTTAAAAAAATGAGGTTGACCTCGAAATAACCTCAAAAATGAGGCTCAAAATGAGGTTCAAGGTCGAATCAGAGGTCACCTTCAAGTCTTCGTTCGAACTTACCAAACCTTACCTTTGTTTGTTTTGTTTTACCACTGAACTCGCGAAATTTTTAAGAAATCATACTTTGACCTCAATTTGACCTCTGGGGGTAACCTCAACCTCATACCTTAATACATATCCGGACGTAAAATTTTCCGCTCTTTCAGATTCCGCTATAAAAAATAGGGGTTACCATTTAAAAAAATGAGGTTGACCTTGAAATAACCTCAAAAATGAGGTCCAAGGTCGAATCCAAGGTCACCATTGGATTCCTCGTAAAAAATTACTACAAAGGCGACCTTAACATTTTCCAATAGTAATTCAGCTGAGAAATTATTTGGGTGTTTCCAGACTTTTTGGACACGCTGTATATATATATATATATATATATATATATATATATATATATATTTGCAAATCGTCTCGTCATTAAGTCGATTAAGAGATTCGAGTCATAATAGCGAATTTAAGGATAGATAATTTACTAATTAATTCACTCTTTATATTTAACTCTGTGTTTTAAAGAATAACGAATTAGATTAGATTTTAAGAAGTTAAGATTATTAAAATTATTAAGATCATTTAATATAAATTAGACTTTATTTTAAAATATTTCAAATCATAATAACTAAATTCAAGGATAAATAATTTACGATTTAAAGTATAAATCAATTAACTGTTTATAATTAATTCTGTATTTTAATAGCATAATAAAGTAGATAAGTCTTTAAGAATTTAATATATAAGATTAGTAAGATTACTTAATATAAATACGTAACAGTTTCTCTTTATTAATTTCAATTTAGGATTTTGAATCGCAATAACAATTCAATTCATTCAATTAACTTTCATATTAATTTTCGTACTTTTTACATAGCATCTAGTAAAAGATAGATAAGATTTTTAGAAACTCTTAAGTCAACCAGTTAATATTTAATAATTTTATGTAATAACTATAACCATCCACGAATGTAACATCAATTATATTCTTGATTAATTTTATTTAAATTGATATTTGTGCATAAGACGACAGCGTAGAACTATAAAATAACAATATATGTCACTTAATTTATAATTTGAGAAAGTGTAATAAATTTATTTCTTGTGCTATTTGTACTTTTGTACTTAATTGGACGACGATCCCATCACCTATATAAACCCTAAGGCCATTCTAGAATTTCCTTAATCAAATATTACATTCGCTTGCCGCTCTATATTAAAGACTTTAGTTTATGGCCACTGGGTTCGTAACAATAACAGCATTAAGAAATAAGGGTAAGTCCAGAATAGATGCGTACGTGCGTTTGCGTTCATGCGTTTACGTTCATGCAGCTACTTCGAGCAGAAGTCAGGAGGGTGTACTCTAGCTAGTGCCAACTGCGGGAAAAGAAAATGCGCCAAGTACGTTATAGCGAGATACCATTTGATTTTTGCAGTTTTTTTCCCGCAGTTGGCACTAGCTAGAGTACACTTTCCTGACTTCTGCTCGAAGTAGCTGCATGAACGCAAACGCATGGACGCAAACGCACGTACGCATATATTCTGGACCCTAATCGTTGGCCCAACACTGCATAAGCGCCTCGCTTCGCCTAGTGGACTCGCTCTAAGTCTATGGCGGTGGTGGTCGAGCGTGGCGTGGAAGTTGTGGACCGCGCCTAATTCGCAATGTTCAGTGGATCTTTGAGCTCACCATGATTAAATATCTTTGATTCCTAAATCAGATACTTATAGTTTTTCATCTAAATTAGATCAATAAAAAATGGATCGCATGATAAATTTTATTAAAATTATAAGAAATCATTGGAAGAAATCAGTAACTGGTATGGCTGCTTTTTCCTATGGTATATCATACAGCATTGATGCATATGAGTAAGAATTTTTTTCCCATTCAAAATTTATATTTATGTGAAACATTATGGCCCGAATTCATAGACGCTGAGTCGGTCTCAAGGACGGTATATATAGATATACTAAAGCATGGCTTCAAACCTTACTTGAGCCCGACTCGCGTCTCAGTTACAACTATGAATTCCTAACTTCTATATAACAATTCTTATTCATTACTTAGAAACTTGTCCAACTATTTTCTACATTTTTATATTCTTCTAAATAATAATATTATTTATAGCATTTATTTCTTAACTTATAAAATTACAAAATACAAGTTTACTTTTATAGTACAGAACAACTTATGAGAGAATATTGTGAAGAAGCAGCCACATATGGAGATCAACCTCTTCTGAAAAACTTAAAGCCTCAACACGTCACTGTTATACTGAACCCAGTAGCGAAAAGAAGGTCAGCATCATATTTATATTATATATTTATAACATAATATCACTTTAGAATTTTTAAATATATAAGGTATTAATTTTTTATTTACAGAACAGCCAGAAAGTTATTTGAAAAATACTGTGAACCTCTTTTACACCTTGCTGGATTTTCAGTTACTATAATACAAACTCAATCTGAAAATCAAGCTAGAAATTTAATCGCAAATTTAAATACTCCTACAGATGCAATAATTGTTGCTGGTGGAGATGGAACTTTGTCTGATGTTATAACTGGTATCATGAGGAAAAATAAAAATAATACTTTGACAGTTAAACATTGTCCTGTAGGAATTTTGCCATTAGGTCAAACTAACAGAGTTGCTAATTCATTATTTTATGGATATGATAATTCAGTAGAAGTTCGAAAACTTGCTGATGCTACCATGGCTGTAGTAAAAGGAAATACAAAATTAACGGATGTTGTTGAAGTAGAGTTATTAGAAGTAATGATTGAAATTATAAATCTTTTCATAACTATGACAATTTATAACATGTAAGCTAATTATACTTATAGAAAAATACAGACCATACTTCAGAATCAATTTATGCTATTGGTGCTTTGGAATGGGGTGCTTGGACAGACGCATATTCAAGAATGGATAGATATTGGTACTGGGGTTCATTAAAAAGGTAGTCCTCCACTGCTGTTAATTTATTCACAGTTAGCCTCCTCAAACTTAATTTATTATTATAATATCTCTGTTATTCGTCTGTCAGATTTCTGTATTGAAGGTATATCTATACATTAGTAGATGTAGTTGCTTTAGTCAAAGGTCAAAACAAAACAAATATTGAAATATTACTACTCTGAAACGATGTACTCTATGTGATCTGACAGATGTTTAGCAAGACCCTTATTATAAAGATAAGCACTCATAAAATACGTAAAATGAATTTTTATAAAAGATATGAGGCAGAAAATACCAAGATTTAAACAAATTTGATGCACACACTTGCGTTTTTTTTTTAAAATCAGAATTTTACTCCACATGACTCAAAACATCTTTTGAACATGTTTCCCAAAAAAATAGGGCTGATGCTATTTGTACGACAGATTTCCTAACCTCAAAATATATCAATAGACGAAAGGAGTACACTAGAAAATTTTGAAAATTAGACAAACTTTGATAGATGACTAAAGAAATAATGTCCCTTATTGTGTGGTAACTAAGGTAAAGTAGGCAGTACTGGAACAAAACCTATTTTGGGACCAGAAGTGGGACAGTAGTAAAAAACTACGATGAACGGTTAATGTGATAAAAGCATTACTTCATTAGTATTCTTTATGATGTTAGCTACATAGTAACTTCATTATTGTGTTGATTTACTTCTTAAACTAATGTATAACAAGATTCAAACTTTTTGAAGTTATGTTTGAGCTGTACGCATAGCGAAAACTTTATCCCACTATAGGTACCTCTTAATTCCCATATTGTAATAGTGGGACACGTTTAAAAAGTATTGTCCCACTACTGTGTCAAATGGGCGTCCCACTACTGGTTATAAATAAGTTACCGTGTCCCACTACACTAGTCGATAGTTATTTTCTTTTAATGAGATTCTTTTAATACACCAACAACGGAAGAAAGCATCTTTTTCTCTTAAAATAAACCTTGAGACATGAGCTACCTGCTGAGGTAATTAGTTTTTATGTATTGTTCTTAGTTTTGGCAATAGAAAAGATTATAAAAAAAGTATGGTCAAAACTGTCCCACTACTACCTACTTTACCTTATTTTCTTACCTGCTCTATCAAAATTTCCGCACTCAAACGATACGCGTTTCTGTCGTATCTGTATATATAGATATATTACGAATACAATCTGTCGTACAAATAGCCGCGCCGAAAAAATAGTATAGGGGAGGGCGGGGCACGTGTGACACCCTAACTTTGATTAAAAATAACAACTAAACCGTGTATTATTTCAAAATGTACAAAAACGGAATAATTAGATCAGAAAAACATAAAATAAAATAAACTATTAACTTTTTTCCATTTTGTTTTAATTATTGATAAAATACAGAAAAGAAATTCTGAAAAAAATGCTCTACGTGCCCCACCGGCGGGTGGATTGTGGCACCCGACGGGGCACGCATGACACGGTCAAATTTAATATTTTACTATAGGTATTTTTCAATTCTTTTTTCCAGTAATTAATACTTTAATAATTATGCCATAATAAAATTTTCAAAAATCAAATAATTAATCAGTCTATTGAAAATTTAAAATTTTATTTTTATTAAGGAACATAACAATTTTTATTTTAAAATAAATTATTACATTTTAATAAATGATTTTATATTATAAATTCCTTCTTATAAAATATGATCACAACATAATACTTTTGTTTGATTAACAAATTATCATTATTATTACAATAAGTTTAAATTTAAAGATTTCGCATCATTTTCATCTATGTAGCATATTTGAACTACCTGACCATTGAAAAAGGCAGTTTGAGTATCTACAATTGATTCTTCAGGTATTACTTCTCTAAAGTAATTTTCATTATTTACGGAAGCTGAATTATTATTAACAATGGATAAATCAAGCTGATTTGTGTTTAAGTCTTCAAATGGCTTTTTTCTACTCTAAATATAACTTAATACGCAGTCGAAATAATCGTTATTTACTTATTAATGTAATAATTGAAACTAAAAACTACTTAAAACTAAATTATTGCACTGCGTAGTTGTTAACCCATCTTGCTCCGTTTTTGGTTTGTAGGTTACATCACTTCGCTGGGCGGCCGCCGCGGCGCACTGATACGCTCGAGTGTGTCACGCGTGCCCCGCCAGGGTGCCACGTCATGCCCCATTTTAATACCATTTTCATTTTTTAATTATATTATTTATAAAGATTTTCTGAAAATAACAAAAACAGGGCTTGAAAGATAAAAGTTGAAACTATCAAATAGGTTTGGTCTCATTTAGAAAAAAAAATCATTTTCTCGTTGCTCCAAGCGACTTAAAAATGAAGTCAACCTTGTTTCTAAGCACCGATTTTCAATCTTATTAAATTAAATGTTAAACATTATCTATAATCTCAAAGGCATGGTGTGGTTTGTGCACATAAGAATTATGCACATATTTATTGTGCTTACTTTAGCATTGGTGTATATCTATATCTATGTGTATATTCCAATGCTAAAGTGTGCACAATAAATATGTGCATAATTCTTATGTGCACAAACCACACCATGCCATCTCAAAAGTATAGAGGAAAATTCTAAAAGCATATCTAATTAGGTTTACGTAAAAATTACATTTTTTGCATTCATTAATATTAAAAATATGAGGGTGCCAAACTTACCTACCTGACACGTCATGCCCCACCTTCCCCTACGTACCACGGAAGTAAAATTGGCCAACCCACAGCTCGTGTAAATTGCCACCCGAGCCGAAGGCCGAAGGCTCGGGTGGCAATTTACACGAGCTGTGGGCTGACCAAGTTTTTTCCTCCCATGGTGCGTAATATACTATTTCCCCAAAAATCTTCCTTTTCAAGGGAGCAGTTTTATTATTTCTTGAAAAGATTAAAATATTTTTTATATCTTGCATTCGAATTTTCAGATATGTTACATACATAATTAATGGATTTAAAAATGACATAAATTGGGATTGTAATGGAATTATACGTTATTCAGATCCATGTAGTGGTTGCTCTAAATGCTACGATAAGCATGAAACATTAAGATCACAAAGACGTTGGTGGCACGCATTTGTAACAAAAGTTGATCACTTTTCATCTGGTACACAATTTTTATTTGAAACATTTCAGTATAATTTTTTTTTTCATTCCCAGAGAAAAATATCCAGCTAGGAAACCCAGCTGGATTTCCTAGCTGGGAAATCCATCTGGATCCAAGTGGATTCGACATAGATTTCAGTAGATTTTTTAGCTAGATTACTACTTCGATCCATGTCGCCATCCAGTTTATTTTCAAATAGATTTTAAGTGGATTCCTACCCATTATTAAATGGATTTTTTACCCATTACCTGGATTTTTAACTAGATATCCACCTAAAATTAAGTAGGACTACGGGTCGATTTTTTATGATTACGTGGATTTTTACATAGATTTACATCAAAAGACAATAGGGACTCCGCTTTGGTTCCTACCCATTATGAAGTGGATTTTGTGCATTACCTAGATTTTTAACTAGATACCCACCTATAACTAAGTAGGATTATGAGTAGATTTTGGATTTTTACGTAGATTTTCATCAAAACACAGTGGGGACTCGGCTTGGATTCCTACCCATTATTAAATGGATTTTGTGCATTACCTAGATTTTTAACTAGATACCCACTTGTAATTAAGTAGGATTATGAGTAGATTTTGGATTTTACGTAGATTTTTATCAAACCACAGTGGGGACTCCGCTTGGATTCCTACCCATTATTAAATGGATTTTTTTACCCATTACCTGGATTTTTAACTAGATATCCACCTAAAATTAAGTAGGACTACGGGTCGATTTTTTATGATTACGTGGATTTTTACATAGATTTACATCAAAAGACAGTGGACTCCGCTTGGGTTCCTACCCATTATTAAGTGGATTTTGTGCATTACCTAGATTTTTAACTAGATACCCACCTATAATTAAGTAGGATTATGAGTAGATTATGGATTTTTACGTAGATTTTCATCAAAACACAGTGCGGACTCGGCTTGGATTCCTACCCATTATTAAGTGGATTTTGTGCATTACCTAGATTTTTAACTAGATACCCACCTATAATTAAGTAGGATTATGAGTAGATTTTGGATTTTTACGTAGATTTTTATCAAAACACAGTGGGGACTCCGCTTGGATTCCTACCAATTATTAAATGGATTTTTTACCCATTACCTGGATTTTTAACTAGATATCCACCTAAATTTAAGTAGGACTACGCGTCGATTTTTTATGATTATGTGGAATTTTACATAGATTTACATCAAAAGACAGTGCGGACTCCGCTTGGGTTCCTACCCATTATTAAGTGGATTTTGTGTATTACCTGGATTTTTAACTAGGTACCTACCTATAATTAGGTAGGATTATGAGTAGATTTTGGATTTTTACGTGGATTTTCATGAAAACACAGTGGGGACTCGGCTTGGATTCCTACCCATTATTGACTTGATTTTGTGCATTACCTAGATTTTTAACTAGATACCCACCTATAATTAAGTAGGATTATGAGTCGATTTTTATCGATACACAGTGGGGACTCCGCTTGGATTCCTACCCATTATTAAGTGGATTTTGTGCATTACCTAGATATTTAACTAGATACCCACCTATAATTAAGTAGGATTATGAGTAGGTTTTCGATATTTACATAGATTTAGATCAAAACACAGTGGGGACTCCGCTTGGATTCCTACCCATTATTAAGTGGATTTTGTGCATTACCTAGATTTTTAACTAGATACCCACCTATAATTAAGTAGGATTATGAGCAGATTTTGGATTTTTACGTAGATTTTTATCGAAACACAGTGGGGACTCCGCTTGGATTCCTACCCATTATTACGTGGATTTTGTGCATTACCTAGATTTTTAACTAGATACCCACTTGTAATTAAGTAGGATTATGAGTAGATTTTGGATTTTTACGTAGATTTTTATGAAACCACAGTGGGGACTCCGCTTGGATTCCTACCTATTATTAAATGGATTTTTTACCCATTACCTGGATTTTTAACTAGATATCCACCTAAAATTAAGTAGGACTACGGGTCGATTTTTTATGATTACGTGGATTTTTACATAGATTTACATCAAAAAACAGTAGGGACTCCGCTTTGGTTCCTACCCATTATGAAGTGGATTTTGTGCATTACCTAGATTTTTAACTAGATACCCACCTGTAATTAAGTAGGATTATGAGTAGATTTTGGATTTTTACGTAGATTTTCATAAAAACACAGTGGGGACTCGGCTTGGATTCCTACTCATTATTAAGTGGATTTTGTGCCTTACCTAGATTTTTAACTAGATAGCCATCTATAATTAAGTAGGATTATGAGTAGATTTTGGATTTTTACGTAGATTTTCATAAAAACACAGTGGGGACTCCGCTTGGATTCCTACCCATTATTAAGTGGATTTTGTGCTTTACCTAGATTTTTAACTAGATACCCACCTATAATTAAGTAGGATTATGAGTAGATTTTTATCGATACACAGTGGGGACTCCGCTTGGATTACCCATTATTAAGTGGATTTTGTGCATTACCTATATTTTTAACTAGATACCCACCTATAATTAAGTAGGATTATGAGTAGGTTTTCATCGAAACACAGTGGGGACTCCGCTTGGGTTCCTACCCATTATTAAGTGGATTTTGTGCATTACCTAGATTTTTAACTAGATACCCACCTATAATTAAGTAGGATTATGAGTAGATTTTGGATTTTTACGTAGATTTTTATCAAAATACAGTGGAGACTCCGCTTGGATTCCTACCCATTATTAAGTGGATTTTGTGCATTACCTAGATTTTTAACTAGATACTCACCTATAATTAAGTAGGATTATGACTAGGTTTTCGATTTTTACATAGATTTACATCAAAACACAGTGGGGACTCCGCTTGGATTCCTACCCATTGTTAAGTGGATTTTGTGCATTACCTAGATTTTTAACTAGATACCCACCTATAATTAAGTAGGATTATGAGTAGATTTTTATCGATATACAGTGGGGTCTCCGCTTGGATTCCTACCCATTATTAAGTGGATTTTGTGCTTTACCTTAATTTTTAACTAGATACCCACCTATAATTAAGTAGGATTATGAGTAAGTTTTCGATTTTTGCATAGATTTACATCAAAACACAGTGGGGACTCCGCTTGGATTCCTACCCATTATTAAATGGATTTTTTACCCATTACCTGGATTTTTATCTAGATATCCACCTAAAATTATGTAGGACTACGGGTCGATTTTTTATGATTACGTGGATTTTTACATAGATTTACATCAAAAGACAGTGGGGACTCCGCTTGGGTTCCTACCCATTATTAAGTGGATTTTGTGCATTACCTAGATTTTTAACTAGATACCCACCTATAATTAAGTAGGATTATGAGTAGATTTTGGATTTTTACGTAGATTTTCATTAAAACACAGTGGGGACTCGGCTTGGATTCCTACCCATTATTAAGTGGATTTTGTGCATTACCTAGATTTTTAACTAGATACCCATCTATAATTAAGTAGGATTATGAGTAGATTTTGGATTTTTACGTAGATTTTTATCAAAACAAAGTGGGGACTCCGCTTGGATTCCTACCAATTATTAAATGGATTTCTTATCCATTGCCTGCATTTTTAACTAGATATCCACTTAAAATTAAGTAGGACTACGGGTCGATTTTTTATGATTACGTGGATTTTTATATAGATTTATATCAAAAGACAGTGGGGACTCCGCTGGGGTTCCTACCCATTATTAAGTGGATTTTGTGTATTACCTGTGTTTTTAATTAGATACCTACCTATAATTAGGTAGGATTGTGGGTAGATTTAGGATTTTTACGTGGATTTTCATGAAAACACAGTGGGGTCTCGGCTTGGATTCCTACCCATTATTGAGTTGATTTTGTGCATTACCTAGATTTTTAACTAGATACCCACCTATAATTAAGTAGGATTATGAGTACACGGAGAAACTTTTGGTACAACTGCTGCAGTCCGTAGTTCGACCGTTGCGCCAAGCGCGCCCTCTCGTTTGTACTTTCAGTTTGGAACAACTGCTACACCAAAAACGCGCAACGACTCGACCAAGGAGCAGACGACGCAGCCGCTTGGAACAGCAGTGACGCCTATTTGGAATAGCTGCTGCCCCAAACTCCTAGCGTTGCCGTCGCACTACGGCTAAAGCATGATTTGCACCAAAGGTCTCTCCGTGTATGTTTTCGATTTTTACATAGATTTACATCAAAACACAGTGGAGACTCCGCTTGGATTCCTACACATTATTAAGTGGATTTTGTGCATTACCTGGATTTTTAACTAGATACCCACTTGTAATTACGTAGGATTATGAGTAGATTTTGGATTTTTACGTAGATTTTTATCAAACCACAGTGGGGACTCCGCTTGGATTCCTACCCATTATTAAATGGATTTTTTACCCATTACCTCGATTTTTAACTAGATATCCACCTAAAATTAAGTAGGACTACGCGTCGATTTTTTATGATTACGTGGATTTTTACATAGATTTACATCAAAAGACAGTGGGGACTCCGCTTGGGTTCCTACCCATTATTAAGTGGATTTTGTGTATTACGTGGATTTTTAACTAGATACCTACCTATAATTAGGTAGGATTATGAGTAGATTTTGGATTTGTACGTGGATTTTCATGAAAACACAGTGGGGATTCCGCTTGGATTCCTACCCATTATTGAGTTGATTTTGTGCATTACCCAGATTTTTAACTAAATACCCACCTATAATTAAGTAGGATTATGAGTAGATATTTATCGATACACAGTGGGGACTCCGCTTGGATTCCTACCCATTATTAAGTGGATTTTGTGCATTTTCTAGATTTTTAACTAGATACCCACCTACAATTAAGTAGGATTATAAGTAGGTTTTTGATTTTTACATAGATTTACATCAAAACACAGTGGGGACTCCGCTTGGATTCCTACCCATTATTAAGTGGATTTTGTGCATTACCTAGATTTTTAACTAGATACACACCTATAATTAAGTAGGATTATGAGTAGATTTTGGATTTTTACGTAGATTTTCATCAAAACACAGTGGGGACTCGGCTTGGATTCCTACCCATTATTAAGTGGATTTTGTGCATTACCTAGATTTTTAACAAGATATCCACCTATAATTAAGTAGGATTATGAGTATATTTTGTATTTTTACGTAGATTTTTATCAAAACACAGTGGGGACTCCGCTTGGATTCCTACCAATCATTAAATGGATTTTTTACCCATTACCTTGATTTTTAACTAGATATCCACGTAAAATTAAGTAGGACTACGGGTCGATTTTTTATGACTACCTAGATTTTTACATAGATTTACATCAAAAGACCGTGGGGACTCCGCTTGGGTTCCTACCCATTATTAAGTGGATTTTGTGTATTACCTGGATTTTTAACTAGATACCTACCTATAATTAGGTAGGATTATGAGTAGATTTTGGATTTTTACGTGGATTTTCATGAAAACACAGTGGGGACTCGGCTTGGATTCCTACCCATTATTGAGTTGATTTTGTGCATTACCTAAATTTTTAACTAGATATCCACCTAAAATTAAGTAGGACTACGCGTCGATTTTTTATGATTACGTGGATTTTTACATAGATTTACATCAAAAGACAGTGGGGACTCCGCTTGGGTTCCTACCCATTATTAAGTGGATTTTGTGTATTACGTGGATTTTTAACTAGATACCTACCTATAATTAGGTAGGATTATGAGTAGATTTTTTATGATTACGTGGATTTTTACATAGATTTACATCAAAAGACAGTGGGGACTCCGCTTGGGTTCGTACCCATTATTAAGTGGATTTTGTGTATTACGTGGATTTTTAACTAGATACCTACCTATAATTAGGTAGGATTATGAGTAGATTTTGGATTTGTACGTGGATTTTCATGAAAACACAGTGGGGCTCCGCTTGGATTCCTACCCATTATTGAGTTGATTTTGTGCATTACCCAGATTTTTAACTAGATACCCACCTATAATTAAGTAGGATTATGAGTATATATTTATCGATACACAGTGGGGACTCCGCTTGGATTGCTACCCATTATTAAGTGGATTTTGTGCATTTCCTAGATTTTTAACTAGATACCCACCTACAATTAAGTAGGATTATAAGTAGGTTTTCGGTATTTACATAGATTTACATCAAAACACAGTGGGGACTCCGCTTGGATTCCTACCCATTATTAAGTGGATTTTGTGCATTACCTAGATTTTTAACTAGATACACACCTATAATTAAGTAGGATTATGAGTAGATTTTGGATTTTTACGTAGATTTTCATCAAAACACAGTGGGGACGCGGCTTGGATTCCTACCCATTATTAAGTGGATTTTGTGCATTACCTAGACTTTTAACTAGATATCCACCTATAATTAAGTAGGATTATGAGTATATTTTGTATTTTTACGTAGATTTTTATCAAAAGACAGTGGGGACTCCGCTTGGATTCCTACCAATCATTAAATGGATTTTTTACCCATTACCTTGATTTTTAACTAGATATCCACGTAAAATTAAGTAGGACTACGGGTCGATTTTTTATGACTACCTAGATTTTTACATAGATTTACATCAAAAGACCGTGGGGACTCCGCTTGGGTTCCTACCCATTATTAAGTGGATTTTGTGTATTACCTGGATTTTTAACTAGATACCTACCTATAATTAGGTAGGATTATGAGTAGATTTTGGATTTTTACGTGGATTTTCATGAAAACACAGTGGGGACTCGGCTTGGATTCCTACCCATTATTGAGTTGATTTTGTGCATTACCTAGATTTTTAACTAGATACCCACCTATAATTTAGTAGGATTATGAGTAGATTTTTATCGATACACAGTGGGGACTCCGCTGGAATTCCTACCCATTATTAAGTGGATTTTGTTCGTTACCTACATTTTTAACTAGATACCCACCTATAATTAAGTAGGATTATGTGTAGGTTTTCGATTTTTACATAGATTTACATCAAAACACAGTGGGGACTCCGCTTGGATTCCTACCCATTATTAAGTGGATTTTGTGCATTACCTAGATTTTTAACTAGATACCCACCTATAATTAAGTAGTATTATGAGTAGATTTTGGATTTTTACGTAGATTTTTATCGAAACCCATTGGGGCTCCGCTTGGATTCCTACCCATTTTTAATTGGATTTTGTGCATTACCTAGATTTTTAACTAGATATACTTGTAAAATTAAGTAGGACTACCGATCGATTTTTTATAATTACGTGGATTTTTACGTAGATTTTCATCAAGGTCTAGTGGGATCTTCGCTTGGATTCCTACCCATAATTAACTGGATTTTGACTACTATCTGGTTTATAAACTAGCTATCCATCTAAAATTAAGTGGGGCTAGGGATCGACTATTTATGATTACATGAATTTTTACGTAGATTTTTATCTAAATCTAGTGGGATCGCCGCTTGGATTCCTACCCCTTATTAAGTGGATTTTGGCCATTACCTGGATTTTCAATTAGATATCTATCTAAAATTAAGTAGGACTACGGATCGACTACTGTTTACGGTTACATGAATTTAGACGTAGATTTTCATCTGGATGTAGTGGGATCTTGGTTTAAATTCCTGTCCCTTATTAAGTGGATTCAACCCCATAACTGTATTTTGAACTGGACTTCCACCTATATTTAACTACCTATTTATAAATGAATTCAGCGCCATAACTGGAGTTCCAACAAAAGGTCCAGCTATATACTTAGTAAATTTTACACGGAATTCTAGCTAAATATAAGTAGGGTACATTTCTATGTATATGGGAGATTTTTACGTAGATTTTTATGAATAGGGTAGTACCTGGACTTTCGCCAGTGTTCCTATCTATTATTAACTCGATTCGATGAAACGCATGGATTTTTTACCTATCTCTATAAATAATTTGATTCCGATGTTTATGTATGATTTTTACATAGATTTTTTGAATGGATTTTCAATTGATCATCCACCTATATTTAAGTAAACTTTAGATGGAAAGTTACAGAAATTCAGATAAAATTAAGTGGGATACTAATTGTAAGAGGATTCCCATGTTCATGCGCGATTTTTACGTGGATTTTCATGGTTTTAATGAGAACGACGTTTAGTGCTTCCTTTAATATAGTCTTCTTATAGAATATATAATATAATATATTATACTTATAAAACAGGAATCATAATGCTTATAATACTAAGGAACAGTGTAATTACATCTTATTCTTCTACTAGTCTTCTTCTCCATCATCATCTAATATTTCGTTAGAGTTACTGGTTGGTTGGTTGTTTGTTCTTTTTGTATCTGGTTTGGTTTTTTTTGTTTTCTGTAGATTCCGTGCTTTCATCTTCCTCAGATGATTGCTGTGGGCTCTCGGTTGGTTGGTTTTTCGGTTTGTTTGTGTGTTGTTTGTTTTGTCCAGATTTCGGTCTACCCTCCTTTCCATCATTCTGCTTTTTTATTTTTTAATAACATCGTTAATTTCTTCTGTGATGTATCTGTTAAGTCTTTCTACCTCCATGTTGTAAGTTGTCGTTCCTGGTTCGTGTATAGTCTTCATTTTAAGATAGTACTTTAGACATCCTTGAACAAAGTATTTTTTTCTTATTTAAATTGTAATTAAATTTATATGAAAAATTTGCATATAACTCATTATGCCTTAATCAAATCTACCAAATCTCATTGGAAGCTTTGTAATAATGTCAAATTTAATTTTTGTTAAAAATATGTTAAAAATGTGTTTTTAGGTGTTTGGATGTACACGTATACGTGTGCGTGTATGTATACATTTTGACAAATGAGTTTCATACACATCGTTTCTATAAGAAAATAATTTATATTTACTTTTTAGTGCCTTGTGTTTATGAGGTGACATTTGTTTTCGACAATGTTTTCCTTTGAGCGTTTTACAATTGGGATGTCCAGAAACAGATCTCACAGCAAGTTCAGGCGGAGAATAAATACTTCTTAAAATAGCTTTAGTAAATAAACTAATTGTTTTTTTTGACAGTGCATGTTCCCAATTTTCTTCGGGAATAAGAAGTCCATTTCCAAGTGAAATTTTCGCGACCTAGAAATAAAATAAACGAGAATAAATATATGTGTGTGTGTGTGTGTGTGTGTGTGTGTGTGTGTGTGTGTGTGTGTGTGTGTGTGTGTGTGTGTGTGTGTGTGTGTGTGTGTGTGTGTGTGTGTGTGTGTGTGTGTGTGTGTGTGTGTGTGGGTGTATGGGTGTGTGGATGTGTGGATGTGTGGGTGTGTGTGTGTATATAAAATAGCTAAGGTTTGCAGCGATTAAAGTTTTGGAAATAGATTTTTAGTACTTGGAATTTTAATAGAAACTGTAACTTAAAATAGCAAGAATCGATATTAAAGAAAAATTTAGTCGATACCCACTCTTACAAAAAATTTTTAGTGATTGTCCAAATCTCACTATAATATAATTAACATTTTATTGTACTGAAGTTAAAATAGTTATGTATTGCAATGAATATATGTTGTATGTAAAAATATATGTACATAAAAGGAATAATCCAGGAAAAGTAAAAAAGTCCACCTCATCAGAGATTATTAGAAGAATCTTTTTTAGGTATTTGGTCATAGCACTACTGGCCTTAATAGCATGCATCCAGGATTTTCAATTTCTCAACACATTCTTTATTTTTATTTAATACGTGTGAGAAAGTTTATTAAAAACATATGGATACAAATGAGTAAAAATTTAAAAATGACCATATCTCTCGATACGATGGGTCTAAAACTTTTTTTGCTGTTCATTATAATACTGACCTTCCGCCCTTCAATCACATGTACCGATAACTTTTTGAAATCTGAAGCATCGCTGACATTATCCAATTTTGGTTTTTTTGAAGTGTGGTCCTCTGGAGCAGTAAATAATTTCTTTTTAAATTTATGACTGACGAGCCTGTAATTGTTCAAAGGTGACTCCGTTTTTTCTATGGTTTTGGGAGTTGACGTAATCATACTAGAATTGGTAGCCTGATACTATAACAGATTTGAATTACCCGTTGTAAAATTTTGTTAATATTCAATGCTTAATTTATGTATTAATTATGATGTAACATAATAAATGTTGATTATTTAGTTTACCTCAGTATCTGTTCCATATCCTGTTTGGCTTGATTGGGATGTACCTATAAATGCACGTAAGCTAATATTGGTTAATTCTTAACTATTATGTTTCTTTTTTTTTATTAAAATAATTCATTGTATTTACAAAATGAAATTTGTTGTAATTTTTACCTGGAACTGGTTCCCTCTGGCCTTTCTTCATTTTTTGGTATATTTTCTCCAAATTGTCTACTTTCGCTTTAAGCAATTTAAAATTTTTCTTCAAACTAGTGATTTCTCTTTTCATTTTTTCATTGGATTCTTTAAGTCGATTGTCCTCACCATCTTTAATATTCTTACTAGTATTGGCTCCAATATTTTCATTTTTAGTGTTTTCTTGTTGAGTAATAACTTCAGAATCAGATGCACTTATTACAACATTATCTTGATGCGCTTTTGAAAATAATATATCTATTGTTTATTTATTAACTGCTGCAGATTTTGATGTTATCTAAAAATATTAAAGGCATACAAGTTTTATTTGTATTATTATTTCATCAGAATAAGATTTCAGACAGAAAAAATCAAAACATAAATTAAATGAAAAATGAAATGAAAACCGGATTTTAAATACCATATTTTATGATACACATACACACATACAGACACAGACACACACACAGACACAGACACGCACACAGACACACACATATATGGAAATAAGTATACTGACCTTATTCTCATGATTATTATTTTCATTATCACCCTGAGGATCCAAATCTTCTAACTCATTGGCAGAGGTACTTTCTTCATCATTCTCTGAATCTACCTGAAGATTATCCATGTCTATAACATTTTGATTTGCCAATTTTCGTTCCGCTGATACTTGGTCCAATTTTACAGCTTCTGAGGCTACCTAAAAATATTAAACAATGATGTGCAAAAGACAAGTATTATTTGTATTATTATTTGAGCAAAATAAGATTTCAGCCAAAAAATTAAAACATAAATTAAATGAAAAATGAAATGAAAACAGGATTTTAAATACCATATTTTATGATAAACATACGCACATACAGACACAAGGCACACACACACACACACACAGCGCAGCCACAGACAGAGACACAGGCACAGACACACACAGACACACACACAGACACACACACACAGTCATACACACAGAGGTAGACACAGACATCCGGTCAAAAATATACTGACCTTATTCTCATGATTATTATCACCCAGAGGATCCAAATCTTCTAATTCATTGGCAGAGGTACTTTCTTCATCATTCTCTGAATCTACCTCAAGATTATCCATGTTTATAACATTTTTATTTTCCAATTTTTGTTTCGTTGATACTCGGTCCAATTTTGCAGCTTCTGAGACTACCTAAAAATATTAAATAAAGATGTGAAAAAGATTTAGTAATGAATGTAGAATAGAATGCTCATTAATTAATTGCACCTTGTCATTATCAGTATTTTTTGATACTTTTTCTAAATTGTCATTAATAATTTCTTTTCTATTTCGTTCCATTTTATCAGAGTTTTTTGCATCATTCTTGATTATATCTTCATCATCTAGATCATCAGTGTTCATGAAACTTTTCAGTTTTTGTGAAAATATACTTTTCTGTAATTTTTTCTCCACTGCCGCAGCTTTGGCAGCAATCTAAAAATATTTATTACATTTAATTTTGAAAATATTTTATTATGTAAGCTTTATTTAAATTTTTAAATTTACAAATGGTCAAGAAACCAGAGTATTTTTGTATCATATTTTTATGTACTAATTATAAATTTAAAAGTTTAAATAAAGTTTATTATATACATTTTATTATTTTTTAATATTTTAATTATTATTATAGAACCCGTACGTAGGAAAAAAAATGCAGGAAATCCTGTAGGATTTTAACCACCATACGGGAGTAGTATTTAATTTAAAATAAGTTTTATTAAAAATCAGTTGAACACAGGCATAAAATAAGTATTACCTCTTTATTTCTATTTTTCTCTTTTTCCTCGTCATCATCATCATTTACCATTAATTGGTTTTTCACAGCCTTTTCCTTGTACTCTATTATTACCGAGTGATCTAATCGAGGAAAAATTGCCCTCTTAGTCAACAATTTGTCCAGCTCTTTTAAGCTACCTGGGAAAATACAAAAGGCACAAATTTATTAAACTTTCTATTTCTTTACCAGGCACTTAGAAAAAAATATTTTTTTTCCACAACCGAGAATTGAAACTTATAAATACAAACTATAAAAATACTTATTTCAAAATATATACTTACATACTAAATCACTGATTTGTATTCCTACAGGTACTTCCTCGTTGGTTTGATCTTGATCTAACCATAGCCCAGTGTAAATTTGTTTTGGATTAAAATCCATATTGCTGCTGGGAGGATTTACTCTAAATTCCACTATCTTGTGAATAGGAAGAAATTGTCCCTCTCCTTTATCAATATATTTAACTCTTGCGTGAGTGACTTTTCTGTTCGACATTGTCTTCTGGAAATGATTCCTTTATTACGCGATGAACTCGCGACAATGTCGCGAGGAAAAACATACATGAAGGACTAACTAAATTGACCAGGCGCTCCTACCCCCTACCCTATACTCTATCCCCTCGCGTCACATTCCTCTTTTGTTTTAACCGTTAGAGTTAGAGTCGTTCTACACAGTATGCCTGACACCGTCACTACACCAGAAATACTAGAGATATACATCTATATATGTATAGCAGTTAGGGCATTCATCCCTAGTATTTCATGGCGTCGTGTCGGTGTCACGTATACCGTGTAGAATGACTCTTAAGCATACGTTATAGTGTTATAAACAAGTACTTCGTTTTGTTTTATATAAACCAGTTAATATTCGGCATAATAGAAAAACTGAAGAAAGTTTATGAAGCGATATGTCTCTGCTCAATTCTACCGATTTTGAGGTAAATTTTCATTAATTTCTGTAAACTATTTTTCTTTTACCACTTCCACCAAGGTTTTTTTATCTAAATTCGAAAAATAAAAAATAAAGATTTATAAGTAACTATTATTTTAAATATTTTAAATAAAAAAGAAATTTTTTCTTCTGCAACAAAAGTATAGTCTAACCTATTAACGGGAAAAAGGTCCTTAGCAACTTAATTATAGAATTGGTACTTAAAAAACCTTGGTGTTTTAACAAAAACTAAAAGACTAAAACTTATTCCAAAACTACTTATTTATATAAAAAATATATATTTATAATTAATTAATTTAATTTTAAGAAACAAATGTAATAAATATAATTTATTTTATTCAATAAAGCTTTTAATAATGCAACTGATTTTCAGAGTGATGCAGATCACGTTCAAAGTGATAGGACTGCTACTGGTACTGTAACAAACAGTCTTCGAAATACAATAAACAGCGATACGAGTGCTTCAGAGCTTACAGGAAATACAACAGCCAATTTACGTAACACATTTTCAAATGAATCACGAATGTCGAGTCAACTCCACAGATATAACATATCAGAAAGCAATGCTGACAATTATGGTAAGTTACATAATGAATTAGGCGATGCTAGGTATATATGGTAAATAAACTTATAAAACATTAAATTGGAATTCAAATGTTCTTAAAGAAATAAGAATGTAAATACATTCATAAATAAATGCATATTTTGATAAAAGAAAACAAATTCTACATTTCAATTAGATCAAAGTAATTGCAATATGTTTAATTACATTTATTTGAAATTGGATTGAGTAACAAATTTTTAAGAATTTATCAAAAAACGTCTAAATATTAATATTATTAAAATGGATTTTTCATTATTTTTCAGATATGATACCTGAACGTCAAATATTTCCTGTACTAAATGAAGAAGACGAATCTAGAGATTGGTCAATAATTTCAGAAGCTCATGACAACTTTCTTGAAAATTACTCTTCAAAACTATCTTCAGAGAGAAATATTAATGGTATGTAATTATAAGCTTTAACATCATTAAAGATGCCTTAATAAAGGTTTTCCTAAACATGAATTATTAGACTGAGAGCAAGGATTATAAAAAATAAATTATCATAGCTTTTATAAAATAGTATAACTCCTACAATTTTATTTATACTATTTTTGGAAATGTAGTTGTTTGCAGCTAATGGCAGTCATGGTAGAATATACTAAGGAATAGGCCACTAACGGTTCTATTGATATTGACTAGTAGTCACTTATAGTGTCTACTTGTAGTATACTTTAATGCGATAGAGTTTTGACCTTGATAAGGAGCGGAATAAAACCGTTCGAAACGTTGGACGTATATTGGAGACTCTACATCGTGTGCCGCGTTAGCCGTGAGCCGCGCACCGAGTGCTCTGCAAAAAGAATCGTTGTTCGATATCTATTGGTTTGTATAAATCATGGACAACGGAAATAGACCTATATTTACTTCTTTATCCATAATTTATGCAAACTAATAGATGTCGAACAATGATTCTTTTAGCAGAGCACTCGGCTCACGGCTCACGCCGCACACGATGTAGTAGAGTCTCCTTAACCCTATTTATATTATGAACGTATATTACTCGCGTAATATACCTTGGCGTGAAATACAAAATTTAAATATTACAATCAATGTTGTCGATGAACTCTGCTAAACCATGCAATATATTAGAATCATTTAGGGAATGTCTACAGTAGGGCCGTGTCATGATACGCGTAGAGATGCGCGTCCAAACTGCGCGTACTCGACCAATCACAGCATGACTCTAGTAGAATCGAAATGTAAATATTTTGTATAATTAATTGTTGTTTAACTAAAAAAATTAAATTCCGAAAAAACTAAAACATTCATTCCTGTAAGATTTTTATCTCATTTGTCGACATTATAGCTTTTCATAAATCACTGTATTTTCTAATTTTGTACAATTTAATCGTTAGGTAAAAATGACATGCGAAAAACTGATATTACACATCATAGAAAAATAATTAAATGAATTTTTTACAATTTGTAACGGAACCGTCTACGATGGGAAAATTTTTTTTTTGTATATATTTTTATGCGATGAACCATAGTCATAACCCTGAACACCTACTACCCTACCGACACTATTGCACCAAGGGTTGTAGATGTGACCTGCGCTATGGGGAGTTTCCCAAGCTGCCAAAAAAAAACAACGACGCAGTGCATGCAATTAACCGATTATACCCACGACTACGAGTGTAGTAAACTATATTAGAAAATCTGTTACCAAAGATTATTACTTTTTCTTATGTAAAATAAGTAACTCACTCTAGTAAAAATGTTCACCAGATATTAATTATTGATTATTAATATAACATAGTCATGTATCAATCCGAATAAGAAAATAATATCTACGTGTCACAAAAATTATAATAATAAAACCTTTAGTTGAATTACAATATTTCCGCAATGCAATATTATTTAGAAATACTTCAGTTTGTATTAATTAGTTAGTTATAAATTATGATCGACTTTCTACAAGTATATGTTGTAAATAATAGGTTAAGAATGAATTGCTAATTATAATTTTACCTTTATATGTTTGATTGGATATGTTCGTATTTTTTTTATGTAAATTAACTAAGTTAGCATTTAACAGATACCCAGTACACAATACACATTAAATAGCAACCGTTCAGGCGCGGGATGAATAGTTTACATGATATAACATTTGTAAAATAGATTTAGGATTATATTAGTTACCTTAAACCACACTCCTGAAGGACTATTTTCTATACCTGAGTAATAACACTCATCCCATTATTTTTTTCTTTTGTTTCCTTTTCTTACTTCTATAAAGGAAACTCACCAACCAGCAAAATATTTGGTTTATACAAAATATTCTTGTAATAAATAAATCAAATTTTAACTAATTAATAAATAAATAAATTAATGTTTTTCAGTTGAAACAACTATATTTAGGCTCGAAAATATTCCTTCAGAATGTGAAATTAGCTTTAAGGGACGCTTGCCTCGAGCGGATACGTAATCTTGGGGCTGTAAAACACATGGCCCATACTAAATATAGATGCGACGCTTTCCCACGCAGGGACGCGCTTTTCCGAGTTTTTCAAAACATGACTTATACTATAAATTGAAATATTATTTTACATTATCTCCCAAACCGTTATCAATAAAATTATTTTAACAACAACCGATATTAAATATAAAAGTAAGGAAATTAGGAAAAATAATATTAATTATATATATTCTTTGTTAAATAGCAATCAACAGCTTTGTTGTTTTTGTATTAATAATACAAAGATCTAGTAACAAAAACCCAAAAATATAGCTCTATGAGTAACCATATGCATTTTATAAACGCAACCTATAACCATGTAAAGAATCTTTATTAACCAACGATAAATAATTATTATAATAGCTATTATATTATACAAATCAACAAGTTTTGATAACAAAGCATTTAGGTTTTAGTTTATTTTAGATAATTGACTGTTATTATAAATTTGTCATATATGATTTCATTGTAAATTAGATTATTAAGTTAGTAAAATTTTGTATTCCAAATAACTATCATTAAAATAGTCGTAGCATTTTCATTCAAGTTGTAATATCTTGCTACATAATTATTTAGTAAGATAAATAATTCAATTCATGGTAGAATATCTAGATTGTTAATTATAGGAAAAACCGAGACAAAGAAGATGTTTGTCAGCTACATCAGCCCCAAAACACATGGCTCGTCTAAAAATAGATTTTATCTCAGTCTTCCTGCGCGGAGACGCATTTTCCAGCATCTTTTGGGACTCAATGTACTATAGCATAAGAATATTATTTTAGAATAACGCTAGATATCTCATTAATTATAATTAGAAAAATAATTTTTGTTTAAGATAAAAATTGCATTATGTTAAGTAAAAATTAAGAGATGAGAAATCCATTATTATAATATGTTTTTATAGTAATAATAATCCATTTGTCTATTTCTACTAGATTAACTAACTAGACTTTAAGTTTAGATGATAAACTGTTTAGAATTTGAATAATACATTTGTAATTCGTACGTTTTCTTAATAATAATTAACTATTATGACTATTTATAAGTAATTTTCATTGTTAATGCAAGTTTTATGAAATATACACATTAGATAAACCATTTTACTGGACAATAGTTGTATTCTAACACATTGCTACTTACGAAAACTAATTAAATTTCAAATATTTTAAATAAATAATAGAAAATCTAAGGAAAATGTATTAATTTTATAAAATAACTTAATAATATGATTGATATATTAGCTAGAATGAATAGTCTAATGTTTTTATAAAGTTTGCATAAGAAATTTCATTGTTTAATGTATAATTAAGTTTATAAAATTTATAATGCGTTTAACTCCTGTTGTAATAGACCGATAACTTCCGTTCAAATTTGTATTTTCATTTTAGAACAAAATGTAATAGAATAACATATTTTATAATTCATAAACTGCCAACATTGTATAATTTTCAGCAAGTAACAGAAAATTGATCATTTTTGACTCGAAAGAAAGAGAAGGATATATCTTTCATCTCTCTCATCTCTCTTTCTCTGTCGCACATATAGCGTTCTCTCTCACTCCTTAAAGAAGATACGAGCCGCCGGAAAATACCCTAGAGAAGGGATGAGCGACCGCTCTCTGCCGCTCTCTGTGTTAAAGCATAGGACTTCTCCCACACAACTGAAAATTGAAGTTCGGAAGGGATGCCGCCCTCACACCATTGGACACCGTTTTCTCACACCACTAGCCACAATTAACACTACAGGATACATGACTATCAACCGCCGTTACAAATGTCAACCAGCGATTCGATGCCTCAAGATGACGCAACCACCCGATTCGACACCGCAGTTTTTCCAGCCAAAGAAGAGGAGGAGCAACGCATTTAAATACGCTGAACGCGCACTGCTCGCCGGTCAGTCAGATTTACAAGCCTCACAAGCTTTGCTGACTGGTCCAGGGTGCAGTTCACCACAAGCCTCACAAGCTTTACTGAACTGACCAAGTCAGTCAGATTAACACAAGTCTCACAAGCTTTTTCTGAACTGACCCAAGCAGTCAACAAGAGCCTCACAAGTTTTGTTGATTGTACTGAGACAGTGCTCTACAAGCCTCACAAGCTTAAGACCTGTACAAATTTATAAATAAACATTCAAATTTTACACAAATTCAAATTCTTTTCAAATTTATTATTTAACAAAGAAAAAGAAATTTAAAATTCCAAATCAAAATTTCAAAAGGTAAATAAAAAGGTTTAAAATACAATAAATATATATTTAACTTTGATCTTCGAATAAAAGTGTTGGCCTGGGTCTTAAGGACTCTAAGGACTTGTTTATTCAAAGAAACGGGTCATTTAGTGTTAAGCCTTAAGGGCTTTTATGCAATTTGACCTAACAAAGAAAATATTATTTATTTTTCAGACTTATAAAAAATATATATATATATATATATATTTAACTTTGATCTTCGAATAAAAGTGTTGGCCTGGGTCTTAAGGACTCTAAGGACTTGTTTATTCAAAGAAACGGGTCATTTAGTGTTAAGCCTTAAGGGCTTTTATGCAATTTGACCTAACAAAGAAAATATTATTTATTTTTCAGACTTATAAAAAAATATATATATATTTAACTTTGATCTTCGAATAAAAGTGTTGGCCTGGGTCTTAAGGACTCTAAGGACTTGTTTATTCAAAGAAACGGGTCATTTAGTGTTAAGCCTTAAGGGCTTTTATGCAATTTGACCTAACAAAGAAAATATTATTTATTTTTCAGACTTATTAAAAAATTATAATAAATAATATATATTTAACTTTGATCTTCGAATAAAAGTGTTGGCCTGGGTCTTAAGGACTCTAAGGACTTGTTTATTCGAAGAAACGGGTCATTTAGTGTTAAGCCTTAAGGGCTTTTATGCAATTTGATCTAACAAAGTTTATTTATTATTCATTTCAAAGCTTGACGCGAACTAAATTCATTTTTGCCAATTTCATTATTTTATTAGTTTGACGACTTGCAGCCCAAATGCGTATTTCTTTTCTATTTAATTAATTAAATTAACGTAGTGGCTTATGAGCATCAGCTCTCGGGAGGGAAGGGCGAACCTGAGATTTCCCTGAGATTGGGTAAAATTAGTTCTCCTTGAAACTCATACTCCTGGGCTCTTAACCTTATTTCCTATCCATACAAGGGACGTGTGCAATTGTTCTTAAGGGACATATGTGCCGTACCTGTTGGTCCTGGTAAACATCCAAACTTCCTATTATCAAAAATATTTTAACTCAGTTTAAGCGCCTTATACTTCCAACTCAACAGCTCAACCAAGGTTGAATAGCTAACGCAGCTAAGGCCTGAAAGAGCGTAACTCTTCACCGAGTTAACCATCCCAGTCGTGTTGTGTTCTCGGACGTGACAAATTTTTATTTATTATTATATATTTTGAAACATTCGGAAAATCTACCCTTCTATCATATAAGATATTCTAATTAGTTTTTTGACTTGTCTGAAAAAATATCCATCTAACATTTAACCATTCTACCCCCCCCCCCCCCCCCCGGAGTTGACTGCTTTTCAAATAATACCTCTCCGAGTTAACTTCTTTTTGGAAGCGCGCTACGTGAATATGGATAGAGGTCCAATTGAAAATCCATATATGGCATGAAATCCAGCTAATAATAGGTACGAATCCACGCGAAAATCCACTTGTGAATTCATTAAAATCCATGTAAGAATCCTACATGAACTCGGGGTCCTACTTAATTTTAGCTGGATTTCCATAAAATCTACGTGTATATAACAAATCTAGAAAATCTCTCAAAATTTTAACATAATATTGTTTTCAATTAAGTATTAAAATTTCGAGTCGATGAATCAAATATTCTCTTAGAAAATGCTATAAATAAAAATGCTCGAAAATATTAAACAAAACACACACACACACACACACACACACATACACACACACACACGCACACACGCGCACACGCGCGCACTCGTGCAGTTTTTTACATATTTTTGTCTTAAAAATTTTTTTTGCCTCCGAAATTTTTTCTGTGAAGAAACAAAAATATTAGTATTATGAATAAAAAGTGAATTATTTTCAATAAAAAATTAAGATAGTTTTTTCGTGACTTCCCTAGTCAAAGCAGTGCTAAATGAAAAGGTAACCTAAAATTTAAGCCACAGTTGAAATCTGATTTATTTAAAATGATAGAGATAATCAATGTTTTATAAATAAAATGTAACAACATCACTAAGATATCTTTTTTAAGAAAATTTCGATATTTTAGAAACAGCACAAACAATTATTGATAAAAAATCGTATTTTTTTTTGTTTCTTAACCCATTAACGTCAAATGTGCACGTTTGCATATGCATACCTTCGACGCCGTTAAAAAGAATCAAATCGGTTGGAAAAAAATCTGCAGACTACGTTTTCCGATAGATTTTGGTGAGTACTTTCAGAATCCGAGGTGCAAAAGTTGAGAAAAAGCTTTTTTTAATATTATTTTTGCGATTTTTTTGAAAAACTTAAATTTTAATACGGAATGCTTCAAGCAGTTGGTCTAAATCCTACGGACATCGTGCACAAATTATTTTTCCTTGAAAACCATTCCCAAATCAGCATTAAAAATTAATATGGCGGATCCAATATGGCTCCAAAAGTAATGAGTCATTGATTAATTTTTTACACGGGAAGGATTACAAACAGAGCTTTACAAACAAATTTTATACAACAAAAGGTATTTAGAATTAGACAAAGAATATGAAGATATGATCCAGACCTACTGCTTAACTGTTAAAATTTCAGTTTTTCAAAAAAAGAAAATCGCAAAAATTTCAGGTTTTTTTCCCTAAAATCGTAAAAAAAATAATAAAGGAAGCTTTCTTTCAACTTTTGCACCCCGAATTCTGAAAGTATTCGTTAAAATCTATCGGAAAACATAGTCTGCAGATTTTTTTCTAACCGACTTGATTCTTTTTAACGGCGTTGAAGGTATCCCTACCAAAAAAAAATCAGCTGATAAATCAGATGATTTGTCAAATGATTTATTAGCTGATTTCTCGTGTCAAAATGTCACCTGAGATTCTGCCCGGATGAGTTAAAAACTGCACGTTTGGAAGCATTTTGAACAATTTTCCAATTTTTACGAATTTTGTACATAAGATATCAGCTGAGAAATCAGCTGAAAAATCAGGTGATTTTGTCGGTCAGACCGCAGATGATTTTTCATCTGATTTTTCAGCTGATATCTCATGTACAAAATTTTTAAAAATAGAAAAAATATGCAAAATGCTTCCAAACATGTATTTTTGAATTAATCTGGGGAATAAAACATTCTAACAGACAATTTTCAATACTGTGTAACGGGATTACAGATTTAGGAGAAACAGAAAAATATAGGCGATGGCATCGGGATTTGAACCCGATTCGTCTGGACGAGAGTTGAGCGCCCTAACCACGGGGTTACCGATCGCGCACTCATCCAGCCCAATATATGCGTGATTTTCCGGAATGCCGGTACCACAGGGCTCTACTACGCGCCGACTAGCGTCGAATCTGTGATCTCCGTTATACCCCCCACCTCAAACGCGACCTATCCTTAGGAGCGCAAGATACCTATAGCAGGCGCTTTTTAATTTTCTCCTGTCTCGGGAGGCCAGATCGGTATTAATTCCATCGACCTCGAGAGTCACACTTATCTATGTGTACTACTCTGCTTTGTGTGGAGAAATGATGTGCTCGATACAGCGCGAAGTACAAGTCCGATACACATTCGCTAATACAACTGGCGAGCGACGCGGCGCGATCACCACCCGAACCACGATTGCTGCATTGGGTCGGTCCACGTTTCTATATCTTATGGCGACCCTTCTCAGACTGGTATACGCGGTAGTAACCCTATCGTGCGATGCTGAAGTATTTATCACGTAAACGTATACACAACTACGACGAAGAGGCGACAAGTAGTGCTTTTACCTGTGACAATTATACCTGTGGACACAGTCATCCACGGGGTCAATTTTCGGGGGAGCGAGACGTGATTTGCGGCATAATGGGTGTGAGGAATAAATATTGAGGACCGAAGGTCCGAAAGCATCGGAACGAAAGTTTCCGATCGCGGGTTATTTTCGTTGGGCGCCACTGTAACGGGATTGCAGATTTAGGAGAAACAGAAAAAAATAGGCGATGGCATCGGGATTTGAACCCGATTCGTCCGGACGAGAGTCGAGCGCCCTAACCACGGGGCTACCGATCGCACACTCATCCAGCCCAATATATGTGTGATTTCCCGGAATGCCGGTACCACAGGACTCTACTATGCGCCGACTAGCGCCGAATCTGTGATCTCCGTTATAACTGAAGAAGCTGATCTTTAATTTACGTAAACATTTGACAGTATAATTTTTTCACTTGGCTATAACTTTCTGAGTTTTGAATAATTTTGAATTTTTCCTTCAGCAAGTCCTCGTGAAATTACTTAAAGAACAAAATGAGATCTTGCTAATTAAAATCGATTAAGAAACAAAAAAGATTACGATTTTTTATGTGCTCTTTCTAAAATATCGACATTTTGTTAAAATAGTTATCTTAGTGATGTTAAATATATTATAAATACACTTTATTTATAATATATTGACTATCCCTATCATTTTAAATAAATAACTCATATTTCAACTATGGCTTTTATAAATTTTAGGTAACCTCTTTATTTCATGAGGTGGAGCTTGTATGTGACAGTATCGATAAACGCGTGCGTTCTATCATGAACAAATGTTTAATTCCCATAGATGAAATAAAAAAGTGTATCCGTTTCTTATATGACAACACTTACTTCTCTTTCAATAACAAGGTTTACAAACAAATATACGGTACACCGATGGGTTTCCCAATCTCTCCACTCTTTGCTGATATTGTTATGGATGATTTGGAAAAAATGTGTTTACAAACCTTGAAGAATAAATATAATTGTGTACCACTTTTTTATTATAGATATGTTGATGACACTATTATGTGCATAAAAAGAGAACACATTGATCTGGTAGTTTCCATTTTTAATTCATACCACAAAAGTTTACAATTCACATATGAAATAGAAAATAATAATAGTATTAGCTTTTTAGATATGACATTAATTAAAGAAAACAATAGAATTAGTACAAATTGGTATCAAAAGCCAACTTCTTCAAGTAGAGTAATCAATTTTCTTTCAAAACATCCAATCCAGCAAAAAAGAAATATCATCTATAACTTAACTGACAGAGCGATTGTACTTTCAGACAAGCGATTTCATTTCGAGAATTTGAAAAAAATTAAAAATATGTTAATTCTTAATGAGTATCCTTCTACTTTCATTGATAAAAATATTAAAACACGTCTACAGTATCTAAAATATAAATCAAAATTCATCAACAAAAACACACATAAAAAATCAATGTTCCAAAAAATGCCTAAGATTCAATTACCGTTCACTAACAATTACGAAAGAATTTCTTCAATTTTTAAGCAATACAATATTACCACGATTCCCACAGTGAATAAAAGTATGAACTCCGTGATTAAATTGGGGAAAGATAAGTCTGACAAATGGGATCAAACAGGTGTGGTGTACAAATTTACTTGTAAAAATTGCCCAGCTACGTACATTGGTGAAACCAAACGTTCTTTAAAAACAAGAATCAATGAACATAAGAAAAACAAAAACATCGAGTCCGTAGTACACACCCACAAAAATAGTTTGAATCATGAATTTAATTGGGACGACACAAAAATTATAGACATTGAGCGGAATTATAAAAAAGACTCTTATCGGAAATGATACACATAAAATGTAACAAACACAGTATAAACAAGAAAGAGGATATTTATACACTTAACCGCATTTATTTTCCTTTACTTTCGAAATTTTAACTGCTAACGTCATGATTGTTTTTGTTATGATTGACTACTTCAATACTTTCGTCTATTTTGATAGCGTTGTGTATAAATTGATATGTACGTTAATGTTCTTTGCCACTAGCCGTAAGTGTTAATATGACTGTACATCGTTATAAATTTTGACTCGTTGACTTGTGCCAACGTTTAAGGTAAATAGGGTTCGTTTCCTTTTTTTTATATATCATTGGTTTTTTTACCGAATGTTATACGTGATTTGTAATTCTGTATTTTTATTTAATAAACATCTAGCCTGAAGAGGTCGGCAGACCAAGCCGACGAAACGTCGCTTTGAAGCATTTACAGAAAAAAAGATCAAGTCTCTTTTTTTGTATTAAAAAAGCCCCATCCTGATCCATAAGTATCTTTCAAACACTCTTTATTTCATGTCAGATCTCAAGTAAAATATCACGTGAGATTCTGCTCCAGATGCTGCAGAAAACTTACATAATTTAAACTTTAAAATTTAATTAAACTTACATAGTTTAAAATCATATTACACAATCTTTCAATTTCTAAAAATTGGTATATGAGATCCCATCTAAATCTCACTTGATATGTCACCTGAGAAATCACATGAGATCTCGTGTATAAATTTTTAAAAATTATTTCATTTCTGTTAAAAGGAAAACATAATAATAATCGTAAAAAACAAAAACTTAATTCGCAGTATCTATAAATCAAATAATAATAACCTGTAAAAAAAGATTGAAAAATTGGTTGACTTTATACACATTCTTTTTATTCGAACTATGTTAAAAAATTTTGCTTTCTTTTTTACATTCTACAGTTAAAAGTTACGATTAAAAGTAGTAGCTATAAATCTTTTTTATTTTATAATCTATATCTCATTTTTAATAAAATAAAATATTTTTCCAGAGCTTGTTTTACGATTCCTCTTATGAAGATCATTTATATGATGGAAGCGATAGTGAAAATGAAAATATAGCTACCGACAATTTTTAATCCCAGTCACAAACTTACACAATTTATTAGAAAAGGAAGATTATGCAGAAATTATTCAAGCTACTTTCGTTGTAAACAAAAAAGAAATTTTACTTGCTATTTTAACATTTGTATCCCATTTTTCTCTGCCAATGGAAGCTGCCGTATATTGCTGTAAAATGATAAATTCATTTTTGTCTTTCCCAGTGATATCCGATACACTTTATTTTATTGATAAATTATTCTATCCGAAAGAAGGTACTGAATATCATGCAGTTTGTTCAGAATGCAAAAGTTATGTGAATCGATTCACTAAAAAGCAACGGTATATCGTTTGTCCAGTATGCGAAGTCAATATTGACTTGAAGAGTCCATCGTTTCATGACTATTTCGCTGTAATGGATGTACGAATGGAAATACAAAACTTGATTGAAAATAATTCCGAATATTATAAGTCAATTATTTCTACAAGAATGAGAGATACAGACGACTGCTTTAAAGATATATACGATGGAACACGGTACAAAAACTTTATTGGATCACTGCCAGATACAGAAAAAGACAGTTCCATTACAGTTACATTTAACAGTGATGGATCTCCGATATTTAAGAGCTCGAAATTTTCTATATGGCCTATTCAGATAAATGTTAATGAAGTTCCACTGAATGTAAGAACCAAACCAATAACATTTGGGTTATGGTTTGGACACGATAAACCCAACATGACATCATTTTTAAAGCTTTTTGTTGATCATATCAATCGTTTATCGGAAGAAGGAATATCTTGCAACATCGACGGCGAAAAAATAAATATAAAAGTGTATGCTCTATGTTGTTGCGTTGACACCGTGGCACGGGCACAAATGCAAGGCACTGTGCAATTTAATGGTTATTATGGTTGTAATTGGTGCCTACACTGAAAAAAATTTGGCACGGCGTTTGTTTCCATCACAATTCGTCAGCGCCCCCTTCGCTGCGTGTGTCAGACCACTCACTTTTGGCACAGCGTTTGTTCTGAACGGGACAGGCGCTGTGCCAGTACGGGGCGCGCGACGCTTTTACGGTACAGGAGCGGTGCCAGTACGGGCAGGAGATGTGCCGAATCGCGGTACACCATTCTACCCTACTTTCGGCATAGCATATGTACTCATCGGGTCAGCTGGAGTGCCAAATTTTTTTCAGTGTACATCCAGGTGAACTCGTTCTTCATAAAACCGGAAATGCTGTTAAATACACTATTTTAGACTATGAACCTGAACGAAGAACAGAAGAGAGCACTCTAAATCATTTGCGAGAAGCATTGAGTTCAAATTCACCAGTTTTTGGAGTGAAAAACGCTACACCACTGCTAAATTTGAAAGGATTCGATATAATAACTGGATTTGTACCTGATTCTATGCATTGCATAGCTCTTGGCGTTGTGAAACAATTCACCGAATATTGGTTAAATTCAACAAATCATGTATATTCATTGTCCAAACCACAAATAACAAGATTTGATAAGATTATTAACACCTTTAAAGTGCCAAATTGCTTAATACGATTATCTAGGTCGATAAAAGATCGAAAGTTCTGGAAATCCAGAGAATATGAAAATTGGTTGTTATTTTATAGCTTACCTTTACTAAACATAATTTCGCTTGAAAATCATAGATTCAAGCCATATTATGATCATTGGGCACTATTAATCAGGGCCTTCTATATTTTAACACAAGACTATATCTCGAGAGGAAGTATATACAGCTAATCGATTACTAAGACAGTTTATTGCATTAACGGAAAGTCTTTATACAAAGGATGCAATGACCTACAATGTTCATCAACTCGTTCATATTGCACAGAGTGTTTGCAACTAGGGACCATTGTGGGCACACAATGGCTATCCTTTTGAATCTGGTAATGGTCAGATTATTAAAGTGGTTCATGCAGCGAAAGGCGTAATCGATCAAATAAGTAGAAATCTTTGCATGAAGAGAAGTGTCATAGTTTTAGAAGACCACGTAAAAACCTACAATGAATACTCACCTGCCTTACGTTTTTGTTTCGATTTAACCCACAGATATACATATAGGTCTATAAAATTAAATAAATGTAGGTATTTTGGAGTACCTGCTGTACCTAATTGTACTGTCATCGAACAAAATAATTTATCGCAACATGCACAAGCATACCACAGACTTGTATGCAACGGATGCTTATATCAGTCAAGTAAAAAAAAACTTCATAGATCGAATAACTCATTCGCACAAACATATAATGATGATTACATAAAAATATTAGAATTTATAGTTGATGATGTAAATAATAAGGAATTAACTGTATACAATAGAGTAATTGTAGAAAATGCATTTTCCAATGTCTGTACAAACATAAAAAAAATTACGAAAATTGAAAAGGACGTGAGTATTATCGAAACTAAAAATATTAAACGAATATGCGTTTACATGAAAATAGAAAGAAGAACATATATTTCTGCGCTGTCAAATATGTACCTGTATTCGTAACGTTAGCAATGTTATCAGAAAAAATTATCCAATAAAAACATTTACATACAAATACATTTGTTTTTCTACATCCGTTTTATTTATTTAATTAAAAATTTTTTAAAAATATCTCTTTCGTAAATTATTGATTCTGCAAAGAACTACAACGCATCAAGGAACTTGAAATTCAAAATCCAGGTACGGTGTGAATTCCAGATAATAATAGGTAAGAATCCACACGGCGATCCACTTCCCTTTTATGAACATATACATAATATCATATAACCATCCTAGTTAACATGAACTGGATTGCCGTGGATAATCTATTTCAATAGAAGTGGATGTTCAGTTAAAAAATCCAGGTGTACTGTCAGATCCAGTTAATAATAAATAGAAATCCAGGTGAAGATCCACTGTGTATCGATAAAAATCTATGAAAAAATCCCCAATATGCATAAAAATCCATCCAAAGTCTTACTTAATTTTAGATGGATATCTAATTAAAAATCCAGGTAATGGCCAAAATCCACTTAATAAGGAGTAGGAATCCAAGCGGTGATCCCACTAGATCTAAAAATCTACGTAAAAATCCATGTAATCATAAATAGTCGATCCCTAGTCCCACTTAATTTTAGATGGCTAGCTAGTTTATAATCCAGGTAGTAGGCAAAATCCAGTTAATAATGACTAGGAGTCCAAGCGAAGATCCTATTAGACCTTGATGAAAATCTATGTAAAAATCCACGTAATCATAAAAAATCGACCCGTAGTCCTACTTAATTTTAGGTGGATATCTAGTTAAAAATCTAAGTAATGAGTAAAAATCCATTTGATAATAGGTAGGAATCCAAGCAGAGTCCCCACTGTGTTATCATAAATATCTACGTAAAAATCAAAAATCTACTCATAATCCTACTTAATTATAGGTGGGTATCTAGCTAAAAATCCAGGTAATGCACAAAATCCACTTAATAATGGGTAGGAATCCAAGCCGAGTCCCCACTGTGTTTTGATGAAAATCTACGTAAAAATCCAAAATCTACTCATAATCCTATTTAATTACAGGTGGGTATCTAGTTAAAAATCCAGGTAATGCACAAAATCGACTTAATAATGGGTAGGAATCCAAGCCGAGTCTCCACTGTGTTTTGATAAAAATCTACGTAATAATCCACATAATGGATGGGAATCTACTTATAACTCCACATAAATCCAGATGGATATCCTGCTAAAAATCCCGTTATTATGCTAAATCCATTCAAAAGTAGGTAGGAATCCACTTAAAATCTATTTGAAAATAAACTGGATGGCGACATGGATCGAAGTAGGAATCTAGCTAAAAAATCTACTGAAATCTATGTCGAATCCACTTGGATCCAGCTGGATTTCCCAGCAGAAAATCCAGCTGGGTTTCCTAGCTGGATATTTTTGACCCGGTTATTATAAGTAATTGTTTAAATTAAAGTTCATAAGTTCGAGAGTAAAATATAAATTTATTTTAGGTGATAATATTGATTTTAGTAAAGTAACCAATGAAAATTGTAGTATAATTCGAGAAATTCCTATTTCTGTAACAGAACTCCAAATTATAACGCAAAATGTCAATAAAAAAAACAGTAAATCTATTCCCTCAGTAAAAATTGAATTAGGTAAGAATTTTATAATGTTATTAATTAATAATCTTGGATGTTTTTTTGGTTCATAAAATTTTTGTATTTTAAATTTGTTAATTAATAATTTCAGGACCTGAAAGTGTTAATTATACTGATTTTGTCACTGAAGGTTGGAGACGACTACAGGGTAATAAGAAATTAATTAAAAAAACTTTGGAAGCTAAAAATATTGAAATTCACCCATTAAAATCAAATGATTTTGTAAGTAATGATAGTTTCTAGATTAAAATTGTATATATCTACGTTATTTACTATTATCTAATATTTTCATTCATTTTCTAGGCAGACAAAGATCGATCATTCTACATAGACAATGAAGAATTTGAATTAAAACCACTAAAAGTTAAGTTACTTCCAAAGTCAGTAAAAATGTTCTGTTCCAATACTTACAATAATAATGATGAGTAAAATTTTAACATATAAATATGTACATACAGTTAGTAAAAATTTTCTGTTCCTATACTTACAATAATAATGATGAATAAAATTGTAATATATAAATATTGTAACGGGGTGCAGTTAGAGAGTAATAATCCCTCTCAGGGGTTCGCGGGGTAATATACGGGCGTACTATACGCCCGGGTGACTCACCGTTGTAGAATTAGCTGTAGGCCGGCAGAAGCGCCTCAGCACAGGGGCCTGATTCTAAATTTGTCTCGACGTCGAGAGTCTCGAGATACACAAAACCGAGAACTATTTGTCTCGGCGAGTGCAACTCCGAGAACTATTTGTCTCGGCGAGTGCAACCCCGAGAACTATTTGTCTTTTTTTTTCTTGTAGTTGATAACGTTCGTAGTATATGATTTAATGAAATTTACGGACACCAGACGAACTTTTGTAACAGCATTTATTTAATAATTGCCAACGTTTCGGAAGTTTTATTACTTCCCTCTTCAGGGCTATACGAAAGCACAATAAATATTTATTTAACAAATTTACAAACTTAATACAAAATTACAATATTGTAACAATATAAATTATTACCTTAAATATTATGCGTTACATTACGAGGGTCATTTGACAAGTACCTAGCCTCACCGCCAGATGGTGCCACTATCGCACCAGAAATACACTACAGTGCAGTATCTTCCTGTAAACGGTTACAGATGAAATTTCAGCCGGATCGGAGTTGTAGTTTATTTTTGAGAACGTGTGAAAGCAAATGTGTCCGTTGATTTTTGAAAAAATGGAGAAAGAACAATATCGGTCGGTGATTCGATTCTTGTTTTTGGAAGGGAAATCGCGCAGTGAAATTAAAGAACGCTTGGATGCAGTGTATGGGGATGCTTCTCCTTCGATGGCGACCGTTAAATTTTGGTATAACGAGTTTCAACGTGGTCGTACGTCGGTTTTTGATGATCCACGCCCAGGTGCTCCGAAAACAGCCACTACGGAGGAGAACGTGACAAAAATACACGATATCGTTTTGTCAGACCGCCGATTAAAGGTGCACGAGATAGCTGCGATAGTAGGCATCTCAGAAGAACGCGTGTGGCATATCCTACATGAGATTTTGAGGGTGCCGCGTTTGCTGACTGCAGACAACAAGCGCATCCGTGTGACCAGTTCAGAGCAGTGTTTGGAGCTGTTTAATCGCAATCCAAAAGAGTTTTTGCGTCGTTACGTTACCGTCGACGAAACATGGATTCACTACTACACTCCAGAGACCAAGGAGCAGTCAAAACAGTGGACCTTACCCGGTGAACCTGCTCCGAAGAAGGCGAAGACGGTCCCGTCGGCCGGAAAGGTGATGGCCACTGTTTTCTGGGATTCTCAAGGTGTGATTTTTATTGACTATCTGGAGAAGGGCAAAACGGTCACAGGACAGTACTACGCCGAACTATTGAGCCAATTTGACGCCGTGTTAGAAGAAAAACGGCCCCATTTGTCTAAAAAGAAAGTGCTTTTCCACCACGATAATGCACCGGCTCACACTTCTGCACTCGACACGGCTAAATTGGTCGAATTACGCTACGAACTGCTGCCCTATCCACCGTATTCTCCAGATTTGGCTCCGTGCGACTTTTTTTTGTTTCCGAACCTAAAAAATTCGCTCTCCGTGAAGAGATTCCACTCCAATAACGAAATAATCGCCGCCACGGAGGCCTATTTTGCAAAACAAGAGAAAACATTTTTTTCAACGGGGTTAAAAAAATTGGAACACCGCTGGACCAAGTGTATTCAACTAAAAGGAGACTACATTGAAAAATAAATTTTATTTTTTGTAAAATTTTGGTGTTTTCATTTGTAGGCTAGGTACTTATCAAATGACCCTCGTATGTTAGTCTTATGCGAAATACAATAACTTTATTGTTATTAGAGTCTAATAAATCGTACATACTATAAAGTAAACTCATTTTGAACGTTACATGTACAAGCACTGAAGAAAAAGGTTTGTAACACCCCTATTTATAGCAGTATAAAAACGTGTTAATGCGCATGTGCAGACAAATTTATCGACAATATTTAACGTATATCGCTTACGTTATCTGATATAAAGTACGTAAAATAAAACAACGTCAGCGATAGAAGTCATTTAACGCTAGACTATAAAGACTTATTTAAGGAGGCTTTATAGTATTTCGATATTTAAAAATTCATCGAATATGTATTAAATTATTTTAAAAAAGACGTTATTTCCTTGTTTTAAAATGAACGCATGATACGTGTATATTATGTATTTGTATTCACGTAATAAAACAAAAATATTTTTTTTTGTATTTTTATGTTATTTAACATAAATATGGACACAAGCTTTTAAAAAAATATAACATTTATTCGTTATCTATAATATTGATTCAATAATCTATTTTGCTCAATCATGCCAGCAGCATAATTTTGGTTGAGATGGTGTATTGGAGCATCAATTAGCGCCCGGTTGATATTATCAATATTTTCGCCATTGACAGGTTCCCTGAAAATATAAATAGTATTTATTATGATATAATAAGCATTAAATGTTTATAACATGTAGAAACGTTTATAACATTATAACATGTAGAAAAGCTGGGACAATCTCGCATTATGCAGAATTGTTATTATGATTATACAAATAAATAATATATCACAGAATAATTTTTCTAATAGCTTATTTATAAAAATTATGATTACTATATTAAAAATTATTATGTCACATACATGAGGAGAAATGATCCTTTTGTAGTAATAAGTTCCTATATAATGTAGTAATTTTTCTTTCGTTTTTAGTAAACTTTCCTACAACATTTCTCTCAGTGTAAAATCTACAGCTCAGCTGAGAAAGAATATCTTAAAAATCCTCTAATAGTAAGTAACTCGACTAGGCTTTATATATTTTAATTAATTCTGTATTTTACTTACCCGTTCCTTATACGAAAATTATGCAGAACAGCACAAGCTATTATAATTTGAGCTATCTTTGGAGGTTGATAAAATAATTTTCGAGCTCGCTTGATAGCCATCCACACATTCGTTAATTGAGTAGATACTTGCTCATTTGTGTATTCGGCTTCCGCTGAACCAACTGGGGCATTTAATATAGGCGTCAGTAGTATTGGCGAAGCAGTATATCCATTGTCTCCTAAAAACAAAACAATTGCATTATTGTTAACAATTAATATTTTGTTATACAAATTTGTAATAAAGGCGCGAATTGGAATAAGAGCACATCTCTTATGGAAAGCCCATAATAAGAGAAACGCCTTTATTCCGAATAACTCCTCAATTTTGTTTGTTGTGTTTCACCAAGTAGGTAATAATTTCCTTCTTCAGCTGTTACATTTTGAGTGTTTCTTAGAACTTCCATATAGTTTTTCATGTTACTGTAATTCCATATGAAACGATCCGTATTGGAACCAGGGCATACCCCTATTGAAAAAAATCATGTGACAAAATTACGTGATTTTGTCACGTGCCAAAATCACGTAATTAATCACGTAATATTTTGTTCCAATATGATACGTGATTTTCCAAAAATTACGTAACATATGTTAATGGTTTTATTAGAAAATCACGTGACTTTTACGTAATTACGTGATTTTTACCGAACATATGAAATTTCTGAGATAAAAAATCACGTAATTTTTTAGAAAATCACGTAATTTTTTACAAAATCACGTAATTACCGGCAAAATTGTTTGATACGAAAATCACGTGACTTTTGCGTAATTACGTGATTTTCAGTTAATATAAAAAATTTTAGACATTAAAAATCACGTAATTTTTTGACGAAATCACGTAATTTTAGGTAAATCACGTAATTTCTCTTATTTTACCTCTTTCATTACGTAATATCTAAAAATTTCCGTGATTTTTATCGTAGAGAGTCATTCTTTGTTTATACAGTTAATAATAATAATAATACAATAATATACAGTTCGAACAAACTTTATTTTTATTTTACCATGTTCCATGTGTATGTGAAAATTACATTTATTACATATAAATATATAAATATAGAAAAAATATATCTAAAATACAACATTTATGTGTAGTATAGTATTGAAAAAACACATAACACTTATGTGATACAAGATTTATAACTAATTACTTTTCTTATTTAATAATTAAGAGTTAATTTTCATTTTCAGCAGATTCATTCGCGGATTCAGCAGAGGGCTTGTTTTGGTTTTTGGCTTTTTCTTCAATCATTTTTGTTCAATTTGTATCAATGAATTGATGTAAATTCTTAAATAATTTACATTAATTATCGAAAAATTAATTAAAAATTATTCGCTACAATTTCTAACAGTAAAGTTGTACATTTTTTTATAGTATTTTTTTTATCAATAAAAATATAAATTTGGAACAGCACAGATATACATACCATCGTCTGTGTCAATTCGAACACAAATTTTAACAATAGAATTAGTTTCTACATAATTAGTTCCAGCAGAAATATCAACGACTTTTCTTATTGCAGATTCGTGACACTCATTGAAAAGAACATTTGCAGTATTTATTACATTATGTATTGTATATTCTTTCATAGTAGGTATGTCTAATATGAACTCCAGTATTTGTATGTAAACACCTTCAGTGGTGACAGCATAGGAATTACTAGAACGTATTCTTTTATTTTTTATCGAATTATATTGACACCTTTCTTTAACAATTTTTCTGTAACTTCTCGATTCATTAGATAATTCGCATTGTTCGATAAACCTTCTTTTCGTGGGATAATTTGATCCAAAGTATGTAACATTACTGATTTTCGCAAAAGTTTTAGCACGTTTCTGGCTAAGATACAATATAAAATCATTTATTGCTGAATTTGCTTTTTTAGCAACATGATTTTTTAATATTAGTTCACTTTGGCCCATTGAAATCGTCCTGCATAATTGAAAAATAACACCTTTCGCCGCATGTATTTGCTGTATTAACTGACCATTACCGGTTTCAAAACAGTAGCGACTATGAGCCCATAGTGGTCCCCAATCGGATACACTTTTGCTTAAGTGAAGCATTTGATGAATATTATAACTCATCGCAGTTTTAGAATAATAAATTTCTGTAAGGTTATGAAACATTTCTAATAACCTGTTAGATTCATTTACTTCAATCTGTGTAATAGAATTCTTCATTAATATATAAAATGCATCAACAAGAAGCGACCAATGCTTCACATACACTTGCATGTGAGAAAAACATGAAAGTATGGGTAAACTAAAATATAAGATCCAGTTTTCCCATTCTCGGGCTTTCCAGAACTTTCTGTCTCTCAGAGGACGAGATAGACGCACAATTTGATTAGGAACCTTCAAATTATGTAACATATTATCTATCAGAGAAATATCATTATTTGACAGGGAGTAAGACATGTTACAATCTTCTATCCAATAATTTAAAAACTGTTCAGCTATACCCAAGCAAATGCAGTGCATACTGTCTGGAACGAAACTTGATATAATATTAAACCCACGTAGATTGATCAAGCATGAAGGCTTTTTCACTCCAAATACAGGATTTCTAGAAGTTAGACTTTGCTGCATATATTCTAGCATGCTTTCTTCATTTCTTAATGGCGTTATTCTGCTTAAAACAACAAACTTCACACAACCTCTTCTATTACTAGCAACATACTCTCCTGGATGCAAGCACTATGAACAACCAAAATATCCATTCCATTGAACAAGACCCTGCATTGGAGCTCTAGCTGCAGAATCAACGCAGCAACAAACCGTAAAAACTTTAATGTTTCTTATTTCCTTATTAATCATGCACTTTACTCCATTTGTAAGTTGGTTCATTTTTGAGACATAAGGTTTAAAAAAAATGTTCATGTCAGGCTTGTTTTTACCAAACTACATTCCACAAACAATAGGCTTGGCAGTTCTCATCTTGAAAGGAATCTCATTAATTATCATCTGAATTGGCCATATTGAAAATGTTGAGCTCTCAAAGACAGGAGCTCCATCAGTGTTAAAAGTTGTAGTGATACAATCCCGATCACATTGAGGTAATGAATCTATTAATTGCTTGTGTGCTAATCCATCTGTTATATCACTAAATGTTGTCTTATCTACAAATCTTTCATTTACAATGGAATTGTAATATTCAGCATTACTTTGTATTGCATCAACAATTTCGTTACGTACATCTATTATTGCAAAAAAATTATTATACGTTGGATCTTTTAATATTATATTGGTATCGCATACAGAACATTGAACATTACGTTCTTTTCGATTAAATTGTTTTATATATTGATTACAATGTGGGCAGACAGCGTGATACTCCGTACAAGCTTCTGAATTAAACAGTTTATCAACGAGATATCGAGTGTCCGGCAATATGAGACAACCAAAAAAGCAATTTAACATTTTAAACAAATCTGTAATTGCAGATTGAGGTAAATTATACGTTAAAGCGAATTTTAAAACAGCCAGTAGTATTTCAGATTTACTTACAACTACTGCAGCATTAATCGTGTCATTGTATTCATCTTTTTCAAGCATTTCTTTCAATCTGTTAAAAGGAATTTCACTATCAGAATCAGTTTCATTTAGATGCAATTGTTCGTTTATACTTCTGCTATCTTCAGAATCAGTAGAAAAATGATCACTGTCATTGTTATTTTCTCCAAAAATTTGTTCTTCAATATCACTAATCCATGAATTCTATAAGTTACAAAAATTATATAAAACTTTTAAATTAAAATTTATACTGAAATAAATATTTCAACATAATTAGACTTTAACGAAATCTTGTGTATATATATATATATATATATATATATATATATATATATATATATATATATATATATATATTATAACGAGGTTCCAAGATAAAATACGGAGAAGATAAGTATCTCGGTCCTCCGTATTCTATCGAACCCGTTAGGCTCTCGTTCCCGCGAATTCGTGTATCTCGAGCGTGTGTTGACATCGCTCGGACGATGTATTCGCGTTAGCTACGCGCGGGGCAGGCGCGACTTTGACCGTTGCTAAGTCGCGCCCGATTCTTTTTGAATCAGATTCTCTCGGGCTGTCAAACCGCGCGTACGCGAGTTAATTTGATCGTCCGCGAAGAAAACGGTATCGTGCGTCCTCGCCGGTGCAGAGCAGCGCCCGTACACGTACCGACCACAAAGAGCAGCGCACGTGAGCAATCCGAGCCACTCCTGGGGTCCGAAGCGTCTGTAGGTGAACGCTGGACGTTAGGACTCGGCCTGAACACTCCGAAGTCGACCGGAGGATAAGGCCTGACGCAGGAGCGGATTCGTGAGCGAGCGACGAGGGGAGTGCACTCCCCTCCCGGTAAGACTCTTCGCCTATTTTCCGCGCAGCGATTGATTTGTATTTTCGGCTCGCAGCGGCGAGCGGCCGGTGTCTTGATCGCCGGCCCAGCGAAAAACAATCACCTCGATCCGCCCGCGCCGAGCGGCGGATCTCCCGCCTTCTTGTCAACACGCAACGCGACGCGTATTTTGTATAGTATAACTGAGAATAGATCTTGTTATAGTTTTGAATGTAACCAAGACCACTCGTTATTTATTAACCTTCACCTAACCTTCTCCCGGATACCGCCGCCTCCGCGGGATCGTCGAACCGAGACGACGATCATTCTGAGTGGCCGCGCCTCGCGTCTAGCTAGCGCGAGTATTAACCCTTTCCGGCACACGGAAAAGTCGAGTTCAATCGTGGACTCGACATTTGTAAACAGGGATCCAGAGAACATCAACCCCGAGTGCTCGTCGTAGAAGTAGCACTCGACGGCACCGTGTTCTAGGGTTCGGTTCGCGGAATTACAAAAGATTTCCCCAGGCCTCCCGTTTCAAATGGCGCCCTAACGTGTTGGGTTTAAGGAGAAGGTTAGAGGCCGGTACATTCGAAACCGGCCTATTCAAATCGCGTTTCGTTTAAATTCGCCCGCGCGCAAATCACTGCACCGGACTAATCAGCAGACGGCCAGTGGCCATAAGCCGTTACAGCTGATAGGCGCAGTGATTTAAACTCGCCAAGTCGAGGTGCCGGGCGTAAACAAACAGACAAGAAGACTCGCGGCGCGCATAGAAACATAAACACAAAACAGCAGATTGCTTGTTTTTGTAGGTGTTTATGTTTATGCTCGGGCAGTATTGTGTATACTTGTCCCGAGTCTTTTAGACTGCTGTAAAGCCAGGGCGAGAGCATTTAAACGACGATTATCGTTGTTTTCGTCGTCATATGTGGCGAAAATTAAATTCCTTTTTTTGACGCGAGGTTTAAAACGATTTTCACGCGATTTTTTTTGTTTTGACCGTGCCTGTGCGTGCAGCCGGTCGAAAGTGAGAATACTTTCATCCTTTTTTTTGGTTGGGGGAATTATTTAAATCGTTATCGTCGCCAATTTTTTTTGGAATAGCCACGCTCTCTCCTAGCTACCGGCATCGAGATACGTCATTCTCGAGCAGCTTGGGACAATTGTGGGTGGTAGTTAGAATTCTAACATTGTAATTTGCGTAACAGACGGCCAATTAGAGAGAGAATCTCAGCAGTTAGTTGCGCATACACACACAATTCGTCACCAAATTTTTTATATAATCGGTCTAGCTTCGCAAGATGGAATCATCGACCCCAGAAGAACTAGCCGATAGGATGGAGCATTGGCGCAAAAATCTAGAGCTGAGCTTTGAAGCTGTAATAGAAGCAAATATAGCTCTAGATTTAAGAAGCACCGGGCATCTCGAGGGGGATTCTAAGCGAATCGCTCAATGGCTAATGGGAAGTTACAACCCAGCCCACTTCACACAAGAAATAAGTGGAAGTGATTACGAGCAGTTCACAAGGAGGCTCGATTGCAGGAATAAGTTCGTCAACACGACGACCCTCAATACAAGCGGCGCTCCAGAAGTGAACCGAATTGCCGATCCCTCAACCCACAGCCTGTTTCAGCAATTGGCGTCGAACAAAGCAGTCGACAACAACTTGCTGAGTTCCATAAGGACACATGTCTTGCAGATGAACCAAAGAGCAGGCAGTCCTCCCGACGTAAGACACGAGGCTCTTACGTCACCACGGAGCACTTTATCTCCAGCGGGAGGACCGGGTGATGTCCAGGTGCACCTAAGGTGCAGCACAGCTTGGGGGAGGGGAGATTCCACGATCTCATCCCAGTCCGAAGAATCTGAGAACGCGAGTTGCTCGGGGAATGCAGACCGCACATGGATTTCGGACAGCTGTGCAGCAACCGCACCATCGCCATCATCTTCAGCTTCCATCCACGAAATCGACGTCGGAGTAAGCACAGCCTGGGGGAGGGGAGATTCTCCAAGCTTCCCCCTGTTCGAGAAGTCTGACACTTCACGTCGCTTGGCGTATACAGACCGCCTGAGGGCACCGAACGGCTGTGCTGAATACTCCCAAGCTCACGACGACGGAGCAAATGCAGCCTGGGGGAAGGGAGATTTTCCAAGCTTCCCCCGATCCGAAGCGTCCGATATGGCCCGTTTATGGAATACATCGGCATCGGACGGCTGTATTACTCATTCCCAGACTCCTGAAGACGAAGAGCAGACAAGCCTTCCAAGGAGCAACGAGGAAGAGATTAATAGTCTGGTGACGACACAACCGGTGGACAGAACGCTGATTGCTTCGCAATTTCGCGACGTATCGACGCAAGCAGAAGGCGAGCGTCATTGCGAATGCGAATGTAATCAGACACGTAAATTGGAGGAGGAGAAAGTTAGGCGCCTAAGCGAAGAGGTAAGGCGACTGCACGACGAGCTGCGCCAGCTACGCGCGCAAATGTCGTCGCTTCACAATTCCGCTGTGCCTAACAAGAAACGAGCCGCAGGTGCAGCCAAACACTCTGCAAAGCAACCTCGATCGGACCTAGGGACTAAAGACAACAAGAAGTCGTCCCGAAGTCTTCAAAAGTCCAGCTCGACAGGGAAAAAAGAGGCGTATGCAGCGGCCATGCAACGACCTCCAAAGTTATCCAAAAGAGATAAAGGCAGAAAACCCTCGAGTGGACTGGGTTCGAATCAAGGAACACGTTCGAATCCTTGGACGACGGTAGCCTCTCGACGTTCCAAACAGCGGTATATCCAGCAGGGGTTGGATAGTCGAGTATACCGCTCGTCAAGATCGAGGAACGCGCTCGGAGCATATAACTCCCCACCACCGAGTCCAACCAGAAAATTGTGTTGGACGTGTAGGTCACCACGCACGCACCTTCACTGGGCCTGCCCGGAGCGGAAAGAGGGCCCGAAGACGAAGTCAAGAAGAAGGCAAGACGACCTGCCAAGTCAACCTAGGAGGAATGACGGCAGTTGTCGACCGGAGCCCCAGCGCCAGAAGTGCCAACCGTCTCCGGTCCATCAATCGTCATGGGACTGGTCCCGACCGCCGTTGGAATTCAGCGGAATTACGGTGATGAGCGACCCACCGTGTGCGTGCGCGGGACGATCCCTCGATGTGGATCGTTTGATCAGCCGTTTAGTGCACGAGCTGATCCGCGCGTATCCGGAACTGTCGTCTCTGCCGCTGATGACGACATAAACTCGAATCGAACGAGAGCCTCAGTATCGAGTTGCTTCTCTTCCGCTACGCAACGTCTGGGAGAGGGGTATAACGAGGTTCCAAGATAAAATACGGAGAAGATAAGTATCTCGGTCCTCCGTATTCTATCGAACCCGTTAGGCTCTCGTTCCCGCGAATTCGTGTATCTCGAGCGTGTGTTGACATCGCTCGGACGATGTATTCGCGTTAGCTACGCGCGGGGCAGGCGCGACTTTGACCGTTGCTAAGTCGCGCCCGATTCTTTTTGAATCAGATTCTCTCGGGCTGTCAAACCGCGCGTACGCGAGTTAATTTGATCGTCCGCGAAGAAAACGGTATCGTGCGTCCTCGCCGGTGCAGAGCAGCGCCCGTACACGTACCGACCACGAAGAGCAGCGCACGTGAGCAATCCGAGCCACTCCTGGGGTCCGAAGCGTCTGTAGGTGAACGCTGGACGTTAGGACTCGGCCTGAACACTCCGAAGGATATATATATATAATTATACAGAAATATACATATGGGATATTTCAGGTGAAATTTGCAGTTCAAAATTTTAAAATCACTCAAAATTTTTTACTTATAGTTTTTTATGAAAAAAACACATGTTCCTAAAATTTTAGATTGATATTTGCATAAATAAAAAAGATATGCAACATTGAAAATTCAAATTTTTATTGTTAAAGTTTTATTCATGAAAGTTGGACGGCTCTAATAAGCTCCTTTTTTTCCTTAGCTTGGCCAGTATAATCAGTCATAAAAGAATTTAAAAGAATTTTAAAAGAAGAATCCAATAAAAATTTATCGAGTCAAAAATATTGCACCACTGTCTCAATATTCTTTGATGAAGGTGTAATAAAAATCATCGAATCAGAAACATGTAACTTTCATTAATAAAAAAAAAATACTATTATTTTCAACACTAAAATTGATAACTTTTTCCAGTGTATATTCCCTATAAAATTTTCAAGAAAACAATATAAAATGTTGCGCAGATTTTATATTATAACAGCTATATTTTGTTGCCTTTTCCAACTAATTTTGATCATACAGAACACTATTAAATCACTTCCATAGAAAAATAAAATTTTAAATTTTTTGTAAATAATATTATATATTTCAGACAATTTAAGAAATAATAAAAGATTTAAAATCTTATATTACCCTACCAGAATTATTAAATGTCAAAAATACTTAACAGGTTCAGTGCGGCAGCGAAATTTTAAATAACCGAATATTTTTCTATTATTTTTCTAATATTTATATCTACTTTTGTTATATTTCCGTTTAAGTCAAATAAATTTGTTTTCTGCAAGTCTATACGAGAAATTAATTAAAACAAGAATTATTTTTAACTATTTTTTCTAACAACTAAGAGATAAATTTTTAAAATAATCCATGGTAAAATATGTACTATGCCACGCTTAACCTGTTAATAATGTATACTTAAACAAAATACTAATCACTTATACTTTGATACGTTTTTTACACTTGTTAACAACCATTTTCATGCGCTACATTTTAAAAACATTTCTTACTTGTGATTCGAATGCCAATGAAAAAGACCTATAATAATCTTTGCTATCATGATTAAGAATGTAGTTTGGATCAACGTCTAATACCTGTAATACAAAAATTAATAAAGCTTTTTAATTACTCGATTTGTCATAAGCAAAATATACTTTAAACCCACTTTAAACTAGCAAATTAATAGTCTAAAATTAATTATTATGACATGACAAATTATTTACAATTTCTTTTTAGTGACATTCACAAGACCTATTTTTTATCACAAATACATGAATTTATTTTTGTTCTAATACTGCATTAAAAAATACTAACCAAATTTTCACTTGATGGTAATGAATGTTCATTATCTCCTCTACTGTATAAAGTTTCATCTTGCGGTACTTCAGATAACTCCAAAGTATTTTGACGAGAATTTTGTGAATTTTGTTGATCCTCTTCGTTTTCTATATTTAACTCAGTTTCATCAGAATAGATTTCATGGCTACATAATTCCTAAGTAACAAAAATATTAAAAAGACTGTAAGCAATTTAAGTTTTAAAAAATTTGAAATTTGAAATTTCAAACATTCCAAAATATTTTTAATTTTCATTAGTTTTAATACATGGATGATTCTATTTGTACGACAGATTTGTACGACGATGTGTACCTATATATAGGAAAAACCTAACCTTCAATTTTCTTTAATTAATCAATTAACGCTTAATTAAAGAAAAAAGGCAAGGATTGACGTTTAAAGATTATTTTTGCTATTTTATTACTTACTTGCTGATTCTGGTCATCACTACTAGTAATACTATCATTTCCGTTATGTTGCAACTGTCTTCTATACTTTGTTGTTCTTGGAATACTTTGTAATGGATCTTCAAGAAAATTCCGGTATCTCTTCATGTTAGGCAGAGATAATAATATCAAAAAATAGGAATAATTAAATTAATTAAATAGTATTCCCGGTTAGTTTTGTATATATAAAAGATGTGTTAACGTATGAAGTTACCACAAATTCAAAATGTACGTTACAATGTAAGGGTGCGCTCTCACGGGCTTAAATGGTTCCGTTCAATTTTTCAGAACACCATGGGACTACACCCTCGGAGTCTGCGAGCAGAAGGACGCTTCCTTAATGGTTGTTAGAAGCTGCGCGATGTATACATCGTATACTTCGCTTCAGCTGTGATTGGCTGCAATAGACTAAAGAATCAATTACACTAGAGAATCGTGAAAATTAATATAATGGTTTAACTGATTATTCGGAGTAAATAATGCGAATATAAGTAATTGAATCGAATAGAGCAGTTTAAAATCAAATTTATGCGCACGCAGCACCGCCCATCCGATGCGCCCTCAGCGCCCTCAGTGCCCCAGTTCTTTTCACATGGATTGCGTCATTGCGAAAACCGTGGAACTAGCGACTAGTATCGTACAAGATATCGTTGTTTAAACTTATCTAAGTATATCTTATTCAAGAAATATAGGGCCGAATCCATCTCAAATCAGACAGCCCGCGTATGCCTATTTCACCTATCATGTTGAAATAAAAATATTTATGTTCTACTCGAAAAAATATTTTACACGTGTTTTTTTATTTTTTTGTTTCATCAAAATTTCATGCGTTCAGCGATGCCGAAAAATTCCGAGAAAATTCTTTCATTGAGAAAAAAAATTTTCAATGTGATTTTCAAACTGCTATTGTTTCAGCAGTTTTTCGAGCTTTTAAACGTGTAACACACAATTTCACTCAGTTTTGAGCCCTCTTTAACGGCCTTAATGTCATTTTCAACAAAAATAAAAAATCCACGAGCTATGCACTTTTTACTGAAAAATTCATTTTTTAGGGAAGTGCCTTTTTCTCGAAAACCCCATGTTTTTTTTGCACAATTTTTGTTGTCGTGATAGAGGACGGTAATGCCTAGCTAGACGTATTTGTGAGATTCGGTACTTTTTCTCTGGGATAGCGATCACTAATGAGATAACACACAAACAAATTTTTCACGCCTAATGCTTATATATAGTCAATGATATTAGAGTCAATGTAAAGGTATTTGTCTTTGTGTGTATGTAATATACAGGTACACATAACTATGTATTTATTTGTTATTTGCGTCTTTTTGATTTTTTATTTTTATACCTTTTTTTCATTTGTATACCTATTTTACTACCTTTGTTTTTCTGCTTCATTGTTCTTAATTCAGTAAGCGGACGATCAGCGGTCTTTGCTGTCAAACAATGTATTTTATCGTCACATGTTTTTTTAACCCATATATGAGTTTTTTGAATTCCAGGATACTTTGGAGTTGTAAGCCAATCAATATTTTTTTTTCTTTTCTGAATTGTTCTATTTCAGCATCTTGTAAATGTATTATTTTAATAGCATCAGTATATTTTTGAACATGTATTGCAAAATCATTTGCGTTTTGAATAGCTTCTTCAAGGGGCTCTCGAAGATTATGCGAAGTAGCATAATGCTTTATAAGTCCACCCACACCATCTACAGCTCCTTTGCCGTGCCCAGTAGCAGAGAACAACCATTTTATATCACACGGTGCTCGTTTTAGTTCATCTAATTGAAAGCGATTTTTAAAGTGACTCGCAGCGCCGTCTGATACGATGGTAATTTTTTTAATTGAATCACAACAATTTTCTTTCAAGAATTTTATAATTTTTTGTACTGCTAGCAAAGCATACGCTGAATCATGTTTTCGGTCATCACTTATAACTGCGAAACTTTGTGTCGAATCCCCTTGATAAGAGACTGCTGTGAAAATAGAAATTTGATCATTAACCCAATGATTTCCTTGAACAGCTTTATTATGAATCACAGCCCAGTTTTCAGCGAAGTCTATTTGAAGAACTAAATGATGTGAGTCTTTTTAGCACTTTCTCTTTCTGTTTTTATAGCTTTGCGTTGTATATTTTTTACATACATGTGAGTACTAACCCTCATGGTCCAAACCGAAAGTTCATCTTTAAAAGCAGAAATTGATAGTGTCTTTTTAATCAGGTTTCCATTATCCCACAAAGCATATGTAATTTCTTCTGTGCCTTCTACATCTTGCAGTTTTAAAACATGAAACGTAATTCCCTTAATCCCTGGACATAGTTTACATTCTTGTAAATAACATAAATCAGATGGCTCAGAACACATTGTTGCATTTATTATTTGTGACCGACTTTCATCCAACTCTGTGACGTTACTCCCTCTAAAATTAATTAAGCTCGTAAGAAATAAATCATAATTTGCGCAATAGATACAGAGACAAACTTCTTTGATGGGGCTAAGTAAGACATACTTTGGTCGCAAACTATAAAATTTCGATTTTCCAATTCTCAATTCTGGATAATCATTTTTAAATACTTTATACGTCTCTTTTAAACTTCGAGTAAGAAAACGCTTAACTTTTTTCTCTTCTTTATTGTTAACTTTAATTGTAACAACGTCACATTTATTAGGACTTTGTCTTGAACAATTAAAATCATCATTTAAATAATATTCCATAACAATTTTTTCCATGTTTTCATCAATCGGATGGCCTGAATATGCATCTGGTTCTGAATAAATTCCTTTTTCTTTAACAAGATTTCTCGATTTGTTGATCATATACATTGTTATTTCTGGAAATAAAGATAAAATTTCATGTTTTGTAAAGATTGAAGGTAGCAAAGTCAGAATTTTTATTTTTTCTGATACCGTAGAACACTTTTGCAAGGCTAGACCAAGATTTTGTATCCATTCTGTACAATGGCATACAGTTGATTCATTTGCTGTTATAGAAACGTCATAAACATTGTTCAACTTCACATCAAGGGTATTAGACAATGTTGAAAGTATTTTTTTTTTCTTCTTTGTTACGTAATTTTCAATTGATTTTTCATGTATAAGATTTTTTCTTTTAAGAGGCGATACAGAACCTAAGAAAGATGTACTTATTTCATTATTAAATTCTTCAATGCGTTCTGGAGTACTTGGTAAAAAATCTTCATCTCTATCAACTACGTTATCGGTAACTTCATTATCCGTTATAAATTTATTGTCAGTACTACTCACCAATTCTAAAGCACGATTGTAACAATGTTGACACAGATATGTAGAAGGTGTCAAAGGTAAATGAGGATAGAGGTGCTTCAATGGATGAGCAAGAATCTCAAGTTGTTTTAAACGTACGGAACTAGATTTATAAATAATTTGTTTGTGTTTGTCTAAAAAGTCTGCACATTTGATTCTCTCTGTTGAGTAATATTGAGACATCGTAGTTGAGTTGATAAGGTGTAAATATGTAATAATTTTCCAAAAGATGATGGTTTTAAATAAGACGCGATGTCTGATATATAGCAGAAACCGAACTTTTCTTTGTAAATGTTAAGTCAAACCATATCCATCTAGCGGACAAATGTACTAGTACATATACTCCTATAAGTAGGCGCACGTACATGTATATTACATACGCACAAAGATAAATACCTTTACATTGACTCTAATATCATTGACTATATATAAGCGTTAAGCGTGAAAAATTTGTTTGTGTGTTATCTCATTAGTGATCGCTATCCCAGGAAAAAAGTACCGAATCTCACAAATACGTCTAGCTAGGCATTACCGTCCTCTATCACGACAACAAAAATTGTGCAAAAAAAACATGGGGTTTTCGAGAAAAAGGCACTTCTCTAAAAAATGAATTTTTTAGTAAAAAGTGCATAGCTCGTAGATTTTTTATTTTTTTTTTAAAATGACATTAAGGCCATTAAAGAGGGCTCAAAACTGAGTGAAATTATGTGTTACACGTTTAAAAGCTTGAAAAACTGCTGAAACAATAGCAGTCTGAAAATCACATTGAAAATTTTTTTTCTCAATGAAAGAATTTTCTCGGAATTTTTCGGTATCGCTGAACGCATGAAATTTTGATGAAACAAAAAAATAAAAAAACACGTGTAAAATATTTTTTCGAGTAGAACATAAATATTTTTATTTCAACATGATAGGTGAAATAGGCATACGCGGGCTGTCTGATTTGAGATGGATTCGGCCATAGAGGTTATTACATTTAGTAATTACATTTGGCCATACGTGCTAAATAAAAATTATCTCTGATTCAAGATAAATTTGGCTATCGTTTCAATCAAGAAATATACTTTGATATGAAATTAGAAGGATCAAGTAGTGTGATTATACCTATTATATGGGATATTTTCTATTGGGATGTTCAAGATATTAATCGATTCTTTTAGCACGTGGTTCTTCGTGGGTTCATGAATTTTCAAAATCAGGTATTAGCTATTGGATAATTTTCAATTATTTAATGATATTTTGATATTCTGGTTTGAATATAATTATCATCAATCTTAGAATTATTATATTTTTGTGAACATTTTGTTTAATTTTGAGTTTCTATTAAAACAAAATGTCTGTGTTCGACTTATAGGTTACACTTTTACTTTAAGTTTTTATTTATTTTTTTTTATCAGTATATAACTCTTTAAGATAAACTTATTTTTTATATATATAGAAAAATATATTGACAACATTAAATTAAAAGTACTATCTGAAAATTTTATAGATTCTTGTTTATACAATGTTTTAAAGTAACTTAAACTGTCATCTTTTACATACTTTGTTTGTCATGTTTTAGGTTCAAAACGTATAAGATTATGTGACTATATTATTCTTGTATGTACGTTCAGTAAGTTCGAGGCGATGTAGAGTAACAATTAGTAATTAAAAATTTGTTCAAGTTTTGAACCTTCAGTATCAATTAGTATTCAGTATTCAGTATCTTCAGTACTCAGTAGTATCGATCCCTAGTCTTATATATACATATGCATTAAGTATTAACTGCACACACATAAGATGTCTAAAAAAGAAAAAATTCATTTTGCTGCGATCCGCTTTTATAGTGATGAGAAAAAAACAGTATATTCTGTACCTACTGATGACATAAAAAATTTCAGATTTGAAGATGAATATTTGAGAAAACCTTACTTCGTTAAGAGAACCGATCCTATCACAGGTGAAGAATATCCCTGTGCTGCTCAGATATTAGCAATTGCAAGTAAGTTTGTGTTTTAATATTCTACTACATTACTATTTTAAGTTAAGTAAATCTATTATTTTGCGAGACGTTTATTTATTTTTACTTATGTTTTATAAAAATTAATTTTCGAATTCTTTTATATTAATTTTGTGTTTTATGTAGGTAATGAAGAAGATCTGCGTACTAACCGTAAGAGATTTATTTTTCATAAAAGAAGAGAAAGCGATGTATTAAAAGAATTAGCTGATGAAGAAAGAGGTATACATAAACATAAAAAAGATGCTCAAAAGGTCAGTATTAATTTTCAAAATTGAAAAACAATACATTCAATGAAAATTAAAACATTATACTTAATAATTGTACTTTTTCGTTATTCTTTCTGATTAGGATTTTAAGAGAAAGATAAAAACACATGAAACAGAGGAATTGTCTAAAATAATGCAGGAAAACATGGAGAGTCGTAGAGCAGAAAATAAGGAGGAAAAATTAACTGAAACGAATGATAAAGAAGAAAATGTTGTACAAGAACTAGAAACGCTTAAAGAAAAGTACAAGGACATGAAAAAGATGTATTTTCAAACAAAAAATGAACTCCAAGAAGTTATTTTGAGAAAAGACCACGCATTTGAAGAACTACAATTAGAATTTACTAAAGCTAAAGAAAAAATTGAATCTTTGACTGTAATAAATATGAAATTACAACTTCAAGCCGATGATTGCACAAAGTTTAAAACTACGTCTTGTCCTGTTAATAGACAATTATTTGCAACAAGTAAGTGTATTTATTTATACATAAATGTATGTATACATTTTCATGTAAAAACTTGGTGGCTTAAAACGTATATTGCTTGTTTTGATAATTATGTACCAATTAAAATGGTGATATTTACATTTTCTGTAAAATGTGTTTTTTATCTAATAGTACAACGTTTAGGTGAATTAAATTATTATGCTTTGCCATTTACTTAATACATTAGCTATTAAATATAATTAATTTTCTACCAAGAATGATAAAATAAATGGTGAATTTTCTTTTATAGAAATAAGAAATAAATGATTTATCAGTTTTTAGACATGTTTGTTTTTCTATTAACTCAAAAATTTAGAATTATAGTAATACGTTTTCCAAATTAATCTTTTAATATTTTATCTCATCTAATATTTTAGCACCACAATCACATTTTAGCAGAGTTGATACTTCTCCAATATTAACTAAAAGTAAAAGACGCAGATTAAACCCAAAACAGACATTGCCAACAACTCCCTTAGAGAACTACATCGATGAGAGTCTTGAAATAAACTTTGAGGAATCAGATGAAAAAACACAAAATGAAGAAAACATAGAAAAGAACTATATGAATGCTTATGGAAATGATTTATATACAAATCAACAGAGTGATAAAGTGATTGAAAAAAGAAGTGATAAACATGAAATGGTCTGTAATAGAGGTTATGAGAAATCAATAGATGAAGAAATATACAAAGAAATTAAAAAGAGTAATATTAATATTAAACAAGAGCCTTTCAAACGTTATAAAAAAGAGGTTCAGCTAAGTAACAAAAAACAAAACAGTGATGATGAGTACCTGTCAGACAATTTTGTGATTGAAGACAACAAAAAAAATTATACCAAATGGACAAAAGAGATTAATGGAAAATGTGTAAGTTATTTTACTTTTTGTAACGTAATATAATGATTAATTATTAAAGAATTTACTTGACGATATGTAATGTTTATTATTTTGTAGGTACGAATGAAACATCTAAGACTCGGAATTTCAATTTCATATGAAGCTTGGAAGGACTTAAATACTAAAAAGCCAAGTCTATACTTACGGAAACTTGCAAAAGCTATATGGGGTACTCATAATCTTATGAATCGAGCCATTCAGTTGGATAAAAGTAAAGCTCGTATACCTGGCAGATCTCCACGAAAACCTCTAACCCCAATTAAAAAAGCTGCATTGCGCAGTGAGTACTATATGTAATCGAACATTTTTTTAAAATTTTTCAAACATAAATAATAGCTTGTAAACAAATTGTTAATTTTTTCAGAGGTCTTCCACGATTTTCTGAATGAAACCATTAAAATTTCTATAGAGAAAAAGAAAGAAAAAAAGCAATGGAGAAATTATCTAAGAATTTACATTAATTCATTGATACAAACTGAACAAAAAATGATTGAAGAAAAGGCCAAAAACCAAAACAAGCCCTCTGCTGAATCAGCGAATGAATCTGCTGAGAACGAAAATTAGCTCTTAATTATTAAATAAGAAAAGTAACTAGTTATTAATATTGTATCACATAAGTGTTATGTGTTTTTTCAAAACTACAAAATGTTGTATTTTGGATATATTTTTTCTATATTTATATGTGTAATAAATGTAATTTTTACATGCACATGGAACATGGTAAAATAAAAATAAAGTTTGTTCCAACTGTATATTATTGTATTATTATATATTAACTGTATAAATCAAAAATGATTCTCTACAATAAAAATGACGGAAATTCTTAGATATTACGTGATGAAAGAGGTAAAATAAGAGAAATTACGTGATTTACCAAAAATTACGTGATTTTTTGTCAGAAATTTTATACATTCGGTAAAAATCACGTAATTACGCAAAAGTCACGTGATTTTCAAATCAAACAATGTTGCCGGTAATTACGTGATTTTGTCAAAAATTACGTGATTTTTTATGTCAGAAATTTCATACATTCGGTAAAAATCACGTAATTACGCAAAACTCACGTGATTTTCGAATCAAAAATTTTGCTGGTAATTACATGATTTTGTAAAAAATTACGTGACTTTTTTATGTCAGAAATTTCATATATTCGGTAAAAATCACGTAAATTAACATTTGTTAACATATGCACCATATAAACCAGTAACATATGTTACGTAATTTTTGGAAAATCACGTATCATATTGGAACAAAATATTACGTGATTAATTACGTGATTTTGTTACGTGACAAAATCACGTAATTTTATCACGTGATTTTTTTCAATAGGGACACGCAGAGATAAAATCGAATAATTGGCATCTGTAATCTAATGCAAAACTTAATTAATAAATTAATAAGTTTATCAAAGTTAATTAAAGTTATACTCTTTAATTAATTTTAATTAATTAATTAAAGAGTATAAATTTTATAGACTCCAATAGTAAAAAAAATATAATTAATATTATAAAAGCTAAATTTTAATTTATTTCTATAAATAGCTTACTATTATCATACTGTATATGTATGATAGTGATGAACAATAAAAATTATAGTAATTCAAATACTCTAGTTGCTAACTATACAATCACATTAATCAATACATTCTAAAAAAAAGTGATTCATGAGAATAAAATCTATTTACCATTTGCACATTAAGTGAATGTCCTGCTTTATAGTTATAAAAAGCTTCCTCATTTTGTCTTGGCCTTATACACGCCACTAAAAAACAATCAATAAGTCCGATAATTCCTGGGATTCTTATAGTATTTCTAAAACTGTGAAGGGTTATTTTATAACATGTAAAATATTTATAAATTATTATAATTTTTAAAATCAATTGTTAGAATATTTGAATACTTTTGTGATAGATGTCATCTTTCTTCTGACGTTTCAGGAAATCTTATGTACTGTCTTTGTACTTGAAGAAGAGCATTCAAAACTTTATCAATGCAACGACTTAGCGAAGCTTGGCTCATAGTGTGGTTGAAGTCGCTAGCCGCACCCTTCTGAAAGGATCCTTCAGCTAAAAAGCGTAGCACTGCTAATACCTGCAGGTGCCATGGTATCGCTGAAGCTTGTTGATCATTTGTGTGATGCCTTAGCAAATTTATTAATTCAAGTGACAGATGAGGCATTAACCTATAACCAAATAAGAATCTCTTATATAGAATTTAAAAATAAAACTTCTAAAAGAAGGTTAACTTACTGTAGCAAGTATACATGTTTTCTGGACATTTTAAATAGAAAAATAAATTTAATCGTTAATTATAATTTCATCCTTGCATAATAACTCAATTATTCTCTCACGCTTTCTCCCGCCGTCATCCATGTCAATTAAGTTTATTAGAACAAAACAATAGACCCATTTCATAAATTTGTTAAGAAAAAACAGTTGAAACACGTAGACAATGCATTAAATACGTTAAAGCACCTAGACGCGAAAAAATACGAAGCGCATCACCTAGACTCCATCACCGGTCACCCCGAACACCTAGACCCGACTTTACTATAACTATATAGATGAGTCATCTATATTGTAATATACTCTCTAAATTTAAATCAGTGCATATGCACTGAAACCAAATCAGTGGCATACTTATAACTGATAATCAATGAAAATCCACTGACAATTAGTGAATATTCACTGATTGGCAGTTATAAGTATACCACTGATTTGGTATCAGTGCATATGCACTGATTCAAATTTAGAGAGTATCGCAATAGTCTATGTAGGTGAAAAAACACTATCCAGTTTTGGTCGCGAAACTGAATAATCATTTTCCTGTAAACGAAATAATAATTCTTAATGACCCTTGGCCTATAATTAGTCTCTTTACGAACCCTTTCTATTCATATGCGCAGATATTTTAAGTTATCTACTTATCTGTTATTAAGTGAGTTTAAACTTGAATTTGCATTTTCATCTTTTAATAATAAATTTATTAAAGGTATAAAACGCGTATGCTTTTTGAGAAAATTCATTGTTCTTTAAAAATTTGTATGTTTCCTTCCAAAAGTTGCGTGAGAACTGAAAAGCTAGTCATATTTAATATATCCATACATTTGTGCGCGCATAAATTACTTAACTTAATGTAATAGAAACATTATTGATACAGCAGTTATTGAAGTAAAGTAATCAGCACCTGTATGCTACGCTTACCTGTAATGTTGCCTAAAGTATTCCTCGTCGAGAGTGAATGGGTTCGATGCATCTCGTAATAATTTTTTTTCATTTCGAAGATTTCGAACAGCTTCTTGTCGATCTTCTCTATTAATAATTACTCCAGCAACAATAAAAGCAGCATTCATTTTCGTAATTTTTATCGAACTTTTGTGACAAATAATGCTCACTTTGACTATTTACGTACTTCACTGTTCAAAGCGTAACTAAATAATGTAGTAAGCAAAACAATACTACACTATGAAGGTATATTCAGTCATTTGAGGTTCCATTATATACCTGCTCACTACTATTCGAGGATAAGTAAATTTGTTATATCAATGATGGCGTTAACAGGACAACAATCGACGTAAGTAAAGTTAAACTTTTTAGATTATGTTAAATACTTATTTGAAAAAATGTTAATCACATAATATTTTATCAAATTCAAGACAACATAAAGATCGACCTTCAAATGTGCAAATGGAATTGATGATTTCGTACATGGAATAGCACACATTATTTGCGCGAAATCAAATCACGAAATTGGGACGCAAAGGGCGCGATAAATATCAAAATATGTGGAAGGAGCTGACTGCCGCGTTGAATAGTTGTAATGGTGTAAGAAAAGATCCGAAAGCGTGGAAAAAAGTAATTAATTTTTATTTTCTATGATATATAAATGTAAATGTGAATATATTATCCACTTTAATTATCTATTCTCTTTAAACTTATTTTAATTGTCAAACTTTTCTTTAAATGTAAATCTTTATTTAATTTTAATGAAATTAATTACTTTGAATAAATATAATTTTAATAAGAGGATCAACAAAAGTTAGTTTGTTAAAATTAATGATTTTTTGTTAGAAAATAACTTTTCAGGGAAATATTGAAATTTCATTCAATTATTTTTACTTACGTAGACGTGGAATAATATGCGACTGAATAGTAAGAAGAAAAAGGCTGAATTTATGGCATGTTCTTGTTTGTGCACATAAGGATTGTGCACATATTTATTGTGCACAGATAGCATTGGTACAGATCTATATATATATATAGATATATGCCAATGTTAAAGTGTGCACAATTAATATGTGTACAATCAGTATGTGCATAAACAAGAACACGTCGAATTTATGAGAGCCATGAAAGCAACGGGGAATATCGAACCAACGCATTTACTCAATGATATTGACGAAAGAATTAGCCATATCTTTGGAACTTATGGTAACGGTCAAAGTATTTTGGATGAAGTTGGTGTACCGGAACTATTCGATGTATGTAAAGAATTGGACAATGATAGTACGACAGAGTAAGTATGATTCTATATTATGTACACGTGTATACATACATTTTTACACAAGTTATAATGGTATCATTATATATAGCTTATGTAAATTGTTGGAAAATAAGTTTTAGTTCATAGAAAACATACAGCTTAGAAATTCTTCTGAATTTTCCTTGTATATATACGATTCTCGAAAAATTAAACGTACGTTATAGCGGTGTATACATTATGGTAGGTTATTTGTATTTTGAGAGTAAGCTCCATAACTAGAACTTCTCATCATTCAGTATGTCTTGAGTCACTCTGCAGATACAATGTCCAAGATGCCGTAAGTGTCTCCTATAGATTTTAAAATAGAATTCATTTCTACACCTATAAGAATTATTATACTTCTTTTAGTAAAATACCTTATTGTATAAAGTAATGTTATAATTTAATAATTCTCATTTAAATTCCGTTTATTTTTCAGTTCGACTAGAAATGTTTCATCTGCTAACCAGAAGCAACACATACTTCAATTTATGGAGTAAAATGTCATGTTCGCAAGAGGGAATCATATGCCGGAAGTGATGCACACTATGTGGAAAAACTTGGTATCGGAGTTAAATGCGGTCCCCGGCGGTGCTACCCGTTCACTTGGAGAATGGAAAAAGGTAAGCTTATAGGAAATTCTCTTCCCCCCCCCCCCTCTCTCTCTCTCTCTCTCTCTCTCTTTCTCTCTCTCTCTCTCTCGTTCGCTCCTTTCCTTTTTTTTATGTTTCTAATGCATGCTTTATCTCATACTTACTTATTCTGATCTCTTTAAATTTTTGTTATGACAAATTAAATTAAGTTAAATTATATATAGTTAAATAGTTCAATTTGAATTATCAAAATAAGTGTTAAACATTAGAAAAAGGTTTTGCGTGATTTAAGAAAATGTAAAGTTAGAGATAATGATTGAGAGCGAGAGCGGGAGAGAGAGAGAGAGAGAGAGAGAGAGAGAGAGAGAGAGAGAGAGAGAGAGATCACAAAGCAGAATAGATTACGCACCACGGGAGTAAAATTGGCCAGCCCACAGCTCGTGTTTGCCACCCTCGTCTTCGGCTCGGGTGTCAATTTACACGAACTATGGACTGTCCAAGTTTTTTCCTCCTTATAGGTGGGTCATATACTATATACTATGTATACTATTTGTTTTGCAGAGTTGGAACGAAACAAAGACTCGCATTATCAAATCGAGTGAAAATAATCCATCCTCGCTTAGAGAAAGCCAACTTCGGATTTTACAAATTCTTGGGACTCCAACTAAGACAGCTTCAGCATCGACATCCAAAAGTGATACAGGATCCATCTCTTTGACGGATGTAGTGTCTTCAACATCCTCTACTCATTTAGAACCCCCGATACATCTAGAACGTACGATTCCGGAAACACCCGCTGCGCTAAGTACCAAGAACGACACCACGAATGTATCTACGCCATCAACATCGGCGAAGGAATGTCGCGGATTTGCGTATTTACTGGATGCTAATAATGGTTCAAAATCATTGAAGAGAAAGCTACCGACAATGCAAGAGGAAATAATATTTAATGTTGATTTGACAAACGCCGATAAGGATACCGAAAAGGCGACCAACAAAAAAAAGAAAATTGGTAAGTAATTTTTAATTAAATTAAATTTATCATTTGCTTTTTATATTTGAAATTTTAATTATTTCAAATAAATAAATAAATATATATATGTGTGTGTGTGTGTGTGTGTATTATTATAGTATATTTAATAATGTGTTTATGATACATTTTATGGTTTTAGGAGTAAATGCGAACATGGACGTGCTTTTAGAGATGATTGGCGAAAATCAGCGTAATTTCGAAAAATACTTGGCTGCAGCAGTACATGAGTTACAAGGTATTAAAGAAGCGCTTTTGCAGTTGAAAACATGGGTATCTCTTGCTGAACCACCGCAAAATTATATTATAGAGGAGATAGGAAATTTTTTTCAATTTAATATTGACGATTTATTACCACAATAAAAATTCATTTTGTTATTTTGTTTTATAATATTAATTTAATTATTTTATTTTGTAAGATATTCATGTAATGGATCATTGTAGGCTTAGAGTATGTACTGCTGTAAGATTGTATATATATATATATGTAATAATTGTATTTATGTACCATTGATTCATATAATAGTTTATTATAATTTATGTAAAGTTCTTCTGCAAACAAGAAAAACTTTATTTTTCGCTGTACTTTTTCGCGAAAGTAACAGTGTGATAAATTTTCATTTACATATTTGATTTTTATTATTTATAAATTTCATTTAGATGTTTAACAAACAAGAAAATGTTTATTTTTCGTTGTATACTTTTTCACGAAAGTAACAGTGTGACAAATTTTCATTTAAATAAATATCAAATTTAGTTCTTACAAATGCTCGTAAAAATTAAATTATAATTGAATCAATTATGGTACCTGTATCAAATAAAACTATTATCTTGTAAAAAAATATTTATCTTTCTTTTACCCATCATATAGTGTAACACCGTCTATTGACGTTATTTTTATATTATTATATTTATCATGTTATAACTATAGTTATAACTTAAATTATTGATTATTTAGGCTACGTGAGTGCTACCCCTTACCGACGATAGCAGGGATCTGTTTTTTCATGTGGTTTTGAATTTAAGAAAATATCGTTCTGATACGTTGTATTTCATTACCGAATCTACAACGTATCAAAGAGATTTTTCCTCAAAATTCAAAATTGAACGAGAAAAACGAATTCCTGCAATCGTCGGTAACAGGGAAGACTCGCATCGCCTTAAGGCGATGTGAACCTCAAAATCAACCCAATTTCATTATTTAATTCATAAACATTCGAACGTTTATTTGGAAAAACAATTCTGTCAGGCGCTCCGTGTATGTAAATACTATGCTCAGATTTTTTTTTGTGCGATTCTATCAGCATTTCCATGAGATACGCTCGTTTTAATACTGGCAAAATTCGAAGTATTACAGATCCCTACTTATCGGCATTGCGGCTTTTATTTAATTAAATAAATTCTGAGTAGATTTTTGGAAAAACAGCTGTGTCAGGCGCTCCGTATATATAAATACTATACTCAATTTTTTTTTTTAGTAATTCAATTATTATTTGCAAAAGATATACATGTTCTAAAATTTGTCGGTAAGTACACATTATCTTAAAAGTAGTGTATATAATGTTTTTCTGAAAATCAATATTCAAATTTTACATTCGTTATAAAAGTAACGTCAATCGACGGCGATACGATAAATTTACGATTAAGCGCGTTAAAGTTACTGAATAAGGCCCCTGACTGGCGCTACGCGTACGATCCGTGGATGCGCAGCGCCAGTCTGGGACCTGATTCCGTACTAAAAATGTGTCGTGCGACACAGCGACTTATCCGACACAGCGACTCGTGTGACACAGCATACGCACGTGCTCGCTTCTCTCATTGGTTGAAGCGGGCCACGCCCCTCTCCGACGACCAATAAGAAGTGAGCGTATGCTGGTCGCTGTGTCGCTGTGTCGGATAAATCGCTGTGTCGCACGACACATTATTAGTACGGAATCAGGCCCATGGGAAGTAAATCAGAATAAAAACTGGCCGCGCAAGCGCCGTTGACCAACCGGGGAGTTATTCCATTAGCGTGTCGAGCGAGACAAAATTCAGTGACACAGCTTAGTAAATGACACAGACAATACTGATGAATGTGGTGGTGCGCATGCGCAGATGGTTGGGCACATGTTTTTAATTCAGGTGATATGCGAATACCGACAGAGATCTCTACCGTACCGATCACAATGTTTTTAATTAAATATTAAGAGGGTGTGGTACTCATGTACTCTATTTTACCGGCAGAACACGGTAAATTCTATATTATTAAAATAAATATATCGAATTACGTCTTATAAAGAGATAGTTGCCCTGCGCAATGTAATAATCTACCAGCCTACGCAGTTTTGAGCTCAAATGTCAACGGCACCCTAAAAAATTTTGCGAACAAAAATAACCGAAATTTCGTTCGCAAAATTTTTTAGGGTGCCATTGATATTTAGGCTCAAAACTGCGCAGGCTGGTAGATTATTACATTGCACAGGGCAACTATCTCTTTATAAGATGTAATTCGACATATTTATTTTAATAATATAGAATTTGCCGAGTTCTGTCGGTAAAACAGAGTGCATGAGTACCACACACCCTTAATTGTTATAAGCTTTTTCTTGAATTCTATGAGTCGACGTACTTATTATCTAATTCCCGGTGCGACGTCCGAATGTCACTTAGGTGTTTTTTAATAGAATTAAATAATAAATTCTACGCTCCTTTTTAGGCAGGACTTTCGTTCTATACCAGAGTTGGAGCCAGTTAATAGGGAATAAACTCTTTCGGTTATGTTCTGACTTAATTTTTAATTATCTTGATTCTACTAGTACTTATAGTTATTAATTTAAAATCTAACACGGTCAAAAAAATAAATAATCTAACTCGAAAGCGAAAAGCCCGGTAGAAAGATTAATCTCAGAGGCAGGACCGCGTAATATTCAGAGGTTTTGGTGCATGTATTAATCTAGAAAGATTAATCTCAGAGGCAGTTGCACATGATATTAACGGTTTGCTGCATGTACTAATCCTGAAACCTACCCGAAAGCATAAAAGCCCGGTAAAACCAACCCGAAAGCGTAAAGCCCGGTAGAAAGATTAATCTCCGAGGCAGGATCGCGTAATATTCAGAGGTTTTGGTGCATATATTAATCTAGAAAGATTAATCTCAGAGGCAGTTGCACATGATATTAACGGTTTGCTGCATGTACTAATCTTGAAACGTACCCGAAAGCATAAAAGCCCGGTAAAACCAACCCGAAAGCCTAAAAGCCCGGTAACTTTTTTCTCCCAATGATTCTTAGTTCATAAACATTTGATTTTAATTTTGCAAGATGTGTCTGATTGGTTATTAATTCAAGTGGTTTCTAGTTAAAATTTCAACGAATCTAAGTGTTGAAAATAATGTAATTATATAGTGATTGGCTTATGGCGATGTGCGCCAATAAATAAAATAAAGTAGCGGTATGATGTGTTAAATGAAGTGTTTATAACAAATTTCTAACCTCTACTTAAAATCAGAATTTAAAATATTGGTCAGAGCCTTCGTTAAAAAAAAACATTTTTTGTCTATACTTCAAGAAACTTTGTTGATATTAGCGCTGTGCTGTTGTACATATTTGTTTACTTAAACATCAATTAAAAGATTATGTCAAGTGAACATTAAAATACAGAAAAAAGAAAAAATGATGCGTTATTGTTGTGAATAAAAGTGCTCAGTTAATCTAATTTTATCATTTTCTCATGGTGGGAGACGCCAAAATGTTTCAGAAGAGTTCTCAGTAAATATTGTGAAAATGTCTACGGATAAAAGTGCTCAGTTAATCTAATTTTATAATTTTCTCACGATGGGAGACATCAAAATGTTTCAGAGGAGTTCTCAGTAAATATTTTTCTACACAAGATTCAGATAATTATTTAAAAAAGTATACAAGAATGTTAAGAAAGCTTTTATTATCAGAAATTCTTAGTTCATAAACTTTTGTTTTTAATTTTGCAAGATGTGTCTGGTTGGTTATTAATTCAAGTGGTTACTAGTTAAAATTTCAACAAATCTAAGTATTGAAAATAATGTAGTTATATAGTGATTGGCTTATGGTGATGGGCGCCAAATGTTTCAGAGTAGCTATCTGTTCTGTGAATCTACCGTACATGAAACCATAATATATAAAATACTGTAATGGCTACTTTTTGAATCTGCAACCAATATTTTAATTTGCTAGCGGATTGCCTTCTTTTTATTTCTAAAATTCATAAGAATTTTTTCAGGTATTTACGAAAAGTCAAAGCCTATGTAATAAAATTACATAGTTACCAACACATCAGTATTTTTCATTATTCCTCCTCAATTTTGAACTTTCTATAATATTACGCATCTAGGAAGGACAAGAGAAGTCTAGAGCTACTCTAGCAGGGGTGGTCTTCCGATCTCCCGTACATACTTGGCGGGTCCGACGGTTTGTAGTTCAAGGTGTAAGGCATGGTTATTTTCATATAAATATTCACATGTTTAAAGATAAGATAAAATGTATAAATGGGTTGCTTCTACATATTAACTACTGATCTATGAATCTATCACTCTGTTTTTAAATAGAAAGTACACACCCGCGTGAAAATATCATATGAGATCTCATATGAGATCCCGTAATACGTAAAATTGCATATGACATCACATATAAGATCTCATACGAGATATGCGCTGTCTGAAATTCTCATATGAGATCTTATATGATATTTACACGGGGGAAAAGGATATAAAATATGTAGCTTATAAAACGGTTAGTAATGTAAAGGACTTTTGAGCAGGCTATAAATTTATATGAATTTTTTATTTTATTCTCGTTTAAAAAGGACGGACACAAGGAAAAATATGTTTAGTAATGAAATATAAATCATAATTCTGCACATGTACGGATATGTTGTACTTAACGGCATCAATTAAAAATTAGAGCCAATATAATTATTTATCGCGGACTTATAGGTATAAATATTGTTAATGAATTTATGCAAAAATTTAGTATTCTACATTTAAGTAGCCCTTGTAAATGCAAACCGTCGGGCTCGCCAAGTATGTACGGGAGATCGGAGGACCACCCCTGCTAGAGTAGCTCTAGACTTCTCTTGTCCTTCCTAGATGCGTAATATTATAGAAAGTTCAAAATTGAGGAGGAATAATGAAAAATAGTGATGTATTGGTAACTATGTAATTTTTTTATATAGGCTTTGACTTTCCGTAAATATCTGAAAAAATTCTTATGAATTTTAGAAATAAATTATAGTTATATAATTAAAATAATTTTCGCCCACACGGGGGTAAAGTACGTAGGTACTATAAAGTTTTGTAGGAGCTGTGTGAGCTATTGGGCCTCTTGGTCGTTATGTAGCCCTTTATGCCCGCTGGCTGAATAATTTTAAAGTTACAACGTGGGCATAAAATGTAATTTTACATGCGAGGTACGAAAAGTTCTCATGGCCGGTACTTGACTATAATTAATTGATTTCAGTACTTTCTTGTGTTTAATTTGTATAGAAGAATGAAGAAATTTGAATACATTTCTGAGAACATAGTCATACCGTTTTTCGGAGAATGGTTTGCATTACTTGACTATCGATAATTGATTTCACAACTTTCATTTGTTTGATTTGCAGTGAACAATTGAACAATTGAAAGAACTTGTGAAGTTCAATTACAATTGTATTAGCGCTTCCTCCGAAAAGATCAATCACGTAGTACCCCTCCCTTGCCCCCAGATACCACACATTCAAAGCTAAAAATCTAGCGATCCCAGCGCCACGGCCCGCTACACGCCGCGGTGGATGGCTATACTAGTCATTTTGTTGAAAGCTCTACCGTAGATTTAAACGGGAATAAATTTTAATAATTTTGGGAAACGTTATGGGTGGGAAATTGATCTTTTCGGAGGAAGCGCTAATACAATTGTAATTGAACTTCACAAGTTCTTTCAATTGTTCAATTGTATGTTGCGCTTCCTCCTCCAAGATCAATCACGTAGATGTTTAAAGTAATCTACGGTCGTGGAAGTGTGAATTATATTTCACGTCTTACATTGCAAGCAACTTGTAAATTTATTTATATTTCAATTTTTATGCCATTTTATACACTCGTATAATCTTCTCGTCAATAATTAAAAAGCAATTTTTATTGATTTAAAATTGACAACGCAAACTCTGTCGTATTATTAATTAAGGGTCTATCATAGAATCTCGCAAATGTTGATGAGCCTTCCGCCCAGCCTGCAGTCCTTAAAATTACATCGACATTGACACCCAGCCTCTTAGCAGCTGAGTTTGCGGCATGGCGCGTACTGTGTGCCGTAAAAACTCCCGTATCTATACCTGCATCTAGTAAAACATTCTTCACCCAGTTGCTAAGAGTCTGTTTACAAACAGCTTTACAAACGTTTTTATTTAATGACAAAAATAAAGCCTTAATAGAACCCCTCTTGGAGGCAGTTACATCTAAGTAATGCACTAAAGTCGACGCAGGACATACCTTTAAATTAGTGCTGTAAAAAGGTACCTTTAGTAACGGTTGACAAACTCCGCGTTTGGAATTTTTAATCTGATCTGGAATCAAAATCAGTATTTCCGAATTTGAGATCTTTATATTGTTAATCTTAATAAGGCTAAGCGTCTGAATACGCTGTCCCGTTACTAAGGCTAAAAGTGTGATTAGCTTATATGATAGATCCTTAACATTTAAACCCGCATTTTCTGGTTTCTCTGAGAAATAGTCCAGAATGATCTTGGGATTCCAAGTATAATTATATTTTGGAATAGAAGGTCTCAATTTGGAAATTCCCTTAAAAAAACGCCTCATTCGGGTGTCGTTTGAAATATCCGTTCCGGCGATCAAGGATATTGCAGATCTAATGATATTCAGCGAACTGTGAGATTGACCGCGATCAAATTCTTTTTGTAAGAATTCTATAACCTGAGGTGCTGATGGGTGAAACATCGGTATTTCACGCTCTTTACAAAAAAACCACCATCTTTTAATCGCAGTGTCATAACTCTTCTTCGTTGATATTCCAATCGAAGCTAAACTCGTATCGATCGACTGCACTGGGACACCTTGCCTTAAGAACGCCTCGCTGATAACTTTGCAGCTACCAGGGAAAGAGACCTCCATAATGGATGCGGTTCGTTGCTACAAGAAATTAAAAGTCTTTGATTAGGTGATAATATAATTGGGTCTGAACATAGTAAGGAACGAAACAGTGGGTACCATGGCTGGCATGGCCAATCTGGTACCACCAAGATTCCCTCAGCCCCGTCCTTCTTAATTTTTCGCAAAACTCTAAGAATTATACTAAACGGCGGAAATGCGTAAAAGAAAAGATGCGTCCACGATAACGTGAAGGCATCTACCGCCTCAGATTCCGGATCTTTTCTCCACGAGACATAACGCTTGCATTTGCGATTTGACCTGCTCGCGAAAAGATCAATCTCTGGTGCGCCGAAGCGGTGAACGACCATCTTCAATGCATAATCCGCTAGTTCGAATTCGGTCTCTGGTTCCAATCTACGCGATTCTGTATCTGCTTCGGCATTATCTCTAGAACTAACGTATGAAGCTACAATAATAATATTTCGTTCCTCACACCAACACCAAATGTCTTTAGTGATATTATTTAAGTAATCGAATTGAGTGCCGCCCATTCTATTAATGTAGCATATAGCTGTCGTATTATCTATACGCATTAAAATACTGCAATCTTTTGCGTCTTTTGCTAAACATTTCAAGCCAAAATAGGCGGCCATCAATTCTAAGAAATTAATATTATTTTCACGTTCTTTTTCAGTCCAGAAACCATGAACTTTTCTATCTGCACAAACTGCGCCCCATCCCGTTAGTGATGCGTCGGTAAAAATCTTAAAAATAAACGGTTGGTAGTCTATGTTCTTTGAAGCGATCATTATTTTATTTTTCCACCAATTAAAATCTGAATGACCTGGAACTAATTCCATGTAAGAATCATAGTTATTATGATTTACTTCTAAAGCCAAAATCTTAAATTTCTCAAAGTCTTTGGTATACAACCAGCTAAATTCAATAGCTACACAGCATGATATAATCGAGCCAATAAATCGAGCAAAATCTCTTATCTTACATCGTCGTAAAACGCTAAATTTATTAATCAGTGCTTTCATTTCTCGTCTTCTTTCTATCGGCAGTTCCAATGTCATCTTTCGCGAGTCGAAAATCAGACCTAACCATTTGCACCACTTTCGAGGGATCGGTTGTGATTTCCCATCATGAATAATAAAACCCAATGCCACAAGTAAGTTTCGCGTCCGTACAAAGTTTTCTTTACAAGATTGATAAGAATCACCCATAAGCAGGATGTCATCGAGGTATACTACTGAGATATAACCCGTGCTTCTCAATAATCCCAGAATAGGTCTGAGTAATTTCGTGAAAATGTAGGGCGCTATATTTAACCCAAAGGGCAAGCAAGTAAATTCATATAAGTTTCCATCAAATCGAAAACGTAAATATTTCCTATACGCTAAATCTATTGGCACTAAGTAATATGCATCACGAAGGTCAATACTTGTCATGAAATAATTTCTCTCCAAAAGGTTTATCGCTGTCTTGTGATTCTCTAGTTTAAAATGATCAGTGTCAATAAAATTATTTAGTCGCTTCAGATTCAAAATAAATCTATAAGATTTATCTGTTTTCAGTAAGAAGAAGAAACTAGACAGAAATTGACCTTCGACATGCTTGCACTCTACAATAGCCCCTTTATTTAACAATTTTGTTATTAATGGTATAAAAATCGTTTTGTCTCTACGAGAAAAATTTTTATCTGAAATAGGTACAGATTGGCACGGGGTCGTTCGAAAAGGTATTTTAATACCTTTTACCCATGATAAAATTACAGAGTCCGAAGTGATCTGCTTCCAGCTGTCAATGAATAGTCGCAATCGACCTGCAACAACACTTACATCCTCGTTTAATGGTGCCTCTTCGGATAGTGTTTCTTGGAGAAGCTCTTGTGCGGGGTCTGCTCGGTCGATTGTGTCCGATCCCCCTGACGGGAGCGCTGGTTCGTCTGGTTCTTTGACTCCGATCGCGGATGCCCCCTGGGTGCCGAAGTCTGCGATCCGCTCTGATGACGTGGCGGGGGTTTCTGGTTTTTTGGCGTCTGAGCCGGCGGCTTTTTCGCCAGAATTCGCACATCTTGTCCAGTAACCTTCGCTTGCTTGAGGTTTTCAGACAGATTTTTACCGAAGAGTTATTCGTCTGCCTCTGGTATTCGCTAAAATTAAACTCCGACGAATAGCGGTCTCATCGTGCATCGCGTCGATAACCAATCTTACAACGCCACACAATGTCTCAATCATTGGTAAATCTGACTCCAGATCTCGCAGAAGGAGTGAGGTTAAGATCTGCGCTAATCCACCTATGCAAGCCTGCATCTTTTCTTGTTTTGCAACAATACGTTGATCTCTATTTTTACATATCTCGTTCAATGACAAACTTATTTCCTTATTCAGTTTTGGAGGCTGCAAAAACCCGCAATTCTCTGGAGGAGGAAATTTCTTTATGAGCTCCACTCTCTCATCTTTCGGCAAGCCCAATCGTAAAACTTCTGCCCAGCGCTCTACAAACATAGAATGCATCGGTGGCGCTACCTGGCGTTCTTTCCTCAAAGGTTGACCAATAACATTTACAATGTGATCTTTCAGACTTTTCTCCAATAACACCGGAATGTCTTTTGAAGTTTCTTGGTTATGTTCTTCATTATGCGCGGTTTTGGTAGTCTTCTCCTGTTCTTGCTGCCCCGCACTTGGAGATACAGGGTCGGTACGCGGCGGCGATGCATCAGCCGGCTCTTCCGTCTCCGCAACGATACGAGAATGAGTGGCCGTGCTCGCAGTAACGTGCGCGCCATCTAACGCCAGCGTGTCTGACGACTGCCCGGCCGTTGCCGCTGTCCCCGCTGCAACCGCCGCTGCCTCGACCCCTCGATCTGCGGCCTTGTCAATGAGCTTGGGAGAAATTCCATGTCTCTCTCTAGAGCGTGCATCATGACCTAAATATATTTCAGATCTATTACTATAATGTTCAAGGAAAAAACCATACGGAATAGTGTATTTCAATACAATGCAGTATCGGAAATATATAATAAGAAAATAACTAAACACAACAGGTTAGTGCCTGTCTGAATTAAGCAAGATATGTACGCAGTTAGACATGCGCCTTGCCACGGTTAGAGCCGTGACAAAAAATGTTGGCAGTACCGAGAATTCAAGAAATTCTCTCTCGCTGAATAGGTCATGCGAGTGCCCAATCACGCGTGCTTGAAAAATCTTCGTGCGCCAGCTTGGTTTTCGCATGAGCGTTTTTACAATGTGAAACCGTATATTTCTTACCATCATTTGATGACGAGCGTGAAAGGTTTGATGACTTATCGATTTCGTATCGCATCTTTCTCTCAGACGGAGAATAGCTCCTCGTTTTTCCCGACCCATAGGACCCGTCTGAGCTGCTTGACGACGTTGAACTGGAACGGCGATGGCGGCGCGTCTTTTTCCTCTTTCGCTTTAGTTCTTTACCAACAAACCTCGCCAGTCTCTTAGTTAATCTTCTTTCGTCTTCATCTGAAGAGTGACTCCGATGTCTGTACCTCTTCCTCGCTCTCTTCATTGTTGGTTTATTCACACTTCCTGTAGAGCCACGCTATGAACGTGCGTTATCTTTGACACAAAGGAAAAGAATGACTAGTATAGCCATCCACCGCGGCGTGTAGCGGGCCGTGGCGCTGGGATCGCTAGATTTTTAGCTTTGAATGTGTGGTATCTGGGGGCAAGGGAGGGGTACTACGTGATTGATCTTGGAGGAGGAAGCGCAACATACAATTTGAATGTGCTTACATATAATTTGTTGAGCATACATTGACTCAAAGAAGTAAAAGACTTTTTTACTATAGTATTCATTTGACTTCTTTTAAAAAATCAAAAATATTATTTTATAGATTATACAGAAAAAACTTCTATACTTGCCTTACTTTATACTTTCGTAGAAAGTTTTATTAACAATATTATTATTTGTACAGTCATGAAAAAAAATTATTACCATTTGTAGAGAGTGCTTATTGAATAGATGAGATCAGAATAAATAAAAGGACTACAGACAAATTGTGTTGTTAGAATATATTTAAAAAATTAGTTTTTTAAAGAACGTGCTGATTGATTTGAAAAAATATTTAAACTCTCATTAAAGTTTTTGGTACAGAGGAAGAGAGAGAGAGAGGGGGAAGAAAGAGAGGGTGGGAGAGTTTAGTAAATAATGTTTGTTAAGTATAAAACTATGTAGAATAGTAATCAAACTTATTCTTGCCTATAAGTTTTTACTTTTGTAAAAAAATTTTTTAGAGAGATTTCACAACTTTTTAAGAGTAAAAGTACATTATAAATAATGTTTATTAAGTATATAAAATTACACTTTAATTGATTTCACAACTTTTTTGGGTTTATTATTACTTTGTTCTTCTTCATTGTGCACGGATTCAATAACACTGACATTCAATGATTTATTATAAAATAAATACATTGTAACTAGCCACACTACTGCAACACAATCCGCTAGCAAATTAAAATATTGGTTGCAAATTCAAAAAGTAGCCATTACAGTAATTTATATATTATGGTTTCATGTACGGTAGATTCACAGAACAGATAGCTACTCTGAAACATTTGGCGCCCATCACCATAAGCCAATCACTATATAATTACATTATTTTCAACACTTAGATTTGTTGAAATTTTAACTAGAAACCACTTGAATTAATAACCAATCAGACACATCTTGAAAAATTAAAAACAAAAGTTTATGAACTAAGAATCATTGGGAGAAAAAAGCTTTCTCGACATTCTTTTAAAATATAAAACATCTTGAAATAATTATTGACTGAAACTACTTAAATTAATAACTCATGATTGCCACACATCTTGTAAAATTAAAAACAATCAGATTATGAACTAAGAATTTCTGATAATAAAAGCTTTCTTAACATTCTTGTATACTTTTTTAAATAATTATCTGAATCTTGTGTAGAAAAATATTTACTGAGAACTCCTCTGAAACATTTTGACGTCTCCCATCGTGAGAAAATTATAAAATTAGATTAACTGAGCACTTTTATCCGTAGACATTTTCACAATATTTACTGAGAACTCTTCTGAAACATTTTGGCGTCTCCCACCATGAGAAAATGATAAAATTAGATTAACTGAGCACTTTTATTCACAACAATAACGCATCATTTTTTCTTTTTTCTGTATTTTAATGTTCACTTTACATAATCTTTTAATTGATGTTTAAGTAAATAAATATGTACAACAGCACAGCGCTAATATCAACAAAGTTTCTTGAAGTATAGACAAAAAATGTTTTTTTTTTAACCAAGGCTCTGACCAATATTTTAAATTCTGATTTTAGTAGAGGTTTTTTATAAACAATGAACCATCGTACAATTCAGTTATAATTTTCATTTCTAGCCAAGGACATTTCGTGGCGCGGTACGAAGAAAAGCCAACTTTTAAACTCGCGCGAAACTGGCTTTTCTTCGTACAGCGCATCGATTTATTAGTTGTGTTGAGTAGATAAGCTAGGCCGGTTCTGGACCACTTGAAGTCATGAGCTGGTGGTCCAGAACCGGCCTAGGGTTTTGGGCCCCTCCCCCCTTCCCCCCGTTGGTGGTCTAGAACCGGCCTAGGATTTCTAGAGCACCCGTAACTGCACGGGGAGCCATTAATCCATACCAGGTGCTGCTCCAGAACCGACCAAGGGTTTGGGGGAGAGGGGGGGGGGGTGGTGGTATCGCATGCACCAGGAGTCGATAACCCATCCCCGCGAATCGGGGAATCGGCGCGGCGGGTGGCAGCCCGCGACCGGACGACTGCGCACATTGCGCAGCGGCGGGCGGCGGGTGGCGGGCAGCGAGCGGTGAGCGGTGAGCGACCAGCCTGCTACTGCAGACAGCGGTCGGCGGCGGTCGGCCTGCTGTTTGTCAGCTGCTGCTCTCGGCCAGCGGTTCTTATCTACTATAACCATTAAAAACTATTATGCAACCATTTAAAACTTTTTATAACCCTTTTGCTCGGGCAAAGAATACGTATTTGTGGAAATTTTTTCTGAATATTTTTTCCACTGCGACTGTTTTGAATCGTTTTCTATGAGTCGCTGTTGCTCGGGAGCAACGGTCGAGCTGCTGGTTTGACCCATTATGTGGGAATGAAAGTCTCTAACGACTGCAACATGCTTATATAAGACCTCGATTGCTTGCGAGCGCCATCTACTGGTCTACTGAATAAAAAAAAAATTTTAAGGAGGATAGGAGCCCCACCTCGCTCCTATCCTGTGAGGTTCTACCTGTCTGTCAACCCCTCCATAATGTCTTCCCACTCCATGTTTGAATCGTTGAGGTAAAACTGTTTCATGCGCTTTACGTTGTATCGAGCACAAGTAGTTTTATATGCTCCATTATGGTTAGTACATATAGTCACTGATCTTGGATAATCGAACGATGGATAGCCCATTTCAGTGATATCAGTAACTTTAAAGTTGAAAAGCTCTAACCACAACTTTTTTATCTCACCAATGACAAAAATTCTGTTAGCATCTTTCAATGCATCTTGAATAATTTTTCCGATTTCAGTATAATCGTAATCACCACCATCCCATGACAGTCCATGGTAGCAAAGTTCTGACCACAAATTTTCACTTTTATACTTTTCTGTTAGTCTGCACCAAGGAAATGGTGGTTTGAAGAGGTGCACTACTGGTTCATCGCCGTCGTTGAGAAACACGAAAGCCAACTCTTTTAAGACAAAATCATTTCCAGGCCTTTTAAAGCCCTGCATATCCACTGCGTAGTCCATGGCAAAATTTCACTTTGATTTCCAAATGAAGAATGACAAGGAGCCGGAGGCTCACTCACCTTATATACTCCTTAAAGTTTCTTAAAGGCACGTCGCCGTTTACGGGGTTGTATTGAACTATACGATCGTGCAAGATCAAGCAGTAGGTTGAAGTTCCAGCAGGAAAATTTTCTTTTGCTTCAAATTCCAAACGAATGTCTACAGGGGCACTCTTTAAGGACTCGTTTTATTTTGAGCAGTCTATCACTATTAGGGGCACGTAAGTGAGATATTGCGACTTTTTCAACATAGGTTCTGGATCTTTGCCGTAGTAAGAATTTTGAAAATTAGCGTACATATCGTAGAGCATGGCAAATTGATTACGATTCACATCGAGGTTAAGATTGCCATACGGATATGACTGAGAATTGAGAAAGAGTTTTACATGTGTAAGACTGAAATGATCAAACTGGCTAGCATTTGTAGCTCTTCGATCTTTTCGATTAGTTTGAAAACCTAAGACGATGAAGCGTGATTTTTCAAGTTGATTTGATGTTTTTACAGTCCATACTTGTCTCGATGTAATCGAAAGTAGTGGATACTCGTACAATTCCCACGTGCGAAAACTCATGGCAATGGGGCGATCTTTCCCCACGAAATCGAGTAAGCGAATTTTGTTAGAGTTCGATGCAACTACGTATGGCATTAGCCATTCGATTCTAGATAATTCAATATTAAAGTCCTCGTAACCCTCTGCATTGTCTACTCTTATAGTTGTTTGTTTAACGGCATTTAAGTCATTTCTCGATCTCATGAGAACGAGTTCATGCTTTGCGTTTACTACAATTTTACGATAGTCCTCTGCGAAGCCAAAAATTAGGCTCAATGGAATCGATACATTAAAGTAACCAGCATTATCAGCAATATTCTGTGTTTCTTCTACATCGATCCAGCCCGCATTTTCAATGATAAAACTTTGAGTCGGTTTGAGTGACACCCAGCCTTTCATGAGAGTAGTTAAACCAACATTTTTACATTTGTCTATCTCAATGGCGTTCAACTCATATCTCATTTCTTCAAACAAATGACAAATGGCATTATTCACAAGTTTTGTATTTGTAGTGAGAGTATTATTAGTTTTAACCAATCGCCCGCAGATATGTAGTGCACTGCGGGAAGGTAAGAGACATGAATCTTGATGTTGAATAGATATACGTATTTCATCGCTGTTGTTGAATGATGCTGTATACGGTTGGTGAGCATGAATCTCATAGTGGGCTACGGATTCATCGAAAGTTACAGGTATTTGTATGCTTAGAATTTCTTCCATTTCGTTGAAAGCAGCAAAAGATGATGCAGGTTATTTTCCACCAAGTACTACTTTTAAACCTAGACTTTTTAGTTTTTGTATGCTCTGACGTGTTAGCGCCTTCACAGTTCGTTGATGACTGATGCGTGGCGGGCATGTTTCTCTGCTTATATAGTTTCTGTTATAAATAATTCCCATTATGATTGGCGGATATGCAACCTTATAGTTATAACTTCTCCGCAGAAATTTACTAAATCTCCGTCTTGATCGATGATGCGTACTTGCAAATGATCTATACGCTTTACGGCAATCGGAAGGTAAATGACGTGTGAGGGAACTTCGGCGATTTTATACCCCGGAGGTACTGCAGGAAAAAACTCGTGTATCGTGTGTACTTTTCGATCGTTTACATATGCTCCCGAAGTTATATTACACTCGACTCGCAAAGCGTTGATTTTGAGAATTGTAACTGGTAAGTCAGAATTATGGACAACGTTCGGTTCGAGAATACGTCTGGTGAAACCCAGTAGACGACCAAGAGAATTTTCAGGTTTAAAATCTATAGGCTGACTACACTTGATTGTACATCGAGGAGTATTATTATTAGGCTTTAAATTGAAAGTAATGTCGTTGTGAGCTAATTTTTTACGAAGGAATTTGTCAATATCCTCAATTTCGTAACTTTCCACCGGAAGAAGGACAACGTTTCCACCTACGTAAAACTTATTATTGTTACTGTCTATATTGGGGATTGAATTAAATGTTAAAAGTTCAACAAGGCCTAAAACGTAATTTTTGTCTGGCGATAACTCGATTGGTGGAAAATACTGTGCTTCTAGTGTAGAAGATGTACCTGAAAGTGTTTCAATGTTTCCTCCACCTCTCCTTATATAGCCCCGCACAAGAATTTTAGACAGAGGTGACCGCAATTGTATGTGTCAAAATCTTGATATCTTTCATGATTATATTTAACTTCGTCTACTCCGAGGTATAGTATTAAATCTAAAGGCGGTCGGAGATCGCCAAAACTATCGAAATATACAACATTTTTGCCTCTTTCTCTACATGCAACCCAGTGTGTCCCAGGGCCGCTAGCATCATCTAGATTAACTATAGCCGATTCGTAATAGTGTGGGACAGAAGCCGGCAATGCATTTCTCATAAATACTCCTCGAAAATTAGGTATTTTTAAAAGTTTTGCATATTTTAATATGTCGGCGTCGGTAAGTGCTCGCTGAGGTAATTTCATGAACTTTTTTTTTTTTTTTTTTAATGAAGATCTAACCCTACTTTGTGTGGTTTAAGATATAAGCCATTGCCCAACGCTACACTTTCCATAGTTTTATTATGCCTTTTATTTTCTTCCAACTGCTCCTTAGCGGCTTTTGCGTCGTTTACGGCTTTTACTATTCCAGCAGCACCACCAGCTAGAGCGCCAGTTGCACTCAAACCTGCAAATAGAGGTATGAGAAATGGCAATACCCCTCCTGTTTTCGCAGGGACTGGTAAAATACGTGGAATTTTAATATTCTTTTTACCTCCAGCGTCTTTAACAGCGCTCCAAACTTTTTTCAAAGCTGATCGTATGACTGTTAGAGCACAGTTACTTGGCGCTGATTTAAAGGCACCTGCTTTAATAATTTTTTTCAAGGAAACTTGCTTTCTCTTCTTTAAACCCATTCCCAATTTTTTAGCGTTCTTTCGCTTTTTATTTTTCTTCTTCAACCCCATACCGAGTCTAGATTTTAATTTCATAGTATTAGTTATAGCGTATGCAGCCGCTTTTTCACCAAAATTAGCGTCTTTTGATTTAACGCGATTCCAAGCTTTTTCAGCTAAAATTTTATCTGCGACGTTTCTCGCTTGAACGTTTTCACGATTTTTAGAATAAGCTATATAGTGCTCTTTGCCAACTTTGTGCCTGGACCGCAGTACTGATAACCGGGTATGTGAAGCTCAAATGGAAGTTTATTGATAATTTCATTAACTAAACCGCGTCCGCGTTTGTGAATGATCATCACTCTTCGAAAGTCAACGGGCAACTGATGGTGAAAGCTATGCAAGACCGCTATTTATACTCATAGCAATCAGTCGTCATTTGGTTTTCATAGAGTAAAGATCATGAACTTCAAAGAGCAGTCGGTAAAGCTACCAATAGAAAATTTTGATGCACTTGTAGAGCATGATAAAAGAGAAAAGCGACACGGCGATCTACTTCCTGATAGTATACGAGCCGTCTTCTGCGGTCCGTCAAACTGCGGAAAAACAAATAGTTTACTTGCTCTCATAACGCATCCTAATGGTGTTAGATTTGAAAACGTATACGTTTACTCAAAGTCTCTCAATCAACCAAAATATAAATTTTTAAATGAAATCTTAGAACCTATAGAAGGTGTACAATATTTTCCGTTCAGCGAGCACGATGCAGTTGTCGATCCTGACCACGCGCTTCCGAACTCTATCATGATATTCGACGATATTGCTTGCGAAAAACAAGATAATGTTAGAGCCTTTTTCTGCATGGGCAGACATAAAAAAGTTGATTGTTTTTATCTATGCCAAACTTATGCTCACGTTCCAAAACATCTTGTCAGAGATAATGTAAACTTACTTGCCATTTTTAGACAAGATGAAGTAAATCTAAAGCATATATATGACGATCACGTAAATACCGATATGACTTATATACATTTTAAAGAATTGTGCTCTAAGTGTTGGAGAGATGATAAGCATGGTTTTCTAGTCATCGATAAAGATCGTGGAATAAATGATGGCAGATTTCGCAAGGGCTTTGACAATTTTGCTATAAATATAGCATACACATAGGTAACAATCAGCAGTTTCAGACTCAACGTTGAAACGACAACATGGCTGACTTTCAACGAGAAAAAAACGTGCTTCGTCAACTCGTTATGGCACGAGATGCGATTAAACGCAAATATAGAATATTAAAATTTGGGAAAGACAAGACAGAAAAGATTTTAAGTGAAACTTTTAAACCATTAGTCGATCCGCTTCAAAAACTTGCTGCTCAGAAAAATATTGAACAAGATATTGTCGAAGATAACACAGTCGAACAAAGTAGCGTCAAACAGAATGAAAGTTCTGACAGTGAGTTCAATGATACGATACAGAATGCTCACGAGACATCTTTCGAAACTGCAGATAGTGATATCGAAGATGACTCTGTTTATACGTCAAGGCCCTGAAGCTCAATCAACCCCAGTATCTTGACAAAATTTATGGAGTATGAAATGAAAACGGTAAATTTTTTATTGGTAATTTACCGATTAGTTTTCATAATCATAAAATTCAAATTAACGGAGTAGCATACCCGAGAACTACAGGATTACTCGAGTTACTCATAGCGAAACAACCAAGTAAAAATAATATAAGTTCAGATGATTTAAAAAATTATCGCAAAATTTTAAAACTATCGTCTGCTCATAAAACGCGATATGACAAGAACGAAAAGATTCGTTTTCATAATAGTAATAAATTTAATAATATTATTGCTCCAATGTTCAATATTACCTCGAAAACAAATAAATCGATTAAAGGTGGCTCATTACCTCGTTATAAAAGTGCGAAAAAACAAACTGCTTTAGACTATGTGTACTGGGACGATCCAAACGAGCTCGTTGACCGGCTTCACTTACTAGTAGCTGAAAGATCTGCTGGAAATCCAAGTCACGTAAACGAGATACACTCTATAATCGAAGAATTGCGAGAAGCGGGCTATATATATTCAGCGCACACGAACATATGAATCATTATTAAAATGAGCGTCGACGTGTTCGGACGTAACTTCGGAAAAACCGAAGGTAGTCAAGGGCAACCAGGCCTTGGCTTTAAAGTCACAACTGGCGGTCACTATGACATAGAAAAAAAAAATTATGTAATGTTGCCGATCCCCAACAACCGAGCGATGTTGTAAATTTAGAAACTCTACGAAACATTATTCAAATAGAAATTCGAGGAATAACTGACATTACTACAAAACTTAGAACTAGTGTGGATGATTTAGATGTAATAGTTGTCAATCATAGAAACGAAGTTGATGCACAGATATCTCAAATAAAAGCTGACAATTTGACTATAAAAGAGGCTATGGCACAAATATTCAATCAGTAATTTCACAAACATGGAACACGAAAGACTAGTTGAAGAACTGCACAAACCTGCAAGGCGTAACTATACACGTCGAAACTTTGACGTGCGTGGTTTGGACGAAACTTGGCAAGCAGATCTCGTCGAAATGATTCCATATGCTCGCGACAATAAGGGCTATAAATACTTGCTCACTATAATCGACATTTTCTCTAAATATGCATGGGCTGTTCCTGTAAAGAGAAAAACGGGCAAAGATGTCTCGGAAGCTATGAAATCGGTGCTTGTTAAAGGCAGAGTACCAAAAAATCTCCATGCTGATCGAGGCAAAGAATTTTATAACACAGATTTTCAAAAACTTATGAGCACATACAAAATAAAGTTATACTCAACCTATAGCAATCTAAAAGCAGCAATATGTGAACGCTTCAATCGCACGCTAAAAAGTGCTATGTGGAAAAAATTCAGTTTGAGAAGCAACTACAAATGGCTAGATATTTTACCCGATTTACTTACCGTATACAATAATCGTAAACATCGTACTATCGGCGTGAAACCTAAAGATGTAACATCCAGCAACGAAATAGATATACTACAGAAATTTGCTCGTAAAATAACTAAGAAGATTAAGCCAAAATTTAAAATTGGTGACAAATTCCAAGTGAGCAAGGCTAAAGCAGTATTTGACAAAGGATATACTCCAAATTGGTCTACAGAAATATTTACAATTGTACGTATAGCAGCTACTAATCCTACGACTTACCATCTGAAGGACTATCAAGATCAGCCTGTCTCTGGCGGTTTCTACGAGCAAGAACTACTCAAAGCCAAGTATCCAGATATTTATCTTGTAGAAAAAGTAATTAAGAAAAAAGGAAGCAAAATTTTTGTAAAATGGCTTGGCTTTGATAATACACATAATAGTTGGATAGAGAAAAAAGATATGTAAGAATATGGAATGTTGAATAAAAACAATTTTTTAAGTTAAACAAAGAGTTTGTTTATTATTAAATTAAAAAAAATTATGTACATTTGTGCTATATATTTTTTCGCAATACTTAACTATATTTCCGCAATACTTAAAGATTTTACATTAACTATATATATATTCGTATCACTTAAACATTTTACAATAACAATATATTTATTTTCGCAGTACTTAAAAATTTTACATTAACTATTTCACAATGCTTAAAATCACTTGCCGCTAAATTCAACACTAGAACCACCATTGTATACTATAAAAAGTTCATATTTGTTGGCAGCGTCTTGGAGGTTGATAAAGAATTTCTCATCTTGATGAAGAGCCTCTGATACTCTCTTCGGCATAAATACGTCGAACTCACTCTCCAGTTCAGCCACGACTTTAACTCCATATTTAGTCGTCACAGCCTTCAAACTTGTGACCATGTAGCGCTGGCCCTTGGTCAGATCGACCAATCTTTTTGTTGGAAGAAATCCTCCACGGGCAACTGCATTCAGTTTTGAAAAATCCATCTGTAACATAAAGTTTGTAAATGATTAGTTTTTAAAATATGAGAAAAAATACAAGCAAATTACTTTAAAAAAAAAATACCAACCTTAGATTTCTCTTCGTTTCTTACTACTACTTCCAGTAGATGACTCGCAAGGTCTTTTTAAGACGAGGAGTGACGCTGCAGGAAGCGGATGCGGAACAGCGAGAAGCGGCTGTGAGACAGCAGGAAGCAGCTGCGGGTCTGTAGGAGGCGAGACTGAGATCTGCTGATGCTGGTACTGCTGCTGCTGAAAAGAGTGACTTAAAGAGTCGACTGTTCGAATGAGCTCCTGCTCTACCACCGCCTCATTATATACGAGCTCTTCAGCGGCGTTCGGTGGCTCGCGTTCCCCCTCTCCGACAGCTTCATTCTCATCGGCCCGCTCTTCCCCCACAACTCCTGCTCTGTAGTGGCCCGAAGGCAGTGTATCGGTGGTTCCGGGCTGCAGGCAGCGTTTGTCATCATGGGCACTGAGAGCAATTTTTTTCTCTTTCTCAGTGTGGATGTTGTGGCGCCGAGACCTGATGTTTCGCTGCTCTCGAGTGATGATGGCATTTTCATGAAGGCACTTGATGTAATTGTCAAAGCAGATGGTGAGTTTGACTACAGAACTTTTTACTCCTTTGGCCTTCTTTATGGGTTTCTGGTTCTGTACTTTCACGCTGTACATCTTACTCCGCAGCCCAATGAATTCCAGCATGATCTCGCCGTTGCACTCGTCCTTCATCAAGCCGACGATTTTCTTATTGGCACGAGGCATATTGAAGGGATTAGTTTCAGGATAGTCTAATGTGTCAAATTCGTGGATGTTTTGCCGCATCACGCTGTACATGTAAACATCTGTAACTTCATAGATCAGACTATCCGTATCGGTGTATAGCAACTTGCCTCTGTCTCCTACACGATCTCGCATATAGTCGTAGTGGAACCTGTACACGAGTGTTTTTGACAGGTCCAGAACTGACAATCCAATGTAGATTGGCTTTCTTATGCAGATCTCCGTCCGCAACAGCGACGAGATTTTCGTCAAAAATGTCAGAGCTGTGAAAATTGGGCCGTGCGATTAGTGCTTCAGCTCCATAGCGGCCTTTCCATTTGTTGACTAGCTTCACGTCAACGCGTTTCCTCTCGTTTCCCATCGTTTTGCCATACACAGCGTTGTTAAAAAGTTTGAACAGCATTTTTTCAAACTCATTTTTGGCTTCCTTCCTTTTTGCGCTGTTCAAGTCAATATATTTTTTAAGCCAAGGACTTTGCTGGAATTTTATGGCTCGATGGACTTTGACGAGAACCAGGCCATATTTCAAGGCCTGTTTGAGTGCTCAATAGTGAAGCACATAACGAGTTTTGTCGTGAAGCGTCGTCATGATACAGAACGGTAGATCTTTATGGGCATCGTGTAGAGTTTTAGGATACTTCAGGTCCACCTCGACAAAGTGTCCAAAGTCACAGTCATCGGGGATGTCGAAGAAGTTTGGTTCGTTGACATTCTCCACCCACTTGAAGCCGCCATAAGGCAAGGATTCAGTCATTGCCCAACCGTACAAATTGCTGACGTCGAAATACATCAAATATTTTTCGTCCTCGTTAGCGTTGTAACCATCTTTCATGTACGGGTTGTTCGCTTTTGTATAACGATTGCAACACTGGCTGATTCCTCCTCTTATGCCGCGCTCAATGAACAGTAACATGTCAACATCGGTAAGAAGCTCAAGTTTGATCTGTGAAAAAATTATTTTTTATTAAATATGAATTTTTAATTAAATTTAAGTGAATCATACCTGTGTATTTTTTAGCATGGCATCCCAAGTCAATCCGGGTGTAGTGTAATAGTGCGCAGGATCCAACTCATAAGCTTCAAGACAGTTATTTCTAAAGTTCTCAAAAACTTGAGTCAATAGGATAACGTCTGTCTTGAGATATAAGTCAGAGTACTGCCCTAAATCTTGAATACTGAAACTCTGCCAAACGTTCTGAGCATGCTCATAATCCTCATCGCTGATATGAGCATCATATAAGCTGTGAAGAAGTCATCTTTCGAAGGGAGATTTGGCTCGTTTAGCTTTTCAAATGACGAGACATAGTCGTATGGAAAAACTCCTTTTCTCTTCAAAAGTGAAACTTGTTCATTGCATAGACCATCTTCTTTAAACACTCGCTCCAGAGTATTCAGTTTCTCCAAGTATGATGCCAACTTGTCTAGCGATGAAGCCATAAACTTGAACGAGTCGATGAATCGCAGGTTTATATCTGTACCTTCCACAAACTTTGTAAAAGATATGTATTTCTCTTTTGCTTGTGGAAGTAGCGAAACTCGTTCTGGGAAGCATGTCGCTATTTCTCTTATAAAGAGATGAGAATCGTATCCGCTCAAGTTGTGAAAAACTATGGGGATCGTTCTCGAGTCCTGGAAGCCGAGGTTACATTTGCTATGTGCTGGTCCACGATATCTGTAATAATTTTTAGTTATGAGAGAGAGAGAGAGAAAATAAATACTCACATTCCCGTGAAATGGCAATGGTCACGTACTCTCTGGTTATCTTTGGTAAATGGTTTCTCGCAAATATGGCATAGACGTGCTACATCAAACATAATTTTTTCGAGCGATGTCAGATCATTCATGGGCTTCGGATTTTTGTACGAGTCATTCAATGTCACCGCCAGGGAGTGAAGACTCTGTACAAACCATTTGGCTGGAGATTCGGCTTGTTCATCCTCTTGTCTATAACTCTTATATTCCGACAGAGAGTCATCGTAACTACATTTAATGAAGAAGCCCACACTAAATGGCACGTGATGCTGGTAAGCTCGTTCATCATCAATCACAGGCTTCAATATACATTCAAAGTCTGCGTATATTACGAACGGCACACGATTCTTAAAACCAAAGTTCGTAAGCTCTAAAGTATTGTTTCACAGATGGAAGTGTGATTTTACATTTATTAATATTTTCACAGTCAATCACATGTTTCATCAAGTTTTCTTCCGTTCGAAAATAATGCAGACATTTATAATTGCGAGAAGATAGCTGTTTACTACACAATCTTGATACATTTTTTATCCACACATAATGGAATTTAAATTCGATGTTAATATCGTCGTCGTCGAGAGACGAGCCATCTTCATCCTCGTCAACATAATTATTTTCGATGAGAAGTAAATTAACATGATTTTTTTTTGTCAGCTGTCAAGTGGCGTGGCAAGACGTCAAACGCTTCTCTTTGCTTCTTCTTCAAATAATACACGTTCACAGAAATGTCATTTTTTTTCGAATTTACTAACTTTTCGAGGATCAACTGGAAAATCGATTCCCTTAAAGTTCAGATCGTTTTTATATGGTACATAATTTGTCACTCAATTGGCATGCATCTTAGCAGGGTGTAGTGCCGATAGAATTGCCCATTTAAAACATTCATTGTCCATATTTTCTACGTTTATACAGGCCTTCTTGTTCTTGATGAACGGCGGCAAATCAATGTGCGAGCTTCCTCTCATCGGATTGAATTTGTAAATATTCACAACTAAATTTAAAATTGATTTGAGTCTCCAGCCCGATTCGCGCTCTTGGAATTCTTCCATATCTGTGTCGATGGGATTTCGCGCGTTCATAACAAACCACTCGTTCAAGTCCGTAGTCGAGTATATTGGAGCTGTTTTAGTGTTGAAATATTTTATTTCGATTATCTCTTCACCATCTTTAACTATGGCGTACTCGGCCGCTAACACTGTATTCACTTTCAAAGGTTCTTTAAGAATTTCACTCACTTTTTCAATAAATTCCTTCTCAACGTCTCTCATAAATGTTAATAAATCAAGGTGTTTTCGGTTTGTGATGACACCCGTCTTTATTCTATTTTCGAAAGCTGAGTCGACATCATCCCAGCTTACTGAGGGGTCATTTTCACTCCTTTGTAGGCCAGCACCCACCACTCGATGTTCACTCAACAAGTGTAAAACACTTTTTATGAGCGCGATGGACGCTTGCAGTTTTTGCCTATCAGCCACTGTTAAGTCCGTCACCTCGGGCCTGCGCTGAGCCAATTTTTCAGCTTCCACTAGAGCTTTGCGGCCAAGCGCAATCCAATTATTCACATCATCTTGGTCAGCCGCACCACTTAAAGCGAGCCGATATGATTTACACAGCTGAAGAGCGGTATTTTTGAAGTACTGAGGCATCTTGACCGTGCGAGGCAGTCGAATGACTTTCTGCCGCATGCACACCTCCTTTTATCTAAAAAAATCGCGAAAAGAGATCGATTCTGATTGGTTGTAGGCATCGTGGTGGGGGAAAATACCGTGATTGGTTAAACAATTGGAAGGGATGAATATAAAATAAGCAGCGAGACGTTGAAACCCTCATTCGCTCCTTTGCTGTCGTTTGAGAACAGTCACCGCAGCAAGATGAAGTATATTGTTGATGTGCAAGGTTTCAAGATTACCTTGAATGAATTCGTCTTCAAGGAAGTAGCCATCATCCCTCTCGAGGAAGATCCTACACCATCCGTTTTCCTATTTAAACCACCTTATGCATGGGACAAATTGTTGGAAAAAAACAAATCTGAAAATCGCTGGCTTGAACAAAATTTTCATGGAATAATGTGGAGAGCAGGCAATATCCCATACGATGAACTAAAAAACACTCTAAGTGGGGTACTCTTCGGAGCAGAGATTTATGTGAAAGGACTGGAGAAAAGTAAATGGCTGAAGAGATTTTTCCCCGATCAATAAGCTATTTTTGTTATAAAATTATTTTCATAAAAAACGTTTTTTCATAATATTTATAATTTTCAGATTAGTTACTAATATCGAAGAGATGGGATGTCCTTCATTGAAAAGTCTACCTGTAGAATCAGTCTCATGTACCAACCATACTGCCTGTAACTTTCCAGTATGCGCACTTCGAAACGCACTAGTTATAAAAAGATGGATGCTTGAGCATCAGCATAGCAAAAACGTGAAGGAAATATCAGAATCCTATCACTTTATGTATATTTGAATTATAATTTGTTCAGTTATTATGAGTTAATAAACATTTTTTATTAAATTTTGTGGTTATATTAATTTCTTATAATTATACAAGGTGTCCCATTTTAATCGCCCCAGGCAAATATCTTGAAAAGTATGGGAGATGGAAAAAAACTTTAAATACAAAAGTTGTAGGGTGCAAAGGGGGTCAGCTAATGGTAACAACGACTTTGACCTTGAACTCTATTTTCAAGGTTATTTCAAGGTCAAAGTGATTTTTTTGAATGAGGACCCCTACTTTCGACCCCGGAAATGGAAAGAGCAGAAAATTTTACGTTCAGAAAGGTCTGATATGTTGGGGTTTCAAGGTCAACCAGCTAATTTAATGAGGTCGACCTGGGAATACCTCTAGGAAGGACAAAATTGACCTTGACGTTCAAGGTCATTTTAAGGTAAGTTGATTTTATAAAATGGAACCCCTTATTTTTGACCCCGGAAATGGAAAGAGCTGAAGAATTTACGTCCGAATATGACCTTGACCTCGACCTTGACTTTAACCGTGATCTGGAAGGTTATTTTAAGGTCAAGTCGATTTTTTTAAATCCCCTTATTTTTGACCTTGGAAATGGAAAGAGTAGAAAATTTTACGTTCAGATATGTACCGTCATATGGTGTCAAAGTTGGCCCTCTGGGGTCAATTAAGGGTAATAATAAATAAATAAATTTTTTTGAAGTTGATTTCACTGTTTTTATGAGTTACTTAGGAATCTAAAAGTATTTTTTCTCCCTCAAATGAATCGAAAATTAGAAAGACTACCCTCGACATTAGCATTACCCAATGTGCACCGCGTGGAGGTTGCCGAAAGGATTTCGCACATCATTGGCCCTGAAAAGGGCCGATTGATTAACGGACTGTCATTTGAAGATCTAAGGCAGCAAATGCTCGATCAAGTGTCCGTTCTCTCTGAAACACATTTGCATCCTTCTTCGGAAGCTTGCTTGAACATTCCTCAATGTTTCCACTGAAATGGATTGGAAAGCTTCCATAATTCTTCCTCTCATGTTCTCTAAGGTTGTTGGAGCATGTGCAAAAATTTTGCCTTTAACTACTCCCCACAAAAAAAAGTCAAGAGGTGTGAGGTCTGGGGATCTAGGCGGCCACTCGTGTACTTGGCTACCGATGCCAATCCAACGATTACGATACATATCATTGAGAAAATTCTTGACTGATCGAACGCGATGTGCAGGAGCTCCATCTTGATGAAACCACATATCCCGCCGTACGATAAGTGGGATATCTTCTAATAGAGGAGGTAGCTGGTTTTGCAAAATATCCAAATACAATTGTCCATTCAAATTTTGATTGTAAAAGTTAGGTCCCAGCACATGATCTCCAATTATACCTGCCCACACGTTTATTGACCAACGTCTCTGGATTCGATGATCTCGTTGCCAATGAGGATTTTGTTCAGCGTAATAGTGGGCATTATGAAGATTGACACCACCCATATTATCAAATTTTGCTTCATCTGAGAATAGCACTCGATCAAAAAGAAAGGGTCCCTACGTATCTGATTATTTGCCCATTGACAAAAATTTAAACGCCGTGCATAATCTCCATCCTCTAGTGTTTGTGTAAGGCGAACGTGGTAGGGGTGAAATTTAGATGTTTTCAACAGGCGATTTACTGTTGATTTGGGAACACCATGCATTCGTTGCAAATCTCGTGTTGAAATGTGGGGATTTTCAGCAATAATAGCTCACACACCCAGCGCAATGTGCTGTTTCGTTCCAGTTTTGCGCCTCTTACGAACGATGGAGCCTTGTGCAGCTCGCGTTAATAATCTTTTGATGGCTTTCCTATCTGGGTGACGGGCATTGGGATATTTCTCGGCATAGCGTCTTTCTGCAGCCCTATAATTATCATGACATTCACCAACAACTTTTATCATATTCACAATCTCCTGGGGCGTGTAATCAGCCATCTCAAAAAGGAATATGGTACCACAAAAGAAATTAAGAAGGCAATTTTCGGAAATGAGCGAAAAAGTTATTTATTCTAATAAACACATGAAATCATTACCGTATGCTATTCAATAATAAGAAATCAAAAGGTTTTCTTTATTTGTACTGTGCACAGTGACACCACTAAAAATAACTAACTCTACCTATTTTCGAGTGCAGTATTGTTATTACTCTTTAAAAAAAATGAAAATATTCCCAAATTGACCAAACTAAAGAATTCGAATATTTATAATTGACTCATAACAAAACCATTAAATCATCGCCTCATAACTACCTTAAAGTAATCGGTCACTCGTATTTAAAAAATATCATTTGACGTAGCCGTACATTTCAATGGTGCCAACCTAACCAAGAAAGAACAAGAAGAAAAGTACCTTTTCATACCGAAAATTAATCCCAAAAATCCTTCAGAGTTACAATGACAAAAGTAAGAACACATCAGATTAAAAAAATTAATTTGACCCCAATTCACCTCAAGCACGATTTGGCCCTTAATTGACCCCAGAGGGCCAACTTTGACACCATATGACGGTACATATCTGAACGTAAAATTTTCTTCTCTTTCCATTTCCGAGGTTAAAAATAAGGGGATTTTAAAAAAATCGACTTGACCTTAAATTAACCTTCCAGATCACGGTTAAAGTCAAGGTCGAGGTCAAGGTCATATTCGAACGTAAATTCTTCCGCTCTTTCCATTTCCAGGGTCAAAAATAAGGGGTTCCATTTTATAAAATCAACTTACCTTAAAATGACCTTGAACGTCAAGGTCAATTTTGTCCTTCCTAGAGGTATTCCCAGGTCGACCTCATTAAATTAGCTGGTTGACCTTGAAACCCCAACATATCAGACCTTTCTGAACGTAAAATTTTCTGATCTTTCCATTTCCGGGGTCGAAAGTGGGGATTCTCATTTAAAAAAATCACTTTGACCTTGAAATAACCTTGAAAATAGAGTTCAAGGTCAAAGTCGTTGTTACCATTAGCTGACCCCCTTTGCACCCTACAACTTTTGTTTTTAAAGTTTTTTTCCATCTCTCATACTTTTCAAGATATTTGCCTGGGGCGATTAAAATGGGACACCTTGTATATATATATATATATATATATATATATATATATATATATATATATATATATATATTCTTCTCTCTTTAAAAAGTGATCTATCCTCACAATAAAGCTTCAAAATCGATTATGTTTGAATATTTAAAAACTGAATAATCGAAATAGTAAAGGAAAAAATTAATTATTTTATTTATCAAACTTTTAAATTGGATCTAACTAACTTGATCGGAAATAATACGCGTGAAGCTCGTTGAATATAGCTAGTATTTAAAATAAATTACATAATGATAATTATAAATACATATTATTTAAATAAAAGATGAATATTTGTTCAGACGTTAAAAATATTGGTGGCCCTGAAAAGGGCCGATTGGATAGTCCTGAAAAGGACTGATTAAATCGTAAGACGTCGACGAATTCGCCGACGTGGCTCATCATCACCGCTGTCGTCACGAGGTCACTTCACCGGTATCTTCCGCGGTGACATCGTCTCCGAGGAGACGGTGATGCACAAAGGCGATGATCCTTCCTCTATCACATCCTGCTTCTCCTCAGAGACTGGAGAAAAGCACGGCTCGTACTTCTCCAAAAATCCCGGGGAGAAGCAAGAAGGCACCGGTGAGAGCGAAGGCGGCGGCGACAGCGGCGGCAACACCAGCGGTGGGCAATGCGGTGGTCGCTCAAGGAAGAGCGGAGATGGACAGGACAAGCGTTGTGGCGTGAACATTGGCGACTTAATCGGCGATGACGTAGCCAGCGGTACCACCAACGCCGAGAGAAACTCGTCGTCGCTGCCCATCGCGAGGCCAATCTCCCAATCGAAATCGGTCTCACTCCACATTGTCTCCATTGCTCGGAGGTTGTCGCTCGATGGATTCATGTCAGCGAGTGATGATTGCTCTGTAGACTACGCGGCTTTTATAGACAAAGCGCAACATCCTCTGTGTATGTGCTCCCCCTCTCCACGCGGCGCTCGCGGCTGCTGATTGGGATGCAACAGCTCCGGGAAAGACAATATAAGTAACGCGTTTTTCTCCATTCGGCATCATTCATCGCAATGGAGTCGAAAGATAACTTTCTTCAAGATCTCCTTAACAACAACTCTCTTCAAGAAGCAATTTTTGAAGGATTAGCAGCTTTAGAGGATTGCGTGCCATTTGCTTTGGAGGAGATACCCGAGCTGTCTTCTCCTCTGGCTTTCAATGCCTGGCTGATGGGCCTTAAGTTGGAAGACGGGAAGGAGCAGCAACGGGCACCTTCACCTCCACCTGCAGTGGAATCGCCGCAGCCACCATACTGCGAGTTGCGAAGGCCGCATACTCCTCCTCCTCCAGACCTCGTGATGCTATCACCACCAGCATCGCCGTTCATGCTATACAACTCGCAAGAACAGCGATATTACGAGGTGCCAGTGGAGCTTCGCACAATTGAACAATTGCCACCGCTGCCTAAGGAGGAGGACGAAGACGCCGACGACGAGATGGAGGTTGACAAAGACCTTCAGTGCAGACCTCGAAAACGTCATCGTCACCGTGAAGACAGGTCGCCTTCGCCATCTCGCCGTCGTCGTCGTCTCGCCATGTAATCGGTCCTTTTCAAGACCAAACTCCAACCAGCCTTTTTTAAGGCTAAACCAACCGGCCTTTTTTAAGGCCAAGCCAATCGGCCCTTTTCAGGGCCCTATATTTTTTATAATGTATGAACATAATTATTTTTAATATAATCAGCTCTTTTCAGAGCTAAAATTATTATTTATTTTTATTATAATCAGTTCTTTTCAGAGCTAAAATTATTACTTATTTATTTATACTATAATCAGCTCTTTTTAGAGCTTAAAAAAATATATAATATATTTAAAATTTTATTATATAATAAAGCGAGAGAGAATCAGCGCATAGATCTTTGTGCAAAAGCGAGAGAAAATATACACACTTGTATAAATTCGGATTTCTGCACACGCGCGCACACGCACAGACACGCACGCGCGCACGCATACACGCACGCACTCACGCATACACGCACGCACACGCACGCACGCATACACGCACACGCACGCACACGCACGCACGCATACACGCATGCACACGCACGCGCGCACACATCCACCCACACGCACCCACACAAACACACACACACATACACACACGCGCGCACACACACACACATACACACATGCGCGCGCACACACACACGCGCGCAGAAAGAGAGAGAGAGAGATAATTAATACTTTTATTTATGATTGAGAATGGAAGGGAAGGTATAATATATATATTTATTAATATTTTGTTCCATGTAATAAAAATTAGTAGCCCTGAAAAGGGCTGATTAAAAAACCAGAAATCAACAACGAATGCAGTCGTCGCAACCACATACATCATCCTCGTCGTCGTCTTCGCGGTTCTTGCAGTCGTCGCAGGAACAACGTCCGTCGTCGTCGTCGTCGTCGTCTTTGTCTTTGTTTTTGTCCTTGTCGTCTTTGTCGCTGTTGTCTTGGTCGTTGTTGTCGTTGTCAAACAGTCGCCTCTTGATACGATCCATCCGCTTCTTCAGGACTGGCTGCTGCGGAAGATGTCTGCCAGGTGTTGCGGGGTGAGCCGGTATCTCTAGGATCCAGGTGATGCGCTCTCGCTCCCAACGGGCTACATCAGCCTCGTCGATCGCAGTTAGCCCTATCCGATATGGCGACCTCGGACCATCGGCCAGCACTGCCAGACGTGGACGATAATCGTCGAAAAGGAAGATCCTCAATGACGGCGTTGGTGCTTCGGGCGATGATGTTGGTGGTCGTGGTGGCGGTTGTGCATGACGACGTCGATTGCGCATAAGGCGTTGTCGCTCAGACCGTGGTCTTTTGCATCCCATTGTGACAGATGAAACGCGACTGATGCTCTGAGTCGCGCTCATTCCTATATATGAGCGTTGCGAGCGCCACCGAGCGCCATCGAGCGCGCGCGCATGCAGGAGAGGGGGAGGGTTTTCACGAAAACCTCTCAGAGGAGAAAGAATACTTTTCTCACGCTATAACAATTAGTATCCCTTACAAGGACTGATTGAAAATGATCTCAGAGGAGAGAGAATATATGTTTAAAATAATTCAGCACACATACACTTTAATCAGCATTATCTTTCTGCAATTGAAAGCTATTGTGGTGTATCATAGGTTAAACAACCAGAAGCACGGCACAATAAAATTCAAGTGAAAAAGGCTAATACAGTTTATATGTACTGTGCCAAGAGACAGCGCGATGCTTCGACTACTTTTTTCATATTGTTGCGATTATCACGGGCTAAACAGCCTGAAGAACATCGCAACAATGAAAAATGTAATATAATTAATATAGCATGCACATAACCTCACTCAGTTGTTTTCGCACGCGATATACACGTACGCCAGTTTCAATAATGCGCGTGCGATAGAGAGCGATAGCGTGATTGCTTTGCCTACATTACTTTTAATATTGTTGTGGATATCCTAGGCTGAACAGCCGGAAGCAGTCCACAACAATAAGAAAAATAATGCAGTCATAACTGCATATACACGCACACACACGACACGATTTATCGCGGGAGAGAGAGAGAGAGAGAGAGAGAGAGAGAGAGAGAGAGAGAGAGAGAGAGAGATTCTCGCATACACGTCGTACACGAGGAAAGTGGCGACGTGATTGCATTAGACTTTTCAACTGTTGCGAGGTATCCAAACGCTGAACAGCTAGAAACGCACCGCAATAATTGAAAAGTCTATTGCAACTATAAGCTACACATACCCTCGCGCACCGAGACGAGAGAGAGAGAGAGAGAGAGAGAGAGAGAGAGAGAGAGAGAGAGAGAGAATCCGAGCGCGCGTACACGAGAGAGAGGATGCTCGCGCACGCACCGAGACGAGAGTCCACGCGCGCATACGTCGTACACGAGAGAGAGAGAGAGAGAGAGAGAGAGAGAGAGAGAGAGAGAGAGAGAGAGAGAGAGAGAGAGAGAGATAGAGAGAGAGAGAGAGAGAGAGAGAGAGAGAATGCTTGCGTTCGCACCAAGACCAAAGAGAGAGAGAGAGAGAGGATCCGCGCGCGCACCGTCATACAGGAGGAAAGTGACAGCGTGACTGCAATAGACTTTTCAATCTTTGCGAGGTATCCAGAAGCTGAACAGCTGGAAGCGCACCGCAACGATTGAAAAGTTTAATGCAGTCATAAACTGCACATAACCTCGCGCATATGAGAGAGAGGATTCTCGCACGCTCATCGAGACGAGAGAGGGCGGATACTCGCGCACACGTTACTCGCACCCCGAGACGAGAGAGAGAGATCCGCGCACGCACCGAGACACGAAAGGGTCCGCGCTACACCGAGAGCGAGAAAGCGAGAGAGAGAGAGAATTCGCGTGCGCACAACTGCATTAGTCTTCTCAATCATTGCGAAGTATCCTAAGCTAAACAGCTGGAAGCGTACCGCAACGATTGAGAAGTCTAGTGCAGTAGTAAGCTGCACACGACCTCGCGCGCGCGACACCGAGAGCGAGAATTCGCGCCCCGCGAAAACACGACGTGCGCGTAACGTTGCGCGCGCGCGCGACACCGAGATCGAGAGAGAGAGAGAGAGAGAGAGAGAGAGAGAGAGAGAGAGAGAGAGAGAGAGAGAGAGAGAGAGAGAGAGAGAGAGAGAGAGAGAGAGAGAGAGAGAGAGAGAGAGAGAGAGAGAGAGAGAGAGAGAGAGAGAGAGAGAGAGAGAGAGAGAGAGAGAGAGAGAGAGAGAGAGAGAGAGACAGAGAGAATTCGCGCGCGCACCGAGCCCGATAGAGAGAATTCGCGTGCGCACGACTGCATTAGTCTTCTCAATCGTTGCGAAGTATCCTAAGCTAAACAGCTGGAAGCGTATCGCAACGATTGAGAAGACTAGATCTCGCGTGCGCGACGCAACTGCCGATCGGAGAAGAACGCGCTATTTATATCGTACTCCGCGGAGCTGCTCCGGCCCAATCAGCAAGCAGCAGGCCGCCCGCCGCTCGCCGCCCGCCGCTGGCCGCCCGCCGGTGCGCAGCCGATGTGTGCAGTCGTCCGGTCGCGGGCTGTCACTCCGCCGCGCCGATTCCCCGATTCGCGGGGATGGGTTATCGACTCCGGGTGCATGTGACACCACCACCCCCTCCCCCCCTCTCCCTCAAACCCTTGGCCGGTTCTGGAGCAGCACCTGGTATGGGTTAATGGCTCCCCGTGCAGTTACGGGTGCTCCAGAAACCCTAGGCCGGTTCTAGACCATCAACGGGGGGAAGGGGGTGGGGGAAGGGGGGATGGGGGAGGGGCCCAAAACCTTAGGCCGGTTCTGGACCACCAGGTCATGACTTCAAGTGGTCCAGAACCGGCCTAGCTTATCTACTGTGTTGTTTATTATCATAGTCGTATTTTTACTTAATTAAATTACAACAGTAACAACTTATTTAATTTAGAATGTGTTCGTGGTTAAGGATTTCTTATAGGTAACGGACATCAAACGAACCAATGTTAAAGATAATTCTTTATTGCCGACGTTTTGGGAGTGTAAATTACTCCCCTCTTCAGGGCATAAAAATAGGAATTAAGCAATACATAGTTCGGTCCTAATTATAAAGGTCCTTGCTTGGTGCAGTTTGTACAAGGACCTTTATAATTAGGACCGAACTATGTATTGTTTAATTCCTAATTTTATGCCCTGAAGAGGGGAGTAATTTACACTCCTAAAACGTCGGCAATAAAGAATTATCTTTAACATTGGTTCGTTTGATGTCCGTTACCTATAAGAAAAAGAGTAACAACTTATTATTACAATAGGCAGATAATATTTTATTTAACTAAATCCCTAATTTCTTCTGTTCATTTATGTAAGTTTCTATTTAGAAACTACAATGTTCTTTGTTTACAATATACGCTTGTTTATCTCAAAACACTAGAGTAGTACATTTTACTTTAAATATAACACTTTTCATATTCATTCGCACTTTTCATATGACAATCATATAACTGTAATGGTATTTCTTTGACAAGTTGCAGTGATTAGATGTTACTTTTTATAATACTCCAATAATGCTTAAGGGGGTGTGGTACTCATGCACTCTGTTTTACCGGCAGAACTCGGTAAATTCTATATTATTAAAATAAATATATCGAATTACGTCTTATAAAGAGATAGTTGCCTTGTGCAATGTAATAATTTACCAGCTTGCGCAGTTTTGAGCCCAAATATCAACGGCACCCTAAAAAAATTTGCGAACGAAATTTCGGTTATTTTTGTTCGTAAAATTTTTTAGGGTGCCGTTGATATTTGGGCTCAAAACTGCGCAAGCTGGTAGATTATTACATTGCACAGGGCAACTATCTCTTTATAAGACGTAATTCGATATATTTATTTTAATAATATAGAATTTACCGAGTTCTGCCGGTAAAACAGAGTGCATGAGTACCACATCCCCTTAAGCTCGTGACGACAGTTTCTTGCCCTTTAGAACTTTGGGGATGTGCAAATAAAAGAAATCACAGTACAGAGCCGTCTGCACAAGACCAGCCACAATATCAATAAGATCATAGTGGCCTTTAGAGTAATAATGGTATATCTAGTTCAACAAGTACAAGCCTCTGTATGAACCAAATGAAAATAGATAGTGGCTGGTGCGATGTTCTCAGCTTCACCTATTTTTGATACCAGGAACAGTTGAGGTAATACAACCACTGATTCCAAATAGATCCTGAAGCTCCATAATACTTCCAAGATTGTAAAGTAATGATTTATCTGCAGTGACAAAACTACAACACATAATATCAGAAACTCAATTCTGTAAAAGAAAACTGTAGTTTATTAATTTGACTATTTTCATAATCAATTATTAAATAATATGAGTTATAATTTTAGTGATATTTTTACAAATTGATTCTACTTAATTATAAATAAATTTTTTTATTCATGAATAAATACAAAATTTGTATTTTATTTTTATTATAAATTATTTCTCAACAAAATTTATTTGGTTTATGTGGTAGAAAACAGAAAATCATCTGAATTAGACAAATTTGAATTTATTGTTAGTTTAAATGAAATAAAACTTCAAGCACAATATTAAAGTGATACCTAAAAAAGTACGACTTTTGACTCATAAATTAGTACTCATGTTGTCAATAAAAGTTGTATTATTTTGTATTTGAAGGGTGACATTAGCATGTAGATAACCGTAACATTGACATAAAAATAATCAATAACACTATAATGGAAATTCACTTGAGTTATATCAGAACAATGATAACTTACCGATACTTGAAACATCACTGCAGCAAATAAATCATCATAAGCTTGTGCATTTTTGTCTGTATTAGTAGAAGTGGATTAGTCTTTATACTCTGTAGATGTATGCTACAATGGAAACAAAATTGTATTTGTGTGAAATTAAAATAGTTGTTTGTAAGATAAATAAATAGTACAACTTACTATAGAAAAAAGTTTTGCATTGTTAACGATTAACCGTATATGAGCAGCTAATTCATCCATATCTCGATATTTATCTGTTTTTAATTTTTATTGCATTTTGAGAAGATATATACTATAGGATTTGTAACAACTTCATAATAATCTGTCATCTGCTCTTGTCATCTCCTTGGAATTCGTATAAAAGTATCACAAAATAATGTGCCATCCTCTTTCTTATGATTTCTGAGTAAATCATATAGTTGATTGACGAAGTCACTCTAAAAGTAAAATTGGTCCAGAGTTTAAAAAACCGCTGCCAATTCATTGGCACGTAGCTTCCTCAAAATAATTTTTTGACTCCTTTTATTAAATTAAAATTCGAAAAATAAATTTTTCTGTCCTCCGGCCGGAAAGCGCCAACTTCCCAGCCGCTGCGCGAAACGAAATTGCCGCTTTCCGGCGCCGTCGAGCAGAAAAATAGTATACAGACCTTGGCCAGTAAAAAAGAAAGCCTCAGATCACATGTATGTCAACCTCGGCTTCGTCTCGGCCGACAATTACATGTGATCTGAGACATTTCTTATTTTTACTGCCTAGGTGTGTAATATACTATTTCACGAAAAAAATTGGAAAAATTTTATGGAAAATATTAACTTGTAATTTTTTCATGGCTATTCATTGAGGTTCCATTTGCAATTTATTTGTTTTTGATTTTAATTCTTATATGAATGGAAAACAATCTTCTTCAAGTTCTATTCTTCATCAAATTTTTTTTCTTCAAGTCCACTGTCAACGGCTTCTCGTCGTACATTGGTTCGAAATAAAAAAAATATTCTAAAGTTGTTCTTTGATTGTGTTTACCTCAAATATTTCTGAAATTTATGAACCAATCATTTTGCCAAAAGAACTCATCCGAGAACTATCAATAATATACCTCTACAATGAATTTTGAAGCGAATAAGACAATTTTACTCTTGTTATAGTTGAACATATAAAACTCATTTTTTTCATTTTTCAATTTTTACGTTTTTGTTAATAACAAAAGAACCGTGATAGCTAGAGAATTAATTTTTCTTCGAAATTATAGGTAATTTAATTCTCTTTCGAATGCCACCAACCCCATTTAGATACATAGAGCCGTTCTCGAGAAATTACGATTTAAAAAACAAATTGAAAAAAATTTTAACCTCAAATATCTCCGAAATTTATGGATCAATCCTTTTGCCCAAAAAATTCACTCGATTGGTATACAAAATCTACCCCTACAAAGAATTTCAAAGTGATTAAGCCAATTTTACGACAAAAAAAATCACTTTTTTTATAAATTATTTTTTTTCTCAAAAAATGATGAATAAAAAAACCTAAAAATTTAGTAAGTTATAGTACTTAATATCCTTTATAACCAAAAAAATATTCATATTAATATCTTTTTTTAATTTCGAAATATAACCTATTTACAAAAAATTACGTTTTCATCAATAACTTATGACGAAATATAGCTACCGACCTTTTGTTTTAAATTGTAGATAATTTTATCCTACATACAGAGAATTCATGATATATAAACAATATTTGTTCTAAATATTAAAAAAATCGAAAATAAAAATTTTGAAAATTAAAAAATGGCTATAAAAAAAAAAAAATTAAATTTTACAAAAATAGAATATTGACCCTAATTGTGGAAGCAAAATCTAAAAAAATGATCACTCTCCCGTTAAAATCGGTCGAGTAGATCATGAGATATCAGCGTATACGGACACACACACACACACACACACACACACACACACACACACACACACACACACACACACACACACACACACACACACACACACACACACACACACACACACACACACACACACACACACACACACACACACACACACACACACACACACACACACACACACACATCCATACGGACATTTTCTAAAAATAGTGTATTTCGATTCCAATTTGCTAAATAACATTTCTAACACATTATCTCATAAACTTTTTTTTTTACTATCATAAAGCTTCCTCTAGGACGAAGCAAAAGTTGTTTTTCATTTATTTACAATTAGTAATTTAATGCAACAATTGATCAATTAAAGTGAACGCATGTAGCATAATTCATGTAAAAATTCATATTATGTTAACCTAGTTTTTAGTTATTAAATATTTAAAATCTCTAAAATGGCAAATAAATAAATGTCAAAGAAAAAGCTAACAATCAATTTAAAAAAAATTAATTTCAGATTTAAAAAAAAAAAATTCTTAATTGTAAATCAATACAAACAAGTACAAAAAATATAAGTGTTATAAACATATTATTAGATATGTTGATATCTATTATTATAATGTATAGAATAAACGCATTTGTTATTTAACAATTTAAATTGCTATCTTTTTAATAAGTAACTAAGTAAAATAAAATATAAAAAATTTTGAAATTAAGATTGTCTTTATATAATAATTTTAAAATTATTATTTTAATAAATACCACTGCTAAGAAATACTGAAGATTGTACCTTCTCAAATTTTTAATAAGACAATCTTAATTTCAAAATTTTTTATATTTTATTTTACTTAGTTACTTATTAAAAAAATAGCAATTTAAATTGTTAAATAACAAATGCGTTTATTCTATACATTATAATAATAGATATCAACATATCTAATAATATGTTTATAACACTTATATTTTTTGTACTTGTTTGTATTGATTTACAATTAAGAATTTTTTTTTTTTAAATCTGAAATTAATTTTTTTAAATTGATTGTTAGCTTTTTCTTTGACATTTATTTATTTGCGATTTTAGAGATTTTAAATATTTAATAACTAAGTAAAATAAAATATAAAAAATTTTGAAATTAAGATTGTCTTTATATAATAATTTTAAAATTATTATTTTAATAAATGTAAAATACCACTGCTAAGAAATACTGAAGATTGTACCTTCTCAAATTTTTAATAAGACAATCTTAATTTCAAAATTTTTTATATTTTATTTTACTTAGTTACTTATTAAAAAGATAGCAATTTAAATTGTTAAATAACAAATGCGTTTATTCTATACATTATAATAATAGATATCAACATATCAAATAATATGTTTATAACACTTATATTTTTTGTACTTGTTTGTATTGATTTACAATTAAGGGGGTGTCAAACTCAATTTTTACCGACTGAGCAAAAAATATATTGTTTTTAATAGAAAAAAAAAATATAACGATATATGAAAAATAATGAGTGCATTGCCCTCCGTAATTACATTATTAATCATTCTGCAAAATGCCAAGTCAATATTCAAAAGCGTCTAAGAATGGCATTTGAACGAAAATTTCGTTCAAATGCCATTCTCAGATGCCTTAAAATATCGACGTGAAACTTTGCAGAATGATTCATAATGTCATTACGGAGGGCAATGCACTCATGATTATGCATAATATTAAAAAAAAAAATAGATTATTGTACCATATGGGTAATATGTAGCATCGCGAGATTCGCGAGTCGGCGACGGCAGCGACGGCAGCGGCCAGCGGCGCGGCCTTGCCCGTGTGTGTGTACGCGCATGCGCTGCTGGCTGCAGCACAGCTGAGCTGTCCATCGCCGATGCCTGGGCCTAGGCCCTCCGGGAGGCGGTCCCGTGTTGCTGCCACCACCTCCGCCGCCACCTTCGCCACCTGTGCCCTCCTCTATCCATTGCTTATCGACGTGTCATCGGTGTGCCTGCCGCCTGGACCGCTTGCAGACGGCGCAGCCTGGAGCGCCGCATCAGCCGCCCACCTCGCAGACCGTAGCGTCCGTACCGCACCGTGTGCGTGCACACCCAACGGACCGTGCCGCTTGGACTTGGCCCCGCCGTAAGACAGAAAAGTAAGTCATTCAAGAATTTATTTATTTTACGGCGTTGTTATTTGTACGACAGATCTGTCGTACAAATAACCTATAACCCACTTAGAAACGTGAAAAATCACTGTTTTGAAAGTCTGACATGGAAGGGACTATTATTTCTTTAGTCAAGCGTCAATCCTTGCCTATTTTTTTCTTTAATCAAGCGTCAATTCTTCGGCTAAAGAAAATTGAAGGTTAGGTTTTACGTATATATAGGTATACCTATCTAGCAATCTGGCGTATAAATAACAACGGCCAACTATAGATTTGATGCGCTTTTTCGACTTTTCATTCCAAAGATTACAGATCTAAATAATCAGCAAGTGTGGAGATACTGCATTTTCTGTGTATTTTTCAAAATATTTTCAAGAAAAGTCATTTCCTCCAAACTGGCTGATTGAGTAGATCTGAAATCTAATATACAATGCCTCAGCATGTACTGGATTGTGTGTAAACATTCTCATAAACTTTAAACGAGGATGAGGAGGTCTACCTTGGAAATGCACACGCGCTTTTTCGACTTTTCATTTCAAAGATCCCTTTCCATTCTCTACAAATATTTCAAACTTTACACACACTGTGTAATACATGCTGAGGGACTGTTTATCAAGTTTAAGATCTAAATAATTAGCAAGTGAGGAGATATTGCAATTTGTATGCTCTTTTTAAGAAATGTTCAAGTAAAAAAGTTATTTCCCCTACACTGGCTGATTGAAAAGATCTAAATTTAATATACAGTGCCTCAGCATGCATTGCATTGTGTGAGAACATTCTGGTAAACTATGAGAAAGAGTGAGGAGGTTTTTGTCGCAAATGCACATGCGGCTTTTTGACATTTCGTTCCAAAGATCCCTTTCCATTCCCTACAAGTATCTTAAACTTTCCATACATAATGGAATACATGCTGAGGGACAGTTTATCAAGTTTCAGATCTACATAATTAGTAAGTCTGGAGATATTGCAATTTTTGTGCTTTTTCAGGAAATTTTGAAGAAAGAAAAGTGATTTCCTCCAAACTGGCTGATGGAGTATATCTGAAACTCAATATGCAATGCCTCAGCATGCATTGCATTGTGTGAGAACATTCTGGTAAACTATGAAAAAGTGTGAGGAGGTTTTTGTCGCAAATGCACATGCGGCTTTTCGACAATTCGTTCCAAAGATCCCGTTCCATTCCCTACAAGTATCTTAAACTTTCCATACATAATGGCATACATGCTGAGGGACGGTTTATCAAGTTTCAGATCTACATAATTAGCAAGTCTGGAGATATTGCAATTTTTGTGCTTTTTCAGGAAATTTTTAAGAAAGAAAAGTAATTTCCTCCAAACTGGCTGATTGAGTAGATCTGAAACCTAATATAGAATGCCTCAGCATGTACTGGATTGCGTGTAAACATTTTCATAAACTTTAAGCGAGGGTGAGGAGGTCTACATTGGAAATGCACACGCGCTTTTTCGACTTTTCATTTCAAAGATCCCTTTCCATTCTCTACAAATATTTCAAACTTTACACACACTATGTAATACATGCTGAGGGATATTGTTTATCAAGTTTCAAATCTAAATAATTATCAAGTGTGGAGATATTGCAATTTGTATGCTCTTTTTAAGAAATGTTCAAGAAAAAAAGTTATTTCGCCTACACTGGCTGATTGAAAAGATCTAAAATTTAATATACAATGCCTCAACATGTATTGGATTGTGTGTTAACATTCTGGTAAACTTTAAGCGAGGGTGATGAGGTCTTAGTTGGAAATGCACATGCACTTTTTCGACTTTCCATTCCAAAGACCCTTTCCATTTTCTACAGATATCTTAACTTTCCATCTATCTACTCCCTCTGTTTCTGGCAGGTCGATACTGCTATCCTCATTCCTATACTGCTTAACACTTTATTAATATATTCTGTTTTGCCCTAGGCGAAGAGCTCCTGCAGAAGACAACACGTCTTCATATAATTCTACTCTCCTCCAGGGCAGCCAACACAACTACCACGTCCTGAAGACATCAGCTAGACAAACATATCGTAGAAGTGAGAGCGAAGGTGTATATAAATATAGTTTGATCTCCTGTGCCAGACTCGAGTAAGTATTTCACTTCGGATTTGGACTTTATCTTGTAGTACAGCCGAACCTAGTCTCCAACTTTCCATCGGTCTACTCCTCTGTTCCTGGCAGTTCGATACTGCTATCCTCATCCCTACTCCTTAATACATTATTAATATATTTTGTATTGTCCTAGGTGAAGAGCTCCTGTAGAAGACAACAAGTCTTCATATAATTCTACTCTTCTCGAGGACAGCCAACGCAACTACTACTTCCCGAGGACATCACCTAGACGAACACAACGGAGAAGAGAGGGCGAAGGTGTAGTTGAATGTAGTTCGCACTTCCGTGACAGACTCGAGTAAGTACTTCACTTCGGATTTGGACTTTATCCTGTAGTATAGCCGAACCTAGCCTCCAACTTTCCATCTGTCTACTCCTCTGTTCCTGGCAGTTTGATACTGCTCTCCTCATCCCCACTGCCTAAAACATTATTAATATATTTTGTTTTGCTCTAGGCGAAGAGCTCCTGCAGAAGACAACAGGTCTTCATATCATTCTACTTTCCTCGAGGGCAGCCAACGCAACTACCACTTCCCGAGGACATCACCTAGGCGGACTCGACGGAGAAGGGACGACGAAGGTATACTTGAATGTCTACGCTCCCGCGACAGACTCGAGATGTAGTCTAGGCGCCAGGGGGGTTTCCGTGGCCGATGGATGTCCACACTTCCACCAAAGCTTTTCTTACGTATTTTTGACTGCTGATTCTGAATTTCGAAGGTGGAACGTCGCCAGACTGTTAGTTTTTTGTTATTAACAATTTAATTGTTTAAATTGCTGCCAAATCAATATGATTAATTATAACTGAATCCTAACTGCCTAAAACTGTAGTAAATTGATCTAGAATATGCTCGTTTTTTCAGAATTGAAAAATTTTGATTAGAACCCGAATTATTGCAAATTTAGTGCAATAAGTCGCGAATTCGAGCGCAAACGTGCATAATTCTAGATCAATTTACTACAGTTTTAGCCAGTTAGGATTCAGTTATAATTAATCATATTGATTTGGCCGCAGTTTAAACAATTAAATTGTTAATAACAAAAAACTAACATTCTGGCGACTGTCCACCTTCGAAATTCAGAATCAGCAGACAAAAATACGTAAGAAAAGCTTTGGTGGAGGCGTGGATATCCATCGGCCACGGAAACCCCCCTGGTGCCTAGACTAATGTCAGTATTTAGGGCACACCTGATTTTTAGGTACGAATTATATCTCCCCAAAAAGTAACAGTTTTCTGCGGGTGCACACGGAAAGAAAACTCTTACTGCTACAGTTAAAACGGCTTACTCGTGGAGTATAGGAGTTCCTTTACTATATAAGTAAGGTGGTTTTAGCAGTCTTAGTAAGGGACCCATACTTTTACGGTATGTTGCTTTTCATACTACAACAATTACACAATTATACGATCGTTGGATCAGCGGCATATACCGACGTAACAGCGTCACACGATTTTAGTATACATTGCTTCCACCTTCAATTGTAAGGGAGAAATACTATAGCGGTAACGGTTGCTACCTGCTAATACGGAAATGACAACTATTATAAGGAAGTGTTACTTATCGATAATTGAAAGCATCGAATGCGTCGTCTAGGTCTTTGAGGTGGTCAATGATGGAGTCGAGGTGATGCGCTCCGAAGTTTTTTGCGTTTAGATCCCAGGACGCATCTAATACGTAGTCAAAGTGTTCGGGGTAGCCGATGATGATGTCTAGGTCGTGCGCTCCGTAGTTTTTTGTCTCTAGATGTTGGAACGTATCAAATGCGTGGTTTAGGTCTTTGTGGTAGCCGATGATGGAGTCTAGGTTTTTTGCATTAAAATATCAGAGCACATCTAATACGTCTAATACGCAGTGCAAGTGTTCAGGGTAGCCGATGACGAGGTCTAGGTGGTGCGCTTTGTAGTCTTTTGCGTTTGGATATCAGGGCGTATCTAATACGTGGTCCAGGTCTTCGGGGAAGCCGGTGACGATATTTAGGTGGTGCGCTCCGTAGTTTTTGGCTAATAGGTGTTGGACATGTCAAAACTTAAAGTATTACTAATCACGTAATTTTATACTATAAGTAAAAATCGTGATTATAAATAAATACTTATTCGAACGTAATTACGTTCAAATTGACATGTGTTTGTAATAAAAAAAATAGTAAATATTAAAATGCGTATAGGCGAAATACGCACAATTATTCATATGCGTATATGCGAAATGCGCACAATTATTTATCATACAAAAATGCGTATAGGCGAAATACGCACAATTATTTATAATAAAAAATTCGTACAAGCGAAATACGCATAATTATTTACAATATCAAAAATATGTATAAGCGAAATACGCACAGTTGTTTATAATGCAAAAATGCGTATAGACGAAATACGCACAATTATTAGTTATAAGGAAAGGTGTATGGGCGAACATATTTAATTATAACAGAAAAGAATTACAATTACATGAGTTTATTTAGTTATCTATTTATAAGAAACTAGATGTCTTGACATAAAATTAATTCTTTTCCGTTTTTTTTCAACAAAACTCATAAAATTTGAAAAGAAGCTAAAGAAACTTATAAGCCTAGCTCAATGAAATTATAGTAGCTCTACTTTTGCCAATCATTCAGTAGCATGACAAGTATAATGCAAAGTAATTATTAATGACAATACTTCTAATAATACAAATTTTGTTGAAATGTTCAATTTGCAGTTATGCGTTTATATGATGGAAGGTGTATATTTTAAAATGCGGATCAACTTATATACCATACCCAGGTTCATTTGAAGTTCAACCCTTGGTCTCAAATTTTGTTACACCCTCCTGTTGTTTCAGGTATATGGGATATTTCACGTGAAGTCAGCAGCTCAAAATTTTAAAATCCCTCAAAACTCGTTTTCTTTTAGTTTTTATGAACAAAAAATGTTCCTCAAATTTTAGGTCGATATTTGCAAAAATAAAAAAGCTATGCAATATTGAAAATTCAATTTTTTTGCAATTTTTGGTTAAAATCCAAGTTTATTCATTTTTTAACTGAAAATCTTGAAACTTTTTGTATAGTACATTGATTGGCAAAAGGTTTGAATTTTTTCTGTAGAATGTGCCAGTATTTATTTTATGACCCTTATTGAAAGTCTCTGATTGGCTGCTTCTTAGTATACCTTCATCAAAGGATATTGAGGCTGCGGCCAAATACTCTTTATTCGACAAATTTTTTTTTGTATTCTTCTTCGAAAACCCTTCAAAATGCTTTTTTATCAATACTGGCCGAGCATAGGGAAAAAAGTTACAATTTTTTGAAATATCAAGAAAAATCCATAATTTCAATTTTTGATAACATGATTAATGAAACTGAATATTATTCATACATCTTATGGCATGGACCGTACCACTGAATTTTGTTAGAGCATCAAATAGAACATTAGAAATATCTATTTTCAATAATATTAGGCTTACACAATAAGCGATACCTAATTATGAATGAAATTATCAGTCTGTTGCCTGATTTCATTTTGATAGCTTTATAGTAATTAACCTCTATAGCTTAATTTATTATTAATTCATAATTAGGTATTGCTTATTGTGTAAGCCTAATATTATTGAAAATAGATATTTCTAATGTTCTATTTGATGCTCTAACAAAATTCAGTGGTACGGTCCATGCCATAAGATGTATGAATAATATTCAGTTTCATTAATCATGTTATCAAAAATTGAAATTATGGATTTTTCTTGATATTTCAAAAAATTGTCACTTTTTTCCTTTGCTCGGCCAGTATTGATCAAGAAAAGCCTTTTGAAGGGTTCTCGAAGAAGAATACAAAAAAATTTGTCGAATAAAGAATATTTGGCCGCAGCCTCAATATCCTTTGATGAAGGTATACTAAGAAGCAGCCAATCAGAGACTTTCAAAAAGGGTCATAAAATAAATACTGGCACATTCTACAGAAAAATTCAAACCTTTTGCCAATCAATGTACTATACAAAAGTTTCAAGATTTTCAGTTAAAAAATGAATAAACTTGGATTTTAACCAAAAATTGCAAAAAATTGAATTTTCAATATTGCATAGCTTTTTTATTTTTGCAAATATCGACCTAAAATTTGAGGAACATTTTTTGTTCATAAAAAACTAAATAGATTGAAATTTGTTTAAATTTCAATAAACAATTAAACCCTCAACCAAAAAAATAAAAACCAAATCTAAACTATCTCTTGGTAGAAATTTTGTAAACTATATCCAGAATATGTACAAAAAAGTGCAGTACTGTGCCACAAAATTTCAGATGCAGGTAATATTTTGAAAATCATAATATTAAATTGGACTCCATCATCGGCCATCTAAACACCTAGACCTCGCATCCGATTTGTCCTGGCCTCTGGACACAAAAACCTACGGAGCGCTTCACGTAAACTCCATCATCGGCTACCTGGAACGCCTAAACCTCGCATCCGATTTGTCCCGACACCTGGACACAAAAACCTTCAGAGCGCATCACCCGGATTACATCACCGGCCATCTGCAACACCTAGACCTCGCATCCGACCTGTCCCTTCACCTGGACACAAAAACCTACGGAGCGCACTACCCGAACTCCATCATCGGCCGTCTGGAACACCTAGACCTCGCATCCGATCTGTCAAAACACCTGGACACAAAAGTCTACGAAGCGTATCATCAGCCGCCTGGAACAGCTAGACCTCGCATTCGAGCTGTCCCGACACCTGGACTCAAAAACCTACGAAGCGCACTACCCGGACTCCATCATCGGCCATCTGAAACACCTAGACCTCGCATTCGATTTGTCTTGGTCTCTAGACACAAAAACCTACGGAGCGCATCACGTAAACTCCATCATCGTCCACCTGGAACGCTCAGACCTCGCATACGATCTGTTCCGACATCTGGACACAAAAATCTTCGGAACGCATCACTTACACTCTATCACCGGCCACCTGGAACAGCTAGACCTCGTAATCGAGCTGTCTCAACACCTGGGTACAGAAACCTATGGAGCGCATAACCCGGACTCCATCATCAGCCATCTAAACACCTAGACCTCGCATCCGATCTGTCCCTTCACCGGGACACAAAAACGTACGAAGCGCACTACAATTTTTAAGAAAGCATTTGCAATCATGCGAGGCGACGTCCTGAATTTTGAAATGTCAATAATAACTGAGACTATGTAATAAAGTGATGAATCTGCATCTCATTATTATAAGAAATGTGTATAGGCGAAATGCGCACATTTGTTTATAATAGAACATGTGTATAGTCGAAATACACAAAATGATTTATTATAAAATGCGTGTAGGCAAAATGCACACGATTACTAACACTGAAAAGTGCGTATAAGCGAAGTACGCATAATTATTTATAATAAAACATGTGTATAGGCGAAATACACCAAATTATTTATTATAAAATGCGTATAGGCGAAATGCGCAAAATTATTTGTAATAAATATGCGTATATATGTGAAATACGCACTATTATTAACAATAAAAATGCGTATACGCAAAATACGGATAATTAATTATAAAAAGAAATACGTATACGCGAAATACGTACAATTGTTTGTAATAAAAAAACGCGTATCTTTAATATTTTTGAAATATGTAGCGCCATCTATGTTAAAATCTATTACGATTTTCCAGAGATGGCGCTTGTGTCATATTTCATCAATAGTATGTACTTCCTACCTTACCGACCTATGGGTCGGTCAAATCGCAGAATGGAGTTTGACACCCCCTTAAGAATTTTTTTTTTAAATCTGAAATTAATTTTTTTTAAATTGATTGTTAGCTTTTTCTTTGACATTTATTTATTTACGATTTTAGAGATTTTAAATATTTAATAACTTAAATATTTAATATAAACTGTTATAACTTTAATATAAACTTAAATATTTAATATAATTTTAATTTATAACTTAAATATTTAATATGTAAACAAAAATATTAAACAGTAATAGTTTGAAATGTTAAAACCAGAAACTGGAGTAGAAATAACGGTACCTGAGCATTAAAGATGCCAATGTGATTCTTTAATTTCTGTTTGACCTTGGTGTATAAATAATAATTGAGGTGGTAATTTTGGTAAATCTTTCACATTTTCTTCATTCTGATCAGCTTCAACAGATAAATTCCATTGAATTATTTGATCATCAGCTCGTCCTGCAGGCATGGTGTGGTTTGTGCACATAAGAATTATGCACATATTTATTGTGCACACTTTAGCATTGGTGTATATCTATATCTATGTGTATACTCCAATGCTAAAGTGTGCACAATAAATATGTGCATAATTCTTATGTGCACAAACCACACCATGCCGTCCTGCAGTGCAATTATTGTTATTGGAACTGCATGTTGTTTTAAGGTGATGCGGTACCCACGCTATTACTCAAAATTGGGTTCCCATTTTTCTCATTCAATTTTTAATTTTAAGAAAAAAACTTTTTGATACGTTGTATTTCTTTATTAAACTTAAAACGTATCAGAGTTTTTTCAAAAAGTTTAAAATTGAAGGAGAAAAACGGGAACCCTGAATTGAGTAATAGTGTAGGTATCACATCACCTTAATGTTGCTTTAGCTGAAAATTGACGTAAATCCCACACATGAAATGCTCCATCATCACCACCAGATACGAGAAATTCTGACTCTTTTCTATTCCATGATATAACATTAACATCCGCTGAATGAGCATCTGCAGCAGTTAATATACAAGCAGACTGTTTATGACTTACTATTTTTTCGTGACGACGTTTTTTGTATGGGTTCCTGGTATTTCAGTTGCAGTCTTCTCTTCATCTTCCATATATGGAAATAAATGTTGAGCATACTGTATAGAATCTTCAACTTTTCTGAGTATTAAATTAATATCCAACTCTCCAATATTATACATTGCAATACAAGTATTAAAAGCTGCTGATCTTTTAGCACTCAAGATTGAAGCCATTTTATTTCCACTTACTATTTCTTTTAAAGGTGAAATTGGGGGTAATGTAAGAAAAACCTAATGTAAAATTAATAATAGTAAATTAAAATCTTAATGAAATTTTCATCTATTTCTTTTATTTGAATATTTAAATACCTGATATAAAAGGCCATTTATAGTTTGGATTCCTTCTTTTATCCATGTACGAGTTAATATAATAAATTTAGATTTGACAAGATTTGCACAGTATGTATTTATAAGTGATATAGCTGACTGTTCTGTAATTACACTGTTAATTCCATTACTATTTGTTATTACATTTGGCTCTATTTCATAATTATACAAATTTTGGTTTACTAAGTCTTCATCAGGTTTAGTATGATAATCTGTCTTACCAAGCAATGCCTACAAGAATAAAGTTTCAGATAATTGTTGTAAAGATCACAATTGATTTGTTAATTAATACCTTCTTTAGATATTTTTCTGTTTTGAAATTACTGGTATCGTGTAATGTAATCACCGTTATCAGATGCTAAGATGATAAAATGACTTATTGGATGACGAGCTCTTACTTTGCTCTGCCATGTATATAAGCACGAAAATCCATTGGTGCATAATAACGAACAATGAGTGTACAAGAAGGTATATCTACTCCTTCATCAATAAAATCTGTAGCTACAATACAGGTTCACGTTCCATTTCTAAATCTAATGAACAAAAAATACACTTCAACCAATAAACAAATGTTGAAAGACATGTAGAATATAACACGTTAGGTACTTGTCTAAAGTTTCTTTATTCCATTTGGTTACACATAAAACTTCTCTAGGATTTTGTATGAATCATTGTTCTGGTCAACCATAAATTCAGGTTTTAAAAACTTGAAATTCTTATCAGATATACTTAATTTCTATGTAAAATATGAAATAAAAATTAATTAAGTTATTTCTTTCTCATTTGTTATTCAATAACCTACTTTAAGTATGTGGTACAAAACTTTTGCAGTAAATCTCCTTTGTACAAAAATAATACAACAAAACTTTTGTTTTTTCGATTCTCATAAAAACTTTTCAATTCATCGATTAGTTTTAAGAGTTTTGAGGATGAATACCTAAATAAATTTATAAAATGTATAAAATGTATTAGAACTTGATATTAGTATATTATTATAAATAATAATGTAATTTGTATTTAATATTTACTTATAAATAATGTTTTTTTTTTTTGTCTGAATCATCTATTTCATGGCTCAGTAGTTTTTGTATTTTCATCAACTGGGTCATAACAAATTCTAAGACAGTAACTATACTTCCTAAAATTATTTTTATATTATCTTATGAATCAAATTCCTTTATTTCATTTCCGGGCAAAAAAACTTTTTTCTCCTGTGTCTTCTTCATCTAAGCTTTCTTCCTCATTGTCTTCACTGCAACTTTCACTGCCTTCATCCATTTCTTTTTAGCTTCAATTTCCATTTGTTCCGTTTCAGACATTTCCTGAAACAATATAATTATATAATTATATAGTTGCAATTAAAATTTTCAATCAACTGCCTAATGATCTCAAAACTCTTAAACTAGACAAAAGAACTGCTACCTATAAGATTAAAAAATGCATTGTCGACAATATTACTTGATGCTCGATTATTTATTTGTTATAGGAACTCAAGTCTGAATGCGAGTAGAAATGCATATAGCATATATACAGATTACGGTTTTCAAATTTTATTATAATATTATAAAATATGTTTTATTTAGTTGTAAGTAAGATTTAATTAGTAATTATATAATCCGGGCATGCAAACAGGAAAGTTATTTTCCTCTGCAGGGTTACTTTTATAATTTTATGTATTTTTTTTTAACTCTGGATAAATAAATAAAATAAATAAATAATTTGTTTTTCTAAAAGAAGTTTGAACATATTAACTTATAATGAATAAGCTTTATGAAAGTTTATCAAAGAATCTGTGAGCCTTCTCTCTCTTAAAAAAGTAATGGATAAAATCTGTCATTACAATAAGACTATTTTGATTAGTTGTTATTAATTCATTTGATAGGCCTATACAGAGTAGGCGCCAAAATCTAATATGTTTAAATTTTGAAAATAAATTCTTGAGTTTGAGTACTTATTTAAAACATAATAATTGAAATAGGATAAGAAATTTTTTATAATGCAATTAAAGAAAACAGCTGAATAAAATTTATTACTAGTTCATAATTTTGATAATACTTCTTTAGATTTTATTTTCGTTATATATTTCGAATTCGGAACTAATTAATGAAAACATAACAATTGAATGTAGAAAAATATATGTATATATAGTAAAAGAACACCGGAAATCGGATGTTTTGCAATTGTTTCATGTTTGTTCCTTTATTCGATTACTGATCGACTACTTAGATGCTAGTTAAATAGTTGCATAAGAGTTGAATTGAAAAAATTAATTATTTAATGTTTAAATAATGGTGGGTCCAAAACCTAGTGTACCTGAATATTAATTATTAAAAGACCTATTGCAATATGAAATCTTCGAAAACGGTATGTTGAAGAAAAAAAAGGATTGTGTTTGGCAAAATATTTGCTATTCGTTAGAAAATATAATAAATCCAATAAATTTATATTTTCGCGTTAGCCAAGACAGGCATAATATTAAAAGCTTTTATATAGAAGCTAAAGGTTTAGGAAAAATTGTAGAAGACCATCGCAGTGTCTTGGATGAAGGCGAAGATGTTTTTAATAGTTTTGAGGACAATGAAGAAGTAGAATCGAACATTCCAAAAAAAAAGAAGAGTGAACTCAAAAAACCTCATATTCGAAATTATTATGACTGAAGAGGAATTGTCTTCAATATCACCCATTAAGGGGGTCCGAAAGTCAATTAAAAATTCAAATTTCGCGCCACAATATAGCAGACGAAAAAATAAATAATTTGCCTATAACAAATAGTAAAAACAATATTACGGAAAACCAGGACTGCATTGCCCTCCGTTACATTATTATCTATCATTTTACAAAGTTTGAAGTTTCTATATAAATATTTCACTGAATGGCATTTGAATAATGTCTCAAAATCAAGTAATTCAAATGCCATTCAGCGAAATATTTATATAGAAACTTCAAATTTTGTTAAATGATAGATAATAATGTAACGGAGGGCAATGCAGTCCTGGTTTTCCGTAATATTGTTTTTACTATATGTTATGGGCAAATTACTTATTTTTTCGTCTGCTATATTGTGGCGCGAAATTTGAATTTTTAATTGACTTTCGGACCCCCTTAAGAAAAGACTTAAAGATGGGCAGGAGCGAGACGTTTTACAAGAAGGTTGGTCTGATCTTATAAAAGAATTGATATGGGATAAAGAAAAACTAACCTGCGCTTACACCTTCAAGAGATATATTATTGATGATTGCAAGGCCTATGTAGTAATATACGGCTATTGCACAACATGCAGCTCAGACATCAGTATATTTTGCTATGATAAGCCATCTGGTGGACCAGTAGTATTTGTCGTCAAAACTATAAATTCTCGAGAATTACCGCACATAAAAAAAAATAGACTGCAAGGCTTACAAAGGCACAAAGTAAAAAATGAATTGAAGAACAGAAAACCAAAACAGTGGCGAAGAGAAAAATAGCCAAAGAAATAAATATGGGGGACCCAGAACCACCTTTCTTGTATAGTTTACAATCCCTCCAAAAGGCTTCTCAAGATGCGAAAAATGAAGAACTTGGAATTATCAAAGGTATTTAATTTTTCTATTATGGAATCAATGCAAAATATTTCAAATGATGTAGAATTTAAAAAATATATAAGAAGCATCGCGTTAAAAAAATGTTTTGTGACATATTGGTCTCCAGATCAAGTAAATATACACAATGAGATTGTTAGTAACATCAAGAATCCCTGCTCATTAGATGCTACAAGTTCTGTTATCATACCGTTAAACAAAGAAAATGATGATAAAAGAGATTTTTTTCTGAGTGTTTTTATTACACACATTGATAACAATGTTGTGGCAGTGTGTCAGGCAATATCAGAAATTAATGACACAAATTTTTACACTTACTGGCTCAGATAATTTCAGAAATCAGGGGTCCATTGCCCAAAAGAAGTTGTTATTAGAAGTTGAATTGTTACAGACATGGGAAAAGCTTTGCAAAATGCAATATACTTAGCTTTCAATGTAATGACAAAAAATATAATGGCCAAGGCCTGCAAATTCTGAAAGGAAATGACAATCATTTTGTATTGAAAACCCAATTGGGAACTGACATTGCCCATTTACAGCATGCAGTTGCAAGATGGCCATGTTTCAAAAACACTACATTAAGAACACAAGAACTCTATAAGAGATGTGTCGGTTTCATGACCACCATTGACAGTTTAGATTATTTTACAGAGTTCCTTAGGAATTTATTTATTATTGCTGCAAGTAAAATGCATCATGAGACATGTTCAAGTGCACCAAAATATGTTATTGAAGGCCGTTGTTAAACCTACGACAGATGTACCACAGATGCTTTTTTCGACTAATCTGTCGGATAAACACTCAAAATTAGTCGGAAATTGAGGACTCTGTCGTAAAGTATATATTGAAACACTAAAAACCGTATAATGTTTATCACATTGTTATAAAATACAATAAATAATGCGAGCATCAAGTGAATCTGTCGGAAAATTAGTATATAAATGAATAGTAAGGAAACGTGATGAGATGTCTGTGAAAACCATAGACCGCCGGCAGAGGGCGATACATAGAAACGACAGAATACGAACAATTTTGAATAAAATACAGCACTAAAATACAGTAATAAAATATAATAAAAAATCAATAACACATACAAAAAAGGAAAACAAAGTAAATGATATTTCAAAAATTCTTATATATATGTAAGTATACTGTTATTATCCAGGACTCCTCTAGGTTTTCTGGAATAGAAGTAGGTAAGGGCGGCGCTGCGCGCCGCCATTGTCTGACATAATCAAATACCTCAGGGTATTGACTAACACCACGACGCCTGCGGCGCCCCCTTTCAGTTCCGCAGTATTTTCATGAGTTAAAAATTGATATAGAAATTTATAGTGTTACAAACAATCTGTCGTACATATAACACCGCCGAAAATAAATTTTAGAAAAATTATATTCTTAGAGATATTCGGTAGAAGGTTATGTTAAGACTGTTATTGTATAGATACTCTGAAGACAGGTGTCAACAACAACAACAACAAGGCGAATTAGTGAATTATATAAAGCGCAAAGCGCATAGGCCGAGTGAGGCAACCCGAAGCGTAGTAGGTACCCCGACCACGCGCGGCGCGACAGTCGATTTCCGACCGCTCCGTAACAGATGACTCAGCGGACGCACGGCCGATAACTTACCACCCATGTCGACTGCAATGGTAACACAATAGACATTCCGTATATACTACTAAAAAATTATGCATTCTAAAAATGTCAGTTATCGACGATAATTACAAGCATAATAAATTTATACCACTCTAACCTCAAATCACAACTTTGATATGATTTTTCGGCGCTCGTGGTATAAAATACCGTTCGAAACTAGTGCGTAAGTCGATTATTTAGGTGGTCTGACTTTTTGCACGAGCGAAGCGAGTATCGCAATAATCGACAGCTAAATAATCGACTTCCCCACCCGTGTCGAAATGTACTAAAAGCAGTAAAACGTACTCCAAAAGAAGTTAACGTTAAACTGATATCCTTAAAGCAAATGGGGAAACAATTTATATATTACATCTATGCTGTTCACATGGGTAGATGACGTTAGTCCTGTGGATAACATTCTCGGCTACGAATCTTTTTGATTCGAGTTCGAATTTCCTCTACAGTAATTTTTTTTTTTTATATATATAAAAAAATCTTTGAAAATTGAAAACGATTTATTTGCTTATTTAGGAAGATTATTATAAATGTTGTTCTTAATATTTTTAATAAAACTGATTTTTTTTTTACAAAAAATGAATCTATTTTTAAAATGTTAACTTTATTTAATATATGTATCTTAAATATTCTTTTGATTGTGTTGTTCAAATTATTTATTATTAATATATTCTATTATGAATTTCCACAATTTATAATGTTAACTCATGTGAAAAAGAATAATATACATTAATTTTATTATTAATAACCCAATATCTACAATTATTATTATACCACAAAGTTATAATAGTTAGACTCATCGACGGATTTGCTTTTGTTGTGGAAAGCTTTTCCATCTGCTAAAGGACAACCCTATGGAAGTTTGAAAGCTCAAACAAAAAATTTCTTTTCGGTGGTTTTAACAATGTATAGTATTTATGAAGGTGAATTTACAAAAGCATCGCACACGCTCAATGTAGCTGAATTTTTGTATCAACTAATAAAAAGGCAATTGTTAGAAACGCATAAAGATTTTTTTATGAACGACGCGTGTTTAGAGCATAGAAATCAGGTAATAAAATTCTTTTTAAAAACGCACATTTTTAATCATGTGAAATGGATGACCAAGGATTTCAGGGGCCCTATTCCATAACTTTAACGGTCGCTACGGAAACATTAGCGTAGCGCCGTCGATAAGCGATAAATATTAACTATAAATTTAAGTGAAGCTAATTGCCTAGTGTAATATTTAATAATTGTTATGACGCTAATGTGCATAAAGGCAAAAAACAATCTCATGTCCTTTTTATTAAGGAGGCTAGACACCTTTTTTCTCTGAAATAAGAAGTCACATTTTAATACATAAATGTAAACTAATTATTTCATACTTTTGATATATAAAAGTGGGTATATTTACCTTACCTTAAAACTTTCTCCGATGGGCCTTTTATATGGTCCAGAACCATAGTCATCGATGAAACAAGTTTTTTCACTAACCGTAAGCTTTGAAATTTTCCTGTGGATGGATTGACTCCAGATTTGAACTAAATTACTCCTGAATAGTATAATTCTCATATGAGTGTAGGGATTTTTGATCTAATGAGAAAAAAAAAATTGTGCTGTTTTTCAAGAGTTTTTTTTTTATTTTTTTAAATTTTTTATATTTTTTCATAATTTTTCTGATGTAAACATTTTTTCCGACATTTAATCCTAAATCCCTATACTCATATGAGAATTATACTATTCAGGAGTAATTTAGTTCAAATCTGGAGTCAATTCATCCACAGGAAAATTTCAAAGCTTACGGTTAGTGAAAAAACTTGTTTCATCGATGACTATAGTTCTGGACCATATAAAAGGCCCATCGGAGAAAGTTTTAAGGTAAGGTAAATATACCCACTTTTATATGTAAAAAGTATGAAATAATTAGTTTACATTTATGTATTAAAATGTGACTTCTTATTTCAGAGAAAAAAGGTGTCTAGCCCCCTTAAAGGCCCAAATCGAAAAAAAGTTGTCAAAAATAAGAGATTATAACAATAAGTCAGACACTTATTGCAGTCTAAAAAAATTCACAGGTGTTTCGTCCAGGCTACTAGATTGGACTCATCAGTGATGATCTAGTAGCCGTCATCAGACACCTAGCGCTCCATCGTAGCGGCCAAAGGTTTATAGACTGAGCCGCTCTTTTCACTAGTGGAAAAGAGAGGCTCCATCTGTCGGTGCGTTACTAACACAAGCACCGCGTTAAATATAAATTTCAGTGAAGCTAATTGCCTAGTGTAATATTTAATAATTGTTATGACGCTAATGTGCATAAAGGCAAAGAACAATCTCAGGTCCTTTTTATTAAAGGCCCAAATCGAAAAAAAGTTGTCAAAAATAAGAGATTATAACAATAAGTCAGACACTTATTGCAGTCTAAAAAAATTCACAGGTGTTTCGTCCAGGCTACTAGATTGGACTCATCAGTGATGATCTAGTAGCCGTCATCAGACACCTAGCGCTCCATCGTAGCGGCCAAAGGTTGATTTATTAAATATTACACTAGGCAATCAGCTTCACTTAAATTTATATTTAACGCGGTGCTTGTGTTAGTAACGCATCGACAGATGGAGTCTCTCTTTTCCACTAGTGAAAAGAGCGGCTCAGTCTATAAACCTTTGGCCGCTACGATGGAGCGCTAGGTGTCTGGTGACGGCTACTAGATCATCATTGATGAGTCCAATCTAGTAGCCTGGACGAAACACCTGTGAATTTTTTTAGACTGCAATAAGTGTCTGACTTATTGTTATAATCTCTTATTTTTGACAACTTTTTTTCGATTTGGGCCTTTAATAAAAAGGACATGAGATTGTTTTTTGCCTTTATGCACATTAGCGTCATAACAATTATTAGATAAATATTAACGTTTGTAACAATAATTAACGTGGTAATTAACGTGTGTAACTGTAGATTAAAGTAGTAACGGAATTGAATTACAACCAAATTGCATTTTAAAGTAAAGTATTTTTTTTAAGTTTTTTTCATAATTATTTTAATAATATATTTATTTTAGAATAAAAAATATTTAAATTCAGAAAAAAGTACAGTTTTTATTGGTTACATATAAATAACAGTGATAAATATCGTATAGTAATATTTTAAATACTATTGAAAGATTAAATTTCTTTTTGCCAAAACAAAGAAATGAATCTTTAATAGATAAATGAAGCTGTTATAAATGAAAGTTAGTATTTTGCATAAATTATTGAAAAAATTACTTTAATTATTTAATTATTGTCTTTAAATAATTCTTTAATTATTTAATTGTAGTTCATACGGAACTATTAAGTGGACTGAAAATTAAAAAAGTTAACATTATATCTTGTTTTTAATTCTGTTATAATTTATTTTCAATAGCAAAATTAGAACTAATATAATTTAAACTACAAGATATTTTGAACTAGTGACAAATACGTGACAACCAACGTAACTTGAGAGTAACATTCAGCTTCATTTACCTATGAACAATTAGCAATCCTTATTTGATATTGACTTAATATTTACTTTACAAATCCATAAATAAATATTCTAATTCGACATTTTCATAACCATGTTGGTTGACGGTTTCATTTGGATCAGGATTATTGAATATAATTTGCTCGATCGTTGCTTGAAGCGATGCAAATCCATTACTTATACTTTCTTTAATTTCCTGCAACATTTCAACAATTTTGTCGCTCCTTCTTTCGTGTTTATCATTTGATGACAGTAAGAATTCCATAATCATATCTACATGACTATTAGGAAGAGCAGGAGCAGCTGAAAATAGGTATGTATTTTTATAAATTAGTTATAAAATTTCTTATTTGAAAAGTTCTATAAAGAAATATTTAACAATTGACTTTAAAAAATAATACTCACATAATTTCAATTTTTTTTAGCAGGTTCATTTGTAGAAGATTCGCAATCAGCATTTTTCTCAGATTCATCGGTCAAATCAATTAAGCATGTACTTTTTCTTTTGTTTGTCGCTTTAAGTTTGTCATTGACGGGTAAATCTAATAAAAATGCGAATTTGCTATATGATGCACGTGCTTCGTTATCATAAGTTTCTCTACTGCTACTTGGATCTGTACGATTTGTTTTACTTTCGTTGCTTGCCGTGGAAGTTGACGGAGTCTCTTCTTTCAACGGTGTTTTTGGTGCATCAGATGAAGAGTCAGGCAAATCATTTATCACGAGGATATTGTAAATACGACGATGCAAGCGGCTTAGTGACTCAAATTCTTTTCTTCCTTCCTTGACTGGAGCCATGTGTTTTTCAACTCGCGCTTTTAACTCGTTCCAAGTCTGAAAATTAATAGTACAGTCAATAATTGTTGAATTCTCTCTCTCTCTCTCTCTCTCTCTCTCTCTCTCTCTCTCTCTCTCCATCGGTCTTTCTCTCTTTCTTCACCTTCCTTTCTTCCTCCCACCCTCGCCCCCTCTGTCTCTCCATATCCGTCACTACCGCAATTGCTTTCTCTCTCCCTCCCTCGGTCTCGCTCGCTCTCTCTTTCTTCCTCCCTCCCTCTATCACTTCTTGTCCTTTACAACCTCAAAGAAAAGAATGGTGACAAACATGCGATCTCAGACATTATTTTTTATCTCCCGTGCCGTGTATACGAGTTTTTGTTAAATAACTAACTATTTGTTAAATTGTATATATAAATTTTATTCCAATTGACCATAAATTTAATGAAATTTTATGACTATTATGATACATATACTAAAACTATTATTTTTATTTTAAATATAATTTCTACAATAAAAATTATTAATTGAAATACAATTACTACAATAAAAAACATTAATTTAAATATAACTCCTCAACAGGAAATATTAATTTGAATTTAAATTTTTATTATTCACTTTGAAAATAATTGTTACCTTGCATTTCAAAATAAACAACATTTTTTATAAATTACCTTTTTCCAATTTTCAACCAGCCTTGTCTCTCCATTTGGCATCGCGTTTAGATGTTCAACTAAATTATTCCACATGGAATTTGATGCGGATTGGTTTAGTTCTCCTCTAGCAAAACTGATGTTTTTTTCCATGAACTTGTACCCACGTTGTCTCACTAAACTGCATACAAAAAATAAAATAAGTATATATTTTCACTTCAAACTACTTCTCTTTAATATAATTATACACTCTTTAATATATTTATAAACTTTTTAATATATTTATACACTCTTTAATATATTTATACACACTACATTAGACGCGAGCTTCACGTGCGGAGATTATTTTTACCGGTTACTGTCAAATAAAAGTAAGAAAAAATATGAAAAATAACTATCGCTTAACCAATCACCACCCGAGAAATACTGAACGACAATGGAAAGACCATGTCTTTTTTTTTATAAATGCATTTAATGATTATTAATTAATATTAAATAATATAGCTTTAAATGTAATATTTTATTCCAAAATGTCGTACTTTTGCTTCACCATAATTGTGTATAAGAGGACGTCTGTACTGCGCTACTACTCACAGAAGAATGAGCTGATTCGATACAAGTCCTTTCTACTCCCTTATTCCCTTTCTTAGATTTCTTAGAATCCAAAAGTATGCGAGCAAGGCACGCTGTTTTGTTTACACATTTGCGTAAGAATTTCTAGCCAAAAGAATGTGAGCAAGTCAAGGTGTGATGTTTATATATATTTACTTTAAGAATATTCTAGCGTATTTTTTAAAGACGAAAATTTTTTAAATAAGAATAGAGCCATAATAAACCATCTTGAAATATTAATCGACTCGAAATATAAATAGTTATTTTAAATTATAATGATAAAATATTGAAAAAAATGGAAACCTTTATTGAATATTTTGTTATATTTTTTTTTATTTCATTAAGTACTTGTTCTTATTAAATATTTAAAAAATTAATTGATAATTTTACATACTCATTTTCTCTTTCAAAAACTTCTTGCAAACCTGCTTCTGGAATAACAGCTAAGCCTTCACTGTATTTTCCAAGTAATGATAAAATTCGATTTTCTTGTTCATCAGGCGATGAAACTGTAGGATTTACATTTCCAGTAGCACGGCATTGAGTTTCATAATTTGCCTTTGCATGTTTACTTTTTGATTTCATATTATGCCATGTCTACAATAAAAAATTTATTATTTTTGCAAATTAATAAATAAAAATACATAAGCAATAATAAATTAATAATTTATACGCACTTCCTTCCTTTGACTAATCATCTTTTTAGTAGTTCCTGCATCATTAAGTAAAATAGACAGTTCTTTCCACATCATGTTGTATTTCTCAAAATCCCTAGATCCTAACTTAGTTATTTGTTTTTGAGCGAAAAGTCTATGCCTCTCCATGTAATCAATCAACATTTCGAGTTGAAGATTACTGCAACGTTTTCTAAAAACCGTTACCTTACAATTAGAATATTACACATTTATAATATACAAGCAGCGCAGAGTCCGCAGCGCCGGGGGGGGGGGGGGGGGGGCTGAAGAAAGAGACAGAGTGGTACTCTATTTTTGTTTCTTCCGAAGTCCTCCCGGTTCCGCGAACCCAGCAAGCAAGAATATTTGTTAACGTACCTACGCGTCGTTTTCATTTTTTACTAACAGAAGCTTCACTTCTCAGTATTTTATTCGCAACCGTGAAACTGTACTTACTTCTCTTCATAGGAATAATCTGCGTCAATGTGCAAACGAAATTTGTAGGTTAGCGGCAAAATTTTCAGAGAGAATAACACTATTATAAGGTACGTATTAACATTTTAATATTTCGAATTATAAATAAAAAGCTATCCAAATTTGCTTAGAATGACAATACCTGCAGGAAATTATTTTCTTATAAACCAATTATCATTGGCTTGGATTCTGTGGTTGAAACAACAACAGCCGCAACGACGCGTAGGTAGCTTCACTGCGGACGACGCGAGGGCACGACATAAATATAAGATAGTACATTTCGACATGGGTGGGGAAGTCGATTATTTAATTGGTGTGACTTTTTGCACAAGCGAAGCGAGTGCGAAAAAGTCACACCACCTAAATAATCTACTTACGCACTAGTTTCGAACGGTATTTTATACCACGAGCGCCGAAAAATCATATCAAAGTTGTGATTTTGAGGTTAGAGTGGTATAAAGAATATAGACGCGCATTCGGGGCGTGAAATATTAGAGGGAGAGGGAGAGAGAGAGAGAGAGAGGGAGAGAGAGAGAGAGAGAGAGGGAGAGAGAGAGAGAGGGAGAGAGAGAGAGAGAGAGAGAGAGAGAGAGAGAGAGAGAGAGAGAGAGAGAGAGAGAGAGAGAGAGAGAGAGAGAGAGAGAGAGAGAGAGAGAGAGCTGAGAGAGAGACTGCTTTCATAGCAGACACTGCTTTCGGAGCAGATACACTTCCCCCCCCCCCCCTCTCTAAGTGCTTATATCTACGTCTAACTGCTTTACTCTCCATCACTACTTGCTTAGAGCATGACAGTACCTTCTCCAAAATCAGTGTCTCTCTCTAATATTTCACACTCCGAAGTCTAGCCTTACCCGACGCGGATGCGAGCGCGCGCCGCAACACATCGCGATGCAACATAGTCAGAAGTAGGTACTTGCGTTGCTTACTTCGAGCCGCTCTTTCAACCAAAACGTAAACACCGCTGGTAAAGTGTACTATTTGAACATATACAAATTTTAATTATTAAACAATAATTACAGAAAATGATGGGTATACTTGCTTACGAGGGTCATTTGATAAGTACCTAGCCTACAAATGAAAACACCAAAATTTTACAAAAAATAAAATTTATTTTTCAATGTAGTCTCCTTTTAGTTGAATACACTTGGTCCAGCGGTGTTCCAATTCTTTTAACCCCGTTGAAAAAAATGTTTTCTCTTGGTTTGCAAAATAGGCCTCCGTGGCGGCGATTATTTCGTTATTGGAGTGGAATCTCTTCCCGGCGAGCGAATTTTTTAGGTTCGGAAACAAAAACAAAGTCGCCCGGACCCAAATCTGGAGAATCCGGTGGATGGGGCAGCAGTTCGTAGCGTAATTCGACCAATTTAGCCGTGGCGAGTGCAGAAGTGTGAGCCGGTGCATTATCGTGGTGGAAAAGCACTTTCTTTTTAGACAAATGGGGCCGTTTTTTTTCTAACACGGCGTTAAATCGGCTCAATAGTTCGGCGTAGTACTGTCCTGTGACCGTTTTGCCCTTCTCCAGATAGTCAATAAAAATCACACCTTGAGAATCCCAGAAAACAGTGGCCATCACCTTTCCGGCCGACGGGACCGTCTTCGCCTTCTTCGGAGCAGGTTCACCGGGTAAGGTCCACTGTTTTTACTGCTCCTTGGTCTCTGGAGTGCAGTAGTGAATCCATGTTTCGTCGACGGTCATGTAACGACGCAGAAACTCTTTTGGATTGCGATTAAACAGCTCCAAACACTGCTCTGAACTGGTCACACGGATGCGCTTGTTGTCTGCAGTCAGCAAACGCGGCACCCACCTTGCTGACAGCTTCCTCATGCCTAAAATCTCATGTAGGATATGCCACACGCGTTCTTCTGAGATGCCTACTATCGCAGCTATCTCGTGCACCTTTAATCGGCGGTCTGACAAAACGATATCGTGTATTTTTGTCACGTTCTCCTCCGTAGTGGCTGTTTTCGGAGCACCTGGGCGTGGATCATCAAAAACCGACGTACGACCACGTTGAAACTCGTTATACCAAAATTTAACGGTCGCCATCGTAGGAGAAGCATCCCCATACACTGCATCCAAGCGTTCTTTAATTTCACTGCGCGATTTCCCTTCCAAAAACAAGAATCGAATCACCGACCGATATTGTTCTTTCTCCATTTTTTCAAAAATCAACGGACACATTTGCTTCCACACGCTCTCAAAAATAAACTACAACTCCGATCCGGCTGAAATTTCGTCTGTAACCGTTTACAGGAAGATACTGCACTGTAGTGTATTTCTGGTGCGATAGTGGCACCATCTGGCGGTGAGGCTAGGTACTTGTCAAATGACCCTCGTACCTTCTTTTGGAAGAAGAGAATCACATAGAAAGGTTTAGAATAATAGGGCACCTACGATTGGAGAGGAGAATTCTACGAGATGCTTCAAATCCATTAACCATTGATCCTGAATATTTCAGATTGTTTTACAGGTATAATTCATGTACATGTTTTTATTTAAATTAGAATATAAATTAATTTTAAACAGGATTAAATTTGAACAAAACTTATGACACAGCAGTGCAAAAAAAAAAAAATAATCTGAATAATATTAATTTTGATTCCAAAATTAAATCGAAAAATAATATAATATATCAATATGGTAATATCATTATTGCAAATTCTTATTTTTTTTACGAGCAAAGTAAAACTATTTTCCTGAACTCTTAATTTAAAAATTTTATCCGCTAATTGATAGATTATAGAAATATATATATATATATATATATATATATATATATATATATATATATATATATATATATATATATATATATATATATATATATATATATATTGTAGATTATAGATATATTTAAAACAATATAAAATATGAATTGGTAAATTAAAACTTATAAGTAGAGAATAAAATAACGTTAATATTCGCAGTGTTTAATATAATTTAAGCATCATATTATAACTGTTCGGAATTGTAGTACCCAAAGTGACCGCTAGGTGGCAAGCGCCGAGCGCGCAACCTTCTATGAAAAACATCACCCCACGTGCTTAAGTAGGGGCCTGCGCCACGCACTCGCCGTCTACTCGCCAATCATTATTTTGGCTTTGCCTACACTTAAACATTGCTTTGCTTACACTTATACTTTTACTTGCCTTGTTTGCTTAAACTTTATAGTGCATTTGTCTATAATACGAGAAGCTCTCGTATTATTTTCTGTACCACGTTGCTTACGTGCACAATATTACATATTATATTACGTTACCCGTACCTTTTGGCAATACTTACATTGCCTATTATTGCCTCGTCTTATTTTGAGAAAAGACACCTTACTACTTACATTTTTATCCGTAAGTACTTACGTTCACATTCTATCTGCCATCAACCATACCTTCGGGAACAGTTGTTTGCATAGACTCATAAAGTCTAATTCCATACTATTTCTCCTCATTAACAAACCCTAACAATATAAACTCCGTATACGTTCATTCGTATACATTTTTGGTCCTTCGAGCCGGATAGGGTTGTCAACGAGAGAAATACTTACAAAGCAATAGAACTCTCGAGTGTTACATCAATTGCCAAAGATTTACGACCTTTTTAGCAAGTTAGTTCGCTGGAGATTTACGACCTCCTAACGAAATCTATCGTGTGACTGATCTCTTGCCCCTGCCACTCTGCACAGCGGGCGGAGATACCACACAAACTCTCATAATACTCAGGGATCTGCTTATTTCTTTCAATCAAAATGCCTTCACTTTCACTTTCGCAAACCATCGAAAGTCAGTTCGAATTATTCAAACGAATCTGCAATTCAAGTGACAATATCAAGAAAGCTGGAAAAGACAATATTACTCGTGAGTTTCTCGAAGCTAAGCTAAAGATATTAGAGAAAAATTGGAAGGAGTTTCAAGAAAATCACACTATTGTCCTATCCCAGAAATACGAAAGTACTAGCGAGAATGATTATTTTGCCAATGATTGCTATGGCATAACAGAAGACGGTTACATCAATGCAATGGTCTATATAGCCCAGTGGCTCAAACAATTCCCACAAGAAGCTAATGTGCCTAATGCGCAGCAACCAGTCTCCACAAGAAAGTTACCTAACATTGAAGTTCCTACCTTTTCTGGTAAATTCACCGACTGGCTAGATTTTAAAGATCTATTTAAAGCTGCCATCATCAAAGATGGACGGCTCTCTAATTCAGAGAAATTACAAAAACAAAACAATTCAAATTACAGATCTCAACTTCCCTATTACCTGGAAAAAGTTAGAAGATCACTATACAAACAAACGTCGACTTGTTGCCATTTATACCAAGACACTACTCGATTTGCCTGCCGTAAGTTCCGATTCTCCATCTCAATTACAATTCCTTCTTAATTCAACAACAAATGCCATCTCCACTTTAGAGCAACTCAAAAGGACAACCAATCAATGGGACGATCTTCTCGTGCCTATCATTTCTCATAAGCTTGATTTCAAAACCTTATGCGAGTGGGAAAAACAAGTTAGTAAAAGTGCTGATCCCCCTACTTTTGTCCAACTTAGTCTGTTCATCACCGAACGTATTGATTTTTTAGAAATCACCTCCGTGCCTAAGTTAAGTAAATCCAAAACTCCAGAAAAAAGATCAATTAGCTCCCATGCTACGTTCACCGACAAGTGTGTCTTTTGTGCAAACGCACATTTCATTACCCGTTGCGACGCCTTCAAAGCCAAAACCGCAAGTGAGCGAAAAATCTTCGTAGAAAAAAGGAAGTTATGTTTCAATTGTCTAGGGTTTCACCCGATCAGTAATTGCCGATCTGACAGAAGATGTATCATATGTAGCAAACAACACCATACGCTTCTTCACGAAAATACAAATACAAGTTCTCACGTGTCTACCATTGAACTCATACATAATCACGTCGCTTTCACTGGTCCCTCTTTTACTACCAACACTGAGCTGCAACTAAGTTTAGTAGCTCAAAGCTCCGGTGTAGAACCTGTTCTTCTGGCTACCGCGTTGGTGAAATTACGTGGTGCTGATGGCAGAATTCATACTGCTCGAGCTATGATAGATCCTGGATCCCAAAGTTCTTTTGTATCCGAGATGTTATTAAAGAAGCTTGAACAACCATACTCTGCCACGACAGTGCCGTTGAGTGGTATTGGAGGTTATTCTCACATCCCTGCTAAGGGCCGAACCACTTTGCAACTTACATCGGCTTTCAACCCTAAAGCACATTTGCAGTTAAACGCACTAGTACTTCCTTTTATTACAAAATACACGCAAAGATGCCATAAACTAAAGAATGCCTGGACCCATTTGAAGGGATTAGAATTAGCGGACGATTTCAGAGAAACGCCTGCTGAAATTGATATTTTACTTGGAGCTGACATCTTCCCAGAGATCTTGCTCGACGGACTGGTCAAAGGACCTTCCGGAACTCCAATGGCCCAACGCACAATCTTCGGATGGATTACTAGCGGACCTATTGCCACACTTAACACCTCAACGTCTCCAATTGCAACAATTCAATCTTAGTTTTCAGATCGGTTTAAATGTCTGCTAAACGAATTCTGTTCACCCATTGTATGGACGAAAGCGGGCGGTATGTTCGGAATTGTAGTACCCAAAGTGACCGCTAGGTGGCAAGCGCCGAGCGCGCAGCCTTCAATGAAAAACATCACCCCATGTGCTTAAGTAGGGGCCTACGCCACGCACTCGCCGTCTACTCGCCAATCATTATTTTGGCTTTGCCTACACTTAAACATTGCTTTGCTTACACTTATACTTTTACTTGCCTTGTTTGCTTAAATTTTATAGTGCATTTGTCTATAATAGGAGAAGCTCTCGTATTATTTTCTGTACCACGTTGCTTACGTGCACAATATTACACATTATATTACGTTACCCGTACCTTTTGCCAATACTTACATTGCCTATTATTGCCTCGTCTTATTTTGAGAATAAGACACCATACTACTTACATTTTTATCCGTAAGTACTTACGTTCACATTGTATCTGCCATCAACCATACCTTCGGGAACAGTTGTTTGCATAGACTCATAAAGTCTAATTCCATACTATTTCTCCTCATTAACAAACCCTAACAATATAAACTCCGTATACGTTCATTCGTATACAATAACTATAGATAAAAATATATTTTACATCGTTTGTATTATCTTTTGTAGATTGCCACTTCCTGTAACACTCAACCTTATAGATTTATTATACGTGACTTTATTGACGAGGGCTGGCGAATATCCAAAATACCTGTGCATTTACAGGTGTTGACAGCATTGAGATTTTTCGCAGAAGGAGCTTACCAAAAAGGAGTAGCACAGGATTACCGTCACGCGATGAGCCATACTTCAGTTAGTCGCTCGATTGATGTTGTAGTCAATGCTCTCTTGAATATCAACAACCGATTTATTAAACTTCCTCAATCAACAGAAGCAAGGCAACAAATAAGAGAAAGGTAAAAAGTATTATTTTTGTCAAGGGGAAAGAAATGAACTGTATCTAGCGAGGATGGGGTGTTTAGTATGAGCGATTGTCTTGCATGCGATTTTTCAGAAGTGGGTGAAAACTCACTTTTCAAAACACGCTTGAAACACGCAGTTTTAAGTTATTTTATGGAATAAAAAAAGGTCTTGTTATGCCTAAGATAAAAAAAAATTTGTTATACCTATAATACGTAATTTATAATGTAAATTTATAATGTAAATTTGAATTTTTTTTTATAGATTTTTACGCTATAACAGAATTCCAGGAATTATTGCAATAATCGATTGTTTCATTGTCTAATTTACTCTACAAATAGTAATAATTTTTTTCATGACTGTATAAACTCTCTCACTCCTTCTCTTTCCCACCCCACTCTCTCTCCCTCCCTCTCTCTCAACATCCGTCAAACTGAGTACCAAAAACTTTAATGAGAGCTTAAATATTTTTTTTTAAAACAATCAACACGTTTTTTAAAAGCTAATTTTTGAAGTACATTATATAACAACATAACTTGTCTAGTCCTTTAAATTCTTTTACTCTCTTCTTTCAATAAGCACTCTTTACAAATCATTAAAAATATTACTTATGTCGACTGCAATTTAATATCAACTGATAAGAATTTTTCCATCGGTCTTACAGTCTTACAAATTAAATTAAAATAATTAATATTTATGGCAGTCAGATTGCCCTTGTTTATAATCACCCCCGCAGAATCTGAAATAAAAACTTAATTAAAATCTGGAAAAAACTTTGTTAGCAAAGGACGATCTGACTGCCCACCACCACCACCTTGTCCGACGTTTCGAGCCTGCTCCGGCTCCTCCTCAGGGACTGAAATAAAACCCGCGATACACCTCCTTATATACCATGCACTCATACCTCCTTCTTTTCTCTTACCCCACCACCCTCCACATTCCCCTCTCCAACTTTCCATTCTCACTTAAATTAATAAAGAATGATAAATGTTATCTAATTTACTTGACTCTATCATTAAATTTACATTATTCCGATTTCTTAGAATGTGAATACTTTCAAGGCTTTCCCTCTTATATTTATTCTTAATCCCCTGTTCCAAAATATCCACACTCCCAAAATCGAAAGAATGCAAACTATTTAAACAATGTTCTTTCAAACCCGATGTACAACTTGAGCTGCGTAAACTATATTGATGTTCATATATTCTCTTTTTCAAATATCTACCCGTTTGACCAATATAACAACCATTACAATCCCTACAATTAATTTTATAAACAACTCCCGATTTCAAACATTTATCATCCTTGTCTTTACAATTACTAAATAACCTTTCTAAATTATTATCATTTCTAAAGAAAACTTGAATATTATGTTTACTAAAAACCCTTCTAATCCTTTCCGACAAACCTCTAACATATGGTAAACTAAAATATGCATTCTTTCCATTTCTATTCCTTGTTTGATTATCTACCCGCTGCTTCAATCCACCATTATAAATTTCCCACACTCTCTCATCAATCATTTTATCAATAAATTTTGCGGGATAACTATTTTTAATAAATGTTTCTCTAACTAAATTTAAATTCTTTTTCCTAAAATCTTTATGTGACAATTTAATCGCTCTGTCAATGACACCTTTGATCGCACCTGTCTTGTTTCCGAATTGGTGGTGAGAATCAAAATTTAAAAATCTACCTGACCATGTAGGTTTTCTATACCAATCTAATTTCACTCTATTATTATTACCTCTAATGACTCTAATATCTAAAAAACTCAATTGATAATCTTTCTCAACTACTTTTGTGAATTTAATTCTATCATGGATAGAATTAAACACATCCACCATTTCATCCACAAAACATTCTGGTACAACTGCAAAAATGTCATCAACATATCTTTTAAAAATAATTGGCTGAAAAACCAACTTAGACAAAGCAATACTTTCCAATTTTTCCATTACTAAATTGGCTATAACAGGTGACAAAGGTGATCCCATTGGACAACCATATCTTTGTTCATATAGACTATTATCCAAAGAAAAAATTGTGTTTTTAAAAACCAAATTAAGTGCCTTTATAAATTCATCTTTTGTTAAACTAGTATGTACTTTAATTTCAGACCATTTATCTTGTATAATATCATTCAACAACTCTAAAGGTATATTTGTAAACAAAGATACTACATCCAATGAAACCATCCTATGATCATTCGGAATAATAATATCTTTCATTATACCATAAAAACTCCAACTATCTTTAATATATGAATTTGTTTTACCTACTATCTTGAACAATATATTAGACAAAAATCTAGCAAGTCTATACGTCGGAAAATTTATCGATGATATTATTATTCTATATGTCAACTGTTCTTTGTGAATCTTAGGAAGCCCATAACATTTAGCTACAGTGCCATTTTCACATTTTAAATATTTAAACATACTATCCTTAATATAAGCTTTTGTTTTCCAATGCATCAATAATTCTTTCAATTTATCTTGTAGTCTATTGATATGTGGATTCCTAATTTTCACATAAGTGGTATCATCCTCCAACATAAGTTGAATTTTATTAATATAATCCCTTTTATCTGAAACTACAGTTACATTTCCTTTATCTGCTTTTTGGAAGATCATATTCGGATTCTCTCTCAAGAATTTCTTCGTTATTTTTAAATCATGGAATAAATTACTGTTCAAATAATTATCAAATCTATGTTCTCTTTTAAAATTATTAACAACTTTAACTAAAGAACTCCTACATTCTTTTTTAAACTCCAGATTAAAACTACTCATACTACTTTCTACCTCAGCGATGATATTCTTGATCGGAAGAGATTTACTTGAATATGATATTCCAAATTTAGCACCCTTTGACATGATATTTACCACTTCTTCTGGTATTACTTTGTCAGTTAAATTTCTAAACCAATCCTTATTAACATTGTTAGTTTGATTGACCTGAGAGTGTTTTCTATGCTTTAAATATTCAAATTTTCTTTTTAATATACTCCTATGGTTATATTTTACTTTTTCAAAGTGCCTCTTTTGACCACGAAAAAATTCTTGCAAATCATTCTGTTCTATTTTATTATATAGATATCTTTCAAGCTCTAATAAATATTTATTCAAACGATTAATTTCAAAATTCAAATCTCTAATTTCTAAGTTAAGTAATTTATTTTTGAAAAAGAAAATATTTTTCCGTAGATCATAAGAAACTCTTTTATTGTAATCCCGATAAAAACCCTTATCATCAAATTTTTTTCCAATATGTTTAGGAAAAATATTTGATTTTTTACACCTTAGAAGAAAAGTGAGTTGCTCCTTTAAAATTACAATCCTTAAAACCATTTTTACCCATTTTGAGCAATAATCTTTTACCACCTTCCCATAAATCCCATATATATCTCTAAAAAACATTTTACCCCACCTTTAATAGACCTTAGTTTTATCATTAAAAATATTACTTATGTCGACTGCAATTTAATATCAACTGATAAGAATTTTTCCATCGGTCTTACAGTCTTACAAATTAAATTAAAATAATTAATATTTATGGCAGTCAGATTGCCCTTGTTTATAATCACCCCCGCAGAATCTGAAATAAAAACTTAATTAAAATCTGGAAAAAACTTTGTTAGCTAATATATTGTTCAAGATAGTAGGTAAAACAAATTCATATATTAAAGATAGTTGGAGTTTTTATGGTATAATGAAAGATATTATTATTCCGAATGATCATAGGATGGTTTCATTGGATGTAGTATCTTTGTTTACAAATATACCTTTAGAGTTGTTGAATGATATTATACAAGATAAATGGTCTGAAATTAAAGTACATACTAGTTTAACAAAAGATGAATTTATAAAGGCACTTAATTTGGTTTTTAAAAACACAATTTTTTCTTTTGATAATAGTCTATATGAACAAAGATATGGTTGTCCAATGGGATCACCTTTGTCACCTGTTATAGCCAATTTAGTAATGGAAAAATTGGAAAGTATTGCTTTGTCTAAGTTGGTTTTTCAGCCAATTATTTTTAAAAGATATGTTGATGACATTTTTGCAGTTGTACCAGAATGTTTTGTGGATGAAATGGTGGATGTGTTTAATTCTATCCATGATAGAATTAAATTCACAAAAGTAGTTGAGAAAGATTATCAATTGAGTTTTTTAGATATTAGAGTCATTAGAGGTAATAATAATAGAGTGAAATTAGATTGGTATAGAAAACCTACATGGTCAGGTAGATTTTTAAATTTTGATTCTCACCACCAATTCGGAAACAAGACAGGTGCGATCAAAGGTGTCATTGACAGAGCGATTAAATTGTCACATAAAGATTTTAGGAAAAAGAATTTAAATTTAGTTAGAGAAACATTTATTAAAAATAGTTATCCCGCAAAATTTATTGATAAAATGATTGATGAGAGAGTGTGGGAAATTTATAATGGTGGATTGAAGCAGCGGGTAGATAATCAAACAAGGAATAGAAATGGAAAGAATGCATATTTTAGTTTACCATATGTTAGAGGTTTGTCGGAAAGGATTAGAAGGGTTTTTAGTAAACATAATATTCAAGTTTTCTTTAGAAATGATAATAATTTAGAAAGGTTATTTAGTAATTGTAAAGACAAGGATGATAAATGTTTGAAATCGGGAGTTGTTTATAAAATTAATTGTAGGGATTGTAATGGTTGTTATATTGGTCAAACGGGTAGATATTTGAAAAAGAGAATATATGAACATCAATATAGTTTACGCAGCTCAAGTTGTACATCGGGTTTGAAAGAACATTGTTTAAATAGTTTGCATTCTTTCGATTTTGGGAGTGTGGATATTTTGGAACAGGGGATTAAGAATAAATATAAGAGGGAAAGCCTTGAAAGTATTCACATTCTAAGAAATCGGAATAATGTAAATTTAATGATAGAGTCAAGTAAATTAGATAACATTTATCATTCTTTATTAATTTAAGTGAGAATCGAACGTTGGAGAGGGGAATGTGGAGGGTGGTGGGCTAAGAGAAAAGAAGGGGTATGGGTGCATGGTATATAAGGAGGTGTATCGCGGGTTTTATTTCAGTCCCTGAGGAGGAGCCGGAGCAGGCTCGAAACGTCGGACAAGGTGGTGGTGGTGGGCAGTCAGATCGTCCTTTGCTAACAAAGTTTTTTCCAGATTTTAATTAAGTTTTTATTTCAGATTCTGCGGGGTGATTATAAACAAGGGCAATCTGACTGCCATAAATATTAATTATTTTAATTTAATTTGTAAGACTGTAAGACCGATGGAAAAATTCTTATCAGTTGATATTAAATTGCAGTCGACATAAGTAATATTTTTAATGATAAAACTAAGGTCTATTAAAGGTGGGGTAAAATGTTTTTTAGAGATATATATGGGATTTATGGGAAGGTGGTAAAAGATTATTGCTCAAAATGGGTAAAAATGGTTTTAAGGATTGTAATTTTAAAGGAGCAACTCACTTTTCTTCTAAGGTGTAAAAAATCAAATATTTTTCCTAAACATATTGGAAAAAATTTGATGATAAGGGTTTTTATCGGGATTACAATAAAAGAGTTTCTTATGATCTACGGAAAAATATTTTCTTTTTCAAAAATAAATTACTTAACTTAGAAATTAGAGATTTGAATTTTGAAATTAATCGTTTGAATAAATATTTATTAGAGCTTGAAAGATATCTATATAATAAAATAGAACAGAATGATTTGCAAGAATTTTTTCGTGGTCAAAAGAGGCACTTTGAAAAAGTAAAATATAACCATAGGAGTAAATTAAAAAGAAAATTTGAATATTTAAAGCATAGAAAACACTCTCAGGTCAATCAAACTAACAATGTTAATAAGGATTGGTTTAGAAATTTAACTGACAAAGTAATACCAGAAGAAGTGGTAAATATCATGTCAAAGGGTGCTAAATTTGGAATATCATATTCAAGTAAATCTCTTCCGATCAAGAATATCATCGCTGAGGTAGAAAGTAGTATGAGTAGTTTTAATCTGGAGTTTAAAAAAGAATGTAGGAGTTCTTTAGTTAAAGTTGTTAATAATTTTAAAAGAGAACATAGATTTGATAATTATTTGAACAGTAATTTATTCCATGATTTAAAAATAACGAAGAAATTCTTGAGAGAGAATCCGAATATGATCTTCCAAAAAGCAGATAAAGGAAATGTAACTGTAGTTTCAGATAAAAGGGATTATATTAATAAAATTCAACTTATGTTGGAGGATGATACCACTTATGTGAAAATTAGGAATCCACATATCAATAGACTACAAGATAAATTGAAAGAATTATTGATGCATTGGAAAACAAAAGCTTATATTAAGGATAGTATGTTTAAATATTTAAAATGTGAAAATGGCACTGTAGCTAAATGTTATGGGCTTCCTAAGATTCACAAAGAACAGTTGACATATAGAATAATAATATCATCGATAAATTTTCCGACGTATAGACTTGCTAGATTTTTGTCTAATATATTGTTCAAGATAGTAGGTAAAACAAATTCATATATTAAAGATAGTTGGAGTTTTTATGGTATAATGAAAGATATTATTATTCCGAATGATCATAGGATGGTTTCATTGGATGTAGTATCTTTGTTTACAAATATACCTTTAGAGTTGTTGAATGATATTATACAAGATAAATGGTCTGAAATTAAAGTACATACTAGTTTAACAAAAGATGAATTTATAAAGGCACTTAATTTGGTTTTTAAAAACACAATTTTTTCTTTGGATAATAGTCTATATGAACAAAGATATGGTTGTCCAATGGGATCACCTTTGTCACCTGTTATAGCCAATTTAGTAATGGAAAAATTGGAAAGTATTGCTTTGTCTAAGTTGGTTTTTCAGCCAATTATTTTTAAAAGATATGTTGATGACATTTTTGCAGTTGTACCAGAATGTTTTGTGGATGAAATGGTGGATGTGTTTAATTCTATCCATGATAGAATTAAATTCACAAAAGTAGTTGAGAAAGATTATCAATTGAGTTTTTTAGATATTAGAGTCATTAGAGGTAATAATAATAGAGTGAAATTAGATTGGTATAGAAAACCTACATGGTCAGGTAGATTTTTAAATTTTGATTCTCACCACCAATTCGGAAACAAGACAGGTGCGATCAAAGGTGTCATTGACAGAGCGATTAAATTGTCACATAAAGATTTTAGGAAAAAGAATTTAAATTTAGTTAGAGAAACATTTATTAAAAATAGTTATCCCGCAAAATTTATTGATAAAATGATTGATGAGAGAGTGTGGGAAATTTATAATGGTGGATTGAAGCAGCGGGTAGATAATCAAACAAGGAATAGAAATGGAAAGAATGCATATTTTAGTTTACCATATGTTAGAGGTTTGTCGGAAAGGATTAGAAGGGTTTTTAGTAAACATAATATTCAAGTTTTCTTTAGAAATGATAATAATTTAGAAAGGTTATTTAGTAATTGTAAAGACAAGGATGATAAATGTTTGAAATCGGGAGTTGTTTATAAAATTAATTGTAGGGATTGTAATGGTTGTTATATTGGTCAAACGGGTAGATATTTGAAAAAGAGAATATATGAACATCAATATAGTTTACGCAGCTCAAGTTGTACATCGGGTTTGAAAGAACATTGTTTAAATAGTTTGCATTCTTTCGATTTTGGGAGTGTGGATATTTTGGAACAGGGGATTAAGAATAAATATAAGAGGGAAAGCCTTGAAAGTATTCACATTCTAAGAAATCGGAATAATGTAAATTTAATGATAGAGTCAAGTAAATTAGATAACATTTATCATTCTTTATTAATTTAAGTGAGAATGGAAAGTTGGAGAGGGGAATGTGGAGGGTGGTGGGGTAAGAGAAAAGAAGGGGGTATGGGTGCATGGTATATAAGGAGGTGTATCGCGGGTTTTATTTCAGTCCCTGAGGAGGAGCCGGAGCAGGCTCGAAACGTCGGACAAGGTGGTGGTGGTGGGCAGTCAGATCGTCCTTTGCTAACAAAGTTTTTTCCAGATTTTAATTAAGTTTTTATTTCAGATTCTGCGGGGGTGATTATAAACAAGGGCAATCTGACTGCCATAAATATTAATTATTTTAATTTAATTTGTAAGACTGTAAGACCGATGGAAAAATTCTTATCAGTTGACTCTTTACAAATGGTAATAATTTTTTTTATGACTGTACAAATAATAATATTGCTAATATAAAACTTTCTACGAAAGTATAAAATAAGGCAAGTATAGACGTTTTTTCTGGATAATCTATAAAAAACAACACAATTTGTCTAGTCCTTTTATTTCTTCGAATCTCATCTATTCAATAAGCACTCTCTACAAATGGTAATAATTTTTTTCATGACTGTACAAATAATCTATAAAATAATAATATTTATGATTTTGTAAAAGAAATCAAATAAATACGAATGAAAAAGTCTTTTAATTCTTTGAGTCATTGTATGCTGAACAAATTATATGTAAGTAAGTACATTAAAATTGTTCACTGCAAATCAAACAAACGAAAGTTGTGAAATCAATTATCGATAGTCAAGTAATGCAAACAACTCTTGGAAACTACTGTATGACTGTTCTCAGAAGTATATTCAAATTTGTTCATCTTTCTGAGCTATACAAATTAAACACAAGAAAGTACTGAAATCAATTTATTGTAGTCAAGTACCGGCCATAAGTTAACTTGACATAATAGAACTTTTCGTATCTAGCGTGTAAAATTACATTTTACGCCCACGTTGTAACTTCAAAATTATTCAGCCAGGGGGCATAAAATACTACTTAGCGCCCAAGAGGCCCAATAGCTCACATACTCTTACAAAACTTTATAGAACCTACGCACTTTACGCCCGTGTGGGCGAAAATTATTTTAATTATATAACTCTAATGTCTTCTCTTTATTTCTAAAATTCATAAGAATTTTTTTAGATATTTATGAAAAGTCAAAGCCTATATAAAAAAATTACATAGTTACCAACACATTACTATTTTTCATGATTATTTCTCAATTTTGAACTTTCTATAATATTACGCACCTTGGGAGGAAAAGAGAAGTCTAGGGCTGCTCTAGCAGGGTTGGTCCTCCGATCTCCCGTACATACTTGGCGGGCCCGACGATTTGCAGTTTATCGGTGGGCTACTTAAATATAGATACAAAATTTTTGCATAAATTCATTAACAATATTTATACCTATAAGTCTACTATAAATAATTACATTCGCTTTAATTTTTAATTGGTACTGTTAAGTACAACATTTCTATATGTGCAGAATCATGATGTACTTTTATTACCCACAATATTTTTCTTTGTGTCCGTCCTTTTTAAACGAGAATAAAATCAAGGAGCACGGGAGCGCTCCGAAGGCAAGTAACAGTCAATGCTGAAGAGGGCTAAGGAGTGAGCCCGTGCCCTATATTCTTTGATATGAGTGCGCGAAAACTTTGATCGCGTTGTATTTTATCTATACAGAATATAAATATTTAGCTATACACTTGTTGAAATCTATGTTCATTAAACTAGAGAAATTTAAAGGTTTTATTCAAAAATATTGTCTCATTTAAGAGATATTAAGTATCAAAGAACCAGACTGGTCGATTCCAATCTTTAAATTTTTTCCTTTTCTTTCATAAGACCTACATCCGCTTCCGATCACGTGATATGTATAACGTCACGTGACCCCATCAGCGTGTGTATATATATATATATATATATATATATACATATATAGTATAGGTTGATGATAACATAAGAAATAGCTCAGCTGTCTGCTTTTCGATTCCGATTGTATCTGTTTACATTCAGTAATCGGTAACTTTATACATATATTTACATGAATAAGATATTTGTAATGAAAAAATAATTATATCGATTCATCGTAGATCTTTCAACTAAAATTTATGAAAAATGTGACTTTCTACATGTGTAACTGACGGCACAAATTTTTAAATATTTTTCAAGATGTATTTATATATCCTCAACATGAAAATTTTTCATGAGATATAATTTTAGAAGAATATTAAAAATTTGTCTTCATATTTGACAGGACGAATAGAGGATTTGGATGTCAATGAAGAAAATGACAGTTTCATTGCTTTCAATGAATAACACGTAAAACAAACAACAACTAAGATGTTTATTTAGACAGTATTGGACTCAAAGTACGAAAAAAGTATTATGTTTTGAAGTAAGTTTTTCAAAATAAGAAAAGAAAATTGTGATTTTCATAGTTCGTCTATCTAGTTGAAAATTATATTGATAATAAAAATGTTGTGATTATTAAAAAATGACATCTAATCAGTGTTTTGTGTAATAAATAAAATAAAATACCGGTATGATATGTTGCAAGAAGTGCATATATAATCAAATATTATTGATAACAAATAACATAGTGATTAAAAAATTACATCTAATCAGTGTTTTGTGTCATATAAAAAAATAAAATACTGGTTAAATGTGTTGCATGAAGTGTAATATCAAATTTTAAAACTTCTACTTAAAATCAGTTTGAAATGTGTTACGTGAGAGGTTAAGATACTCGCACGTAAGAGCGGAACCATAAATTATTTTGGGATGTCGGCCAGGACATCTATCATTCCTTTTACCTAAGAGATCCTAATCGCCTTGCTACGGGTGTCTAATAACGGTATATTTCGATCGTAGAGAAAGGGCTGATAGTTCCTTCTTCTTCATGTGCTTCCCTTTGTCTGCATAATCCTGGCTTTTATTCTTGTTGATCTGATGCGCGTATTAGTCCTAAGTCTCGATGGATCGTACACCTCAATCTTCGGAAGTCTAGACGATCATGCTATAATGATCCTCTCAACTTCTTAATGCATGAGGGAAATCCGGGCTAGGGTTTAGTAAGATGGTTTTATGGTAGTTAGGTTAGATTAATGATTAATTATTAGGGAAAAAACGGTTAAATTCATTAACAACTATTTGTAAAAAAAAACAATTAAGGTTATTATTAATCATATTATTGTTATTAATATTGTCTATTTTCGTTATTATTAATTACTATATTATTAGATTATTACTAATTATTAAGTTTCTATTGTTATTAATTATCGGTAATCCGCATTAACAATTTATCGTAAATTATTAGTTTAACGAGCAAAATGCCAATAACGAAGTCGCACGGCACTAGAAACCCTGATCCATTACCCGTAGTTATGGTCGGTCTCACAGTAGTTTTATAGAATTTACGGAATAAATGCTCCGATATCAGCTACGAATAACAAGTACGCGATTAACAACAATTGAAAATTATGAACAAATGCCCGAAAAAAACAATCTTTGTTTTTAACTCGATGGATTCCTTGAAGAATGGAATAATGTGTGGAATTATGGGTTTTCGGAAATTGAAATGAAATATTCACCAATATGTCAGTTTTTTTCTTTTCTTTTATTTTTCCTTCAATTATAGTCCAGTGGTCCCGTATAACAGTGGTAAATTTGGTAATATTCCAATACACGATGTCAATATTCTAGCGCTTAACGAACTTATAAAAATTACTCTTAAACAACATATATTCCCGATAAAAGTTAACGACTGTACTTTTTGACTAATTATTTCCGACTGTCGTGGCAACGAGTTTTCGCCGCCCGCTACGGTCGTTCGCTGTCTCTCTCGCTCCCGCAGCGGCTATCGGCGCAGGTAAGGCAGGGAGCGCGAAAGGTGGCCGGGAGGTGCTGCCACTGATCGAGCGCGGCGCCTGTTCTCCTCGCGGTCGTCGCACCGGATCAAGGCCGTTGCCCCGCTAGCGCAGCGATTTCTGGACATCGCGCGATTCTTATTTCCTAATTTCTTTTTGCACAATGGCAAGCTACTCGGCTAACAATAAGTTGAATAAATTAAAATCAATAAATTAAGAATAAAAATATTGGCACGTAACAAAATGTTTTGAGAATAGAACAAGTGTGTATTAATAAATAATTATGCGTTATGAGGTTCATAAACTTCATAATAAGCTTTTACAAAGAAGAAAATATTGCTGAGTGATACGTGAGGTTATAAATATACAATATAATTTTCAGTGTTTTGTCTAATAATAAATAAAATATAGTACTGGTATGACGTGTTATATGAAGTGTTTATAATTAAATTTTAAAACTTCCATTAAAAATCCGTTTCAAATGTTTTGAAAATAGCTCAATTGTGTATTAATAAATAATTACATGTGTGAGGTTCATGAACTTGATAATAAGCTTTTACATAGAAGAAAATATTGCTGAGTGACACGCGAGGTTATATTATAAATATACAATATAATTTTCAGTGTTTTATGTAACTAGCTACTTTTAGCGCGCTTCGCGCGTATCATTTATCTCTTTGTTTTTGAGGTTATGAACATGATCAAGTTTCATTTTAAAAGTTTGTTTTAAATAGTTTAAATTATACGATAATAACGTAAGTCTCATAAATAAAATCATGAAATTTTTCTTATACTATTCAGTTTTAAATATTCAAAGTCAAGAATCCAATCTTCAAAATTCAAACATACTCGATTTTGGCGCTTATTCTATGTAGACCAATCAAATGAGCCAGAAACAACCAATCAAAACAGTCTTATTGTGATGACAGATTTCCTCCATCACTTTTTTAAGAGAGGATAATAAATAAAATATAATACTGGTATGACGTGTTACATGAAGTATTTATAATCAAATTTTAAAACTTCTATTAAAAATCAGTTTCAAATGTTTTGAGAATATAACAAGTGTGTATTAATAAATAATTACGCATTATGAATTTCATACACTTCATAATAAGCTTTGGCATAGAAGAAAATATTGCTGAGTGACACGTGAGGATATAAATATACAATATAATTTATGATGCCTATTTGAAATATTGGTCTGAGACTTGGTTTAAAAAGCATCTGTCATCTGTAAAAAACTTAGTCGATATCAGTGCTGTGCTGTTGTACATATTTATTCAAGTGCCAATGAAAAGATTATGTCTAATGAACATGGAAGTATTGAAAAGAGCAAAAATGATGTGTTATTGCAAAAATTTCAAGGAATGAAAGTGCTCAGTTAATCTATTTTATGATTTTCTCACGGTAGGAGATTTCAAAATGTTTCAGAGAAGCTTTTAGTACATATTTTTCTATACAAGATTCAGATAATAATACCGTTTAATTCATCAACTGGTTGTGCTTTTAATTTTACAAGATTATGTGTATGATGATACAAAAATATTATGAAAAAGAAATATGTGGATACCAAAATGATGAAACGAATTCCAGCTTTAGAATGTGCAATAGAAGGCTAGAGGTAAATTTTATTACAAATTTAATAATGTAATAATAATTTGTCAAAAAAACAAGAGCAAATGGATGCATAAGAGTGTTTTGTGAAAAAACTTAGTATCAGATGCTGTTATGTAAGGGTAGTTAACTTGGCAAACTTTGAGCTTCGCATTTTGTAAAAGCTAGAAGATTAAGTGATATCAGAGAAATAGATGCGAAAGAGTAGTTTTTAAAAAACTTTGTACCGCCTGCTGCTATGGAAATTGCAGTTGACATAAGAACTCAACTTCTCAGCCAACTTTGAACTTCGAGTTTTATAAAAGCAAGAGAATCAGGTGATACAGAGATTTGAATTCTAATTCTGAGAACTTGTACTTTTTTCTTTTATCCTTGTGATAGCTACAAAGAAAAAATATATTATTGTTATCTATTTTAACAACTTTAAATTCTCTGTTGACATACTAATGTGGTGGTGGTGGGCAGTCAGATCGTCCTTTGCTAACAAAGTTTTTTCCAGGTTTTAATTAAGTTTTTATTTCAGATTCTGCGGGGATGATTATAAACAAGGGCAATCTGACTGCCATAAATATTAATTATTTTAATTTAATTTGTAAGACTGTAAGACCGATGGAAAAATTCTTATCAGTTGATACTAATAAAAGTTTAATAATGTTTTTATCCAAACAATCTTGCTCTCAACAACTGTCCAACTCTCTACAAAGAACTTGACTGAAAGCTTAAATGTTTTTTTGAAACAATTATAATAAACACTTTTAAAAACTATTTTTTAAAGTATTTTCTATAATTCCTATAAAAACATTTTCTATTTCTCACAAAACTGATTTTTGCTATTAGAAGTAATTATTCTCATTTTTAAATTATCTCTTAATCTCTTTACAATATTTGTTTGTATGTATTTGCTATGAAAATGTTTTCTTTTTCTTACAAAAATCATTTTTCTTATCTGTAGTATTATTCACTATTATTCAAATTATTCATTATTATATTTTCTCTACAAAATATCTTCAAAAATGGCCCATCATTACATATTTAAAAAAATCCATTAATAAATTATTTTAAAAAACTTCTACAATCCTTTACAAACTTTTGCAAGCAACAAGAAATTCTTTTCCAAAACCTTTACAATCATTTTACAAAAACGTTTACAAACGATAAGAATTTTTTTGGAAACCCTAAGAATTATTTTCCGTAACCTATACAATATCCTAAAAAATTATTTACGTTTTATTTTATGAAAAGGAATTCTACGAATAAATAATCAAATTTAAAACTTTTGTGAATAACTATACTAACATTTAATAATATTATTAATAATATACTATAACAAATCTCTTAATGTTTTCACACTATGTAATTGTTATTTTCTCTTATAAAGTTGTGAAATCTATCTAAAAAAACTTTTTACAAAAGTTTAAACTAAGGCAAGAATTAGTCTCTCCCTCCCTCTCTATCTCCCTCTCGCCCTCTCTCTCCTACCCTCTCTGTCATCTCTCTCTCTCTCTCTCTCTCTCTCTCTCTCTCTCTCTCTCTCTCTCTCTCTCTCTCTCTCTCTCTCTCTCTCTCTCTCTCTCTCTCTCTCTCTCCCTCTCTCCCTCTCTCCCTCTCTCCCTCTCTCCCTCTCTCTCAATCTCCGTCAAACTCTGTACCAAAAACTTTAATGAAAGCTTAAATATTTTTTCAAACCAATCAACACGTTCTTTGAAAAACTAATTTTTTAAATATATATTCTAACAACACAATTTGCCTATAGTCCTTTTATTTATTCTAATCTCATCTATTCAATAAGCACTCTCTACAAATGGTAATAATTTTTTTCATGACTGTACAAATAATAATATTGTTAATACAACTTTCTACGAAGTATTAAATAATGCAAGTATAGAAGTTTTTTTCTGTAAAATCTACATGTGTCAAACTCTGTACCAAAAACTTTAATGAAAGCTTAAATATTTTTTCAAACCAATCAACACGTTCTTTGAAAAACTAATTTTTTAAATATATATTCTAACAACACAATTTGCCTATAGTCCTTTTATTTATTCTAATCTCATCTATTCAATAAGCACTCTCTACAAATGGTAATAATTTTTTTCATGACTGTACAAATAATAATATTGTTAATACAACTTTCTACGAAAGTATTAAATAATGCAAGTATAGAAGTTTTTTTCTGTAAAATCTACATGTGTCAAACTCTGTACCAAGAACTTTAACGAGAGCATATAAATATTTTTTTTAAACAATCGCAGTAAAACAAATAGTATTGTTAATAAAACTTTCTACGAAAGTATAAAATAAGGCAGGTATCAGTTTTTTCTGTACAATCTATAAAATAATAATATTTATGATTTTGTAAAAGAAATCAAATAAATACTAGCAAAAAAGTCTTTTACTTCTTTGAGCCAATTATATGCTCAACAAATTGTATGTAAATATACATTCATATTGTTCACTGCAAATTAAACAATCGAAAGTTGTGAAATCAATTATCGATAGTCAAGTAATGCAAACAACTCTCCGAAATAACTATATGACTATTTTCAGAAATGTATTAAAATTTCTTTATCCTTCTATACAAATTAAAGACAAGAAAGTACTAAAATCAATTTGTTGTAGTCAAGTATCCGTAAGTTAACTTGACGAACATAGGTATAATAGTAGAAGTTGACTTCAGGCATTATTTATCAAATAAGACTGTAAAATCTTACACCCGTCGTACAAACATTATTTTTCCTCGTCGTGAGCACAATGTATCTCCATAAAATCTTTCTTTTGCAAACACATTGTGGACCCTTTACGAAACAATGGTACATAGTTACCACCCCTTATATTTTTCCTTATTCTTTCTCAATTTAGAACTCTCTATAGTACAATATTACGCATCTTGGGAGGACAAGAGAAGTCTAGAGCTGCTCTAGCAGGGGTGGTCCTCCGTTCTTCCATACATACTTGGCGGGCCCGACGGTTTGCAGTTTACAGATGGACTATTTTTTCCATAAATGTAGAATACTAGATTTTTGCATAAATTCATTAACAATGTTTATATGAGCACTATAAATAATTATGGTCGCTCAAATTTTTAAAATTGATTCCGTTTAAGTACAATAATTCTACATGTACTGTGTGCATAAACATGATTTATTACTTTTATTACCAAAAATATTATTCCTTGTGTCCGTTTTTTAGACGCTAGAAAATTCATATAAATTTATAATCTATATTGAAAAGAGCTTGTGTGTGTATTTTTTTTAACGCTGAAAAATTCATATAAATTTATAGCCTATAGGTAATGAAAAGAGCTTTACACTGTACTAACTAGATTCACGGATCAGTATTTAATATGTAGAAGCAATCGGTTTATACGATTTACCTGATCTTTAAACATAAACATATGAATATTTACATGAAAATGACCAATTGACCATATCTACACTTTGAACTGCAAACCATCGGGCCCGCCAAGTATGTATGGGAGAACGGAGGACCACCCCTGCTAGAGCAGCTCTAGACTTCTCTTGTCCTCCCAAGATGCGTAATATTGTACTATAGAGAGTTCTAAATTGAGAAAGAATAAGGTGCCTTCGGCACGCCATCCCGTAAAACTTCGTTTTTACATAATAGGCACGACCGCAATGCTCATAAAACCTTATAATTTTATTATTGCATTAATTGTAATACCTGTTTTCATCGTTATTATCATTAGAATATACATAAATACATTTCTGCAGTAAAATTTAAATGGAAATTATGCATTTATTATTTGATATTTATTATTTTTTGTAGAAAATTTGCCTTTTAATTCTACACTTATATGCCTTCTAATTCCATGCATATAGATATATGTATTAGATAACTTTTCAAATAGTCTATGATTCATATATAAATTAATTAAGTATAATTAATTGATATGATTAAAGTGCACATAGTAATATTAAATATATAAGTATAACTATGATTGCAATTATATTTGAAATTAAAAACATTGTTTTCATAATTTCTATTTGAATTATAATAATAGTTTTTATTTTTATTTATGCAAATGTTGAATAGAAAACAAATTTTATTTCAATGTTATCCACAACTTTTGTACTTGAAATTTTTGTGTTAAGTAAAATGCTTTTGAATAATATAAAGAAAAATACCGTTTCATTACTCCCGATTAATACAAAAATATAAAGTTTACACAGTTTTAACGAAAACTGTAGACTAATCGCTCACTGCGGTATTCGTATAACTTATACATATACCGTATACAATTACGAAAAAATACACGAGGTACATGGACACATACACTAATACCGCGAATAGGAGAAAAACAAAAAGAGAAAAATCAACACGGGTGCATTCGGCAATGGTATATATAATCTGTCTTGGTACTGCGTGCGTGCTGAATACAGCAGCCGGGTAACCGTTACTATCTCGGCTGTGTATAGTGCGTTCGCACCAGCGGAAAGACGCATGCGACCACGTGACCGTGAGTGCTCCCTGTATATAAGATATGGTATATCTATATATATATATGAATCGCGCGCGCTTTCTGCTACTAGCCCTAGTGGGTCTGTGTTGACAGCGGCCCTACGGCGGCGTGCCTGCGCGTATGTCCATGGGGTGTGATGTCAACAATCGCCGGCTCCCGGCGTTTCCTGCAGTGATGACGGCTGTTGCAATACACCGCCCTGGAGGATGTCATCCCTTTCATCGTGTTACTGATAATGATAATATTCGTCAGACATAGGAAGGCAGCGTGTCGACGGCGAGAGCAAATTTCGTAAGCCCTTTCTCGTTTCTAACCTCTCTGATAGGTAAGCTGATGGTACTTTCTCTTGTTGCAGGTATCTGGCGACGAGAGTAGTGTAAACGAAGAGCACTGCTGCAGAATCTTTCTTAAGTGTGGTGATGTTGCTTGGCTCATTTATTTATTAGTCATATATGTGGTTTTCAGATACTCAACTTCCCATGTGTGTGTTTGACTCTTATACTAGTGGCTCTGTGTATAGTTAATCTACTGCTGCTGCCTTCAGTGACTCTCAGGCTGGAGGTGTTTTCAGCAATGAAACAATGAATGAGGTTCCACCAGTCTTTCCTCTCTAATTGTTATAGGTAGCTGGTGCAGCGAAAATAGTGAACAACAACCAGACTTTTCTTTTGTAATGCTTTTTCTGTCAACTAGTCATTAGTCATATGTGGTTTCTAGGTGCTCAACTCTCCTCGCTTGTCTCCCAGATCAGTGGCTAATCTGTTCAGGTGTTTTATTCATCCCTACTGTGAGGCAGTCCTTGAGATTGAGACACACATGACAGTCTCTATCAGTATTTCCCTCCGAGATGGCTATTAGATAATTCGAGTAGACTGTCATGCATGGAGTAGTGCCTGCCCTGGGCCATCCAGCCTCAATTTGCAGCTTCTCTAGCTCTATATCAGTGATCTTCAAGTGTTAGTGCTTTAGAATGTGAGGGGATAGATAATTAGGAACTGGGGGATATCATAAAAGTGCTGTGTGTGTGGTTAGATGCGATACGGGTAGGCAGTTGTCGCTAGTCATATTAGCTCATATAGTTAATTTCTGAGTTTAGTCAGGGTATACGAACGCATTTCAGGGTATCTGTTGTTATAATACATCCTTATGTATTTCGCAGACTTTTACTAAGTGAGACTTGCCAATTTAATAGTTGTCCAGGACACTGTAAGACTGACAAAGTCAGCATTGCATTCTTTATACATTGAACTTTACTATATTACAAAATCTATAACACATACATTACATTAGTTTTTTTTGCGTAATATGATATTACTTTAACATGTCCTTTTATAATATTAGACAATTTTGACTCTCTTAGTTCAATCGCTTAGATTTTGTGAACATAATTAACAGGTTAAGCTGTGTAATTTTATATGTAATTTCTAATTGTTATCAAACCAGTAAGAAAACATAATTATAGATTTTTAACAACCGAATTATGAAAACATTTTTCCAATTTCGATTTTACCACATACTAAGTTCTCTAGATCATTGACAAGAAATTGTAAGTTTTGACAGTTTTTATGAAACAGTTTTTTTTAGTTATTGTTTTAGTTTTTTTCATTGGTATTTAAATGATATCTATATCCTTTGTATTTAAGAAATCTATTGGAAATCAATTCTTTGTACGGTAAGCAAAAATCGTCTATATTATGTATATTTTGGCGTTTAAAATCGTTTTTATAAGTCTAACTTATCAGGAGTTCATTTTACACAAAAATGATAAATAGGAAAAAGTTTTGTTTAAATATTATCTACAACTTTTGTATTTGATATTTTTGTGTAAAATCAAATCCTGTCAAGTTATAGCCTAAAATCATCAATTTTTGACCTTTTTTGCCGTTTTTGCAGTTATCTTGGCAAATATTGCTCGTAGAAGAAAGTGTCCGACATAAAAAAGATGTATTTTAATTAGTTTTAGCAGATAGGCTTGTAGACATTAGCTTGAAATTAATTTTTTTAGACATTAAGCTTAAAAATCGATTTTTTGATATGTTTCTTTGTGCTCGCATTTTGAAAGTTTTTCATCGATCTTTCTCAATTGAGAACCAGCACTTAGGTATAACTAGAGGAGTATTTTCCCGTAATTCCGATGGAATCGGTTGAAAATTCATTGAGATAATCGATAAACTTGATTACATACGGACGTGCAGACATACATACATCACAGAAAACGTTTAAAACACACTCATTTTGGCTGGAAACGACTTTTCACATATTAAATTCTTAGTTTTTAAAGTGGCACAGTTTTCGCTATGGTGAAATTATAAGGCTCTCCCGAGTAGCGGTCGTGCCTAAAAATATAAGGGATGGTAACTATGTACCATTGTTTCGTAAAGGGTCCACAATGTGTTTGCAAAAGAAAGATTTTATGGAGATACATTGTGCTCACGACGAGGAAAAATAATGTTTGTACGACGGGTGTAAGATTTTACAGTCTTATTTGATAAATAATCCCTGAAGCCAACTTCTACTATTATACCTATGTTCGTCAAGTTAACTTACGGATACTTGACTACAATAAATTGATTTCAGTACTTTCTTGTGTTTAATTTGTATAGAAATTTTAATACATTTCTGAGAATAGTCATATAGTTATTTCGGAGAGTTGTTTGCATTACTTGACTATCGATAATTGATTTCACAACTTTCGATTGTTTAATTTGCAGTGAACAATGTGAATGTATTTACATACAATTTGTTGAGCATATAATTGGCTCGAAGAAGTAAAAGACTTTTTCGCTAGTATTTATTTGATTTCTTTTACAAAATCATAAATATTATTATTTTATAGATTATAATCTATACAGAAATATATCTGTATACAGAAAAAACTGATACTTGCCTTATTTTATACTTTCGTAGAAAGTTTTATTAACAATACTATTTGTTTTACTGCGATTGTTTTAAAAAAATATTTATATGCTCTCGTTAAAGTTCTTGGTATAGAGTTTGACACATGTAGATTATACAGAAAAAACTTCTATACTTGCCTTATTTAATACTTTCGTAGAAAGTTTTATTAACAATATTATTATTTGTACAGTCATGAAAAAAATTATTACCATTTGTAGAGAGTGCTTATTGAATACATGAGATTAGAATAAATAAAAGGACTATAGGCAAATTGTGTTGTTAGAATATAGATTGAAAAAATTAGTTTTTTAAAGAACGTGTTGATTGTTTTGAAAAAATATTTAAGCTTTCATTAAAGTTTTTGGTACAGAGTTTGTCGGAGATTGAGTGAGAGGGAGAGAGGGAGAGAGAGAGAGAGAGAGAGAGAGACAGAGAGAGAGAGAGAGAAGACAGAGAGGGTGGGAGAGAGAGAGAGAGAGAGGGTGATAGAGAGGGAGGGAGAGACTAATTCTTGCCTTAGTTTAAACTTTTGTAAAAAGTTTTTATACCACTCTAACCTGGTATAAAATACCGTTCGAAACTAGTGCGTAAGTCGATTATTTAGGTGGTATGGCTTTTTCGCACTCGCTTCGCTCGTGCAAAAAGTCACACCAGCTAAATAATCGACTTCCCCACCCGTGTCGAAATGTACTATTTTAGATAGATTTCACAACTTTATAAGAGAAAATAATAATTACATAGTGTGAAAACATTATGAGATTTGTTATAGTATATTATTAATAATATTATTAAATGTTAGTATAGTTATTCACAAAAGTTTTAAATTTGATTGTTTATTCGTAGAATTCCTTTTCATAAAATAAAACGTAAATAATTTTTTAGGATATTGTATAGGTTCCGGAAAATAATTCTTATGGTTTCCAAAAAAATTCTTATCGTTTGTAAAAGTTTTTGTAAAATGATTGTAAAGGTTTTGGAAAAGAATTTCTTGTTGCTTGCAAAAGTTTGTAAAGGATTGTAGATGTTTTTTAAAATAATTTATTAATGGATTTTTTATAAGATGTAGTGATGGACCATTTTTGAAGATATTTTGTAGAGAAAATATAATAATGAATAATTTGAATAATAGTGAATAATACTACAGATAAGAAAAATGATTTTTGTAAGAAAAAGAATACATTTTCATAGCAAATACATACAAACAAATATTGTAAAGAGATTAAGAGATAATTTAAAAATGAGAATAATTACTTCTAATAGCAAAAATCAGTTTTGTGAGAAATAGAAAATGTTTTAATAGGAATTATAGAAAATACTTCAAAAAATAGTTTTTAAAAGTGTTTATTATAATTATTTCAAAAAAACATTTAAGCTTTCAGTCAAGTTCTTTGTAAAGAGTTGGACAGTTGTTGAGAGCACAATTGTTTGGATAAAAACATTATTAAACTTTTATTAGTATGTCAACAGAGAATTTAAAGTTGTTAAAATAGATAACAATAATATATTTTTTCTTTGTAGCTATCACAAGGATAAAAGAAAAAAGTACAAGTTCTCAGAATTACAAATCAATTCTCTATATCATCTGATTCTCTTGCTTTTATAAAACTCGAAGCTCAAAGTTGGCTGAGAAGTTGAGTTCTTATGTCAACTGCAATTTGCATAAAAAATTCATATAAATTTATAGTTTTCTTCTAAAGTGCTTTACATTTTACTAACCGTTTTATAAGCAACCTATTGTGTATCCTTTTCCCGCGAGTAAATATCATATAAGATCTCATATGAGAATTTCAGTCGTCGGATATCTCGTATCAGATCTCGATATGCGATGTCATCTGCAATTTTATATATTATGGGATTACATATGAGATCTCATATGATACTTTCAGACGGGTTTGCACTTTTTATTTAAAAACAGAGTGATAGATTCACGGATCAGTAGTTAATATGTAGAAGCAACCCATTTATACATTTTATCTGATCTTTAAACATATGCAAATCGTCGGGCCCGCCAAGTATGTATGGGAGATCGGAGGACCACCCTTGCTAGAGCAGCTCTAGACTTCTCTTTTGCTCCCAAGGTGCGTAATATTATAGAAAGTTCAAAATTGAGAAAGAATCATGAAAAATAGTGATGTGTTGCTAACTATGTAATTCTTTTATATAGGCTTTGACTTTTCGTAAATATCTAAAAAAATTCTTATGAATTTTAGAAATAAAGAGAAGGCATTATAGTTATATAATTAAAATAATTTTTACCCACACGGGCGTAAAGTGCGTAGGATCTATAACGTTTTGTAAGAGTATGTGAGCTATTGGGCCTCTTGGGCGCTAAGTAGTATTTTATGCCCGCTGGCTGAATAATTTTGAAGTCACAACGTGGGCGTAAAATGTAATTTTACACGCTTGATACGAAAAGTTCTATTATGTCAGTCAAGTTAACTTATGGCCGGTACTTGACTACAATAAATTGATTTCACTACTTTCTTGTGTTTAATTTGTATAGCTCAGAAAGATGAACAAATTTGAATATATTTCTCAGAACAGTCATACAGTAGTTTCCGAGAGTTGTTTGCATTACTTGACTATCGATAATTGATTTCACAACTTTCATTTGTTTGATTTGCAGTGAACAATTTGAATGTACTTACTTACATATAATTTGTTCAGCATACAATGACTCAAAGAATTAAAAGACTTTTTCATTAGTATTTATTTGATTTCTTTTACAAAATCATAAATATTATTATTTTATAGATTATTTGTACAGTCATGAAAAAAATTATTACCATTTGTAGAGAGTGCTTATTGAATAGATGAGATTCGAAGAAATAAAAGGATTAGACAAATTGTGTTGTTTTTTATAGATAATCCAGAAAAAACGTCTATACTTTCCTTATTTTATACTTTCGTAGAAAGTTTTATATTAGCAATATTATTATTTATACAGTCATGAAAAAAATTATTACCATTTGTAAAGAGTGCTTATTGAATAGAAGAGAGTAAGAGAATTAAAAGGACTAGACAAATTATGTTGTTATACAATGTACTTATAAAATTAGCTTTTAAAAAACGTGTTGATTGTTTTAAAAAAAATATTTAAGCTCTCATTAAAGTTTTTGGTGCTCAGGTTGACGGATGTTGAGAGAGAGGGAGGGAGGGCGAGAGAGTGGGGTGGGAAAGAGAAGGAGGGAGAGAGTTTATACAGTCATGAAAAAAATGGGTTTGAAGTTTGCAACGTTGCGATCCAACGAAAATTTGATTTTCGAAAAACCACTTTTTTCCACATGGATGACATAATGTACTACAAATAATGGAAGAATACATCAAAATCGATTAAAATAATTCCATTCCAAACTACCCCCCACCCCTAACACGGAATTCGTAAGATGACCTCAGAGAAAAAAATTCTCTCTCCGCGGCGTTTGGTATTTCCAAACTTTTTATTGCTGGAATTATTTTCTGAGGATACAAAATACCCGCAAAAAATTAGGATCGAAATTGACTCCCCGGAACACCCCCAAAAAGCTGATTATATAGGGGTAGTAACGGAAAAAAAATTCTCTCTCCGCGGCGTTTGGTATTTCCAAACTTTTTATTGCTGGAATTATTTTCTGAGGATACAAAATACCCGCAAAAAAATTAGGAACCAAATCGACTCCCCGGAACACCATCAAAAAGCTGATTATATAGGGGTAGTAACGGAAAAAAAATTCTCTCTCCGCGGCGTTTGGTATTTCCAAACTTTTTATTGCTGGAATTATTTTCTGAGGATACAAAATACCCGCAAAAAAATTAGGAACCAAATCGACTCCCCGGAACACCATCAAAAAGCTGATTATATAGTGGTAGTAACGGAAAAAAAATTCTCTCTCCGCGGCGTTTGGTATTTCCAAACTTTTTATTGCTGGAATTATTTTCTGAGGATACAAAATACCCGCAAAAAATTAGGGTCCAAATTGACTCTCCAGAACACCACCAAAAAGCTGATTATATAGGAGTAGTAACGGAAAAAAAATTCTCTCTCCGCGGCGTTTGGTATTTCCAAACTTTTTATCTTTTTATTGCTGGAATTATTTTCTGAGGATACAAAATACCCGCAAAAAAATTAGGAACCAAATCGACTCCCCGGAACACCATCAAAAAGCTGATTATATAGTGGTAGTAACGGAAAAAAAATTCTCTCTCCGCGGCGTTTGGTATTTCCAAACTTTTTATTGCTGTAATTATTTTCTGAGGATACAAAATACCCCCAAAAAAATTAGAAACCAAATCGACTCCCCGGACCACCCCCAAAAAGCTGATTATATCGGGGTAGTAACGGAAAAAAAATTCTCTCTCCGCGGCGTTTGGTATTTCCATACTTTTCATTGCTGGAATTATTTTCTGAGGATACAAAATACCCACAAAAAATTAGGATCCAAATTGACTCTCCGGAACACCCCCAAAAAGCTGATTATATAGGGGTAGTAACGGAAAAAAAATTCTCTCTCCGCGGCGTTTGGTATTTCCAAACTTTTTATCTTTTTATTGCTGGAATTATTTTCTGAGGATACAAAATACCCGCAAAAAAATTAGAAACCAAATTGACTCCCCGGACCACCCCCAAAAAGCTGATTATATCGGGGTAGTAACGGAAAAAAAATTCTCTCTCCGCAGCGTTTGGTATTTCCATACTTTTCATTGCTGGAATTATTTTCTGAGGATACAAAATACCCGCAAAAAAATTAGTAACCAAATCGACTGCACGGGACACCCCCAAAAAGCTGATTATATTGAGGTCGTGACGGGAAAAAAATTGTCTCTCCGCGGCGTTTGGTATTTCCAAACTTTTTATTGCTGGAATTATTTTCTGAGGATACAAAATACCCGCAAAAAAATTAGAAACCAAATTGACTCCCCGGACCACCCCCATAAAGCTGATTATATAGGGGTAGTAACGGAAAAAAAATTCTCTCTCCGCGGCGTTTGGTATTTCCAAACTTTTTATATTTTTATTGCTGGAATTATTTTCTGAGGATACAAAATACCCGCAAAAAAATTGGGAACCAAATCGACTCCCCGGAACACCCACAAAAAGCTGATTATATAGGGGTAGTAAAAAAAATTCTCCCTCCGCGGCGTTTGGTATTTCCAAACTTTTTATTGCTGGAATTATTTGCTGAGGATACAAAATACCCGAAAAAAAATTAGGAACCAAATCGACTCCGCGGAACAACCCCAAAAAGCTGATTATATAGAGGTCGTGACGGAAAAAAAATTCTCTCTCCGCAGCGTTTGGTATGTCCAAACGTTTTATTGCTGGAATTATTTTCTGAGGATACAAAATACACGAAAAAAAATTAGGAACCAAATCGACTCCCCGGAACACCTCCTAAAAGCTGATTATAGAGGGGTAGTAACGGAAAAACAATTCTCTCTCCGCGGCGTTTGGTAATTCCAAATTTTTATTGCTGGAATTATTTTCTGAGGATACCAATTACCCGCAAAAAAATTAGGAACCAAATGGACTCCCAGGAAAACCCCCAAACACCTGATTATATAGTGGTCGTGACGGAAAAAAATTCTCTCTCCGCGGCGTTTGGTATTTCCAAACATTTTATTGCTGGAATTATTTTCTGAGGATACAAAATACCCGACAAAATTAGGAACCAAGGCGACTCCTCGGAACACCCCCAAATAGCTGATTATATAGGAGTCGTGGCGGAAAAATAATTCTCTCTCCGCGGCGTTTGGTATTTCCAAACTTTTTATTGCTGGAATTATTTTCTGAGGATACAAAATACCCGCAAAAAAATTAGGAACCAAATCGACTCCCAGGAAAACCCCCAAACACCTGATTATATAGTGGTCGTGACGGAAAAAAATTCTCTCTCCGCGGCGTTTGGTATTTCCTAACTTTTTATTGCTGGAATTATTTTATGAGCACACAACTACTTGTAGAATAATTACGAACCAAATCCACTTCCCTGAAAACCCCCAAACAGCTGATTATATAGGGGTCGTATCGAAAAAAAAATTCTCTCTCCGCGGCGTTTGGTATTTCCAAACTTTTTATTGCTGGAATTATTTTCTGAGGATACAAAATACACGAAAAAAAATTAGGAACCAAATCGACTCCCCGGAACACCTCCAAAAAGCTGATTATATAGGGGTAGTAACGGAAAAACAATTCTCTCTCCGCGGCGTTTGGTAATTCCAAATTTTTATTGCTGGAATTATTTTCTGAGGATACCAAATACCCGCAAAAAAATTAGGAACCAAATTGACTCACCGGACCACCCCCAAACACCTGATTATATAGTGGTCGTGACGGAAAAAAATTTTCCCTCCGCGGCGTTTGGTATTTCCAAACATTTTATTGCTGGAATTATTTTCTGAGGATACGAAATACCCGCAAAAAAATTAGGAACCGAATCGACTCCACGGAACACCCCTAAAAAGCTTGTTATATAGGGGTCGTAACGGAAACAAAATTCTCTCTGCGGCGTTTGGTATTTCCAAACTTGTAGTCAATTTGGTTCGTAATTTTTTTGCTCATAAAATAATTTCATCAATAAAAAGTCGAAATGCCAGACGCCGCGGACTGAGAATTTTTTTTCCGTCACGATCTCTATATAATCGGCTGTTTGGACGTTTTCCGGGGAGTTGATCAGGTTCGTAATTTTTTTACAGGGAGTTTTTATGCTAAAAAAGTAATTCCAGCTTTAAAAAGTTTGGAAATGCCAGACGCGGCTGAGTGAAAATTTTTTTTTCTGTCACGACCCCTCTATAATCAGCTGTTTGGGGGTTTTCCGGGGAGTGGATTTCGTTCGTCATTTTTTTACGAGTAGTTTGTGTGCTCATAAAATAATTCCAGCAATAAAAAGTTTGGAAATGCCAAATGCCGCTGAGAGAGAATTTTTTTTCTTCACGACCCCTATATAGTCAGCTGTTTGGGGGTTTTTCAGGGAGCCGATTTGTTTCGTAATTTTTTTACGGGTAGTGTGTATGCTCATAAAATAATTTCATCAATAAAAAGTTTGGAAATGCCAGACGCCGCTGAGTGAGAATTTATTTCCATAGCAACACCTATATAATCGGCTGATTGGGGGTTTTCCGTGGAGTCGATTTCGTTCGTAATTATTTTACTAATTGTTTGTGTACTCATAAAATAATTCCAGCAATAAAAAGTTTGGAAATGCCAAATGCCGCTGAGAGAGAATTTTTTTTCCGTTACTACCCCTATATAATGTGCTTTTTGGGGGTGATCCGTGCAGTCGATTTGGTTCCTAATTTTTTTGCGGGTATTTTGTATTCTCAGAAAATAATTCCAGCAATAAAAAGTTCGGGAATACCAAATACCGCGGAGAGAGAATTTTTTTCCTTCACGACCCCTATATAGTAAGCTCTTTGGGGGTTTTCCGGAAAGTCGATTTGGTTCCTAATTTTTTTGCGGGTATTTTGTATCCTCAGAAAATAATTCCAGCAATAAAAAGTTTGGAAATACCAAACGCTGCGGAGAGAGAATTTTTTTCCGTCACCACCCCTATATAATCAGCTGTTTGGGGGTTTTCCGAGGAGTCGATTTGGTTCGTAATTTTTTTACAGGTACTTTGTGTGCTCATAAAATAGTTTCAGCAATAAAAGGTTTGGAAATGCCAAACGCCGCGGAGAGAGAATTTTTTTCCGTCACGACCTCTATATGATCAGCTGTTTGGGGTTTTCCGGGGAGTCGAATAGGTTCGTAATTTTTTTACAGGGAATTTTTATGCTCAAAAAGTAATTCCGACAATAAAAAGTTTGTAAATACCAAACGCCGCGGAGAGAGAATTTTTTTTCCGTGACGACCCCTATATAATCAGCTGTTTGGGGGTTTTCCGGGGAGTGGATTTGATTCTTAATTTATTTGCGGTTGTACTGTATCCTCAGAAAATAACTCCAGCAATGAAAAGTTTGGAAATACCAAACGCCGCCGGGAGAGAATTTTTTTTCCGTCACGACCCCTATTTAATCAGCTGTTTGGGGGTTTTCCGTGGAGTGGATTTGATTCGTAATTTTTTTGCAGGTACTTTGTGTGCTCATAAAATAGTTTCAGCAATAAAAGGTTTGGAAATGCCAAACGCCGTGGAGAGAGAATTTTTTTTCCGTCACGACCCCTATATGATCTGCTGTTTGGGGTTTTCCGGGGAGTCGATTAGGTTCGTAATTTTTTTACAGGGAATTTTTATGCTCAAAAAGTAATTCCAGCTTTAAAAAGTTTGGAAATGCCAAACGCCGCGGAGAGAGAATTTTTTTTCCGTCACGACCTCTATATGATCAGCTGTTTGGGGTTTTCCGGGGAGTCGATTAGGTTCGTAATTTTTTTACAGGGAATTTTTATGCTCAAAAAGTAATTCCGACAATAAAAAGTTTGTAAATACCAAACGCCGCGGAGAGAGAATTTTTTTTCCGTGACGACCCCTATATAATCAGCTGTTTGGGGGTTTTCCGGGGAGTGGATTTGATTCGTAATTTTTTCACGAGTAGTTTGTGTGCTCATTAAATAATTCCAGTAATAGAAAGTTTGGAAATACCAAACGCCGCGGAGAGAGAATTTTTTTCCGTCACGACCCCTATATCATCAGCTTTTTGGAGGTTTTCCGGGGAGTCGATTTGGTTCTTAATTTTTTTGCGGTTGTACTGTATTCTCAGAAAATAATTCCAGCAATGAAAAGTTTGGAAATACCAAACGCCGCCGGGAGAGAATTTTTTTTCCGTCACGACCCCTATATAATCAGCTGTTTGGGGGTTTTCCGTGGAGTGGATTTGATTCGTAATTTTTTTACAGGTACTTTGTGTGCTCATAAAATAGTTTCAGCAATAAACGGTTTGGAAATGTCAAACGCCGTGGAGAGAGAATTTTTTTTCCGTCACGACCCCTATATGATCTGCTGTTTGGGGTTTTCCGGGGAGTGGATTTGATTCGTAATTTTTTCACGAGTAGTTTGTGTGCTCATTAAATAAATCCAGTAATAGAAAGTTTGGAAATACTAAACGCCGCGGAGAGAGAATTTTTTTTCCGTCACGTCCCCTATATCATCAGCTTTTTGGGGGTGTTCCGGGGAGTCGATTTGGTTCTTAATTTTTTTGCGGTTGTAATGTATCCTCAAAAAATAATTCCAGCAATGAAAAGTTTGGAAATACCAAACGCCGCGGAGAGAGAATTTTTTTTCTGTTACTACCCCTATATAATCAGCTTTTTGTGGGTGTTCCGGGTAGTACATTTGGTTCCTAATTTTTTTTCGGTGATTTTGTATCCTCAGAAAATAATTCCAGCAATAAAAGTTTGGAAATACTAAACGCCGCGGAGAGAGAATTTTTTTTCCGTGACGACCCCTATATAATCAGCTGTTTGGGGGTTTTCCGGGGAGTGGATTTTATTCGTAATTTTCTCACGGGTAGTTTGTGTGCTCATTAAATAGTTCCAGCAATAAAAAGTTATGAAACGCCAAATACCGCGGGGAGAGAATTTTTTTCCGTAGCAACCCCTATATAATCAGCTTTTTGCGGGTGTTCCGGGGAGTCGATTTGGTTCCTAATATTTTTGCGGGTATCTTGTATCGTCAGAAAATAATTCCAGCAATAAAAGTTTGGAAATACTAAACGCCGCGGAGAGAGAATTTTTTTTCGTAGCAACCACTATATAATCGGCTGTTTCGGGGTTTTCCGGGGAGTGGATTTGATTCGCAATTTTTTCACGAGTATTTTCTGTGCACATAAAATAGTTCCAGTAATAAAAAGTTTGGAAATACCAAACGCCGCGGAGAGAGAATATTTTTGCCGTTACTACCACTATATAATCGGCTTTTTGGGGGTATTCCGGGTACTCGATTTGGTTCTTAATTTTTTTGCGGTTGTTTTGTATTCTCAAAAAATAATTCCAGCAATGAAAAGTTTGGAAATACCAAACGCCGCGGAGAGAGAATTTTTTTTCCGTTACTACCCCTATATAATCAGCTTTTTGGGGGTGTTCCGGGTAGTCAATTTGGTTCCTAATTTTTTTTCGGATATTTTATATCCTCAGAAAATAATTCCAGCAATAAAAGTTTGGAAATACTAAACGCCGCGGAGAGAGAATTTTTATCCGTCGCGACCCCTATATAATCAGACGTTTGGAGGTTTTCCAGGGAGTCGATTTCGTTCGTAATTTTTTTACGAGTACTTTGTGTGCTTATAAAATAATTCCAGCAATAGAAAGTTTGGAAATACCAAACGCCGCGGAGAGAGAATTTCTTTCCGTCACGACCCTTATATAATCAGCTGTTTGGGGCTCTTCCGCGGAGTGGATTTGGTTCGTAATTTTTTTACGAGTAGTTTGTGTGCTCATGAAATAGTTCCAGCAATAAAAAGTTAGGAAACGCCAAACGCCGCTAAGAGAGAATTATTTTTTCGTAGCAACCACTATATAATCGGCTGTTTGGGGGTTTTCCGGGGAGTGGATTTGATTCGCAATTTTTTCACGAGTATTTTGTGTGCACATAAAATAGTTCCAGTAATAAAAAGTTTGGAAATACCAAACGCCGCGGAGAGAGAATATTTTTGCCGTTACTACCACTATATAATCGGCTTTTTGGGGGTATTCCGGGTACTCGATTTGGTTCTTAATTTTTTTGCGGTTGTTTTGTATTCTCAAAAAATAATTCCAGCAATGAAAAGTTTGGAAATACCAAACGCCGCGGAGAGAGAATTTTTTTTCCGTTACTACCCCTATATAATCAGCTTTTTGGGGGTGTTCCGGGTAGTCAATTTGGTTCCTAATTTTTTTTCGGGTATTTTATATCCTCAGAAAATAATTCCAGCAATATAAGTTTGGAAATACTAAACGCCGCGGAGAGAGAATTTTTATCCGTCGCGACCCCTATATAATCAGACGTTTGGAGGTTTTCCAGGGAGTCGATTTCGTTCGTAATTTTTTTACGAGTACTTTGTGTGCTTATAAAATAATTCCAGCAATAGAAAGTTTGGAAATACCAAACGCCGCGGAGAGAGAATTTCTTTCCGTCACGACCCTTATATAATCAGCTGTTTGGGGCTCTTCCGCGGAGTGGATTTGGTTCGTAATTTTTTTACGAGTAGTTTGTGTGCTCATGAAATAGTTCCAGGAATAAAAAGTTAGGAAACGCCAAACGCCGCTAAGAGAGAATTATTTTTTCGTAGCAACCACTATATAATCGGCTGTTTGGGGGTTTTCCGGGGAGTGGATTTGATTCGCAATTTTTTAACGAGTATTTTGTGTGCACATAAAATAGTTCCAGTAATAAAAAGTTTGGAAATACCAAACGCCGCGGAGAGAGAATATTTTTGCCGTTACTACCACTATATAATCGGCTTTTTGGGGGTATTCCGGGTACTCGATTTGGTTCTTAATTTTTTTGCGGTTGTTTTGTATCCTCAAAAAATAATTCCAGCAATGAAAAGTTTGGAAATACCAGACGCCGCGGAGAGAGAATTTTTTTTCCGTTACTACTCCTATATAATCAGCTTTTTGGGGGTGTTCCGTGGAGTCGAGTTGGTTCCTAATTTTTTTTCGTGTATTTTGTATCCTCAGAAAATAATTCCAGCAATAAATAGTTTGGAAGTACTAATCTCCGAAGTGAGAGAATTTTTTTTCCGTTACTACCCTTATATAATCAGCTTTTTGGGGGTGTTCCGGGTAGTCAATTTGGTTCCTAATTTTTTTTCGGGTATTTTATATACTCAGAAAATAATTCCAGCAATAAATGTTTGGAAATACTAAACGCCGCGGAGAGAGAATTTTTATCCGTCACGACCCCTATATAATCGGCTGTTTGGGTGTTTTCCGGGGAGTCGATTTCGTTCGTAATTTTTTTACGAGTACTTTGTGTGCTCATAAAATAATTCCAGCAATAAAAAGTTTGGAAATACCAAACGCCGCGGAGAGAGAATTTCTTTCCGTCACGACCCTTATATAATCAGCTGTTTGGGGCTTTTCCGCGGAGTAGATTTGGTTCGTAATTTTTTTACGAGTAGTTTGTGTGCTCATGAAATAGTTCCAGCAATAAAAAGTGAGGAAATGCCAAACGCCGCTAAGAGAGAATTTTTTTTTCGTAGCAACCACTATATAATCGGCTGTTTGGGGGTTTTCCGGGGAGTGGATTTGATTCGCAATTTTTTCACGAGTATTTTGTGTGCACATAAAATAATTCCAGTATTAAAAAGTTTGGAAATACCAAACGCCGCGGAGAGAGAATATTTTTGCCGTTACTACCACTATATAATCGGCTTTTTGGGGGTGTTCCGGGGAGTCGATTTGGTTCTTAATTTTTTTGCGGTTGTTTTGTATCCTCAAAAAATAATTCCAGCAATGGAAAGTTTGGAAATACCAAACGCCGCTGAGAGAGAATTTTTTTCCCTTTACTACCCCTATATTATCAGACGTTTGGGGCTTTTCCAGGGAGTCGATTTAAATCGTAATTTTTTTAGGAGTAGTTTGAGTGCTCATAAAATAATTCCAGCAACAAAAAGTTTGGAAATACCAAACGCCGCGGAGAGAGAATTTCTTTCCGTCACGACCCTTATATAATCAGCTGTTTGGGGGTTTTCCTGGGAGTGGATTTTGTTCGTAATTTTTTTACGAGTAGTTTGTGTGGTCATACAATAGTTCCAGCAATAAAAAGTTAGGAAACGCCAAACGCCGCTGAGAGAAATTTTTTTTTTCTTCACGACCCCTATATAGTCAGCTGTTTGGGGGTTTTTCGGGTAGTCGATTTGGTTCGTAATTTTTTTACGGGTAGTTTGTATGCTCATAAAATAATTTCATCATTAAAAAGTCTTGAAATGGCAGACGCTGCTAAGTGAGAATTTTTTTTCCGTAGCAACCCCTATATAATCGGCTGTTTCGGGGTTTTCCGGGGAGTCCATTTCGTTCGTAATTTTTTTCCAAGTGGTTTGTGTGCTCATAAAATAATTCCAGCAATAAAAAGTTTGGAAATGCCAAATGCCGCTGAGAGAGAATTCTTTTCGGTGACGACACCTATAGAGCTGGTTATATAATCAGGTGTTTGGGGGTTTTCCAGAGAGTCGATTTAGTTCTTAATTTTTTTACGGGTAGTTTGTATGCTCATAAAATAATTTCAGCAATAGAATGTTTGGAAATGCCAAACGCCGCTGAGAGAGAATTTTTTTTTTTCTTCACGACCCCTATATAGACAGCTGTTTGGGGGTTTTCCGGAGAGTCGATTTGGTTCCTAATTTTTTTACATGGAGTTTTTATGCTCAAAAAGTAATTCCAGCTTTTAGAAGTTTGGAAATGCCAGACGCCGTTGAGTGAAAATTTTTTTTCTGTTACGACTCCTATATAATCAGCTTTTTTGGGATTTTCCGGGAAGTGGATTTGGTTCGTAATTTATTACGAGTAGTTTGTGTGCTCATAAAATAATTCCAGCAATAAAAAGTTTGGAAACGCCAAATACCGCCGAGACAGAAATTTTTTTCGGTGGCTCCCCATATATAGCTGATTATATAATCATGTGGTTGGGGGGTTTTCCGGGAAGTCGATTTAGTTCTTAATTTTTTTACGGGTAGTTTGTAAGCTCATAAAATAATTTCAGCAATAAAAAGTTTGGAAATGCCAAACGCCGCTGAGAGAGAATTTCTTTTTTCTTCCCGACCCCTATATAGTCAGCTGTTTGGGGGTTTTCCGAGGAGTCAATTTGGTTCGTAATTTTTTTACGACTAGTTTGTAAGCTGATAAAATAATTTCAGCAATAAAAAGTTTGGAAATGCCAAACGCCGCTGAGAGAGAATTTCTTTTTTATTCACGACCCCTATATAGTCAGCTGTTGGGCGGTTTGCCGAGCAGTCGATTTGGTTCGTAATTTTTTTTGCGGGTATTATGTATCCTCAGAAAATAATTCCAGCAATAAAATGTTTGGAAATACCAAACACCGCGGAGAGAGAATTTTTCTCCATGACGGCCCCTATATAATCAGCTGTTTGGGGGTTTTCCGGGGAGTGGATTTGATTCGTAATTTTTTCACGAGTAGTTTGTGTGCTCATAAAATAATTCCAGTAATTAAAAGTTTGGAAATAGCAAACCCCGCGGAGAGAGAATTTTTTTTCCGTCACGACTCCTATATAATCAGCTGTTTGGGCGTTTTCCGAGTAGTGGATTTGGTTCGTAATTTTTTTATGGGTAGTTTGTGTGCTCATAAAATAATTCCAACAGTAAAAAGTTTGGAAATGCCAATTGCCGCGGAGAGAGAATTTTTTTTTTTCTTCACGACCCCTATATAATCAGCTTTTTGGGGGTGTTCCGCGGAGTGGATTTGGTTCCTAATTTTTTCTCAGGTAGTTTGTGTGCTCAAAAAATAATTCCAGCAATGAAAAGTTTGGAAATACCAAACGTAGCGGAGAGAGAATTTTTTTTCCGTTACTACTCCTATATAATAAGCTTTTTGGAGGTGTTCCGGGGAGTCGATTTGGTTCCTAATTTTTTTTTCGGGTATTTTGTATCCGCACAAAATAATTTCAGCAATAAAAAGTTTGGAAATACTAAACGCCGCATAGAGATAATTTTTTTTCCGTGACGACCCTATATAATCTGCTGTTTGGGGGTTTTCCGGGGAGTGGATTTGATTCCTAATTTTTTTTGCGGGTATTTTGTATCCTGAGAAAATGATTCCAGCAATAAAAAGTTTGGAAGTACCAAACGCCGCGGAGAAGAATTTTTTTTCCGTCACGACCCCTATATAATCAGCTTGTTGGGGGTGTTCCGTGGAGTCGATTTGGTTCCTAATTTTTTTGCGGGTATTTTGTATCCTCAGAAAATAATTCCAGCAATAAAAAGTTTGGAAATACCAATCGCCGCGGAGAGAGAATTTTTTTTCCGTGACGACCCCTATATAATCAGCTGTTTGGGGGTTTTCCGGGGAGTGGATTTGATTCGTAATTTTTTCACGAGTAGTTTGTGTGCTCATAAAATAATTCCAGTAATGAAAAGTTTGGAAATACCAAACGCCGCGGAGAGAGAATTTTTTTTTCCGTTATTACGCCTATATAATCAGCTTTTTGAGGGTGTTCCGGGGAGTCGATTTGGTTCCTAATTTTTTTTCGAGTATTTTGTATCCTCAGAAAATAATTCCAGTAATAAAAAGTTTGGAAATACTAAACGCCGCGGAGAGATAATTTTTTTTCCGCAACGACCTTATGTAATCAGCTGTTTGGGGGTTTTCCGGATAGTGGATTTGATTTGTAATTTTTTTACGAGTCTTTTGTGGGCTCATAAAATAATTCCAGCAATAAAAAGTTTGGAATTACCAAATGCCGCGGAGAGAGAATTTTTTTTCCTTTACTACTCCTATATTATCAGCTTTTTGGGGGTGTTCCGGGGAGTCGATTTGGTTCCTAATTTTTTTGCGGGTATTTTGTATCCTCAGAAAATAATTCCAGTAATAAAAAGTTTGGAAATACCAATCGCCGCGGAAAGAGAAATTTTTTCTCTTAGGTCATCTTACGAATTCCGTGTTAGGGGTGGGGGGTAGTTTGGAATGGATTTATTTTAATCAATTTTGATATATTCTTCCATTATTTGTAGTAGATTATGTCATCCATGTGGAAAGAAGTGGTTTTTCGAAAATCGAATTTTCGTTGGATCGCAACGTTGCAAACTTCAAACCCATTGAAAAAAATTATTACCATTTGTAGAGAGTCCTTATTGAATAGATGGAACTAAAAGAAATAAAAGGACTAGACAAATTGTGTTGTTAGAATTTAACGTACTTAAAAAATAGCTTTTAAAAATGTTTTGATTGTTTTAAAAAAATATTTAAGCTCTCATTAAAGTTTTTGGTACTCAGTTTCACGGCAGTTGAGTAAGAGGGATGGAGAGTGGAGGGGAAGAGAGAGAGAGAGAGAGAGAGTGAGAGAGAGTGATAACGGGTGGGAGGGCGGGAGAGACTAATATTTGTCTTAGTTTAAACTTTTGTAAAATGTTTTTTTGATATATTTCATAACTTTTTAAGAGAAAATAATAATTACACAGTGTGATAATAACATTATGAGGGTTTATTATAGTATAGTATATTTTTAATATCATTAGTAAATGATAGTATTGTTATTCACAAAAGTTTTAAATTTGAATGTTTCTTCAAGGAGCTCGAAAAATGATTACATTAGTAAAAATTTTTGAAATAATCAAACTCGTATATTCTTAGGTATGATGATAATTTAACAATACTATTAAATATTGTAAAGTCATATTATGAAAATATCATTCTTTTTATGGTTTCAGTTTGCAGGAAAAACTTATATACATACCTTATTTTATACTTTCAAAGATTATTATTAAGAAGACAAATTACATAAATACCTAAAAGGATCGATATTTTTTTGAACAAATTAGATCTTAAAACGAAGCTTTTAGTTCATATTTTTATAATTTTTTTTCTGAGCATATTATAAGTATTTTCATTTTTTGGTACTAGAAATTGATTATTAATGCCTTAAATTAGTTCTACTATAAGACTGCTATATGATAATATCATTAATTATTTTTGTAGCTTCGCAATTAATTATTGGCACCATGAGCCAATAATTAATTATATTATTCTCAACACTTGGATTTGTTGAAATTATCACTAGAACCCGGTCAAAAATATCCAGCTAGGAAACCCAGTTGGATCTATGTAACATGGGAAATCCAGCTGGATCCGGGTGGATTTACACAGATTTCAGTAGATTAGATTAGACCACTTGTATATTAATAACCCATTATTGCTACACGACTTGTAAAATGTGAGAAGAAAAGCTTTCTCGAAAAGTTCTTGAAATTACTATTGAAACTACTTAAATTAATAACCTATCATTGCCACACATAATCTTGTAAAATTAAAAATGCAACCAGTTTATGAACTAAGAATCACTGAGAATAAAAGCTTTCTTGACATTCTTGAATAGATAAAACTTTTTGATATTATTATCTGAATCTTGTCTAGAAAAATATTTACTAAGAACTCTGAAACATTTTGACTTCTCCCATGGTGAGAAATCATATATTAGATTAACTGAGCACTTTTATTCTTTGAAATTTTCACAATAACATATCATTTTTACTTTTTTCAGTATTCCCATGTTCATTAGGTATAATCTTTTTATTGGCACTTGAATAAATATGCACAACAACACAGCACTGATATCGACTAAGTTTTTTGAAGATGACAGATGCTTTTTAAACCAAGGCTCAGACCAATATTTCGAATCGGCATCATAAATTATATTGTATATTTATAACCTCACATGTCACTCAGCAATATTTTCTTCTATGCAAAAACTTATTATGAAAATTATGAGCCTCATAACACATAATTGTTCAATAAACACTTGTTCTATTCTCTAAACATTTGAAACTGATTTTTAATAGAAGTTTTGAAATTTGATTATAAACACTTCATGTAACACGTCTTACTATATTTTATTTATTATTACACAAAACACTGAAAATTATATTGTATATTTATAACCTCGTGTATCACTCAGCAATATTTTCTTCTATGCAAAAGCGTATTATGACGTTTATGAACCTCATAACACGTAATTACTTATTAATACATACTTGAGCTATTTTCAAAACATTTCAAACTGATTTTAAGTAGAAGTTTTGAAATTTGATATAACACTTCATGCAACACATTTTACCGGTATTTTATTTTATTTAACACAAGACACTGATTACATGCCATTTTTTAAACACTATGTTATTTGTTATCAATAAAATTTGATTATATATGCACTTCATGCAACACATCATGTTGGTATTTTATTTTATTTATTACACAAAACACTGATTAGATATCATTTTCTAATAATCACAACATTTTTATTATCAATATAATTTTCAACTAGATAGACAATCTATGAAAATCACAATTTTCTTTTCTTATTTTGAAAAACTTACTTCAAAACATAATACTTCTTTCGTACTTTGAGTCCAATACTGTCTAAATAAACATCTTAGTTTTTGTTTGTTTTATGTGTGATTCATTGAAAGCAATGAAACTGTCATTTTCTTCATTGACATCCACGTACTCTATTTGCCCTTTCAAATATGAAGACAAATTTTTAACATTCTTCTAAAATTATATCTCATATGAAAAATTTTCATGTTAAGAATATATAGATACATTTTGAAAAATATTGTGTCGTAAATAGTATTTGCCTGCTCTTCCATAATAATATTGGTTTGGTTTTTATTAGGCACGACCGCTTCTCGGGAGAGCCTTATATTTTCGTCAGGGCGAAAATTGTAACACTTCAAATTCTGAAAATTTACAACATAAAAACTATTTTCCACCCAAAAGAAGTACATTTTAAGCGTTTTCAGAGATGTATGTATGTCTGTACGTATGTATGTGATCAAGTAACCCGATTACCTCAGCGAAATTTCGACGGATCCAAATGGGCTTTGGGGAATATACTCATCTAATTATAAGTAACTGACAGTTCTCTACCGAGCCAAATCGATCGACAAATAAAAAAACGCCAGAGCAAATAAAAATTTGAAAAAAATCGATTTTTGAGCATACGGTGAACAAAATTAAATTTAAGTCAAAAACAACAAATGCATCTGCTAAAACTAATTAAAAGACGTCTTTTTTACATTGAACATTTTTTTCTATGAACAATATTTAACAATGTAATAGCGAAAAAATCGCTAAAATCATCAAAAATAGTCGTTTTTTTGCTATTACTTTACAGGATTTAAATTTACACAAAAATGTTAAATACAAAAGTTATAGATAATATTGAAACAAAACTTTTTCCTATTCGACATTTTTTTGTACGATCAATTCCTGATGAGTTAAATCCAAAAAACCATTTTCAACGCCTAAATGTACATAAAATGACTGATTTTCGTTTATAACTGAGCAGAATTTGACTTTACACAAAAATTTTAAATGTAAAAGTTATAGATAATATTAAAACAAAACTTTTTTATATTGAACATTTTTTGCTACGACCAATTCCTGATGAGTTAAATCCAAAGAAACGATTTTTGACGCCTAAATATACCTAAAATCGCCGATTTTCGTTTATAACGTAGCAGGATTTGATTTTATACAAACAAAAGTTATAGATAATATTTATCCCATTTAACATTTTCATGTACAATCAGATCCAGACGAACTAAACTTATAAAAACGATTTTAGGCACGACCGCTTCTCGGAAGAGCCTTATATTTTCATTAGAGCGAAAATTGTAACACTTCAAAAACGAACAATTTGTTGCATAAAAACTATTTTTCACCCAGAATTAGTTCATTTTAGGCGTTTTTTATGGTGTATGTGTGTATGTCCGTTCGTATGTAGTCAAGTTTATGGAATATCTCAGCGAATTTCCAATAGATCTTAACGAATTTTGGCCCAGATACTCGTCTAATTATAAGTAAGCTCCAGTCTTATACCGAGCCGAATCGATCAACAAATAAAAAAACGCCAGAACAAATAAAAATTTGAAAAAATCGATTTTTGAACTTAATGTGGACAAAATTAACTTTACGTCAAAAAACAACAAATTCATCTGCTAAAACTAATTAAAACACGTCTTTTTTACATGGAAAATTGTTTTCTATGAACAATATTTAACAATGTAATAGCGAAAAAACCGCTAAAATCATCAAAAATAGTCGTTTTTTTGCTATTTCTTTACAGGATTTGATTTTACACAATAATGTTAAATATAAAAGTTATAGATAATATTAAAACAAAACTTTTTTCTGTTAAACATTTTTTTGTACAATCAATTCCTGACGAGTTGACCTCATAAAAACGATTTTTAACGCCTAAATATACATAAAATGGACGATTTTCGGCTATAACTTGACAGGATTTGATTTTACATAAAAATGTTGAATGTAAAAGTTATAGATAATTAAAACAAAACTTTTTCCTATTAAACATTTTTTTGTACAATCAATTCCCGACGAGTTAAATCCAAACAATTTTTAACGCCAAAACATACATAAAATGGACGATTTTCGCTTATTTCAACGATTTGACTTTACACAAAAATATTAAATGCAAAAGATATAAGTATGGATAACATCTAAATAAAACATTTCCCCAATTAATATTTTAATGTACAATCAATCCTGATTATCTAAACCTATAAATACGACACTTTACATATTCAATTTTCGCTTATTTAACATGATTCGATTTGACAAAGAATTATTCGATGCAATAGCTTTAAATAATATCGCAAAAATCAATATAACATTCGAAAGATCATATAATTATAAAAATATAATCATAAGATATAAAATTACATTTAATTACAATGTTAAAATAGTACATTACGATACTGCCACTGAAGTCACATGTATCGTACGATATTGTATAACACGTTTACCTAAGTCCGCTGTCACGCCTATCCGTACCTTAATCAGTCCACTCGCTACGCTCGCGCGCTAACCTCACGGTGCAATAATCGACTACTTAAGTCACGGGTAGGCGTGACTTAAGTGCGGACTTAGGTCACACTGTGCTATAAAATGAGATAAACACATTGAAAACATAATTTAAAAAAAAGAAATATCTATTGTTTACAAACTGCCAAATATTATGTAAACTAAAACACTATTAAAAATATATAATAAGAAATATAAATTGATGTTGAAGTAACAAAAATTAAAAGATTAAATCCCTAAATGTTTTTTTACTTAAAATTATTCTAAGTTGGCCCAAGAAACAAATTATTTTTTTCTAAAACTTGGTCGTAGACAGGCAGCTAATATTGTATATAATCTAATCTTCTATTAACAATGTGATTAATAGAAGTTCTTCAAGTTTAAATCTTAAAAATAAAATTAAAAAACAAAGATTATATTTTTGATTAAATATAAAATTGAGCCAAAGAATAAGCAAATATAATATTCCATCCTCACTACTCGTAACCATATTTCTGATATCACACATTAAATGATATTCGATGACGAATGAATCTACGAAATCATTTTGTGACCATGAACGAAAATTCTTGAGGATATAGTTATTATGTTGAAATGTCCCATCTAAATAAAACAAAATAAAAGAAACAATAAAGTTTGCTGTTGGTAGGTAATGAGGTATGGCGGGTTTGATGTGGGGCGCAGGGCGGGGTCCAGGGGCAGAGCCCCTGGTGAGGGTGTAGGGGGCGAATCCCCCACTCAGGGGGGTGTGGGGGGGCGAAGCCCCCCACCTGAAATAAAATTACTGATATATTAAAAAAAAAATATATATATATATGGGTCGTTCCTGTACTTTTTTTAAAAAGTGTGCGCGGGGGGTCGTCGATTTTGTCGACGATTTTTTTTATGAAAGTACATATAAAGAAAATAGCTTGTGCAAAATTTCAGCCCCTTATCTCATTCCTAATTCCTGCTGGAATTTTTTTAAACCCTGATTTTGACCTGTTTTTAGCCAGTTTTCAAAAAATTCTAAAAGGCTGAAATTTTAACAAAATGAGGTCGGTGAGATCTCATTTTTTTTGTCTTTCTTCAAATTTTAAGAAAAAAAATACACTGATATGAAATGATGATTTAGGTTTTATTGGCGATCTGTGATATGGCCATTGCATTTCATCATTTTTAGATCATCTTTAAACCTCTATATCTCGTAACTGGTTCCACATTTTTGAGCTCACTAGGTCTATTTTTTTTTTGTCTCAATGAGACCTTTAATTTCTTTTTTTGAGGACCTAAAGTGATTGAATACACTTCAAGATACAGCCTTTTGAAGTTGACGTTTTTATCAAAAATCGCGAAAATCAACCGTGTTCATGGTCACAGTGTCAACCGAATTTTAATTGAAAATCATTAACAAAAGTATTTTTCATTAGAATATGATGTTATCTAACTATACTCTTTTCCTATCATAAGAAAAAGTCAAAAAATAATTTTTTGTCGAGCATTATAATATCTAATTTTTCGATACCTAAAATAATCAAAAATGGCTCTCTACTGACATGAATTCTACCATCTTATAGTTATTTTTGACACGTATACCTAACATAGATACAAAGGTGGTTCCTAGACCTTTAAAATCCGTAGTCGCTGATTTTTCTAGGACCACTAGAGCCAAAGTTATAGCCGTTTTTATAAAAAAATATTTTTCAAGTGGTAAAATTAGAGCTTGTGAAATATAGGAAAAGTTTTATTTACAAGATCAACCATAAGTTTGGCATAATTGTCCTAAAAAAAGTGCTGAGGCTGCATATTTTGAAGATCTTAGGCCGTGTCTACACTATGCGAGAAGCACGTACGATCAGCCCAAGCGATGCGAGCAAGCCATGCGCGCATGCGACGCGAGCAAGCGATAGTAATGGCTTTAGGTTGATTAAATTACCTATGCAGACTTTATAGATAATTAAAGTTGAAAATAAGAATTTAAGTAAATTTTTTTTTGTAATATTCATTTTATTTTAATTATTTTATAATCATTATCAAACGAAGTAAGTTTTGCTTTTAATGTTGAATCATCAATAGGTATAAAGCAGTGATATTTTCTTGTATTCTGTATAGTTCGGGTCAATTTAAAACGGCATTCTAGTACTTTACGCCTTTTCTCAATTGTTTCTTGACTCACCCAAATAGATCTAAAAACCAAATATTCTATATTTTTATAACACATAATGATTTATTATTCAAATACATAATCAAATAATATAGTCAAAAAATCTAAATTATATTATTTTTACCTTATTCCATTAATATTTTCACTAACGTAATCATACATGTCTTTTGGATTTAAAATTGGTTTTTCTGATGTTCTTTGTAAGGATGCCCTGCGTACTGTTCGTTTAACCACTGCTTCACATCCATCACACGGACTTTTCCCATGGCTAGTAGAAAAAAAGTTGTGCGACTTAACTTTTAAGCCAAAATCCTCCTCATGATGGCAGATATTAATGAAATTGTTCCTACAGTAAATAAATACTATCTTGAAGGTAAAAATTATAAAAAATAAAATAAATCTGTTTAATATTGTGTACATAATAATACAAATTATTTGAACTTGCATCGTAGAAGTTGTTGCTTTTTTTAAATTTGATATACAGAAAAAATAAAGAACTGTTCTAGTAATTTTATCTTTAAAGCTGTTTTCTACATAATGTAAAATTTTAACTCGGGTGTAACCTGCAGGTCCAGGATCTTTATGGATTTTGATGTTCTGTTCTGGGTCTCAAAATAGTTTTTCACACAAATTAAATATACTTTCAGAATATTACTTTGACATATTCTTAATAATTAAAATTAAATTTTTTCAGGTCATTTAATGAACAAAAATCTAAAGGTGTCTATTTTGTTCATATAATACGTATTAATATACTACAATAAAAGTACTCTTACTTGTTTTTGTATTGGGTAGGTGCTCCATCTGACATATAATGTACATTCTCAGTAAACGGAAAATCTCGTTTTAGAAGTGCAATGAGTTGCCCTTGAAAAGTGTTAACTGCACAAGCATCATGTTTTAAACAATCACTAATAACACATACAGATAAGGTTTGTAATTTGTCGTTATTATCTTCTTTATAATACACTACAAACGGGTGTACAGTTGCTTGTGTATTATTAAAATAAAATGCTTGGATCGAGTCTTGACAAACAAATAAGAAATTTTCAGCAAAATCTTGAAGTATAATACATGTATCTGGAGTAATAATTGTTTTGCAATGTTTTAAATAACATTTTTGCATTTCAGTCACATAATGATGCTTTGTTAACTCCCATAAGTCATTGGCTAAATTTATAATAAAATTTCTTGTAGGTTCTTTTACCATAATAAGACTGACTCTATTATTAGATTGTGATTCAGTATTATGTACCCAATTATGATATTCAATCTCTGAAACATCTTCGCATGAGCTTGATTCCAATATTTTCAGAATTTCTGCTTTACCAGGACAGTTTTCACAATGATGTAGCATACAATCGCTCCAACCTGTTGAACAAACACAATCATTTAAAATTACTCGGTAGGCTAAATTTTTGTTGATGGCAGACAATTTTAATTTGACATTTTGGTGTATAGGACATACACAAATTGTATGTGTACCAGGTGCTCCAGCACTGATACATTCATTTGGCCTTAAAGAAGCAAATATACTGAAACCTGGTTTGCGCTGATCTTTAAAATGCTGTTCATATTCTTCTTCCACCCAATTGTTGTATAGATCCTTCAAATCATACATCAACAGTCTTTTTTGTAACTTCTCTGTGATATTAGTAATAGGATTTTTAACACTGATGCAATCATTAATGCCGCTACATATTCTACTATTGTTTTCATCTCTATAATACTGAGTTACAGATTCTCTAACTTCATTAGAATGAATGCTGTACACTTTACGCTTAATAGTTCCTAAGACACCTGGAAAAATATATTTTGAAATTAGAAATATAATGGATCGATCCGAAGGAGGTAGGTAAAAAGAAAAAACAAGTTTTTACTTTAAATTTGTGCAACGTTTCGTTGGCATGTTCCGCCAACCTCTTCAGGCTATAATTTATTAACAAAAAGGTTTTTAATTACAATATATACAAAAGAACTATCACTTGTATAAAGGAATAGTATATACCTTATTTTACCTAGCACATAACGTCAATGTAAGCAATACAGTGGTGTACATTCGTATTTATAGTCGTACGATCCTTGTATTTACAAACAAGGCCAAAAATAAACAGAGCGATGCATAGTATTAATTTAAAAGGCGCAGTAACGGAAAATACAAACTGTTTAATGATTTTACATCTTCTTTCTTATTGATATTGCTTTATCGCATTTAATATGGATCATTTCAGATAGAGTGTGTTTTTTGTAGTTTGTTTCGTAATCTAGAATTTTACAATTTTTCCAGTCGAAGTCATGTGAGAATTTGTTCATATGTTGTTTTACTACTGCTTCTGTGTTATTAGTTTTTTTATGTTCTTTGATTCTCGTTTTTAGAGTACGTTTCGTTTCCCCTGTATATGAAGCTGGGCATGACTTACAGAAGAACTTATATACTAGGTTAGTCCGATCCCATTTATCGGTATCGTCTTTACCTAGTTTGATAACTGAGTTGAAACTTTTTTTAACTATGGGTAGAGTACAAAATTTGAAGGGTTTTAAAATTGCTGCTATTTTTTCGTATTGGTCATTAAACGGTAAAGAGATGTAAGAGATAGATCTATTGTGTAATGGTGTACTTTTTTGGGGTTGTTTATGTTTAATTGTGTGCATCCTAATACGTGTATGACGGTTGATAAATTTCTTAGGGTAATTATTGTCTCTTAGGATTTGATAGACCATTTTTAGATTTTTGTTATGGAATTTTTTGTGTGAAAGAGAAATAGCCCTATCGACGAGGTTATAGACTATGTTTATTTTTTGTTGAGTGGGATGGTTGGAGAGATAATTAATCAATCTACCGGAAGAGGTGGGTTTGTTAAACCAATCTGTAATAATAGAATTATTGTGACGAATTAAGGAAATATCTAGAAAGTTGATTTTTTTGTCTTGTTCAAGTTCATACGTAAATTGTAAACGTTTATTGTATGAATTAAAGATATTTATAACTAGATCGATATGTTTTTTCTCAATACACATAAGGGTATCATCTACGTAACGGAAGTAAAAGAGAGGTTTGACGTCATAGTTATCTTCTAAGTTTTTTAGACAATTTGTTAGCAGATCTGGTGTTAGATGACTTAGAAACAAATTGTCTAAAAAACTTAGAAGATAACTATGACGTCAAACCTCTCTTTTACTTCCGTTACGTAGATGATAGCAGATCTGGTGTTAGATGACTTAGAAACAAATTGTCTAAAAAACTTAGAAGATAACTATGACGTCAAACCTCTCTTTTACTTCCGTTACGTAGATGATACCCTTATGTGTATTGAGAAAAAACATATCGATCTAGTTATAAATATCTTTAATTCATACAATAAACGTTTACAATTTACGTATGAACTTGAACAAGACAAAAAAATCAACTTTATAGATATTTCCTTAATTCGTCACAATAATTCTATTATTACAGATTGGTTTAACAAACCCACCTCTTCCGGTAGATTGATTAATTATCTCTCCAACCATCCCACTCAACAAAAAATAAACATAGTCTATATCCTCGTCGATAGGGCTATTTCTCTTTCACACAAACAATTCCATAACAAAAATCTAAAAATGGTCTATCAAATCCTAAGAGACAATAATTACCCTAATAAATTTATCAATCGTCATACACGTATTAGGATGCACACAATTAAACATAAACAACCCCAAAAAAGTACACCATTACACAATAGATCTATCTCTTACATCTCTTTACCGTTTAATGACCAATACGACAAAATAGCAGCAATTTTAAAACCCTTCAAATATTGTACTCTACCCATAGTTAAAAAAAGTTTCAACTCAGTTATCAAACTAGGTAAAGACGATACCGATAAATGGGATCGGACTAACCTAGTATATAAGTTCTTCTGTAAGTCATGCCCAGCTTCATATACAGGGGAAACGAAACGTACTCTAAAAACGAGAATCAAAGAACATAGAAAAACTAATAATACAGAAGCAGTAGTAAAACAACATATGAACAAATTCTCACATGACTTCAACTGGAAAAATTGTAAAATTCTAGATTACGAAACAAACTAAAAAAAACGCACTGTATCTGAAATGATCCATATTAAATGCGATAAAAACAATATCAATAAGAAAGAAGATGTAAAATCATTAAACAGTTTGTATTTTCCGTTACTGCGCCTTTTAAATTAATACTATGCATCGCTCTGTTTATTTTTGGCCTTGTTTGTAAATACAAGGATCGTACGACTTTAAATACGAATGTACACCACTGTATTGCTTACATTGACGTTATGTGCTAGGTAAAATAAGGTATATACTATTCCTTTATACAAGTGATAGTTCTTTTGTATATATTGTAATTAAAAACCTTTTTGTTAATAAATTATAGCCTGAAGAGGTTGGCGGAACATGTCAACGAAACGTTGCACAAATTTAAAGTAAAAACTTGTTTTTTCTTTTTACCTGCCTTCTTCGGATCGATCCATTATATTTCAAATAAACAATTGGAGAGCAATATTCATATTTAACTCAATATTTTGAAATTAATTTCAAATAATGTATACTTAATCACAAAATAGAATCATAATAACAATATTATTTTTTTTAATTTAACGATTATCAAGACGATAAAATTTAGCTCAATGTTTATTCTATTTTAATCACTATGACTTGTTATATTGGAAGAAAAGAAATAGTTTAGAATTAATTTATTTTTTTTATTTTTTTTTTTTTATATTAATTTTAATAGTTCTTTTAAAATCCAATAATTACTTTATTATCTTTTATCTAATAATGAATAACGAAGGGTACCCCATGTTAAGATAGGCAAAATGCCACTATTAATGAAAGCGAAAAATGACAGTGATTTCATAGAAGTATACTAAAAAAAGAATTTTCTACGATTTTTCCGGGGACCTATCTCCCCTCCTTATACCAGTAAGGCCTAAAAATCGCATTTTTTGGAAATTATTTTTTTCTCCCGTTCCTCAATGTTAAAAAATTAAAAAAAAAATATGAGATTACAGCTTGTAAACAGAGAGAACATTGAGATTTCTCAAATATAGATTCTTTCTAATTAAATCGGATTTCATTTAAATGTTTAAATTACAATTCATGTATTATTTTACTTAATCCGTAAACAATACTTAAGCAATACGTAAGCAATACGTAAGTAATACATAAATAATAATACTTAAGTAATAATACATGAGTAATGTAAATAAATAATTATGAGGATTTTAAATTAAATATTTTATAGGGGTACCCTTTATCATTATAGTTGCTTGAACAAAAATTACATAGATTTTAATAAATTAAACTAAAATTTTCTATTAATAATTCTCAAGTGTAATATAATATATGTAACCTAATGTATAAAGGATTATCGATTCTATATGTTTACACTATGTGTATAATAAAGATATTAAGAATTTATTACAACCCATTTTTTAACTTACCTACAGTAATTTTAAGTTCTTTTGCTTTATTAAACATATAACGTGAACATTGGAAATAATGTTTTGCTTGTTCAAATTTCCAATGATTTGGAAGTAATGTCAATAACGATATTTTTTTACCAAAATTAGTTTCTTCATTATAACACTTAATTATGTTTCCAATCATTCCGTGAAATGACATACTATCCCCTTGTAGCTGTTTAAGATTGCATTGAGTTGGCAAATTAAGATTCAATGTTTTATTAACTGTTGTACAAAATTTCGTATTCATTGATTCTAGAACACTGTATGTTTTATTTTCCAAGCGATAACCACTAAGTTTCTCTCGTTTAAGAGGAGGTTCATCAAATCCATCGAGCATTTTATTTAAACGTTGAAATCCTTGGCTCAATAATATATCTTCTGAACTTTCTGATGTACACATTTGGCTACTTGAAGAAACTTGACTACTTGAAGAAAGCTGCTCATTATTATTTACGTTTAAACCATCATTCCCAGTGTTTTCATCTTTTTCTGCATTTTTTGTTATTATTGATGTAATTTTGAACTCACAGTTTTTACAGTACTTATTACCTGGATCTAAATTTATATTACAAATGTTACGAAATTTATCACATTTATCAGCACTAATCATTACTAAATTATTCTCAATGGATTTTGAATGATTATTAAAACAATTGCAACACTTCCTTTGTCTACTTGTATATCGAGTATCATATTTATGAAGATGATGGTCGCAAATAAATTTATTTTCTACATTAATATCAAAATTTTTAATCCTAAATGATAAATACAGCTTTAATTCATTACTAAGATTACTAATTAGATTAAGAGATTTATTTCTTGTGTAATGCTCTAAATGACATTTATCATCCTCATGCAATTCACCAATATAGCACATCATTTTCTTTCAATTCCTGAGAAGATAACACTTACAAAACACAATTGTACAATTTATAAAACTCAACCGAACCAATACTGATATACTTGGTAATAGTTCTGCTCATCTACCTTCACAATTCTACTTAGAAATATTCATTTCATTTTTTATTGTAACTTGTACTCATTGTTTAAGGACATTCCGTGCCGTGTGTCGTGTAACGGATGACGGGTTCACGGGTGTCTCGCACAGAAAAATGGATGTCTGTCATCTATTAACTTACGCCAACACAGGTTAAATGAAACTATCTATGTATGTTTCATTTAACCTGAGCTTATACGTATAACGCACGTAAAACTATAGAAAACCTGCATTTAAGACCATGTCTATACTAGGTATGCGAGAAGCGCAACCGGTGCGCGCATGCGACAAGCCATACGTTTTGCACAAAGTACTTGAAATACTTAAAATGATAAATAATATCGTTGTATACAATTGAACGTAAATGTGAGTTTATATTATTAGTGTTTGTCAGCGAAAAGAAATAAACGGGAAAATTAGACTTCAAGAGTCTATGCAACCAACTCTACTCGAAAGTGAAAGTTGATTGCAGAAAAAGGTATGAACGCATATGCGTACGAGTAAACAGGCAATAAGGCATTGTATAGGTAAAACGGAAAGTGGTAAGTTAAAAGGAATGTGCATAAAGCACGTAGCGACTAGGCGTCGCAGGACTCTATTTAAGCCCGCTGGGTGATGTTTTTCATAGTGGGAGCGCATCGGACGCTTGCCATCTAGCGGGTACTTTGGATACTTCAATCCCGAACAATCGTAGTAGATCAGTTAGTAGATCTATATTTAGCGATAAATAATATCGTCAATAATATCGTAGTGAAATGATATTATTTATCATTTTAAGTATTTTAAATATTTTGTCCAACACGCATTGCTTGCTCGCATCACTTGGGCTGATCGTACGTGCTTCTCGCATAGTGTAGACACGGCCTAAGATCTTCAAAATATGCAGCCTCAGCACTTTTTTTAGGACAATTATGCCAAACTTATAGTTGATCTTGTAAATAAAACTTTTCCTATATTTCACAAGCTCTAATTTTACCACTTGAAAAATATTTTTTTATAAAAACGGCTATAACTTTGGCTCTAGTGGTCCTAGAAAAATCAGCGACTACGGATTTTAAAGGTCTAGGAACCACCTTTGTATCTATGTTACGTATACGTGTCAAAAGTAATTATAAGATGAGAATTCATGTCAGTAGAGAGCCATTTTTGATTATTTTAGGTATCGAAAAATTAGATATTATAATGCTCGACAAAAAATTATTTTTTGACTTTTTCCTATGATAGGAAAAGAGTATAGTTAGATAACATCATATTCTAATGAAAAATACTTTTGTTAATGATTTTCAATTAAAATTCGGTTGACACTGTGACCATGAACACGGTTGATTTTCGCGATTTTTGATAAAAACGTCAACTTCAAAAGGCTGTATCTTGAAGTCTATTCAATCAATTTAGGTCCTCAAAAAGAGAAATTAAAGGTCTCGTTGAGACAAAAAAAAATGAGACCTAGTGAGCTCAAAAATGTGGAACCAGTTACGAGATATAGAGGTTTAAAGATGATCTAAAAATGATGAAATGCAATGGCCATATCACAGATCGCCAATAAAACCTAAATCATCATTTCATATCAGTGTATTTTTTTCTTAAAATTTGAAGAAAGACAAAAAAAATGAGACCTCACCGACCTCATTTTGTTAAAATTTCAGCCTTTTAGAATTTTTTGAAAACTGGCTAAAAACAGGTCAAAATCAGGGTTTACAAAAATTCCAGCAGGAATTAGGAATGAGATAAGGGGCTGAAATTTTGCACAAGCTATTTTTTTATATGTACTTTCATAAAAAAAATCGTCGACAAAATCGACGACCCCCCCGCGTACACTTTTTAAAAAAAGTAGAGGAACGACCCATAAACTTCTTTCTGAAATACGACCTTACTAAAGAAGTTAATTATTTTATTTTAATTTATTTACACTTTATTTAATCCAACTAAAAAAAAAGAAATTTTACTTTAATAAAATTGTAGCTATAAAATAGATAGAAAAAAAAATCGAGGTATCAGTCTTGGTACAGAAATTGACAATTTGTTGGTATGGACTTCCTTAATATATATAATTTTACATCAATTATTATAATAGGAAAGGTTTGATCCTGCTTGCTACTAAAGTAGACAATTCGAATTCAAAAACGAATTCATAGATTTCATTTATTTCACAATTAAACATTTTGCTTCCTCCTAGAGGAAGCTTTGTAACATTAAATTTTTGAGTTGTTGTAAAAACATGTTATAATTGCGTTCCGAGATGTTGGGAATCAAAATACATGGTTTTTGAAAAATGTGTGTGTGTGTGTGTGTGTGCGTGCGTGTGTGTGTGTCTGTGTGTGTGTGTGTGTGTGTGTGTGTGTGTGTGTGTGTGTGTGTGTGTGTGTGTGTGTGTGTGTGTGTGTGTGTGTGTGTATGTGTGTGTGTGTGTGTACACCTAGATCTCAATTTCTACTCGGTCAATTTTGACCGGGCAGGTCTCATTTTCCGGTCAAAATCCGTTTTTTTTATTGGGGCGATGTATTTTTGTTTGTTTTTTTCAAATTTTCGATTTTTCTCAAAACTGCTTTTTGATTTTTTTTTTTTAATGATAGGATCGAGTTATTCGAATCGGATGGGTAGCGTTCGAAAGAGAATTAAAATACCTATATTTTCTAAAAAAAAATTATTAGCAATAACGTGTTTTTCTTTTAGATGCTTATAACTCCCAAATTAAACGGTCAATTTTTTTTGAGAAAAATCATGATAATAGATAATATAAATAAATATAATCTGTAATGTTTTAATTCATTTTGTTGGTTAGTTTTTTAGAAAAAAATTGAAAAATGAAAATTGATTTTTGTATATCCAACGATTACAGGAGTAACAATGACTTAATCGCTTCAAAATTCTTTGTAGTCGTAGATTTATAAATTTCGTTATTAAATATTAATTACAAGAATGAACATATTAAGATTGAGGAAACTACGGGCCAATGAATTGAAAGAGGTTTTTTAATTAATGAATAAATATCGAAAAAAATTTATCGTACTAATACATTACGATACAAGTGCGATAAGTGGCCCATTATTTCATGGCGTAAAGTTAAGGCCCGATCGTAGCGAGGATCCTTTCACGGCGTGTAATGTGCTACTTAACGCATTAGTATCGTACAATTTTTTATAACACTGTCTGCCTTAAGTCCGCTGTCACGTCTATCCGTGCGCTAAGCAGTTCATTATCGTACCGCGAGGTTAGCGCACGAGCGTAGCAAGTGCGATAAACACGGTGAAATAGTATGGGTTTGAAGTTTGCAACGTTGCGATCCAACGAAAATTCGATTTTCGAAAAACCACTTTTTTCCACATGGATGATATAATGTACTACAAATAATGGAAGAATACATCAAAATTGATTAAAATAAATCAATTCCAAACTACCCCCACCCCTAACACGGAATTCGTAAGATGACCTAAGAGAAAAAAATTCTCTCTTCGCGGCGTTTGGTATTTCCAAACTTTTTATTGCTGGAATTATTTTCTGAGGATACAAAACACGCGAAACAAAATTAGGAACCAAATGCACACCCCGGAACACCCCCAAAAAGGTGATTACATAGGGGTAGTAACGGAAAAAAAACTGTCTCTCCGCGGCGTTTGGTATTTCCAAACTTTTTATTGCTGGAATTATTTTATGAGCACACAAACTACTCGTAAAAAATTACGAACCAAATCGACTCCCCGGAAAACCCCAAACAGCTGATTATATAATCAGATATATAGGGGTCGAGACGGAAAAAAATTCTCACTGCACGGTGTCTGGCATTTCCAAACTTTTTAAAGCTGGAATTACTTTTTGAGCATAAAAACTCCCTGTAAAAAATTACGAACCAAATCGACTACCCGGAAACCCCCTAAACAGCAGATTATATAATCAGATATATAGGGGTTGTGACCGAAAAAAAATTCTCTCTCAGCGGCGTTTAGCATTTCCAAACTTTTTATTGCTGGAATTATTTTATGAGCACACAAACTACTCGTAAAAAAATTACGAACCAAATCGACTCCCCGGAAAACCCCCAAACAGCTGATTATATAATCAGATATATAGGGGTCGTGACGCAAAAAAAATTCTCACTGCTCGGTGTCTGGCATTTCCAAACTTTTTAAAGCTGGAATTACTTTTTGAGCATAAAAACTCCCTGTAAAAAAATTACGAACCAAATCGACTCCCCGGAAAACCCCCAAACAGCTGATTATGTGACGTCCGCAGAGAACATTATTTTTAATAAGATTATTTTTAGTTTGTAATTCAATATTTATTTAATTTATATTTAATCTATAGGTATATAAATCTAATGTCAGGATGACACCACCAAAATTATTTGGACTTAATACTTATTTATTTATCATAAGAGAACTAATTTTTACTATGTGAAATTTCTATTTTCTTCTTTGTGGATTTATAACCTTTCCCTTCCCCAAGGAAGGTAGGAAAATAAGAGAAGGATTTATTTTAATTAAACAACGCTAATTATATATATATATATATATATATAATGGATTTTATTTACTTACAATATTACAGAGTCCTTGCTCCTGTTTGTTCTCTCGTTAGTCGAGGTTATATAATATGATATGTATCTATTAATTAAGCTCTGCCGACTTGCAGTTTATTCTGATTCATCGGTCTAGTGCGGATTAATCTTTGTAATACTAAATAAATTTTCGGGCACTGATGTCCGGACTATGCTTCCACGTTTGCGCCGGCTCTTCACGCGACGATGAACGGTCTCTCGACAAAAGAATAACTGAGTGCCCAGGGTATGTTTCTCCGGGTATTTAAGAAAATTTTTCGGAAGCGCAAAAGATGATCATCTTTTGCGGTTCCCCCTTTGTCGAGCGGCCCTTATCGATTTTATGGCTTTATTTTTCTCGCTCGTCTAGCTCGCGGTCCATGGTGTTGAAATCTATTAACGTACCATAGACTCGGCGCGGCAGATAACAGTGCGAGAAAAAAAACGCCGATAGCCCGATTCTCACCGAATTCAATTTTCTCTGTATTATTCACTAAAGTTTCCGGGTTTTATATAATGTGCTTTTGTAGCACAAGGCAAGAATTATTAATACATAAGATTGTTTCTTAAAGACAATAAACAAATAGTCCAAAAATATGGTAGCAATAAGATGATTTTGAAAAATTGAATTCGTCACACTCCCCAAGCTGAATTACGCATCCGGCCCGGAGGTGTTTATGTCTTATCACGAGCGTTCACTCACGTGCTCGCTCTTGATAAGCCATGGTGAGTCTTGAAATGCACTGGATGCTTTTCACGGATATTAATAACTATATCGATGAGCTGAGCGTTTGCTTTACAGAGCGAGATATATATGTATATATATCTTGTATTTATAATTTTTGAGCGTTTGAATTGTGTTTTTAATTTTAGCTGTATCTATTTTGGAGAAGTTGGCTGATGAAGATATTTAAGCAGAACTCTCTTATAGTTATAAGTACATATACAAAATTTGAATTAACTTAATTTACATTTTAATACGCAATAAGTATATTTCCCATATAATGAATTTGCTTAAATTATTACTTATGTTTTGTTGCTTAACCGGTTGATAGGTGTGGTAGCGATGTCGTTGCTTATGGCTGCGGCTTCGTTTCTTTGATATGGAGGCGACCGTATGAATCGGAATAAACTGCAAGTCGGCAGAGCTTAATTAATAGATACATATCATATTATATAACCTCGACTAACGAGAGAACAAACAGGAGCAAGGACTCTGTAATATTGTAAGTAAATAAAATCCATTATATATATATATATATAATTAGCGTTGTTTAATTAAAATAAATCCTTCTCTTATTTTCCTACCTTCCTTGGGGAAGGGAAAGGTTATAAATCCACAAAGAAGAAAATAGAAATTTCACATAGTAAAAATTAGTTCTCTTATGATAAATAAATAAGTATTAAGTCCAAATAATTTTGGTGGTGTCATCCTGACATTAGATTTATATACCTATAGATTAAATATAAATTAAATAAATATTGAATTACAAACTAAAAATAATCTTATTAAAAATAATGTTCTCTGCGGACGTCACAGAGAAATGAATTGGTGTCAGAAGTGGGATCCAATAACCTGAAAATAAGAGAAGGATTTATTTTAATTAAACAACGCTAATTATATATATATATATATATATATAATGGATTTTATTTACTTACAATATTACAGAGTCCTTGCTCCTGTTTGTTCTCTCGTTAGTCGAGGTTATATAATATGATATGTATCTATTAATTAAGCTCTGCCGACTTGCAGTTTATTCTGATTCATCGGTCTAGTGCGGATTAATCTTTGTAATACTAAATAAATTTTCGGGCACTGATGTCCGGACTATGCTTCCACGTTTGCGCCGGCTCTTCACGCGACGATGAACGGTCTCTCGACAAAAGAATAACTGAGTGCCCAGGGTATGTTTCTCCGGGTATTTAAGAAAATTTTTCGGAAGCGCAAAAGATGATCATCTTTTGCGGTTCCCCCTTTGTCGAGCGGCCCTTATCGATTTTATGGCTTTATTTTTCTCGCTCGTCTAGCTCGCGGTCCATGGTGTTGAAATCTATTAACGTACCATAGACTCGGCGCGGCAGATAACAGTGCGAGAAAAAAAACGCCGATAGCCCGATTCTCACCGAATTCAATTTTCTCTGTATTATTCACTAAAGTTTCCGGGTTTTATATAATGTGCTTTTGTAGCACAAGGCAAGAATTATTAATACATAAGATTGTTTCTTAAAGACAATAAACAAATAGTCCAAAAATATGGTAGCAATAAGATGATTTTGAAAAATTGAATTCGTCACAATTATATAATCAGATATATAGGGGTCGTGACGGAAAAAAAATTCTCACTGCTCGGTGTCTGGCATTTCCAAACTTTTTAATGCTGGAATTACTGTTTGAGCATAAGAACTCGCTATAAAAAAATTACGAACCAAATTGACTCCCCGGAAAACCCCCATGGGTTTAAAGTTTGCAACGTTGCGATCCAACGAAAATTCGATTTTCGAAAAACACCTTTTTTCCACATGAATAGCATAATATACTGCAAATAATTGAAGAATACATGAAAATTGATCAAAATAAATCAATTCCAAACTACCCCCCACCCCTAACACGGAATTCGTAAGACAACCTAAGAGAACGAAAATTCCATTTTTCTAAAATCAAATTTCTCAGGGAGAATGACACCAGATATTGTAAATAACACAAGAATTCATCAAAAATAATTGATATAAACCGATATCAAATTATCCCCACCCTCAAAACCACCCCAAACGGGTGATTATACAGGGTAGATGTAAAAATGCAATAAAAAAAAATTCTCCCTCGGCGGCTTTGAGATTTTCCAAACTTTTTATCGTGGAAATTACTTTCTAGCAACACAAGCTACATGTAAAAAAATTAAGAAGAAAATAAACTCCCCGGAACATTTCCAACCGGGCCCAAAAAGTTGATAATACAGCGTATTTGCAGGAAAAAAAATTCTCACTCGGCGGCTTTGGGCATTTCCAAACTTTTTATCGCGAACATTACTTTCTAGCAGCACAAGCTACATGTAAAAAAATTAAGAAGAAAATAAACTCCCGGAACATTTCCAAACGGGCCCAAAAAGGTGACAAACAGCGTGTTTGTAAGAAAAAAAATTCTCCCTCAGCGGCTTTGGGCATTTCCAAACTTTTTATCGTGGAAATTACTTTCTAGCAACACAAGCTACATGTAAAAAAATTAAGAAGAAAATAAACTCCCGGAACATTTCCAAACGGGCCCAAAAAGTTGATAATACAGCGTATTTGCAGGAAAAAAATTCTCACTCGGCGGCTTTGGGCATTTCCAAACTTTTTATCGCGAACATTACTTTCTAGCAGCACAAGCTACATGTAAAAAAATTAAGAAGAAAATAAACTCCCGGAACATTTCCAAACGGGCCCAAAGAGGTGACAAACAGCGTGTTTGTAAGAAAAAAAATTCTCCCGCAGCGGCTTTAGGCATTTCCAAACTTTTTATCGTGGAAATTACTTTCTAGCAACACAAGCTACATGTAAAAAAATTAAGAAGAAAATAAACTCCCCGGAACATTTCCAAACGGGCCCAAAAAGTTGATAATACAGCGTATTTGCAGGAAAAAAAATTCTCACTTGGCGGCTTTGGGCATTTCCAAACTTTTTATCGCGAACATTACTTTCTAGCAGCACAAGCTACATGTAAAAAAATTAAGAAGAAAATAAACTCCCCGGAACATTTCCAAACGGGCCCAAAGAGGTGACAAACAGCGTGTTTGTAAGAAAAAAAAAATTCTCCCTCAGCGGCTTTAGGCATTTCCAAACTTTTTATCGTGGAAATTACTTTCTAGCAACACAAGCTACATGTAAAAAAATTAAGAAGTAAATAAACTCCCCGGAACATTTCCAAACGGGCCCAAAAAGTTGATAATACAGCGTATTTGCAGGAAAAAAAATTCTCACTCGGCGGCTTTGGGCATTTCCAAACTTTTTATCGCGAACATTACTTTCTAGCAGCACAAGCTACATGTAAAAAAATTAAGAAGAAAATAAACTCCCCGGAACATTTCCAAACGGGCCCAAAAAGGTGACAAACAGCGTGTTTGTAAGAAAAAAAAATTCTCCCTCAGCGGCTTTGGGCATTTCCAAACTTTTTATCGTGGAAATTACTTTCTAGCAACACAAGCTACATGTAAAAAAATTAAGAAGAAAATAAACTCCCCGGAACATTTCCAAATGGACCCAAAATTTGATAATACAGCGTATTTGCAGGAAAAAAATTCTCACTCGGCGGCTTTGGGCATTTCCAAACTTTTTATCGCGAACATTACTTTCTAGCAGCACAAGCTACATGTAAAAAAATTAAGAAGAAAATAAACTCCCGGAACATTTCCAAACGGGCCCAAAGAGGTGACAAACAGCGTGTTTGTAAGAAAAAAATTCTCCCTCAGCGGCTTTAGGCATTTCCAAACTTTTTATCGTGGAAATTACTTTCTAGCAACACAAGCTACATGTAAAAAAATTAAGAAGAAAATAAACTCCCGGAACATTTCCAAACGGGCCCAAAAAGTTGATAATACAGCGTATTTGCAGGAAAAAAATTCTCACTCGGCGGCTTTGGGCATTTCCAAACTTTTTATCGCGAACATTACTTTCTAGCAGCACAAGCTACATGTAAAAAAATTAAGAAGAAAATAAACTCCCGGAACATTTCCAAACGGGCCCAAAAAGGTGACAAACAGCGTGTTTGTAAGAAAAAAAAATTCTCCCTCAGCGGCTTTGGGCATTTCCAAACTTTTTATCGTGGAAATTACTTTCTAGCAACACAAGCTACATGTGAAAAAATTAAGAAGAAAATAAACTCCCCGGAACATTTCCAAACGGGCCCAAAAAGTTGATAATACAGCGTATTTGCAGGAAAAAAAATTCTCACTCGGCGGCTTGGGCATTTCCAAACTTTTTATCGCGAACATTACTTTCTAGCAGCACAAGCTACATGTAAAAAAATTAAGAAGAAAATAAACTCCCCGGAACATTTCCAAACGGGCCCAAAGAGGTGACAAACAGCGTGTTTGTAAGAAAAAAAATTCTCCCTCAGCGGCTTTAGGCATTTCCAAACTTTTTATCGTGGAAATTACTTTCTAGCAACACAAGCTACATGTAAAAAAATTAAGAAGAAAATAAACTCCCCGGAACATTTCCAAACGGGCCCAAAAAGTTGATAATACAGCGTATTTGCAGGAAAAAAAATTCTCACTCGGCGGCTTTGGGCATTTCCAAACTTTTTATCGCGAACATTACTTTCTAGCAGCACAAGCTACATGTAAAAAAATTAAGAAGAAAATAAACTCCCCGGAACATTTCCAAACGGGCCCAAAGAGGTGACAAACAGCGTGTTTGTAAGAAAAAAAAATTCTCCCTCAGCGGCTTTAGGCATTTCCAAACTTTTTATCGTGGAAATTACTTTCTAGCAACACAAGCTACATGTAAAAAAATTAAGAAGAAAATAAACTCCCCGGAACATTTCCAAACGGGCCCAAAAAGTTGATAATATAGCGTATTTGCAGGAAAAAAAATTCTCACTCGGCGGCTTTGGGCATTTCCAAACTTTTTATCGCGAAAATTACTTTCTAGCAGCACAAGCTACATGTAAAAAAATTAAGAAGAAAATAAACTCCCCGGAACATTTCCAAACGGGCCCAAAGAGGTGACAAACAGCGTGTTTGTAAGAAAAAAAAATTCTCCCTCAGCGGCTTTAGGCATTTCCAAACTTTTTATCGTGGAAATTACTTTCTAGCAACACAAGCTACATGTAAAAAAATTAAGAAGAAAATAAACTCCCCGGAACATTTCCAAACGGGCCCAAAAAGTCGATAATACAGCGTATTTGCAGGAAAAAAAATTCTCACTCGGCGGCTTTGGGCATTTCCAAACTTTTTATCGCGAACATTACTTTCTAGCAGCACAAGCTACATGTAGAAAAATTAAGAAGAAAATAAACTCCCCGGAACATTTCCAAACGGGCCCAAAAAGGTGACAAACAGCGTGTTTGTAAGAAAAAAAAATTCTCCCTCAGCGGCTTTGGGCATTTCCAAACTTTTTATCGTGGAAATCACTTTCTAGCAACACAAGCTACATGTAAAAAAATTAAGAAGAAAATAAACTCCCCGGAAGATTTCCAAACGGGCCCAAAAAGTTGATAATACAGCGTATTTGCAGGAAAAAAAAAATTCTCACTCGGCGGCTTTGGGCATTTCCAAACTTTTTATCGCGAACATTACTTTCTAGCAGCACAAGCTACATGTAAAAAAATTAAGAAGAAAATAAACTCCCGGAACACTGCCAAACGGGCCCAAAAAGTTGACAAACAGCGTGTTTGTAAGAAAAAAAAATTCTCCCTCAGCGGGTTTGGGCATTTCCAAACTTTTTATCGTGGAAATCACTGTCTAGCAACACAAGGTACATGTAAAAAAATTAAGAAGAAAATAAACTCCCGGAACATTTCCAAACGGGCCCAAAAAGTTGATAATACAGCGTATTTGCAGGAAAAAAAATTCTCACTCGGCGGCTTTGGGCATTTCCAAACTTTTTATCGCGAACATTACTTTCTAGCAGCACAAGCTACATGTAAAAAAATTAAGAAGAAAATAAACTCCCCGGAACATTTCCAAACGGGCCCAAAAAGGTGACAAACAGCGTGTTTGTAAGAAAAAAAAATTCTCCCTCAGCGGCTTTGGGCATTTCCAAACTTTTTATCGTGGAAATTACTTTCTAGCAACACAAGCTACATGTGAAAAAATTAAGAAGAAAATAAACTCCCCGGAACATTTCCAAACGGGCCCAAAAATTTAATAATACAGCGTATTTGCAGGAAAAAAAATTCTCACTCGGCGGCTTTGGGCATTTCCAAACTTTTTATCGCGAACATTACTTTCTAGCAGCACAAGCTACATGTAAAAAAATTAAGAAGAAAATAAACTCCCCGGAACATTTCCAAACGGGCCCAAAGAGGTGACAAACAGCGTGTTTGTAAGAAAAAAAATTCTCCCTCAGCGGCTTTAGGCATTTCCAAACTTTTTATCGTGGAAATTACTTTCTAGCAACACAAGCTACATGTAAAAAAATTAAGAAGAAAATAAACTCCCCGGAACATTTCCAAACGGGCCCAAAAAGTTGATAATACAGCGTATTTGCAGGAAAAAAAATTCTCACTCGGCGGGTTTGGGCATTTCCAAACTTTTTATCGCGAACATTACTTTCTAGCAGCACAAGCTACATGTAAAAAAATTAAGAAGAAAATAAACTCCCCGGAACATTTCCAAACGGGCCCAAAAAGGTGACAAACAGCGTGTTTGTAAGAAAAAAAAATTCTCCCTCAGCGGCTTTGGGCATTTCCAAACTTTTTATCGCGGAAATTACTTTCTAGCAACACAAGCTACATGTGAAAAAATTAAGAAGAAAATAAACTCCCTGGAATATTTCCAAACGGGCCCAAAAAGTTGATAATACAGCGTATTTGCAGGAAAAAAAATTCTCACTCGGCGGCTTGGGCATTTCCAAACTTTTTATCGCGAACATTACTTTCTAGCAGCACAAGCTACATGTAAAAAAATTAAGAAGAAAATAAACTCCCCGGAACATTTCCAAACGGGCCCAAAGAGGTGACAAACAGCGTGTTTGTAAGAAAAAAAAATTCTCCCTCAGCGGCTTTAGGCATTTCCAAACTTTTTATCGTGGAAATTACTTTCTAGCAACACAAGCTACATGTAAAAAAATTAAGAAGAAAATAAACTCCCCGGAACATTTCCAAACGGGCCCAAAATTTGATAATACAGCGTATTTGCAGGAAAAAAAATTCTCACTCGGCGGCTTTGGGCATTTCCAAACTTTTTATCGCGAACATTACTTTCTAGCAGCACAAGCTACATGTAAAAAAATTAAGAAGAAAATAAACTCCCCGGAACATTTCCAAACGGGCCCAAAAGGTGACAAACAGCGTGTTTGTAAAAAAAAAATTCTCCTCAGCGGCTTTGGGCATTTCCAAACTTTTTATCGCGGAAATTACTTTCTAGCAACACAAGCTACATGTGAAAAAATTAAGAAGAAAATAAACTCCCTGGAATATTTCCAAACGGGCCCAAAAAGTTGATAATACAGCGTGCAGGTATTTGCAGGAAAAAAATTCTCACTCGGCGGCTTTGGGCATTTCCAAACTTTTTATCGCGAACATTACTTTCTAGCAGCACAAGCTACATGTAAAAAAATTAAGAAGAAAATAAACTCCCGGAACATTTCCAAACGGGCCCAAAGAGGTGACAAACAGCGTGTTTGTAAAAAAAAATTCTCCCTCAGCGGCTTTAGGCATTTCCAAACTTTTATCGTGGAAATTACTTTCTAGCAACACAAGCTACATGTAAAAAATTAAGAAGAAAATAAACTCCCGGAACATTTCCAAACGGGCCCAAAAAGTTGATAATACAGCGTATTTGCAGGAAAAAAATTCTCACTCGGCGGCTTTGGGCATTTCCAAACTTTTTATCGCGAACATTACTTTCTAGCAGCACAAGCTACATGTAAAAAAATTAAGAAGAAAATAAACTCCCGGAACATTTCCAAACGGGCCCAAAAGGTGACAAACAGCGTGTTTGTAAGAAAAAAAATTCTCCTCAGCGGCTTTGGGCATTTCCAAACTTTTTATCGTGGAAATTACTTTCTAGCAACACAAGCTACATGTAAAAAATTAAGAAGAAAATAAACTCCCGGAACATTTCCAAACGGGCCCAAAAAGTTGATAATACAGCGTATTTGCAGGAAAAAAATTCTCACTCGGCGGCTTTGGGCATTTCCAAACTTTTTATCGCGAACATTACTTTCTAGCAGCACAAGCTACATGTAAAAAATTAAGAAGAAAATAAACTCCCGGAACATTTCCAAACGGGCCCAAAAGGTGACAAACAGCGTGTTTGTAAAAAAAAATTCTCCCTCAGCGGCTTTAGGCATTTCCAAACTTTTTATCGTGGAAATTACTTTCTAGCAACATAAGCTACATGTACAAAAATTAAGAAGAAAATAAACTCCCCGGAACATTTCCAAACGGGCCCAAAAAGTTGATAATACAGCGTATTTGCAGGAAAAAAAATTCTCACTCGGCGGCTTTGGGCATTTCCAAACTTTTTATCGCGAACATTACTTTCTAGCAGCACAAGCTACATGTAAAAAAATTAAGAAGAAAATAAACTACCCGGAACATTTCCAAACGGGCCCAAAAAGGTGACAAACAGCGTGTTTGTAAGAAAAAAAAATTCTCCCTCAGCGGCTTTGGGCATTTCCAAACTTTTTATCGTGGAAATTACTTTCTAGGAACACAAGCTACATGTAGAAAAATTAAGAAGAAAATAAACTCCCCGGAACATTTCCAAACGGGCCCAAAAAGTTGATAATACAGCGTATTTGCAGGAAAAAAAATTCTCACTCGGCGGCTTTTGGCATTTCCAAACTTTTTATCGCGAACATTACTTTTTAGCAGCACAAGCTACATGTAAAAAAATTAAGAAGAAAATAAACTCCCCGGAACATTTCCAAACGGGCCCAAAAAGGTGACAAACAGCGTGTTTGTAAGAAAAAAAAATTCTCCCTCAGCGGCTTTGGGCATTTCCAAACTTTATCGTGGAAATTACTTTCTAGCAACACAAGCTACATGTAAAAAAATTAAGAAGAAAATAAACTCCCCGGAACATTTCCAAACGGACCCAAAAAGTTGATAATACAGCGTATTTGCAGGAAAAAAAATTCTCACTCGGCGGCTTTGGGCATTTCCAAACTTTTTATCGCGAACATTACTTTCTAGCAGCACAAGCTACATGTAAAAGAATTAAGAAGAAAATAAACTCCCCGGAACATTTCCAAACGGGCCCAAAGAGGTGACAAACAGCGTGTTTGTAAGAAAAAAAAATTCTCCCTCAGCGGCTTTAGGCATTTCCAAACTTTTTATCGTGGAAATTACTTTCTAGCAACACAAGCTACATGTATAAAAATTAAGAAGAAAATAAACTCCCCGGAACATTTCCAAACGGGCCCAAAAAGTTGATAATATAGCGTATTTGCAGGAAAAAAAATTCTCACTGGGCGGCTTTGGGCATTTCCAAACTTTTTATCGCGAACATTACTTTCTAGCAGCACAAGCTACATGTAAAAAAATTAAGAAGAAAATAAACTCCCCGGAACATTTCCAAACGGGCCCAAAGAGGTGACAAACAGCGTGTTTGTAAGAAAAAAAATTCTCCCTCAGCGGCTTTAGGCATTTCCAAACTTTTATCGTGGAAATTACTTTCTAGCAACACAAGCTACATGTAAAAAAATTAAGAAGAAAATAAACTCCCGGAACATTTCCAAACGGGCCCAAAAAGTTGATAATACAGCGTATTTGCAGGAAAAAAATTCTCACTCGGCGGCTTTGGGCATTTCCAAACTTTTTATCGCGAACATTACTTTCTAGCAGCACAAGCTACATGTAAAAAAATTAAGAAGAAAATAAACTCCCCGGAACATTTCCAAACGGGCCCAAAAGGTGACAAACAGCGTGTTTGTAAGAAAAAAAATTCTCCCTCAGCGGCTTTGGGCATTTCCAAACTTTTTATCGTGGAAATTACTTTCGAGCAACACAAGCTACATGTAAAAAAATTAAGAAGAAAATAAACTCCCGGAACATTTCCAAACGGGCCCAAAAAGTTGATAATACAGCGTATTTGCAGGAAAAAAATTCTCACTCGGCGGCTTTGGGCATTTCCAAACTTTTTATCGCGAACATTACTTTCTAGCAGCACAAGCTACATGTAAAAAAATTAAGAAGAAAATAAACTCCCGGAACATTTCCAAACGGGCCCAAAGATGTGACAAACAGCGTGTTTGTAAGAAAAAAAATTCTCCTCAGCGGCTTTAGGCATTTCCAAACTTTTTATCGTGGAAATTACTTTCTAGGAACACAAGCTACATGTAGAAAAATTAAGAAGAAAATAAACTCCCGGAACATTTCCAAACGGGCCCAAAAAGTTGATAATACAGCGTATTTGCAGGAAAAAAATTCTCACTCGGCGGCTTTGGGCATTTCCAAACTTTTTATCGCGAACATTACTTTCTAGCAGCACAAGCTACATGTAAAAAAATTAAGAAGAAAATAAACTCCCCGGAACATTTCCAAACGGGCCCAAAGAGGTGACAAACAGCGTGTTTGTAAGAAAAAAAAATTCTCCCTCAGCGGCTTTAGGCATTTCCAAACTTTTTATCGTGGAAATTACTTTCTAGGAACACAAGCTACATGTAGAAAAATTAAGAAGAAAATAAACTCCCCGGAACATTTCCAAACGGGCCCAAAAAGTTGATAATACAGCGTATTTGCAGGAAAAAAAATTCTCACTCGGCGGCGTTTGGCATTTCCAAACTTTTTATTGCTGAAATTATTTTATGAGCACACAAAGTACCTTTAAAAAAATTACGAACCAAATCGACTTTCTGGAAAACCCCCAAACTGCCGATTATATAGGGGTCGTGACAAAAAAAAAAAATCTGATTCCGCGGCGTCTGGCATTTCCAAACTTTTTAAAGCTGGAATTACTTTTTGAGCATAAAAACTCCCTGTAAAAAAATTATGAACCAAATCGACTCAAAATAAAAAAACGGTCAATAATCAGTCATTTTTTATGTTTTTCATGTCCTCTTTCAATTGATATATTTATTAATATGAACAGGGGCCCACTTACGATCGTTGCACAATTTGTTTAACTTGTTTGCCAAAAACTTTAATTTGAGCCCTGGTAGGTCGGTGTGCTATGAAAATTTTTTAAGGTGGCTCCAGCGGTCTAGTAGACCTAAAGCTATGAACATTTTTTACAAAAATTCATTTACACATTCGAATCTGAAAACTAATATGACACGAAGCAGAGTTCTGAACATAACGGAAAATATTTTTGTTAGAGAATTTCCAATTTTGCAAAAGTATGTTTTGTGCATTAAAAAAAAAAAAATCAATATCAAATACAAATCTTTTTTGTTTTTCATTCAATTTTAATTTGCAAGGTCTCATTTTCTTCCTTTTTAAATTTCAGGGGAAGTCGCCGATATCAAAATTGAAAAATTTTCAAAACCTGCAAAGTTATATGCATTTGTTTGTAAAATTCAGTGACAAATCTGCAAACAATACAAACAAGATAGGTTAGCGTGCAGGCAAGCGTAGCGCGCTCTGTTTTAGAATCTAGTTCCTATTGTAAAAAGGTGATAGTGATTATTATCGAATTGAAGCTTACAGAGCCAACTTCAGAGCGTTGTCAAAAAATTTCATTTGCGAATTCAGTAGGTAAGATAGGTTCGTGTTCAGGCGCGCGTAGCACGCTCTGCTTTAGAATCTAGTACGGGTAAAAAGTAGGGGTGTACAAGTACTCGGCTTGGCGTGTTTGAACTGTATCGAGCTTTTTCTTCGAACTTGAATCGAGTACATTATACTTCGAACTGCTCGAGTCAGATTGAACTACTCGGACCAACTCGAACTACTCGAATGAAGTCGAGCTACTCGAATTAAGTAGTTCGATCTAGATAGAACCAGCTGGCTCTCTTAGTAACTTATAATATTATATACTTAATTAGCTGAATGTAATTTGTTTTTGGATTTAGCTACTACTTAGCGATAATAATTATAATTATCCTAAGATTACTTATAATTATCTATAATTTTTTATTTATAATTCTTTTATAATTTATTCACTACTATGCACTGGAAGTTGGAAGTGTTCTATAATTTCAAACCACTCGATCAAAGTTCGAACTACTCGAACTATTTCTAACTACTCAATATATCAAGTAAAACATTTGATTCGACTTGAGTTCGTCGAGTTGAGTTTATAGAGCAAATAGTTCGGATCTTCGAGTAGTCGTGCACCCCTAGTAAAAAATTACTGACATTTGTCAATACGTATTGATTAAATTTTCAGGGGAAAGGCTAGCATCCTTATCTATACCTATATCATTTCCAAAGATATTCCCTAAGTATTGGTATTTGTTACTCGTAAAGAAAATTATTTTATAAACGTGAGTGTGCAACGAACCTCCACAAGTTTCCTATTTAAAAAATTACTAATACCAATGTGTACCTAAAGTATAATTTTTTTCTGTCAACTGCTTTATATATGCGATGCAACGATGCAAACTTCAGACCCATTTATATATAAAGACAAGAAAAACACGTTTTACTAATTTGCTTACTGTTTTTATGTGATATAATCAATTTTTCTTCAAGATGCAATAGTTTCTTACAAACAAAAAGTTTTTTTTATAACGGACTAATAGTATTTAATTTTAATTTTTATAAAAATGCAGCGTCGCGGAGATAATATTTTTGTTAATAGTAGGCACATCGTATCCAATCACATTTACCGAAAATTTGACAAGAGTTGATAGCCTAAAAAAGTTGGTACAGCGTTTTTTTACCATATTCTGGCTGTTTTTTTTATTAACGTTTATAAGTATAAAATTGTCTTGAGTACGCGGAGGAAATATCTAAATTCTGATGCCCCACGAGCGTATCCTTGCATTATAGTGAGTTCTATGTAGTGGAACATGTTACTGGAAGTGGATTATATAAATATTTACTTGACTTATAGTTAGCTAAATATGTGAGAACCATAGATGTATCACAGTACTATAAAAGTTATTTCCCTCCTACCTCTCGAAAAAAATTAAAAAATTTTTTTAAGGCACATCTGCAGGACAAAGTTTTCTTGTTCCTTAAGCCTTTCTGAATGTCAACAAAATTATTTACTTTGAAATCTAAAATTAAGAATAATTTTGTCTTTTTTCTAATCGACGACACCTTATAAATACTGGCATCTACCTATTTGATCTTTGCAAGAATAATTATCTACACTGAAATTATTACTTTAAAAGTTACAGTTTTCTAAGTGATAAACGTTATTACAATTATAACTTCCTATAATAATTTGCTACTAGCGATAATTCAAATAATATCTGAAAATATTAAATATCAATTTTTTTCAATCATCACATCAGCTTAACGTATTTCTTATAATTTTTAAATAAAAAATTAAATGGGTTGACTGATGTTCCTTATTCACTTATTTACTTCAATTACAATATGCATTACGTAAAGCTGATATGATGATTAAAAAATATTGATATTTTATATTTTCAGATATTTATTGAATTATCGCCTGCAACAAATTATTATGGGAAGTTATAATTGTAATAACGATTATTCCTTAGAAAACTGTAACTTTTAAAGTAATAATTTCAGTGTAGATAATTATTCTTGCAAGATCAAAAAGGTAGATGCCAGTATTTATAAGTGTCGTCATTTAGAAAAAAGACGAAATTATCTTTAATTTTTAGATTTAAAAGTATATAATTTTTTTCGCATTCAGAAAGGCTTAAAGAACAAGAAAGTTTGTCTAGTAGATGTGCCTTCAAAATTAAATATCTTTTCCAAGTTTCGTCATTTAAAAAAAAAAGTGAAACTTCTTATTAATGCAAAATTGACTTATAAGTTTCGACGAAAAATGATACTATTAAATTGAGCTTGTACATACTTTTTTAACATTCAGAAAAACTTTGTCCTGTAGATGTGCCTTCAAAGAAATTTTTTTATTTTTATCGAGACATAAGAGGGAAATAACTTTTATAGTACTGTGACATATCTATGGTTCTCAGATATTTAGCTAAGTCAAGCAAATATTTATATAATCCACTTCCAGTAACATGTTCCACTACATAGAACTTACTATTATGCAAGGATAAGCTCATGGGACATCAGAAGAGGCCTAAATTTAGATATTTCCTCCGTACTGAAGACAATTTTATACTTTTAAACGTTGCTAAAAAAAACTGCCAGAATATGGTAAAAAACGCTGTACCAATTTATTTAAGCTATCAACTCTTGTTAAATTTTCGGTAAATTTGATTTTGGATACGGTGTGCCTACTATTAACAAAAATATTATCTCCGCGATGCTGCATGTTTATCAAAATTAAAATTAAATACTATTTGTCCGTTATGAAAAAATTTTTTGTTTTTATAATTTTCTAAAAATACGTTCTAAAGATGGGTCTGAAGTTTGCACCGTTGGAATGCAACGAAATAATTTCTTACAATTAATTTAAGTTATTAAACAATGGAAATTTCATCTAAACCTTTGTTAGAAAGTTATTTTATAAAACACTAAATCTACACACAAAATTAATATTAATTAGTATAACCATGAAGAAAAATTTTTTTTTTTATTTCGTTGCACTCCAACGTTGCGAACTTCAGACCCATTTCTAAAGAACGTGATGTCGATGCGCCCCTCGTCGAAGAAATCATAATTTTTTCGTGGCACACATAAAGAGCGGTAAATAGGTAGGAAATATATGTAGAAAAAAGAAGAAATTTATATTTTTTATAATTTTTTATATAATTTTTTATAATTTGAGGATATTTCCTCGGGTGGGAAGAAGAAGGTTCTATCTCAACGGAGCGCGTGAAAAGGTCCTATCTCAGTAGAGTCCCACCTTCTTACGCGCTCGTCTAGAATAGGACCTTTTCACGCGATTCGCCGAGATAGAATCTTCTCCCCACCCGATGATCACTTTTGTTTTAAAGATTTTTTCATAACGAATCCTAGTTCAATGAATTTATTTATTCAATATATCCACGACTGAGCGGAACAAGGTCGTATCTCACCGCGTGGATGAAGAACGTCGTATCTCAGCGCGCGGACGAAGAGCGTCGTATCTCACCGCGCGGACGAAGAACATCGTATCTCACCGCGCGGATGAAGAATATCGTATCTCACCGCGCGGACGATGAACGTCGTATCTCGGCGTTCTTGCGACGTACACGGCCAGTATACGGCGAGATACGATGTTTTTTGTCCGCGCGCCGAGATATTTTATCCGCGCGGAGAGATACGACGTTCTTCGTCCGGGCGGTGAGATACGACGTTCTTCGTCCGCGTGGTGAGATACGATGTTCTTTATCCGCGCGCTGAGATACGACGTTCTTCATCTGCGCAGTGAGATATGACGTTCTTCGTCCGCGCGGTGAGATACAACGTTCTTCGTCCGCGCGCTGAAATACAACCTTGTTCCGCGCAGCCGTCGATATATTCACGCGCCAATAACCATGTAAAAAATTTGTGAATTTGACTTTTGACATAAACCTTTGTATTTTTAATTTGCAATTTAATAATTACGATTTTTCCCCGTAAATGTTTTCAAATATAATTTTATATATACTTTTCAATAATGTATTTATGCAAAATCAAATATGCACATAGAATGCAATTTTATATTAAAATATATTCATTTAAAAAAATTATTTTATGTAATTTATCTATTCTAAAATATGATTTTTCAAATTATTAAAATTTCAACTCCACTAGAGTAATAAATGTGTATAATATAATAACATTTTTTTTATATTATAGACTATAATTAATTATATTTCAGAGGAATATGGTGTTCTGATTACATCAAACAACTGCAAACTGTAAAATCGTTTAGGCTCATCATCCTAGCCCGTATGGATTTTGACTTGAGATTGTCGTTTTAGTTTCTTTGCGTCTAAATAAACCAATTAACGGCTTTTTTGCGCATCGCCGAATTGTTTTTTCGTGTTGTAAATCGTACTTTCGGTTATAGAGTTAAGCGATATTCTAATTATTCTCTGAATAAAAATGTTTTTTAAATTTTATCGCACCGTAAGATAATTGGAAATTTTACTCTTACTGTTGAGGTATTTGATTGTTGATTAACATTTAATCAATAATATATTAGGCCTTAGAGAGTAGGAATATGTATTATGAGAGAGTTATATATATAGTTTTCAAAAGCGCTTATAATCGGAACGTATACGAGCTCGCAACAATAACAAAGCCGACGAAAGTCGGAGCGCGGCGAAACATAAACACTCGGCCGGTCGAGCGAGCCGCAAGCTATAGGTATAGTTAGAATCTATAGCGGCCGAGCCCAGCAGCGCGAGAGCCGCGGAGAGAGAGAGATAGCTAGCTGCCACAGAGGCGTAGAGAGCGCAGACAACGGGCAACAGTAGAGCCTGTGCTCGAGGTGCGGCGACGGCGCGGCGCACGCCGGAGAGCCAAGCGCCTACAGTATATATAGTCTAGGAGCTGGGTACCGTCCCGTATGCAATATGTCCCCGGATAAAAACAGTTGTTTCTCATAGATTTTGACCCGTAGAATCCGAATATCGAGGTTAAAATTCGAAAAAAGTGGTAGAAATTGTTTAAAATGCAATTGTTTAAACAAATAATAATAAATATTTTTTTTGCCCCGGAGTATTTTTTTCCTAAAACTTTAGCTCATTTTAAAAAACACGTCTATTTGCAAAATCTCTATAAACTCAAAATTTGAAAAGTTATGAATTTTTGAAATTTGATTTTTACGTTTTTTTTGCAACTTTGATTAATAATAACTTTGAAAAAAATGAACTTTTTTTAAAATGAAAGTTTCCTCTTATTCTTTGAGATAAAAACCACCATATTCATTTGCATTATTTTAAGTTTTCTGTTATTAACTATTTATTTCGTTATTTAACAAAAGCTCCTTTTTCCATATTTCGTACTGCTATTTCAGTATACAGTTGGAGTAATGCGCGCATTCAGGGATTTTCAAAATCATTATATTTGAAAGTTAAACCAATACTTGACAATTGGTGCGATGGCAAATCAATTTGAATGTTTAATAAATAAACAACTTATTGTTTAAACCAACAAAAAATCAATATTTAATTTAAATATAAATACATGAATAAAAATTCATAACTAAGTAAAATATAATATTATTCAAATTTATTTTTACAAGTTTCATTTTTCTGACAAAAACAGAAGGAACAGCATGGAATTGCTACTCGAACACAACAACATGAGTTTTTGATGCATGCTTTACATTGGCAGTTCGGTACAAAATCATCTATAGGTGGTAATAAAATTAAAACTTTTTGTGGAGGACCAATAATAATATTATATTTTACTTAGTTATTCATTTTTATACATGTATTTATATTTTTTATTTTAAATAAAATATTTGTTTTTAATTTAATTATTAATGTTTTATTAATGTATTAATTATTTCGTAACATTACCTTAATTTTATATTTTTGAGTAAACGAACTGTAATATATTATTATGTATTAAAAAGTCATATGTTTATCATTTTTTTTTTTTTTTAAACAATAAGTTGTTTATTTAGTAAACATTAAAATTGATTTGCCATCGCACCAATTGTCAAGTATCGGTTTAACTTTCAAATATAATGATTTTGAAAATCCCTGAATGCGCGCTTTACTCCAACTATATACTGAAATAGCCGCTAGGAAATTTTTTGTATTAGATAAAATTAAGCTTGAGAAAAGCACGCAGAAGTTGCAAACAGCAATTGACTGAAGGAGAAGGGAGGCGGGACCTACCGAGTGCGGTTGCAGCGTCGGCGGCATTGTTGTTATGTCAGCGTGCGCGTGGACTGAGTGTCTTTGCCGCTGGCGAGCCGTTTTTCAGTTTCTAGCGATTCTAGCTAGCCCAGGCGCCGCAAAAGTTTTCGCTTCTGTTTCCTTTCTATACCGGCTGTTGCAATTGAATAAAGTAACCATCGTTTTTTATAGATTTTGATTCGTAAAATCTAAATTTCTAGTTTACAATTTATCAAAATGGCAGGAACCTTGATTTAAATGCATTTGTTTAAACAAAAACGCCATTTAAACAAATAAAAACAATCTTTTGAGATCAGAATAATTTTTTCTTGAAAATTTAGGCAATTTTAAAATTAAAATGTTGCATTCAACATATACGAAAAACCAATATTCAAAGAGTTATAGATTTTTAAAATATTAATCTTCAGTATTTAAGAGATTTTGAATAATAGTCACAAAATTAAACATCAAGTAAAAATTATTACGGTTACTTATCGTTTACCATCTAAAAAGAGATGTGCATGTTTAATATTACTTTGTATCATAAATAATTATTCACATTAATATATGAGTAAATCTCAGGAACTCTTAACTTTTTGGGAATTCCAATGTTTGAGCGCTAAAAAATGAGTTAAAGCTCAAAATGTTTGCTTTTAAAAAAAAAAAGAAACAATTATAAATAAGGGTAAAGAATCTAGCTACGTACACAAAATTAAAAAAAAAGGTCGACATTCAGTCATTTTTGATGTTGTTCATGTCCCTTTCCAATCAATATATTTATTTAATGGGAACAGGAACACACTTACGATCGTTGTACAATTTGTTTAGCTTTCTTTGTTTGGCAAAACCTTTAATTTGAGCCCTGGTAGGTTGATGTGCTGTGAAAATTAGCCCAAATATAAGATTTTTAATTTTCTAAATTTTTTAAGAAATTTCAGGGGGAAAAAGTTACTGACATTTGTCAATGCGTATTGATTAAATTTTCAAGGGGAAGCCTTTCGATATCTATATCGTGGGCAAAGATACTCCCTAAATATAGGTATTTGTTACTCGTAAAGAAAATTATTTTATAAACGTAAGTTTGCAGCGAACCTCCACAAGTTTCCTATTTAAAAAATTAGTAATGCCAATGTGTAGCTAAAGCATAATTTGTCTGTCAACTGCTTTAGAGAGAGAAGAAAACCAAGTTTTACTAATGTTTTTAATTGACATAATGAACATTTTTTCTACAAGATGCAATAGTTTCTTACAAACATGTATTATTATTATTTAAATAAAATAATTTTCTATTTAAAGCCAAGTTATACTTTTAAAATAGAAATTATCTTTTCAGTCTAAATCTGTGTCTGATTCAAAAACAATTGTTCTTTCTATGAAGACCCGATTCCTACTCTCAGAAAAGTAATTATATTTCTTCGCCCAGGATATTCCGGCATGTTCTTGTTTGTGCACATAAGGATTGTGCACATATTTATTGTGCGCAGATAGCATTGGTACATATCTATATATATAGATATATACCAATGCTAAAGTGTGCACAATTAATATGTGCACAATCCTTATGTGCACAAACAAGAACATGCCGATATTCTAGGGGTGGTTCGAGTAGTTCGAAGATTTCTGCCTATTTTTTTTATAAAACATGAACAAAATTATATAAATGATAGAATTATGTATTAAAATCACCCACGTTTTATAACCACTACATTAATTTAGTAAACTAATAAGGTTTAAAGGCTCCGAAAACATTTATGAACTTCATGCAAACAATGAAGTCTATGCACTCAAAATCGAACTTTTTTTCCGACTTTTTACTCGAAAAAAAACTCGTAAAATACATGAGTCAAAAGTTATTGTTAAAAACTTTAAAATGAAATGAAAAGTGTTATATGAGCTTTATATATGTCCAAACATTGCAATTTCATATGCTTAAGAAATTTTTTTCACCTACATGCTATTTTTTAATGCAAAAAAGAAGAACTAAAAAAATTTCGAACTATTCGGTTACATTCCTACGATATTCCCCTCAATATTCGTAATTAATAGAAGATAATAAAAAAAATGTTCCTTTGGAGAATATAATGAATTATGAGTATTTATGACGAAATTTATTAACTTTTTAATAAATTTAGTCAAATTTATTAATATTTACATTATATGTATCTTAAGTTTTATTAAAAAACAAATGAATCTTATCGATGACAAAGTAAAGAGATATGTAAGTTATTTACGTATTTGAAATTCCGAACGTTCATAATGAATGAGTCTGAAGTTTGCAATGTTGGAGTGCAACGAAATAAAAAAAAATAATTCATTTTACTTCAAGTTTATACTAAATTATATTAATTTTGCGTGTAGATTTAGTGTTTTATAGTATAAAATAACAAAGGTTTAGATAAAATTTTCATTGCTTAATAACTTAAACAATTGTAAAAAATTATTTCGTTGCATTCCAACGATGCAAACTTCAGACCCATCATAATGAACGAAATATTAATTTATAGTTTCTAATTTTGGTTGGAATTCGTCGAAGTGGTTTTATTGGTGACTGCAAGAATGACAAGCGAAGAGATACAGTTATTATCATTTTTTAAATATATTAAGTAGTCAACTTTAGCTAAATCTGAAAATGGCAAAAATCTTTATATATAATCATCTGTTTGGGGGTTTTCCGGGGAGTCGATTTGGTTCGTAATTTTTTTACGAGTAGTTTGTGTGCTCATAAAATAATTTCAGCTATAACAAGTTTGGAAATGACAAGCGCCGCTGAGAGAGAATTTTTTTTCCGTCACGACCCCTATATAATCGGCTGTTTGGGGTTTTCCGGGGATTCGATTTGGTTTGTATTTTTTTTATAGGGAGTTCTTACGCCCAAAAAGTAATTCCAGCATTAAAAAGTTTGGAAATGCCAGACACCGAGCAGTGAGAATTTTTTTCCGTCACGACCCCTATATATCTGATTATATAATCAGCTGTTTGGGGGTTTTCCGGGGAGTCGATTTGGTTCGTAATTTTTTTACGAGTAGTTTGTGTGCTCATAAAATAATTTCAGCGATAAAAAGTTTGGAAATGCCAAGCGCCGCTGAGAGAGAATTTTTTTTCCGTCACGACTCCTATATATCAGATTATATAATTGTCTGTTTGGGGGTTTTCCGGGGAGTCGATTTGGTTCGTAATTTTTTTACGAGTAGTTTGTGTGCTCATAAAATAATTCCAGCAATAAAAAGTTTGGAAATGCCAAGCGCCGCTGAGAGAGAATTTTTTTTCAGTCACGACCCCTATATAATAAGCTGTTTGGGGGTTTTCCGGGGAGTCAATTTGGTTCGTAATTTTTTTATAGCAAGTTCTTATGCTCAAACAGTAATTCCAGCATTAAAAAGTTTGGAAATGCCAGACACCGAGCAGTGAGAATTTTTTTTCCGTCACGACCCATATATATCTGATTATATAATCAGCTGTTTGGGGGTTTTCCGGGGAGTCGATTTGGTTCGTAATTGTTTTACAGGGAGATTTTATGCTCAAAAAGTAATTCCAGCTTTAAAAAGTTTGGAAATGCCAGACACCGAGCAGTGAGAATTTTTTTTGCGTCACGACCCCTATATATCTGATTATATAATCAGCTGTTTGGGGGGTTTCCGGGGAGTCGATTTGGTTCGTAATTTTTTTACGAGTAGTTTGTGTGCTCATAAAATAATTCCAGCGATAAAAAGTTTGGAAATGCCCAAAGCCGCCGAGTGAGAATTTTTTTTCCTGCAAATACGCTGTATTATCAACTTTTTGGGCCCGTTTGGAAATGTTCCGGGGAGTTTATTTTCTTCTTAATTTTTTTACATGTAGCTTGTGTTGCTAGAAAGTAATTTCCACGATAAAAAGTTTGGAAATGCCCAAAGCCGCTGAGGGAGAATTTTTTTTTCTTACAAACACGCTGTTTGTCACCTTTTTGGGCCCGTTTGGAAATGTTCCGGGGAATTTATTTTCTTCTTAATTTTTTTACATGTAACTTGTGCTGCTAGAAAGTAATGTTCGCGATAAAAAGTTTGGAAATGGCCAAAGCCGCCGAGTGAGAATTTTTTATCCTGCAAATACGCTGTATTATCAACTTTTTGGGCCCGTTTGGGAATGTTCCGGGGAGTTTATTTTCTTCTTAATTTTTTTACATGTAGCTTGTGTTCCTAGAAAGTAATTTCCACGATAAAAAGTTTGGAAATGCCCAAAGCCGCTGAGGGAGAATTTTTTTTTCTTACAAAGACGCTGTTTGTCACCTTTTTGGGCTCGTTTGGAAATGTTCCGGGGAGTTTATTTTCTTCTTCATTTTTTTACATGTAGCTTGTGCTGCTAGAAAGTAATGTTCGCGATAAAAAGTTTGGAAATGCCCAAAGCCGCCGAGAGAGAATTTTTTTTCCTGCAAATACGCTGTATTATCAACTTTTTGGGCCCGTTTGGAAATGTTCCGGGGAGTTTATTTTCTTCTTAACTTTTTTACATGTAGCTTGTGCTGCTAGAAAGTAATGTTCGCGATAAAAAGTTTGGAAATGCCCAAAGCCGCCGAGTGAGAATTTTTTTTCCTGCAAATACGCTGTATTATCAACTTTTTGGGCCCGTTTGGAAATGTTCCGGGAGTTTATTTTCTTCTTAATTTTTTTACATGTAGCTTGTGTTGCTAGAAAGTAATTTCCACGATAAAAAGTTTGGAAATGCCCAAAGCCGCTGAGGGAGAAGCTTTGTTTCTTACAAACACGCGGTTTGTCACCTTTTTGGGCCCGTTTGGAAATGTTCCGGGGAGTTTATTTTCTTCTTAACTTTTTTACATGTAGCTTGTGCTGCTAGAAAGTAATGTTCGCGATAAAAAGTTTGGAAATGCCCAAAGCCGCCGAGTGAGAATTTTTTTTCCTGCAAATACGCTGTATTATCAACGTTTTGGGCCCGTTTGGAAATGTTCCGGGGAGTTTATTTTCTTCTTAATTTTTTTACATGTAGCTTGTGTTGCTAGAAAGTAATTTCCACGATAAAAAGTTTGGAAATGCCCAAAGCCGCTGAGGGAGAATTTTTTTTTCTTACAAACACGCTGTTTGTCACATTTTTGGGCCCGTTTGGAAATGTTCCGGGGAATTTATTTTCTTCTTAATTTTTTTACATGTAACTTGTGCTGCTAGAAAGTAATGTTCGCGATAGAAAGGTTGGAAATGCCCAAAGCCGCCGAGTGAGAATTTTTTTTCCTGCAAATACGCTGTATTATCAACTTTTTGGGCCCGTTTGGAAATGTTCCGGGGAGTTTATTTTCTTCTTAATTTTTCTACATGTAGCTTGTGTTCCTAGAAAGTAATTTCCACGATAAAAAGTTTGGAAATGCCCAAAGCCGCTGAGGGAGAATTTTTTTTTCTTACAAAGACGCTGTTTGTCACCTTTTTGGGCCCGTTTGGAAATGTTCCGGGGAGTTTATTTTCTTCTTAATTTTTTTACATGTAGCTTGTGCTGCTAGAAAGTAATGTTCGCGATAAAAAGTTTGGAAATGCCCAAAGCCACCGAGTGAGAATTTTTTTTCCTGCAAATACGCTGTATTATCAACTTTTTGGGCCCGTTTGGAAATGTTCCGGGGAGTTCATTTTCTTCTTAACTTTTTTACATGTAGCTTGTGCTGCTAGAAAGTAATATTCGCGATAAAAAGTTTGGAAATGCCCAAAGCCGCCGAGTGAGAATTTTTTTTCCTGCAAATACGCTGTATTATCAACTTTTTGGGCCCGTTTGGAAATGTTCCGGGGAGTTTATTTTCTTCTTAATTTTTTGACATGTAGCTTGTGTTGCTAGAAAGTAATTTCCACGATAAAAAGTTTGGAAATGCCCAAAGCCGCTGAAGGAGAATTTTTTTTTCTTACAAACACGCTGTTTGTCACCTTTTTGGGCCCGTTTGGAAATGTTCCGGGAATTTATTTTCTTCTTAATTTTTTTACATGTAACTTGTGCTGCTAGAAAGTAATGTTCGCGATAAAAAGTTTGGAAATGCCCAAAGCCGCCGAGTGAGAATTTTTTTTCCTGCAAATACGCTGTATTATCAACTTTTTGGGCCCGTTTGGAAATGTTCCGGGGAGTTTATTTTCTTCTTAACTTTTTTACATGTAGCTTGTGCTGCTAGAAAGTAATGTTCGCGATAAAAAGTTTGGAAATGCCCAAAGCCGCCGAGTGAGAATTTTTTTTCCTGCAAATACGCTGTATTATCAACTTTTTGGGCCCGTTTGGAAATGTTCCGGTGAGTTTATTTTCTTCTTAATTTTTTACATGTAGCTTGTGTTGCTAGAAAGTAATTTCCACGATAAAAAGTTTGGAAATGCCCAAAACGGCTGACGAAGAATTTTTTTTTCTTACAAACACGCTGTTTGTCACCTTTTTGGGCCCGTTTGGAAATGTTCCGGGGAGTTTATTTTCTTCTTAACTTTTTTACATGTAGCTTGTGCTGCTAGAAAGTAATGTTCGCGATAAAAAGTTTGGAAATGCCCAAAGCCGCCGAGTGAGAATTTTTTTTCCTGCAAATACGCTGTATTATCACCTTTTTGGGCCCGTTTGGAAATGTTCCGGGGAATTTATTTTCTTCTTAATTTTTCTACATGTAGCTTGTGTTCCTAGAAAGTAATTTCCACGATAAAAAGTTTGGAAATGCCCAAAGCCGCTGAGGGAGAATTTTTTTTTCTTACAAAGACGCTGTTTGTCACCTTTTTGGGCCCGTTTGGAAATGTTCCGGGGAGTTTATTTTCTTCTTATTTTTTTTACATGTAGCTTGTGCTGCTAGAAAGTAATGTTCGCGATAAAAAGTTTGGAAATGCCCAAAGCCGCCGAGTGAGAATTTTTTTTCCTGCAAATACGCTGTATTATCAACTTTTTGGGCCCGTTTGGAAATGTTCCGGGGAGTTTATTTTCTTCTTAATTTTTTTACATGTAGCTTGTGTTGCTAGAAAGTAATTTCCACGATAAAAAGTTTGGAAATGCCCAAAGCCGCTGAGGGAGAATTTTTTTTTCTTACAAACACGCTGTTTGTCACCTTTTTGGGCCCGTTTGGAAATGTTCCGGGGAAATTATTTTCTTCTTAATTTTTTTACATGTAACTTGTGCTGCTAGAAAGTAATGTTCGCGATAAAAAGTTTGGAAATGCCCAAAGCCGCCGAGTGAGAATTTTTTTTCCTGCAAATACGCTGTATTATCAACTTTTTGGGCCCGTTTGGAAATGTTCCGGGGAGTTTATTTTCTTCTTAATTTTTCTACATGTAGCTTGTGTTCCTAGAAAGTAATTTCCACGATAAAAAGTTTGGAAATGCCCAAAGCCGCTGAGGGAGAATTTTTTTTTCTTACGAAGACGCTGTTTGTCACCTTTTTGGGCCCGTTTGGAAATGTTCCGGGGAGTTTATTTTCTTCTTAATTTTTTTACATGTAGCTTGTGCTGCTAGAAAGTAATGTTCGCGATAAAAAGTTTGGAAATGCCCAAAGCCGCCGAGTGAGAATTTTTTTTCCTGCAAATACGCTGTATTATCAACTTTTTGGGCCCGTTTGGAAATGTTCCGGGGAGTTTATTTTCTTCTTAACTTTTTTACATGTAGCTTGTGCTGCTAGAAAGTAATGTTCGCGATAAAAAGTTTGGAAATGCCCAAAGCCGCCGAGTGAGAATTTTTTTTCCTGCAAATACGCTGTATTATCAACTTTTTGGGCCCGTTTGGAAATGTTCCGGGAGTTTATTTTCTTCTTAACTTTTTTACATGTAGCTTGTGCTGCTAGAAAGTAATGTTCGCGATAAAAAGTTTGGAAATGCCCAAAGCCGCCGAGTGAGAATTTTTTTTCCTGCAAATACGCTGTATTATCACCTTTTTGGGCCCGTTTGGAAATGTTCCGGGGAATTTATTTTCTTCTTAATTTTTCTACATGTAGCTTGTGTTCCTAGAAAGTAATTTCCACGATAAAAAGTTTGGAAATGCCCAAAGCCGCTGAGGGAGAATTTTTTTTTCTTACAAAGACGCTGTTTGTCACCTTTTTGGGCCCGTTTGGAAATGTTCCGGGAGTTTATTTTCTTCTTATTTTTTTACATGTAGCTTGTGCTGCTAGAAAGTAATGTTCGCGATAAAAAGTTTGGAAATGCCCAAAGCCGCCGAGTGAGAATTTTTTTCCTGCAAATACGCTGTATTATCAACTTTTTGGGCCCGTTTGGAAATGTTCCGGGAGTTTATTTTCTTCTTAATTTTTTTACATGTAGCTTGTGTTGCTAGAAAGTAATTTCCACGATAAAAAGTTTGGAAATGCCCAAAGCCGCTGAGGGAGAATTTTTTTCTTACAAACACGCTGTTTGTCACCTTTTTGGGCCCGTTTGGAAATGTTCCGGGAAATTATTTTCTTCTTAATTTTTTTACATGTAACTTGTGCTGCTAGAAAGTAATGTTCGCGATAAAAAGTTTGGAAATGCCCAAAGCCGCCGAGTGAGAATTTTTTTTCCTGCAAATACGCTGTATTATCAACTTTTTGGGCCCGTTTGGAAATGTTCCGGGGAGTTTATTTTCTTCTTAATTTTTCTACATGTAGCTTGTGTTCCTAGAAAGTAATTTCCACGATAAAAAGTTTGGAAATGCCCAAAGCCGCTGAGGGAGAATTTTTTTTTCTTACGAAGACGCTGTTTGTCACCTTTTTGGGCCCGTTTGGAAATGTTCCGGGGAGTTTATTTTCTTCTTAATTTTTTTACATGTAGCTTGTGCTGCTAGAAAGTAATGTTCGCGATAAAAAGTTTGGAAATGCCCAAAGCCGCCGAGTGAGAATTTTTTTTCCTGCAAATACGCTGTATTATCAACTTTTTGGGCCCGTTTGGAAATGTTCCGGGGAGTTTATTTTCTTCTTAACTTTTTTACATGTAGCTTGTGCTGCTAGAAAGTAATGTTCGCGATAAAAAGTTTGGAAATGCCCAAAGCCGCCGAGTGAGAATTTTTTTTCCTGCAAATACGCTGTATTATCAACTTTTTGGGCCCGTTTGGAAATGTTCCGGGGAGTTTATTTTCTTCTTCATTTTTTGACATGTAGCTTGTGTTGCTAGAAAGTAATTTCCACGATAAAAAGTTTGGAAATGCCCAAAGCCGCTGAAGGAGAATTTTTTTTTCTTACAAACACGCTGTTTGTCACCTTTTTGGGCCCGTTTGGAAATGTTCCGGGGAATTTATTTTCTTCTTAATTTTTTTACATGTAACTTGTGCTGCTAGAAAGTAATGTTCGCGATAAAAAGTTTGGAAATGCCCAAAGCCGCCGAGTGAGAATTTTTTTTTCCTGCAAATACGCTGTATTATCAACTTTTTGGGCCCGTTTGGAAATGTTCCGGGGAGTTTATTTTCTTCTTAATTTTTTTACATGTAGCTTGTGTTGCTAGAAAGTAATTTCCACGATAAAAAGTTTGGAAATGCCCAAAGCCGCTGAGGGAGAATTTTTTTTTCTTACAAACACGCTGTTTGTCACCTTTTGGGCCCGTTTGGAAATGTTCCGGGGAATTTATTTTCTTCTTAATTTTTTTACATGTAACTTGTGCTGCTAGAAAGTAATGTTCGCGATAAAAAGTTTGGAAATGCCCAAAGCCGCCGAGTGAGAATTTTTTTTCCTGCAAATACGCTGTATTATCAACTTTTTGGGCCCGTTTGGAAATGTTCCGGGGAGTTTATTTTCTTCTTAATTTTTCTACATGTAGCTTGTGTTCCTAGAAAGTAATTTCCACGATAAAAAGTTTGGAAATGCCCAAAGCCGCTGAGGGAGAATTTTTTTTTCTTACAAAGACGCTGTTTGTCACCTTTTTGGGCCCGTTTGGAAATGTTCCGGGGAGTTTATTTTCTTCTTAATTTTTTTACATGTAGCTTGTGCGGCTAGAAAGTAATGTTCGCGATAAAAAGTTTGGAAATGCCCAAAGCCGCCGAGTGAGAATTTTTTTTCCTGCAAATACGGTGTATTATCAACTTTTTGGGCCCGTTTGGAAATGTTCCGGGGAGTTTATTTTCTTCTTAATTTTTTTACATGTAGCTTGTGTTGCTAGAAAGTAATTTCCACGATAAAAAGTTTGGAAATGCCCAAAGCTGCTGAGGGATAATTTTTTTTTCTTACAAACACGCTGTTTGTCACTCTTTGGGCCCGTTTGGAAATGTTCCGGGGAATTTATTTTCTTCTTAATTTTTTTACATTTAACTTGTGCTGCTAGAAAGTAATGTTCGCGATAAAACGTTTGGAAATGCCCAAAGCCGCCGAGTGAGAAATTTTTTTCCTGCAAATACGCTGTATTATCAACTTTTTGGGCCCGTTTGGAAATGTTCCGGGGAGTTTATTTTCTTCTTAATTTTTCTACATGTAGCTTGTGTTCCTAGAAAGTAATTTCCACGATAAAAAGTTTGGAAATGCCCAAAGCCGCTGAGGGAGAATTTTTTTTTATTGCATTTTTACATCTACCCTGTATAATCACCCGTTTGGGGTGGTTTTGGGGGTGGGGATAATTTGATATCGGTTTATATCAATTATTTTTGATGAATTCTTGTGTTATTTACAATATCTGGTGTCATTCTCCCTGAGAAATTTGATTTTAGAAAAATGGAATTTTCGTTTTCTTAGGTTGTCTTACGAATTCCGTGTTAGGGGTGGGGGGTAGTTTGGAATTGATTTATTTTGATCAATTTTCATGTATTCTTCCATTATTTGCAGTATATTATGCTATTCATGTGGAAAAAAGGTGTTTTTCGAAAATGCTAAACGCCGCTGAGAGAGAATTTTTTTTCGGTCACAACCCCTATATATCTGATTATATAATCTGCTGTTTAGGGGGTTTCCGGGTAGTCGATTTGGTTCGTAATTTTTTTACAGGGAGTTTTTATGCTCAAAAAGTAATTCCAGCTTTAAAAAGTTTGGAAATGCCAGACACCGTGCAGTGAGAATTTTTTTTCCGTCTCGACCCCTATATATCTGATTATATAATCAGCTGTTTGGGGGTTTTCCGGGGAGTCGATTTGGTTCGTAATTTTTTTACGAGTAGTTTGTGTGCTCATAAAATAATTCCAGCAATAAAAAGTTTGGAAATACCAAACGCCGCGGAGAGAGAATTTTTTTTCCGTTACTACCCCTATATAATCAGCTTTTCGGTGGTGTTCCGGGAGTCGATTTGGTTCCTAATTTTTTTGCGGGTATTTTGTATCCTCAGAAAATAATTCCAGCAATAAAAAGTTTGGAAATACCAAACGCCGCGGAGAGAGAATTTTTTTTCCGTTACTACCCCTATATAATCAGCTTTTTGGGGGTGTTCCGGGGAGTTGATTTGGTTCCTAATTTTTTTGCGGGTATTTTGTATCCTCGGAAAATAATTCCAGCAATAAAAAGTTTGGAAATACCAAACGCCGCGGAGAGAGAATTTTTTTTCCGTTACTACCCCTATATAATCAGCTTTTTGGGGGTGTTCCGGGGAGTCGATTTGGTTCCTAATTTTTTTTCGGGTATTTTGTATCCTCAGAAAATAATTCCAGCAATAAAAAGTTTGGAAATACCAAACGCCGCGGAGAGAAAATTTTTTTTCCGTTACTACCCCTATATAATCAGCTTTTTGGGGGTGTTCCGGGGAGTCGATTTGGTTCCTAATTTTTTTCGGGTATTTTGTATCCTCAGAAAATAATTCCAGCAATAAAAAGTTTGGAAATACCAAACGCCGCGAAGAGAGAATTTTTTTCTCTTAGGTCATCTTACGAATTCCGTGTTAGGGGTGGGGGGTAGTTTGGAATTGATTTATTTTAATCAATTTTGATGTATTCTTCCATTATTTGTAGTACATTATATCATCCATGTGGAAAAAAGTGGTTTTTCGAAAATCGAATTTTCGTTGGATCGCAACGTTGCAAACTTCAAACCCATGAAATAGTGGACTACATATCGCACGGATATTTTTTTTTATTAAATTATACCTACTTCTAGAAAGATGTAATTTGCTTAAAAAGACATACGATGCCTGAAATACATTATAGAAGCAGAGATCTATTATTTTTATACTTAAGCACATTTACGCCAACACTGAATGATGAGTACACCTGCTAAATCTGACTAGTGGCTTTTATAATATTACAGGAGCAGATTAATTTATCTTATCATGTTGTAAATTTCAGCCTAATTAATTAAATAGGTTTTCTCTTATGAAATCTGAAGGGCCATGTAGTGTGAGCCTGTCCGAAAGATTTATAGAGTATGCTTAAATAAATATTCTGGAAACCTGTCAAAATTATGAAAAGTTCACTATAACCTCTAAAAGTCAATTAATACTGGTAGTTAATGGATAAGCTCATTGTTCATTAACTACTACAATTCGACTGAATTTTACAGATTAAAATAACTTTTTTCACAATTTTTACACGTATTCAGATTTATTGTTATGGCCGGACAAGCTATAGATGTATAGAAGTTTCAGACACACTCACACTACACTACACTACAGTATACGGAACAAAATTGAAAACTTAATAAGAAAATTCATCCGGCTCCTACAATATAAAAGCCACTTGTCAGATTTAGCAGGTATATTCAGCATTCAATGTTATCGATATTTACTTTGAGGTGATGTGTCCGTACTTAATCCAAAAGACTAAGAATGATAGAAACCGGCTTCAGTAATGCATCTCAGACATTCCATGTATTTTTGAGTTGACTCTATCTTTTTGAAAGTACATGTAATTTAATAAAAAAAATAAAAATACAGTTCTATAAAAAATACACAAGCAGTGCCTGAATTAAATCTGAGAAATTGCATGACTTATTTTTTCTTTTTATTAAATTATACCTACAAAAAAAAAGATAAAATCAGCTTAAAAATACATAAGATGCCTGAAATGCATTATAAAAGCAGATTTCTATCACTCCTATGTTCTTCTAAATGAAGTTTGAAAAGACAACCTCAAAGTAAATATCAACCACATCAATGAATGAGGAATAGATCTGTTAAATTTGACCGGTCACCTCTTATAGTTGCTGCTTTTTCTGAAAGGATAATAAAAACCCTGAAACAAAAAATAAAGCTATAGTAATGGTTGAAAGCAGTAGATTACTGAAATAATAATTATTCAAAGAAGAGACCACAAAGTGGTCACAGTGAATTAAAATAAATACAGACTAGATCAACTTCCATAGATAATCTATAGAAAGATGAAGCTGCCAAGATGTGTGCATCAGGAAGCCCTTCACTCAAGGTTACCCACTGTAATGCCATTGTTGAGTTTCTCAAAGTTGCCGTTTCCAATTTGGTCCTATTTTTTTGAAAGTCTGCTGCTTTATGATGGTCATATAATGACGCTGTCGAGGAAAGAACCATTATATGAAGACCTGTTGTCTTCTGCAGGAGCTCTTCGCCCTAGGCCAAAAACATAATTACAACAAGAATAACTTATCAACGGAGGGAGTACAGAGAAGCCACACTCCTGTCAAAGGGGTAGGAAATTATTGCAGGATAGATACTAGCTGAAAAGTATAAGCCAATAAACTTTCTTACAGTAAGCTACTCACCAGATAATTTTTTCAACGAGTTCAAAGGTTGTCAATGTCCACATACAATATGTCAATCAATCCAACATATAGTCCCAATAAAAAACGCTTGCTGCAGGTGTTTAGAACGCCGTGATGTAGTCTGCACGAACTCTTCGCCCTAGGCCAAAAACATAATTACAACAAGAATAACTTGGCAACGGAAGGAGTACAGAGAAGCCACACTCCTGTCAAAGGGGTAGAAAATGATTGCAGGATAGATGCTAGCTGTAAAGTAAACGAGAAAACATTCTCACAGCAAACTACTCACAATATAGTGTTAGCGTGTCGATAAGATCATTCATAGCACTATATATTTACCAAGATATGTTGGGAGAATTGAAAGGAATCTTGGCACTCAAAAGTCGAGAAAGCGCATGTGTATTCTCAACTAAGACCTCCTCACCCTCACTTAAATTTTACCAGAATGTTCACACACAATACAATACATACAGAGGGATTGTGTATGCAATTTCAGATCGACTCAATCAGCCGGTACGGAGAAAATGACAGTTTTCTCAAAAATTTCTTGAAAAAGACACAGAAATTGCAATATCTACAGACTTGCTGATTACGCATATCTAAATCTTGATATACTGTCCCTCAGCATGTATTCCATCATGTATAGAAAGTTGAAGATACTTGTAGGGAATGGAAAGGGATGTTTGCACTGAAAAGTCGAGAAAGCGCATGTGTATTCTCAACTAAGACCTCCTCACCCTCACGTAAAGTTTACCAGAATGTTCACACACAATACAATACATACAGAGGGATTGTGTATGCAATTTCAGATCGACTCAATCAGCCGGTTCGGAGAAAATGACATTTTTCTCAAAAATTTCTTGAAAAAGACACAGAAATTGCAATATCTCCAGACTTGCTGATTATGCATATCTAAATCTTGATATACTGTCCCTCAGCATGTATTCCATCATGTATAGAAAGTTGAAGATACTTGTAAGGAATGGAAAGGGATCTTTGCACTCTTAAGTCGAGAAAGCGCATGTGTATTATCAACTAAGACCTCGTCACCCTCACTTAAAGTTTACCAGAATGTTCACAAATTATACAATACATACAGAGGGATTGTGTACGCAATTTCAGATCGACTCAATCAGCCGGTACGGAGAAAATGACATTTTTCTCAAAAATTTCTTGAAAAAGACACAGAAATTGCAATATCTCCAGACTTGCTGATTATGCATATCTAAATCTTGATATACTGTCCCTCAGCATGTATTCCATCATGTATAGAAAGTTGAAGATACTTGTAAGAAATGGAAAGGGATCTTTGCCTCAAAAGTCGAGAAAGCGCATGTGTATTCTCAACTAAAACCTCCTCACCCTTTCTCAAGGTTTACAAGAATGTTCATACACAATGCAATGCATGCTGAGGCATTGTACATTAAGTTTCAGATATACTCAATCAACCAAATTGAAGGAAATTACTTTTCTTTCTTAATAAGTTCCTCAAAACGCACACAGAAAATGCTGTAACTCCACACTTGCTGATTATTTAGATCTGAAACATGGTATATAATCCCTCAGCATGCATGATATGGTGACATGTGTAAAGCTGAAGATATTTTCAGAGAAAGGAAAGGTATTTGTATACTTGAAAGTCGAAAAACTGCAGACGGCAGACTCCATGTGCACCTCCAACTAAGACCTTGACCCTTGCTCAAAGTTTAACAAAATGTCCTTGTGAAAAAAAGATGAAAACCCTGCAAGATTAGAAAGGAGCTAGTATTATTGTAATAATACTTACTCAAGGATAAGACCACAACTCAATTAGCAGAGAACTCGACCAACATCAATATCGATCCATACGGCAATTTAGGAAACACAGTGACTGCAGATATAAACATTGATGACTGCCGTGCGCCGGACTGCCGTGCGCACATGGTTGACATGGTGCGGGTGAGAGCTAGATAGGAAGCGAAGCACTTCTTGTGTTCACTCCGCACTGAAACTTTTTCACTAGAAGTTCGGCCCGGCCTTTTTCTTATCATCCGCGGCGCCGTGTCGCTTACGCAAAGAAGCTACGAGCTATCAGCTGACTAGCCAGACGAGACGAGCGGGTGAGCTGCAGCGCATGCGCATGCGCGCACACTCACATGGGTAAAGCCAATTAGCCAACAAGCCAGCAGTGTCACCGCCATCACGTGATTGGCGATGCTATACACGTTAACCATGTGAATATATGATGTTGTAATTTTTATATCGTTTATTGCAATTATTGCGAATTGCGTAAAATCAAGCTCGCATTGTCATCACTTTGCATAAACATCTATATATTATACGTAATACGTTATACACGAACAATATGACATGACTTGATAACCATTGCGCGGTAACATGTCTGTAAGAGACGGTCACTAAGGTTTTTTAGACCGTAAATTTTTCGTTTATTAGCTTTAGAGTGCGCTCCCATGCGTTACGGAAATGCTTACGGAATGGTAAAATCGTAATGGCGGTGATGCGAAATTTAAGGACGCTTGCTCACAAAATGAGTTTCTATAGAATCTTATGAAACTTACAGGGTAGATTCTTATTGTTATTATGTGCAACATCTGCAAACTTCAGAAAGCCTAGCAACACCGTTCATGAGATATAAGCTATCCAAGTTAGACAATTTAATATGGTGTCTTATGAAAAAGTCGTGAAAAAATTAACATTTTCATTAATAACGCCAAAAGTTTTCTATAGAATTGAACGAAAAAGAGATATTTTACTAATGATGATATTTTAAATAAGCTCTCCAAAATCCAAAAAGCCTAGCAGCACCGTTTTCGAGATACAGTTGTTTAAAGTAGGTAACTTCGGCCGCGCGTGTCCTTGTGTGCGTGTGAACAAACCAATGGCGTGCCCGCGCGCTACGCGTGTGTCTACACAGACGGAGCGCTTCGATGTGAATGTACACACCGATGAAGCGGCGCCATGTGTACGTGTACAGTCTCGCGTGAAATTTTGAGAGTGGGGAGACCCGAGAGAGCGCTAGGCGTACGGTGTTCGACTCTGCGTACTTTTGGTTACGATTGCAATGAGCAAGCGTCCTTAAAATATGTTAACTACATGATTAAATAATACGTAGTAAATGTGGGCCTGATTTTCTAACCTCACTTTCGGTTAAAACTTATCAAAATTTGTTGATGTAATGCTAAAATTGCATTAGAATAAATTAAAAAAAACAATTTAATAAATACTGAACAAAAGAAAGTTATATTTCCTTAAAATTATTATCAAATTAATATCTTGAAGCACTCCAATCCTCATTCCGGAGTTTCTTTTCACTCTCATGGGAATAGGGCTTTGTAAAAACGTAACGGAAATCCGCGCGCCATTATTCGAATTGCAAGTTCACTCCGATTTTGTCGTTCCGTTTAATTTTACGGAACGCATGTGTGTGTGTGTGTGTGGGATCGCACCATTACTGTTTGCTATATGGTAACAAAAACTATTTTTTTTTTTTAATAGTATGTAAAATCATGAGTGCATTGCCCGTCGTAATGACATTATTAATCAATTTTCGCTTTTATAAAAATACAAGGTTCTCCTGAGTATTGCGGTCGTGCCTATTATGTAAAAACGAATTTTTTACATAGGGTGGGGGCGGGCGACGAGCCGGTGTGTGTGGCAGCGGAGGGGGGGGGGCCGAAGACACGCTGGGGGCGCAGCCCCCTTAGTTTTTGATTGGGGCGATGTATGTTTGTTTTTTTTTCAAATTTTCGATTTTTCTCAAAACTGCTTTTTGATTTTTTTTAATGATAAGATCGAGTTATTCGAATCAGATGGGTAGCGTTCGAAAGAGAATTAAAATACCTATATTTTCTAAAAAAATTATTAACAAGAACGTGTTTTTCTTTTAGATGCTTATAACTCCCAAACTAAACGGTCAATTTTTTTTTGAGAAAAATCATGATAATGGATAATATAAATAAATATAATCTGTAATGTTTTAATTCATTTTGTTGGTTAGTTTTTTAGAAAAAAATTGCAAAATGAAAATTGATTTTTGTATATCCAACGATTACAGGAGTAACAATGACTTAATCGCTTCAAAATTCTTTGTAGTCGTAGATTTATAAATTTCGTTATTAAATATTAATTACAAGAATCAACATATTAAGGTTGAGGAAACTACGGGCCAATGAATTGAAAGAGGTTTTTTTAATTAATGAATAAATATCGATAAAAAGTTTATCGTACTAATACATTACGATACAAGTGCGATAAGTGGCCCATTATTTCATGGCGTAAAGTTAAGGCCCGAGCGTAGCGAGGATCCTTTCACGGTGTGTAATGTGCTACTTAACGCATTAGTATCGTACAATTTTTTATAACACTGTCTGCCTTAAGTCCGCTGTCACGTGCGCTAAGCAGTTCATTATCGCATCGTGAGGTTAGCGTACGAGCGTAGCAAGTGCGCTAAACACGGTGAAATAATGGACTACATATCTCACGGATATTTTTTTTTATTAAATTATACCTACTTCTAGAAAGATGAAATTTGCTTAAAAAAACATACGATGCCTGAAATACATTATAGAAGCAGAGTTCTATTATTTTTATACTTAAGCACATTTACGCCAACACTGAATGATGAGTACACCTGCTAAATCTGACTAGTGGCTTTTATAATATTACAGGAGCAGGATTAATTTATCTTTCCATGTTGTAAATTTCAGCCTAATTAATTAAATAGGTTTTCTCTTATGAAATCTGAAGGGCCATGTACTGTGAGCCTATCCGAAAGATTTATAGAGTATGCTTAAATAAATATTCTGGAAACCTGTCAGAATTATGAAAAGTTCACTATAACCTCTAAAAGTCAATTAATACTGGTAGTTAATGGATAAGCTCATTGTTCATTAAATACTACAATTCGACTGAATTTTACAGATTAAAATAACTTTTTTCACAATTTTTACACGTTTTCAGATTTATTGTTATGGCCGGACAAGCTATAGATGTATAGAAGTTTCAGACACACTCACACTACACTACACTACAGTATACGGAACAAAATTAAAAACTTAATAAGAAAATTCATCCGGCTCCTACAATATAAAAGCCACTTGTCAGATTTAGCAGGTGTATTGAGCATTCAATGTTATCGATATTTACTTTGAGGTGATGTGTCCGTACTTAATCCAAAAGACTAAGAATGATAGAAACCGGCTTCAGTAATGCATCTCAGACATTCCATGTATTTTTGAGTTGACTCTATCTTTTTGAAAGTACACGTAATTTAATAAAAAAAATAAAAATACAGTTCTATAAAAAATACACAAGCAGTGCCTGAATTAAATCTGAGAAATTGCATGACTTATTTTTTCTTTTTATTAAATTATACCTACAAAAAAAAAGATAAAATCAGCTTAAAAATATATATGATGCCTGAAATGCATTATAAAAGCAGATTTCTATCATTCCTATGTTCTTCTAAATGAAGTTTGAAAAGACATCCTCAAAGTAAATATCAACCACATCAATGAATGAGGAATAGATCTGTTAAATTTGACCGGTCGCCTCTTATAGTTGCTGCTTTTTCTGAAAGGATAATAAAAACCCTGAAACAAAAAATGAAGCTATAGTAATGGTTGAAAGCAGTAGATTACTGAAATAATAATAATTCAAAGAAGAGACCACAAAGTGGTCATAGTGAATTAAAATAAATACAGACTAGATCAACTTCCATTGATAATCTTGTTGGGATATTGGTAGGTAGGAGTACGTAATAAAGAGGAACATAATACAATTTAAGTATACTAGGACTTTATTCAATGCTTCGCACCTCTCTTACACACACAATACTTCCTCTGACAACGGACCCAGTCCGACTGATGGCGCGCTCTCCCGGCGCTCGCTTCAGCGCTCCGCGCCCCTCCCCTCTCTACCAGAGTTTGCAATTTACAAGGTGTTACTGCCTAAAACCCAACACTCCCTCTCAGTCACATCCTTTTATACATTAATAACGTACTCTGGTAACTACAAACATTCTCTAATAAATTTTAAATTACTATCGTGCTTAATACTGAAATTTTGAATATCTTCTGTCTTATGTTTTGGCTGATCTCATCTTCCCCAATTTTCTCCACGGTGCTGTGAGACAAGTCACTCTTCGTCGTCCGATTTCTCTTTCTCTCCTGTGAACAGAACAAATTATTAAACATCATTCTTATTAAGTATTTTGAATATTAACCTTTAACGAAATTTTCTCGCTAAATCCTGTGTTGTCATATTATCCCTAGAAGAAAACACATTCTTAGAATACCCATTTCATTTAATAATAGTTTCACTGAGTAGTGTAATTCCATCGAATTTCGGCAAGTCCCACTCAAAGCTACGTATTCTGCTTTGTATGAGAACAGCGCAGCACTCGTCTATTGAATCGTTCTCCTTGCTACAGAGTCACCATAGGTGTTAATTACAACCACACGTTGTAAGAATGTTTTGCTGTTTGTCAGACTCGCATCCGAATGAGTCACCAGTCCTTCCAACTCAGTCTCATATATTAACTCGTAATATTTTGTCCCTGATAAATTCTGCATCACTCGTTCTGGCAAAGGTACTGCTACTGAGTGAACATTTTCATCTCCTAATTTCTTAAGCATGTTTGTTGTATAATTTCCATGACTCAATTTCAACTTTTGACAAATCTAATCTCGTTCTGTCTTAATTCCCAAGAATTCTTTTGGCTGATCCAGATTTTAACTACGAATAACTCACTTAATCTATTTAAGGTGTGTTCGAATTTGCACTTATTATGTCCCTTCATCAACACTCATCAATTTACAATAATATAAACATCTAACTAATAGCAATCTAGAGACTGGCGAATGTGTTTCTCTCAATTCATAATTGTTTCTGTCTTTAAACCCCCTCATAACTAATCTGGCTTTTTATTTTGTATTACATGCCTCATCCCCTTTTTTATTTAAAAATCCACCTAGAATCTAGAAAATTATTGTTAGCTTTGCCCCTTAACAAGTTTTCTCTTTTCACAACCTCAAACACTCCTTTATCTTTAATTGAATTTAATTCAGATTCTACAGCCCACTTTCTATTTTCTCCCTCTGCTGAGTTAATCGCCTGTCGATAAGTTTGAGGATCTCCCGATATTTTAGCTAGCAATGCATGATACGTTATATCTCTTTCATTCGCATCTGACTCTGATTCACTATCTGATTCAAATACTCCCTCTGATCTCGACATTGTATAATGAACTTCTTTCTTTTCAGATTTATTACTTTTCTCAAGGCTACTCAACTCCTGTTTATTCGCAAGTTCCGTACCTCAGGTTTTAATTTGCCTATACATTTTGTTTTCTAGAAATTTCACATGTCTACTCTCATAAAGTTTCTTATACTAGCAATACATGCTTACAAATGTTCTGAATTAAGTTTCATTGGATAGGCTAACGCAACACGAGAATAGTCGTCTACAAAAGTTACTGCAAATTTATAACCTCTAGGATGAGATGAATTTCTAACTGGTCCCATTGTATCCGTGTATATCATTTAAAGAGTTTTATCTGCTCTCACCCGTGTGCTACTGAAAGATAGTTTAACACATTTTGTTGTCAGACAAACTTCACATTTCTCGATTTTATTTTCAGACTTTCCATCCTCTTCAATTAATACATTCGGATTTCGTTTCGCAAGTTCGAACAAGTATTTTCGTGATACATGGCCCCAGTCGCCTGTATCATTTCATTGCTTTACTGCTTTCTATCTCATCTGAATTTTATTTGCTTAACTCTTTAATTTCCTCAAATTCCACTTCTTTTGAATCAAAATTTGCATTATGAATTTTTCTGTTGTCACCGGCGGACACTAAGTCTAATCTTTTTACAGTTTTATTATCTTTCTTATCTGTTTCTGACACGCTCGGTTGACTAACTTTATTCGAGTTTAATTTAGTTTTGCTTCTAGTACTAATCAAAGCGCTCTACTTATATCTTTCTTTTACCTCATCTTTGTTTTTAATAACTTACAATTTTATAATCCAAAAAAGGGATTTCGATATACTCCTGATACTATTCTGTCTTTAGTCGAAGGATCATAAATATTTATCTTCTCATTATCTAAATAGATCTGCAATCCCTGATCAGCAACTTTTTGAGGCAATAAATTTTCAGACAATTCTTTCGAGTACAAAACATCCTTTAGTACAAACTCTTCGCCTTTGTTTTGAATTTAACTGATCCTGAGCCTATTGTTTTTAACGAACTATCTTTATTGGCACATTTCACTGTGTGATTAATATTATAATCTAGCTTTTCTAATATTGATTCTTTTCTACTCAGATGCTCTGTCGCTCCAGAGTCTGCTATAAATTTTACAGATACATTGCATTTATCTTTCTTAACTACAGACGAATTTATTGAGTTACCTTCATCTTCATCCTCCTCTCCATACTCGTCTCTCGCTGCCGCCATTGCCCAGTTGTGTGAGGCACGGCTGCCTCGACCTCTGCCTCCACGACTTCTGCTTCCAGAGCCTCGTGCGCTGGCTCTGCCACGTGCTGTAGAATTGTATGCACCTGTAGTGCGATTTTCTCCTTCGATTTCAACGTCCGACAGTCTCTAGTCTCGTCTTGTTCGTTTTTCAGAGACTTCCTCACATCGTTCTCCCTTTCTCTTTCGGTTCGTACAGTCTCTGGCCTCGTAGCCAGGTTTATGACAGACATAGCAGACCCGCTGTCCAGGTGTGGGACAGCTCCGAATCAAGTGACCAACAAGGCCACAGGAGTAGCATCTCGTCTCTGATGCACTGGTTTGGTTACGGTCAGCTCCTCTCATATCTCCACGACCTCGACCGCCGTCTCTGTGATGATCTCGCCTCGCAAACATGTCTGCCTTTGGTGCTTCTCTGGGCCTGATTGTATTTTCAACCTGTAACAAATAATCTTTTAGTTGCAAATAGGACACATCTTGCCCAGTTGTTTGTCTGTTAAGACTGTTGAAAACTTCAATGCCTGGCACTGCATCAACAATGGCATGCTTGAAAATATCTCTCTTTTCTCTTTCTAATATTTTACCAGCATCATGAACATTCTCATATATTCGAACTTTCCTCGATTTTGTCCCAGAACTTGGCAGCCATTTCTCTGTTAGGATTAAATCTCCTCTCATACAACTCTTTTCTAGCAGACATACTTGTAACTCTTGTCTCTAGTCTTTTATATTCTTTTAATTTAATTAGAATCTCTCTAGGCTCTTTTATATCAAGAATCTTTGCTTAATATTTCTCATCAATGCGCTTACTATATTTCTCACCTTGTGTTTGTCGTCAACTAACTTAATTTCAGGTACATTATAAATTTGATTTATACCTGAGAATTTTTCAAACACATTTTTCTACTTGTATTTGTCTGTCAAATTTACTCCTGAATTTGTGCTCTTGTTTACTTTACTCTGTTCTTTTAACAAACTATGTACTCTCTCCGAACCTTTCTGATCTATCAACGCTTTTACATTGATTTTTCTTGTCTCGTTTGTCTCACCTTTATTTTCATATTTGTTTTAATAAACAGATTTGTTTTACTCACCATTGGTCTGGTTTTCACCTGTCTCCTCAGTTTATCATGTTCCGTGTCCCAATCCTTCACACTATTTAGAATGCTAGACAGTTTCATACTTCCACCTGTATTTGATGCCTGCAGCATCTGTCCAAGATTAGTAACCAGCCCCTTCATTAGCTGTTTATTCATCTCTCTCTCTGTTCTGCAATAATTTCGAAGTGGAATCGGTTGAGATCTTCCTGTATCTCCTGTTTAATCTCCTGCTTTTGTTTCTGAAGCATTCTCTGAACGGCCTCCATTATAACCACATCTCCTCTCATCTGAGTTTCTTGTCCGTTCCCTGTTTTCTTCAACTGGGGAATTACAAACGGTACAACTTTTGTCTCTGTTGGCCAGATTGACTCTACATAGAAATATAGATCATCGCTCATTTTGTGATCTATTCTCACGATTTTTTATCAGAGTGCAGCTGATCCTGCACCCACACCTCACTGAACACCCGTTGAACCTCGTCAATCCAACCTGTAAAATACACACATTTACTTTAGTTTATAATCATCATATTTTACTTAACTTTAGCTTTCTAACTTTAATTAATTCTTATCTCTCTCTTTCTCTTTCACACTTTTCAATTTGCATATACAAGTTCTACTTAATTAATTGCATATATGTATATATACGTCTATATATACATATTTATATGCCTCCTTTATTTCTCCTCAGTCTCCTTTTGCGCGCGACTTTCACTAACTAAATTCTCTTTTCCTCATCTCTTATTTTTCATATAGCTATATTCGCATCTTTTTCTCATCTCTATCGATTCGAATCGTGACGTCTCTGACCTCTACATCTGCGCCTTCACCAACAACACGGTTTTTAGCTGTTAAATATTTCGTCTCAATAATTTTGTATCTTGAGTCTAATGGCCAATTGTCTACCAGGAAAGGTTTAAATAAATGGACACCATTTATTTTTAACCGACGTTTCGGACACTTTTTTCGTGTCCCTCTTCAGGTGATTACGTCAAGCTGTAATAATAACGGGCAACTGTCCGTTTCGTCAATGGACAGTCGCCCGTTATTATTACAGCTTGACGTAATCACCTGAAGAGGGACACGAAAAAAATGTCCGAAACGTCGGTTAAAAATAAATGGTGTCCATTTATTTAAACCTTTCCTGGTAGACAATTGGCCATTAGACTCAAGATACAAAATTATGATTCACACTCTACCATAAGCGCCTTTACCAACCAAATTTCGTCTCAATATTCAGCTTGACTCATCTCTACTCCTTTAAGGCGACTTACATTGTCTCCTCGAACTAGTTTTGACGTCCTGACCTTTATTTGCGCGGCTTAATTACTCATCTTGGCGTGTGCACACTCGCGTCTCTCTCGTCTCACCTCCACTAGTTCGAGACCGTGTTGTTAAGCGACCTCCTCCCACGTTGACACGATGCCGCTAGCAAGCATCGGTCGTGTGTTTCAGAGGCGCTTTCTCCTCTCACGCACACATAGCTATAACGTATGTTGCACGAGCACAGCACACAGCCCCGCGCCGACACATTCGGCGCGCCTGCCTGATGTGCTCTTACGCTCGTCTGCTTATCCCGCAGCGCGTATCTACACTCTCTCTCTCTCTTATTCGCGCTGTGCACCGTACATGTCCGCGGCAACTATCAGCGCGCCTTTTCTCGTCTCACGCACACTCTGTTACCTACAGTGTGCATGCACGGCATACAGCACCACGCCAACTCTCTCGGCGCATCTCTCGTGTGCCGCGCCGGGCGTCCCGTCTTCGAACACCTCTCGACAATTTCTGCCTTATGGGCTATCGCGGCATCCCGCTAGCTCCCACCACGTCTGTCATTCTACTTTTTCACGTCGCTCTCTCGCTCTCTCTCTCTCTCTCTCTCTCCCTCTCTCTTCCTCTATCTATCTATTGCTATCCTATCGCGCGCCGCTTCTCAGCGCAGCCACCGACACTGCACTTAAACATCGCGTGCCGTCTTCTCCGCGCATACCTCCTTTGCGCGGCCAGCGATTTTCTCTCTCTCTCTCTCTCTCTCTCTCTCTCTCTCTCTCTCTCTCTCTCTCTCTCTCTCTCTCTTTCTCTCTCTCTCTCTCTCTCTCTCTCTCTCTCTCTCTCTCTCTCTCTCTCTCTCTCTCTCTCTCTCTCTCTCTCTCTCTCTCCGTGCATACGTGTCTCCGCTACGCGCGAGCTCCGCCGACACCGCACCGTCGCCTCTCCCACAGCGCGTCTATGTATGCGTTCCCTCTTCGCAGCGCGCATCGACTTTTTCTCTCTCTCTCTCTCTCTCATATTCGCGCTGCACACGTTACACACGCGCGACTCTCGTCGGCACACCTCTGTGTGTTGCCGTACGCGCTCCCCCTCCGCGCGAGTCTATACTCTGCTGTGCGTGTTTGCTGCCGCGCCTCACCTTATCACCACGGCCACTCTCTCTCTCCGTACATACGCACGGCCGTCGGCTCTCTCTTCATGCGCGCTGCCGCTGCGCGCGAGCCTCTTGACACGCGTCGATGCCATGAGCACGCTCCCTCCCCTCCCGCCGCTCGCGCCCGGCTTACCTTCTCTCCTCATGCATGGCGCTCTCTTGGCGGGAAGACGGAAGCCACGAGGCGACGCCATGACACTCGACGCCATGACACTCGGCCCCTTGACGCGCTAACCTGTTGCGCGCGCCGGCCGGTTCGGGAATTCGACAAATTTCCTTTCGCGTTTTTACATGTTTCCACGAAATTTTACATGTTTCGACTCGCGTTTCTCTGTCCTCACTTTCTGCGTGTCTTTCTACTCAAAATTTTACACTTTTCAGTTCGCGCTTTCCATTTCTATCTTTCCGCGCGTCTCTACTCGAAATTTCCGTTTCGATTCGTGCTTTTCACTTCTAATTTTCCACGCGTCTCTACTCGAAATTTCCGTTTCGATTCGTGCTTTTCACTTCTAATTTTCCACGCGTCTCTACTCGAAATTTCACACGTTTCGATTCGTGCTTTTCATTTCTAACTTTCCGCGCGTTTTTCTTACTTTTCACGACTCCTAATTTTTGCGCCTTTTCGACCGAATCACTTTCGCACTTCACTTCTCACTATTCTTACATACCTTTATCGGTCGTTTCACCTGGCCCACCAGCCGCTATTTTCGCCTCGATTAACCGCCCTGATACAGTCGCTGCTTCCTGGAGCTGCGTGGTGAAGTGAAATGCGAACAGGGAGATACTCTCTCCTGCCCTTGAGTCCTTTCTTCCGTCTCACTTAACGCACACACGCCAGCACCTCCCGTCTTAGCACTTCTCAAATCCAAAAGCATTGGCGCAATGGAAGCGTTTCCTACCGGCCCATAACCTGTTGGGATATTGGTAGGTAGGAGTACGTAATAAAGAGGAACACAATACAATTTAAGTATACTAGGACTTTATTCAATGCTTCGCACCTCTCTTACACACACAAGACTTCCTCTGACAACGGACCCAGTCCGACTGATGGCGCGCTCGTCCGGCGCTCGCTTCAGCGCTCCGCGCCCCTCCCCTCTCTACCAGAGTTTGCAGTTTACAAGGAGTTACTGCCTAAAACCCAACAAATCTATAGAAAGATGAATCTGCCAAGATGTGTGCATCAGGAAGCCCTTCACTCAAGGTTACCCACTGTAATGCCATTGTTGAGTTTCTCAAAGTTCCCGTTCCCAATTTGGTCCTATTTTTTTGAAAGTCTCCTGCTTTATGATGGTCATATAATGACGCTCTCGAGGAAAGAACAATTATATGAAGACGTGTTATCTTCTGCAGGAGCTCTTCGCCCTAGGCCAAAAACATAATTACAACAAGAATAACTTAGCAACGGAGGGAGTACAGAGAAGCCACACTCCTGTCAAAGGGGTAGGAAATTGTTGCAGGATAGATACTAGCTGAGAAGTATAAGCCAATAAACTTTCTTACAGTAAGCTACTCACCAGATAATTTTTTCAACGAGTTCAGAGGTTGTCAATGTCCACATAAAATATGTTAATCAATCCAACATATAGTCCCAATAAAAAACAGTAACTGCAGGTGTTTAGGACGCCGTGATGTCGTCTGCAGGAGCTCTTCGCCCTAGGCCAAAAACATAATTACAACAAGAATAACTTGGCAATGGAGGGAGTACAGAGAAGCCACACTCCTGTCAAAGGTGTAGGAAATTATTGCAGGATAGATACTAGCTTAAAAGTATAAACCAATAAACTTTCTTAGAGTAAGCTACTCACCAGATAATTTTTTCAACCAGTTCAGAGGTTGTCAATGTCCACATAAAAAATGTCAATTAATCCAACATATAGTCCCAATAAAAAACGCTAGATGCAGGTGTTTAGGACGCCGTGATGTAGTCTGCACGAGCTCTTCGCCCTAGGCCAAAAACATAATTACAACAAGAATAACTTGGCAACGGAAGGAGTACAGAGAAGACACACTCCTGTCAAAGGGGTAGAAAATTATTACAGAATAGATGCTAGCTGTAAAGTAAACGAGAAAACATTCTCACAGCAAACTACTCACAATATAGTGTTAGCGTGTCGATAAGATCATTCATCAAAAGTCGAGAAAACGCATGTGTATTCTCAACTAAGACCTCCTCATCCTCACTTAAAGTTTACCAGAATGTTCACACACAATACAATACATACAGAGGGATTGTGTATGCAATTTCAGATCGACTCAATCAGCCGGTACGGAGAAAAAGACATTTTTCTCAAAAATTTCTTGAAAAAGACACAGAAATTGCAATATCTCCAGACTTGCTGATTATGCATATCTAAATCTTGATATACTGTCCCTCAGCATGTATTCCATCATGTATAGAAAGTTGAAGATACTTGTAGGGAATGGAAAGAGATCTTTGCACTGAAAAGTCGAGAAAGCACATGTGTATTCTCAACTAAGACCTCCTCACCCTCACGTAAAGTTTACCAGAATGTTCACACACAATACAATACATACAGAGGGATTGTGTATGCAATTTCAGATGGACTCAATCAGCCGGTACGGAGAAAATGACATTTTTCTCAAAAATTTCTTGAAAAAGACACAGAAATTGCAATATCTCCAGACTTGCTGATTATGCATATCTAAATCTTGATATACTGTCCCTCAGCATGTATTCCATCATGTATAGAAAGTTGAAGATACTTGTAGGGAATGCAAAAGGGATCTTTACACTCAAAAGTCGAGAAAGCGCATGTGTATTCTCAACTAAGACCTCCTCACCCTCACTTAAAGTTTACCAGAATGTTCACACACAATACAATACATACAGAGGGATTGTGTACGCAATTTCAGATCGACTCAATCAGCCGGTGCGGAGAAAATGACATTTTTCTCAAAATATCTTGAAAAAGACACAGGAATTGCAATATCTCCAGACTTGCTGATTATGCATATCTAAATCTTGATATACTGTCCCTGAGCATGTATTCCATCATGTATAGAAAGTTGAAGATACTTGTAGGGAATGGAAATGGATCTTTGCACTCAAAAGTCGAGAAAGCGCATGTGTATTCTCAACTAAAACCTCCTCACTCTTTCTCAAGATTTACAAGAATGTTCATACACAATGCAATGCATGCTGAGGCATTGTACATTAAGTTTCAGATATACTCAATCAGCCAAATTGGAGGAAATTACTTTTCTTTCTTAATAATTTCCTCAAAAAGCACACAGAAAATGCTGTAACTCCACACTTGCTGATTATTTAGATCTGAAACATGGTATATAATCCCTCAGCATGCATGATATGGTGACGTGTGTAAAGCTGAAGATATTTTCAGGGAAAGGAAAGGTATTTGTATACTTGAAAGTCGAAAAAGCTCATGTGCACTTCCAACTAAGACTACCTTGACCCTTGCTCAACGTTTAACAAAATGTCCTTTTGAAAAAAATATGAAAACGCTGCAAGATTAGAAAGGAGCTAGTATTATTGAAATAATACTTACTCAAGGATAAGACCACAACTCAATTAGCAGAGAACTCGACCAACATCAATATCGATCCATACGGCAATTTAGGAAACACAGTAACTGCAGATATAAACATTGATGACTGCCGTGTGCCGGACTGCCGTGCGCACATGGTTGACATGGTGCGGGTGAGAGCTAGATAGGAAGCGAAGCACTGTAGCGATAATACGTACGTAGTAGGCAGCTTTCTTGTGTTCACTCCGCACTGAAACTTTTTCACTAGAAGTTCGGCCCGGCCTTTTTCTCATCATCCGCGGCGCCGTGTCGCTTACGCAAAGAAGCTACGAGCTATCAGCTGACTAGCCAGACGAGACGAGCAGGTGAGCTGCAGTGCATGCGCATGCGCGCACACTCACATGGGTAAAGCCAATTAGCCAACAAGCCAGCAGTGTCACCGCCATCACGTGATTGGCGATGCTATACACGTTACCCATGTGAATATATGATGTTGTAATTTTTATATCGTTTATTGCAATTATTGCGAATTGCGTAAAATCAAGCTCGCATTGTCATCGCTTTGCATAAACATCTATATATTATACGTAATACGTTATACACGAACAATATGACATGACTTGATAACCATTGCGCGGTGACATGTCTGTAAGAGACGGTCGCTAATGTTTTTTAGACCGTAAATTTTTCGCTTATTAGCTTTAGGGTGCGCTCCCATGCGTTATGGAAAAACTTACGGAATGGTAAAATCGTAATGGCGGTGATGCGAAATTTAAAATGTATTAACTACATGATTAAATAATACGTAGTAAATGTGGGTCTGATTAGTTATATTATCATATTAATAAATAAAAACAATAATAGTCTTAATAACAATAAAATAATTAATTCCATAAAAGTTACTCGCAATTAATTAATAACATTACATATTTATAATTTTGTAATATTCACTTTGTGCACAATCTAATTGATATTTATCTTCTTTTTCTTATTAAAAACATTGTTCATAAACAATAAACAATGTTGTTTAACAGTATGTACATGGTAATAATTCATAATGAGCGGGCCTATTCCGTACGAAAATTTCAACACCCTAGTCCCATGGAGTACTTTTTTTTTAGCGGAATGGTTTCCTAACCTCACTTTCGGTTGAAACTTATCAAAATTTGTTGATGTAATGCTAAAATTGCGTTAGAATAAATTAAAAAACAACAATTTAATAAATACTGACCAAAGAAAATTATATTTCCTTAAAATTATTATCAAATTAATTTCTTGAAGCACTACAATCCTCATTCCGGCGTTTTTTCTCACTCTCATGGGAATAGGCCTTTGTAAAAACGTAACGGAAATCCGCGCGCCATTATTCGAATTGCAAGTTCACTCCGATTTTGTCGTTCCGTTTAATTTCACGGAACGCATGGGATCGCACCCTTACTGTTTGCCATTTGGTAACAAAAACTATTTTTTTTTTTTAATAGTATGTAAAATCAGGAGTACATTGCCCTTCGTAATGACATTATTAATCAATTTTCGCTTTTATAAAAATACAAGGTTCTCCTGAGTATTGCGGTCGTGCCTATTATGTAAAAACGAAGTTTTTACATAGGGAGGGGGCGGGCGATGAGCGAAGCGAGGAGCAGGTGTGTGCGAGGCGTGGGGGGGGGGGGGCGAAGGCACGCTGGGGGGCGCAGCCCCCCTAGTTCTTTCTTGAGTAGTACTATATTCTTACTATCTTCTTTAATATAAATTATTCTATTCTTAAGCGTCTGTTCTTGTATTAAAATAACTTTTTCTTGTCCAGTAATAATAAAATAACCACCAGGGTCATGAGGGCACTCATTTATTTTTGCTAATTCAAAATTAGATTTTTCAGACAGTACACAATTAGAACTCAACATTATTGGCTATATTACATATATCTCCATATTTCCAAAATGAGTCGATAAAATCTTCTGGTATAATATCTGTAAGATAATAATTAATGAATTTGTTTTTGTTAAAAAATATTTTTTAACAGTTATCTATTTTCTTGGTAATATCCTTATATTTTCTGATATACTCTCTAAAAATAAAAACAAGATTTCACAAATTAATAATACTTATTATAAACTTTATTGATTTATAACTTGATAATAAAAGTTTGCTACTTATCTGATTATAATATATTGCTATTGCCCATTGATATTCACAGCTGCTTACATAGGTTATTTTCCAATCCACTTGAAGATTTAAAAATTTCTTGAGACTCATGGACATACAGAAGATTCGGTTAGCCTACTCTACTTTTTCGATGAACTTGAATAATTAATAATAATTAATGAACTCTTTTTTGTTAAAAACTATTTTTTAACAGTGATCTATTTACTTGGTAATAATCCTTACATTTTCTGATATACTCTGTAAAAATAAAAACAAGATTTCACAAAGTAACAATACTTATTATAAACTTTATTGATTATAACTTTATAATAAAAGTTTGCTACTTATCTGATTATAACATATTGCTATTGCCCATTGATATTCACAGCTGCTTATATAGGTTATATTTTTCCAATCAAATCCATTCCAATTCATCCAAAATGAAATAATCTGTACATGTATCTGTATGTATATATATAATAAGTACTTATCTAACTAATAAAAGTTATTTTCCCCGTTGATTGATACACATAATTCTTCTCATAATTAGTTGATATCTTGAGATCTTTGAAATATATTATTATTAACTAACTCACTAAATGATAATATTTGTATATAAAAATACTGACATGTTATATGTAAGGTTAGGCGTCGGCCAGATACGGGTGTGTATATGTACTATATATATTAATATATATAGATATACAAGCGTAAAATAGACGACAACCGGAAGTGTCATAAGAGCTGCAAACCGGATATCTGAACAAGGAGAAGAAAAGTTCGGAAAGGAAACAGCACATAACAAAATTCAGCTCTCTATATCTTTTGAACGAGATAATATTTTTAAATAAGATCTTTTGATTTGAGTAGAGTAATGAAATGGCTTTCGATTAAGAGGGATATGTTATATAGTAAAACCTAACGCAATATACGCAAAAGCGCATTGAATTTTTCGTACACCTATTTCAATGTATATGTAGCACGGGTCGCTCCTTTAGGCTTCTTCTATACTTGCCTTCGGAGCGCTCCCGCGCTCGTTGATCACAACAACTGTTGAACTCTCAAGGAAGAACTTTAATGAGAGCACAAATATATTTTTATAACAAAACATTTAATACATCCTTTAAAAACTAAACTTAAAAAATCTTGGAATGATTTTTTATTTCTAACAATTTAGGATAGTATGTCTTTACTAATATAATCATTTTATCGAGCTCCCTAAAAAACGGACCATCCCTGCTAGAGCAGCTCTAGACTTCTATTGTCCTCCCAAGATGCGTAATATTATAGGAAGTTCAAAATTGAGAAAGAATAATGAAAAATAGGGGTGTGTTGGTAACTATGTAATTTTTTTAATATAGACTTTGATTTTTCATAAATATCTGAAAAAATTCTTATGATTTTCAGAAATAAAAAGAAGGCATTATATTATAGTTATATAATTATAATAATTTATACCCACACGTCATTTGACTTAATATTTTAATTGGTTCTTGAGTAAATATGTACAAACAGCACAGCACTGATATCGACTAAGTTTCTTGAAGATGACAAATGCTTTTTCGCCATACCCTGGCCGAAAGTACCACATTCCCTCCCGGCGCAAAAACGGGAATGCGGTATTTTCGGCCCGGGTATGACGAAAAATAGTATACGCACCACGGGAGAAAAATTGGCCAGCCCATAGCTCGTGTTTGCCACCCTCGCCTTCGGCTCGGGTGTCAATTTACGCGACCTATGGACCATCCAAGTTTTTTCCTCCCTAGGTGCGTAATATATACTATTTAAACCAAGGCTCAGACCAATCTTTCATAGCAGCATCATCAATTATATTGCAATATATTTATGTTCACATACCACTCACCAATATTTTCTTCTATGCAAAAGCTTATTATAAAGTTTATGACCCTCATAACACATAATTATTCATTAATACACACTTAATTGAGCTATTCTCAAAATATTTGAAACTGATTTTAAGTAAAAGTTGTAAAATTTAATTTTATTTATTTTTTTTACGGGTACTTTATTTTATTAAACACAAAATACTGATTAGATGTCACTTTTTGACAATACAATAATACGCTCGTATCGGAAAGATTACGATTTTAATTATTGATTATAAACACTATTTATACTACGTATTTAAATTGTTAATTATAAACACTGATTTGATTTCACGTAACACATCATACCGGTACTTTATTCTATTTAACACAAGATACTGATTAGATGTCACATTTTGATAAAACAATAATACTCTTGTACCAGGAAGATCACTACGTTCTTTGTTTGAGTTTGTTATCACATTACTGAAAAAGTGCAGCTGATTATCAGCTGATAATCAGCTGATAATCAGGTAATAATCGTGCCGAAATGGCTGCTGATTATCAGCTGATTTTCACATGAAAATTTATCGTTTAAAATTTATTTATTATTAATTATTATTATTTATTATTATAAATTATTATTATCGTTCATTTACTTGAATCTATACGATTAACTAATGTATTTAAAATAATGTACACTGTGGCAAAGAAGTTGTGAATTATTTGTCATAATCTAGGAATGTAAAATTAAAATTAACACTAATAAATGATAATAATAGTTAATAATAAATGAAAATATCAACAGGATTTTCAGGTTAAAATCAGCTGATAATCAGATGATAATCACGTGACAGTCACCTTATAGTTACTCGATTCTCAGATGATTATCAGTTGATATGCACCTGCAAATCATGTTGATATTTTCATTTATTATTAATAATTATTATTATTAATTATTGTTAGTAATGTTACATTCCTAAATTGTAACAAATAATTCAAAACTTCTTCAGCATTACATTACAAAACTTAGTCAGCATCTACATTTTTCGACATTTTTTCGAACATATTAATTAATCGTAGATTCAAGTAAATGAACCATGATAGTACTTTATAATAATAAATAACAATAAATTTTAAACGATAAATTTTCATGTGAAAATCAGCTGACAGTCAGATGCCGTTTTGGCACGATTATCACCTGATTATCACCTGATTATCAGCTGATGATCAGCTGATAATCAGCTGCTCTTTTTCAGTAGGGCAGTAAGTTTCCAATCCATCAAGAAAAACACACATTATTCCATAGGTTTTCAAAAAACATCACCAGCTCTAATTAAATATGATTTTCAACTAGATAGATAATCTATTAAAATCACAATTTTCTTTTTTTATTATGAAGAACTTAAAAAAATAATACTTTTTGATACTTTGCAATACTGTTGAAAATATCTTCGGTTTCGCTTCCTATCAGCTGATTTCATTTTGAGAGTCTATTAGAATCTTTTATACACATTGGAGAATCAAATCAGGATATTTCTACATTATTTTCTTGTAGATGACGCTTGCAGATTTCCATTTCTTCAGGCAGTTTTTTATAATATACAAAAGTATGTTTTTCTACTGTCAACATATGTACAAACAGCATTAGCATGAAATCTAAATTAGAGATGAGAGAAAAATACATAAAAGCTTAAGCTACAAAAAATGTTTCGGAAAAACCACATTCACAACCAAAATAAGTAATATTTTTTAATATTCATTCTCATGTGAGTTAATTTTCTGAATATAATAATAAAATCTTACCAACTATTTTAGATCTATTTTCTATTTTCTGCAGGTCATGTGGGCGAATGGTAAAATGTGTGTTTTACTTGTAAATAAAAAATGAGATATCATGAAATAGCAAAAGTTGTTATATACGAAGTTATTCTTATATAATTGATGACAAGTAGCTAATCATTTTGTTAATATAATTAATTTTCAACTCATTGCAGATTGAATAACTCTAATTATAACACCTAACCTAGAACAAAAAACCGCTGCCAATTCATTGGCACGTAGCTTCATCAAACTTAATTTACTGATTCCTTTAATTTATTTTTAATTCCAATATTTAAAATTTAATACTTTATTTTGTACGGTGAGACTATGCTAAATGATTTGTGACTTTCTATTTTTTATCATTAAAAAGCAGTTATTATTATACAATTTTACATTTTACAAAAAAAAAAATTCATTGCCCACAAAAAAAAAACAAAAGAAATGATCATCACGACCAGATATTCGAGATTAAAAATTTTTTTTTAATGTTTTTTAATAATGATATCTCAGAATATTTGATCAATTTGAAATTTTAACCAATTATTACAATTATTTATTACAATATATTATTATTTAGTTAAATTTTCAAGAGATTACCTTTATTTCTTTTGATAAAAAAAGTTATTTAAAAAAAACTTGTGTTTATATTAAAAAAAGCAGAAAATTTTGTTATAGCTTTGATTCAAAAATTTTCAAAGTTAAAAAAATTTATTTGTCTTTGAGAATTTTCCATTTATTTTCCATTTATTAATCAAAAATTCAACGCTCATCGTTCGTCATCGCCTTCGGCTTAGAAACATACGCATGGAAAATATACGTTATTATCATCTATTTATTGTTTTGATATTAATTCCACACCACGTAGCGGTAGATATCATGGCGCGTTTTTTTTTAAAGAAAATATAAAGCTTTTGTATATTTTGAGATTAATATTAGTTTTTGTTACACGAGCGTAAAGTTGAACTTTACGTCCGCTTTACGCTCGTTTTGCGAGCATTATTTTTCGTTATATTAGACCTAAACATAAAGTAAAACGCGAATATGTGTATGGGTTGCTGATGAAAAATTTAATTTTACGCTTATAGTACGTAAATAAATATTTTAATATTTTTAATTTACTCCATCTAAGCGTAAATTTCAACTTTATGCCCGTAAATCATAAATATATTCGCTTATTTTACGCATAGTATTACGAAAATTAATTTATGCGTTTATATTTTCTGAAAACAAGGTTTTACATGTTAGAATCTCTAAGCGCGCTTAGCACGCTGTAATTTTATCAAAACTGCACCACTTTTTTTTTTTTAACCTAGCAACTCATTACTCCCACCAATCAAATCACGAATAAATTGATATCATAACTAATCCATTATTTTTTAAGATAAGTGATAGGATTAGGAAGTTATAACCTTTTTTTTAAAAAAGCAGGTTTTTGTTTTTGTTAATAACAAACGAACCGCTACAAGCTAGGAATAAAATTTTTTTTTTAAATATTGGTATTTTAATTGTCTTTTGAATGCTACCCATCCGATACAGATACATAGAGCCGTTCTCGAGAAATTACGATTTGAAAAAAAGGTTAAAAAAATTTTAACCTCAAATATCTCTGACATTTTTAGACGAAATATTTTGCCCAAAGAACTCGACCGAGAACTATACAAAATCTACCTCTACAAGGAATTTTGAAGCGATTAAGTCAATTTTACTTCCGTAAACGTCGGGCATAGAGAAAGCGTTTTTTTCATTTTTCAATTTTTTTCTCAAAAACTAACCAAAGTACTGGATTCCAATTTTTACAGATTATAGCTATTTATATTGTGCATTATCGTGACTTTTCTCAAAAAAATGGACCGTTTAGTTTGTGAGTTACAGGCTTTAAAAAAAAAAACACATTTTTATCAATAACAAGAGAACCGTGATAGCTAGAGAATTTTTTTTTTAATTATAGGTTTTTTTACGCTCTTTCGAATGCTACCTATCCGATTCAAAAATTTAAATCCGATCATTAAAAAAAATCAAAAATAAATTTTGAGAAAATAGAAAATTCGAAATAAAACAAAAACGAATCAGCCCAATCGAAAACCGATTTTTGACCCGCCATCACACAAAAAAAAAACAAAACAAATGAGACCTGTCTGATTAAAATCGATCGAGTAGAAGCTGAGATCCAGCTATATACACACACATACATCCATACAGACATTTTTCAAAAATCATGTAGTTTGGTTCCTAACACCTCCAATAACACTTATAACATGTTTTTACAACAACTCCAAAAATTACTATCACAAAGCTTCCTCTAGGAGGAAGCAATAAAATAATATAATTTTATAGTTGTAATAAACAGATTTTTTTATTATCATTTCGCTGTTTTATCTCTTACCTTATAAGTTTACATTTTTCTCCTCATCATTTATTAGACGTTAGATAAGCTGCTATATTATAATATATATAAAGTATCTCCAAAATGACTCCAAAAAAATATTGTATAATATCTGTAAAAATAAAAAATCACACGACGTATCAATTTTTAAAACATGATCTTAACCATTTAACATTTAGCCACTGAATAAGTACGAGGGTCATTTGATAAGTACCTAGCCTACAAATGAAAACACCAAAATTTTACAAAAAATAAAATTTATTTTTCAATGTAGTCTCCTTTTAGTTGAATACACTTGGTCCAGCGGTGTTCCAATTTTTTTAACCCCGTTGAAAAAAATGTTTTCTCTTGGTTTGGTGGAATCTCTTCCCGGCGAGTGAATTTTTTAGGTTCGGAAACAAAAAAAAGTCGCACGGAGCCAAATCTGGAGAATACGGTGGATGGGGCAGCAGTTCGTAGCGTAATTCGACCAATTTAGCCGTGGCGAGTGCAGAAGTGTGAGCCGGTGCATTATCGTGGTGGAAAAGCACTTTCTTTTTAGACAAATGGGGCCGTTTTTCTTCTAACACGGCGTCATTTGACGCCGGCTCAATAGTTCGGCGTAGTACTGTCCTGTGGCCGTTTTGCCCTTCTCCAGATAGTCAATAAAAATCACACCTTGAGAATCCCAGAAAACAGTGGCCATCACCTTTCCGGCCGACGGGACCGTCTTCGCCTTCTTCGGAGCAGGTTCACCGGGTAAGGTCCACTGTTTTGACTGCTCCTTGGTCTCTGGAGTGTAGTAGTGAATCCATGTTTCGTCGACGGTCACGTAACGACGCAAAAACTCTTTTGGATTGCGATTAAACAGCTCCAAACACTGCTCTGAACTGGTCACACGGATGCGCTTGTTGTCTGCAGTCAGCAAACGCGGCACCCACCTTGCTGACAGCTTCCTCATGCTTAAAATCTCATATAGGATATGCCACACGCGTTCTTCTGAGATGCCTACTATCGCAGCTATCTCGTGCACCTTTAATCGGCGGTCTGACAAAACGATATCGTGTATTTTTGTCACGTTCTCCTCCGTAGTGGCTGTTTTCGGAGCACCTGGGCGTGGATCATCAAAAACCGACGTACGACCACGTTGAAACTCGTTATACCAAAATTTAACGGTCGCCATCGAAGGAGAAGCATCCCCATACACTGCATCCAAGCGTTCTTTAATTTCACTGCGCGATTTCCCTTCCAAAAACAAGAATCGAATCACCGACCGATATTGTTCTTTCTCCATTTTTTCAAAAATCAACGGACACATTTGCTTTCACACGCTCTCAAAAATAAACTACAACTCCGATCCGGCTGAAATTTCGTCTGTAACCGTTTACAGGAAGATACTGCACTGTAGTGTATTTCTGGTGCGATAGTGGCACCATCTGGCGGTGAGGCTAGGTACTTGTCAAATGACCCTCGTATTTATCTAATAAAAGTTATTTTCCCCGTTGATTGATACACACGTATAGATAATTCTTCACATCATTAGTTGACTTCTTGAGATCTTTGAAATATATTATTAACTAACTCACGATATGATAACATTTGTATATAAAAATACTGACATGTTAAGTATATGTAACATGTAAAGTTAGGCGTCTACCAGATACGGATTAATGGGTGTGTATATATACTACATGTATAAATATATATACATATACCGGGTTTCCAAACTAAGACGTACACGAGATTTTCTCTCAGCCAAATTGATAAATTCGTCAAAATCTGGGGGCCCCCTAGAGGTTTTCGGACCTAAGGAATCGAATGGCGCTGTCAAAAAATTCATAAAATGCCAAACACAAAAAGTAAAAAAATTATTTTTTCGAAAAATATTTGCGGTACGGCTTTTATGATAGTTTCTTGTAGTTTGTTCAGTTTGGAGGCTATACCACCTTTACCCGATAGCATTTCATGTAATAATATTTATTTAACGCATTTTTGAAAATTGTATATTTTACTTTGGCTTGGACCGCAAACTCGCGTTCGAGAAAGCGGAATTGCGGAACTCGGAAAACGCCAGACTTTCCAAACTGTGACTCTAGCAAAGAAGCGGCAACTTCAACACGCAATATCTGAGTACAACTAAATAAAGCCAACAAACTATCTTAATCAGTGATACAACATAATAGCATGATATTCATGATGTTTTCATCAATAGCTATTGTTTCCAAGTACATATTATTACTGTAGCGTACAACGTAATACATAATTTGTAGGCTAGAGAGCAATGTTTACAAATGGTGAACATCTGCGACGGCGTCCAGAGATGGCGCCAGTGCGACTTACGTCGCACCGTATGAACGCAGCGCGCGGAGTCACGGCCGTAAATGAGCTCGTGGTGTCGCGCGTATATGCGTATCTTGCAGTACTTATTTTCAAAGAAACTAAGCTAAAGAATCATAGTTTTGTTACTGAAAGGCAATAATACCCAATTTGTCTTGCGCTTCCTTACTTCCTGTTAACATGAGATATGTTCTTGTTTACACGAGATATGGACTGTCCAAGTTTTTTCCTCCCTAGGTGCGTAATATACTATTTATGAAAAAAGTAACGAAGCTTTCCAAATCAGACATACTTTTATACTGTTACAAGTGAGAAATCGCAAATAAATTAATAAATAATACACAAAATCATATTTATCCATATAACATCAGACAGTAACGTTACTATTCATAGTGATTAATAATTAATTTATTGTTATTCTTAGAATTTATTATTCATAACTTTTTCTTGAAATTACTATTACTATGAGTTTATAATTTTTTCTTAATTATTTATTCATAGTGTTAAATAATTAAACATAAACCTCCCAGCGTGAAAAAAGTTATTAAGGCCTAAATATTTCACATAGTATTAGCCAAGTATGGGCAAGATGTGGCCTATAAGAAACAATATATGGGCGAAATATTGGCTTTATAATGCCACAGCGCCGGAGCCACATACTGTCTATCTTTAGATATATCTTGGGCAGCTTTTGCCCGTATATTGCTTATACAAATCAAATGTTTCGAAGAAATCCTAACTCGTAAAATCGAACTTATACCCCGACAGTTTTTTCAGAGCTTCTTCCAGATTATTAAGCAAAGCTAGAAAAATATTACGAGCAAACTTTTACTGGGTGATAGAACGTTCAAAACTGCAGCGAAGTGTTCTCTTGATTTTTTGTGATTTTATGTATTTTATTTTTAATAAGCTTGAAACTCTACCAATTGCTTGGTCGGTAATGGTAGGACTATGCCACCCCGTTAAGGTATGGCTGAAAGTATGGGCCAAAGAATTGCTGGTAGCATGGCTGGAAGTATAATGGTTAAAAGTATGGCTTAAAGAAGGTCGAAAATATTGGCAATATATTGAGTATGTATTGGCAATATATTGGGAATATATTGGCAACAAATTGGCAACAAATTGGCAATCTCACAATCGTTACATACAAAATTATACACAGTTTGTACAAAGTTCAAATTTAGATAAAGTTTAAACAAAGTTTAGACCAAGTTCAGAGCAAGGTTATAGAAAGTCTCCAAGTCTTAATGAAAATCTCGCTTAAAGTGTCGCATACAACGTACGTTTATATGAAGTTTAAACAAAGATCAGGAAAAGTTCAGGCAAAGTTTGTACAGAGTATAGATAAAGTTTAGATAAAGTTTAGATAAAGTTTATACATACAACGGTTATAGAGTATAGCTGAAGTCTAGATAAAGTTTGAACAAAGTTTATACCTCGTTTAGATCAAGTTTATAGAATGTCTCGCTCGAAATCTCGCTTGAAGTCTCGCTCGAAGTCTGGTTAAAAGTCTCGTTCGAAGTCTCGCTAAAAGTCTGGCTAAAAGTCCCGCACGAAGTCTCGCTCGAAGTCTCGCTAAAATTCTCTCTCAAAGTCTCGCTAAAAGTCTGGCTAAAAGTCCCGCTCGAAGTCTCGCTAAAAGTCTCGCTAAAATTCTCTCTCGAAGTCTCGCTAAAAGTCTGGCTAAAAGTCCCGCTCGAAGTCTCGCTAAAAGTCTGGTTAAAAGTTTCGCTCGAAGTCTCGCCAAAAGTCTCGCTAAAAGTCCCGCACGAAGTCTCGCTCGAAGTCTCGCTCGAAGTCTCGGTAAAGTCTGGTTAAAAGTCTTGCTCGAAGTCTCGCCAAAAGTCTCGCTCAAAGTCTCGCCAAAAGTCTCGCCAAAAGTCTCGCTCTAATTCTCGCTAAAAGTCTTGCTTGAAGTCCGGCTCAAACTTTGGCTTGAAGACTTTGAGACTTTCTATGAACTTCGTCAAAGCATGTTGTAAACTATGTTTGAACTTTATCCAAACTATATCTCAACTTTATGTAAACTGTGTATAAACTTTATTGAATGCAACGCTTTAAGCGAAACTTTCTATAAATTTTGTCTAAACTTGCTCTAAACTTTACCCAAACTTTATCTAAATTATATCTAAACCTAATTTAAACTCTGTATAAACTTAGTCTAAACTCTGTATAAACTTTATCTAAACTTTATCTAAACTTTATCTACACTCTGTACAAACTTTGCCTGAACTTTTCCTGAACTTTGTTTAAACTTCATATAAACGTACGTTGTATGCGACACTTTAAGCGAGATTTTCATTAAGACTTGGAGACTTTCTATAACCTTGCTCTGAACTTGGTCTAAACTTTGTTTAAACTTTATCTAAATTTGAACTTTGTACAAACTGTGTATAATTTTGTATGTAACGATTGTGAGATTGCCAATTTGTTGCCAATTTGTTGCCAATATATTCCCAATATATTGCCAATACATACTCAATATAATGCCAATATTTTCGACCTTCTTTAAGCTATACTTTTAACCATATCTTCCAGCCATATTACCAGCCATTCTTTCGCCCATACTTTCAGCCATACCTTAACGGGGTGGCATAGCCCTACCATTACCGACCAAGCAATTGGCAGAGTTTCAAGCTTATTAAAAATAAAATACATAAAATCACAAAAAATCAAGAGAACACTTCGCTGCAGTTCATTCATATACACAGTACATATACACAGTGCATATACACAGTAAATGAAAATAGGATGAAAATATATTGATATTAAGTTATTTTTTTGTCTCAAAGTTACCATTTATTCATGCGTGAACGATTGTAATAGAAAATAATATAATTTTCCTTTAAAAGGTAAAAGAAAAGAAAAATTTAAATAAGACCTTGCTTGTGTGTATTTTTCTACGCGTATCTGCAGTTAAGACAATGCTTGTATTAATTTTACTTGAAAGTAAGAAATCTTATATCAGGTTTGGGAAAAATTTTTAAAAAAAAATACATGCTTAACTTAAGCCATGAAATGTATGTTAATTACTAGTCCAGAAAGGCAGTAGTATTAGAACATGTTTCAGTATGCGGTTAATTTCAATGGGAACATTACTGAAGTAAGGAAGCGCAAAACAAATTGGATATTATTACTCTTCAGTAACGAAATTATGATTCTTTAGTTTAGTTTCATTGAAAATAAGTACTGCAGACATACGCATATACGCGCGACACCACGAGCTCATTTACGGCCGTGACTCTGCGCGCTGCGTTCATACGGTGCGACGTAAGTCGTACTGGCGCCATCTCTGGACGCCGTCGCAAATGTTCACCATTTGTAAACATTGCTCGTTAGCCTACAAATTACGTATTACGTTGTGCGCTACAGTAATAATATGTACTTGGAATAAATAGCTATTGATGAAAACATTATGAATATCATGCTATTATGTTGTATCAATGATTAGATAGTTTATTTACTTTATTTAGTTGTGCTCAGCTATTGCGAGTTGAAGTTGCCGCTTCTTTGCTAGAGTCACAGTTTGGAAAGTCTGGCGTTTTCCGAGATCCGCAATTCCGCTTTCTCGAACGCGAGTTTGCCGTCCAAGCCAAAGTAAAATATACAATTTTCAAAAATGCGTTAAATAAATATTATTACATGAAATGCTATCGGGTAAAGGTGGTATAGCCTCCAAATTGAACAAACTACAAGAAACTATCATAAAAGCCGTACCGCAAATATTTTTCGAAAAAATAATTTTTTTACTTTTTGTGTTTGGCATTTTATGAATTTTTTGATAGCGCCATTCAATTCCTTGGGTCCGAAAACCCCTAGGGCCCTCAGACTTTGATGAATTGATCAATTTGGATGAGAGAAAATCTCGTGTACGTCTTAGTTTGGGAACCCGGTATATGCGTAAGATAAACGACAACCGGAAGTGTCGTAAGAGCTGCAAACCGAATATCGGAATAACGAGAAGCAAAGTTCGGAAAGGAAACAGCATATAAAAAAATTCAGCTCTCTATATCTTTTGAACAAGATAATCTTTTTAAATAAAATCTTTTGATTTGAGTAGAGCAATGAAGTGGCTTTCGATTAAGAGCGATATGTTATATAGTAAAAACTAACGCAATATACGTAAAAGCGCATTGAATTTTTCGTACACCCATTTTAATCTATATGTAGCACAGGTCGCTCCTTTAGGCTTCTTCTATACTTGCCTTCGGAGCGCTCCCGCGCTCCTTGATGCTACATTTATTACGTAACGTTTTATTAATCAATTGTTATATAAAATTAAATTTATGTACGAACGAAATAAGACTACTCATTTATTCCATAGTGATCCGCACTGATATTTGAACGCTAGGAAAAATCGGCATTAAACATGCGATACAAAGTAAAACCGTAGTTTATTGTAGTCTAATGTTAAGAACAAAAATAATTGATTTATTTTATAGAAATATATAGACGATACGAAATTTTGTTTAAATTTATTGAATTTTTATTATTGTTTTTATTATATGAATTTTCATTATTGTATTTATCGTTTGAATTATCATGTTATTATAATTAGAAAAATCCTATAACAGAAAATTACTGATGGTTCAACTATTCCTTATATAGTTGTTGAATCTCTACGATATTCAACAGTCTAAGGGGGAAGGTGTTACGTCCGCGAGGTATCCTTAAATTACATTTGATATTCATATTCTCATCAGTAATTTTCTGACCCACAAAATTATGTGATTGCGAATTTAAACGACGCAGCATTTCGACGACGCAACCGCGTGACATAGAGAGCCACAAACTTCGCGAAAGCATTCGCGCGTCGTAATTTTGTTTATATCTCGCTTAGCACTTTTAAATTTGAAATCGAACTACATACGGCTTACGCTCATTTGACTTGTTTAAAAAGATGATCTCGACTCATCGTCAGATCATCTTTAACCCAATTTATTTCTGTCATAAAAAAGCGAGATGTGTTTGCACGAGTCAGTTACAGCGTGGAGTATAAACCGATCACGAGCTCCGTCGGCCCCAGACGACATACGAGGGCATATTTTTATTAATAAGCAACTATAAGTGCCAATCTCATTATATACACATAAGAAGAGTAATTCAAACAAGCGATTATACAGCGAGATTATACATAAAATCAAGGACCAATTGTTCATCAGTTCTATTGGTAAATAAAACTATTTTATAAATAAACATTTATATGACAATTATTATTTGTCTTTTCCTTAATACCGGACTTCACATTTCAATAAAATTTCGGCGCAGGCATATTTGAACATAGAATTAAAAAAAAAAAACACAACTTTTTTGAATGCGTATGCAGCATGTAATTGAATAAGCTCCGCTGGCACAGTAATAATACTTACAAAACGCGCACTTCGCTCTTCATTGGTCTTTTGTTTGATCGCGTGTGCCAGAGTTGCCGTATTTTTTGTACACGTTGGGTATTAGGTTAAGGTTGTATTGGCCGTAAGGTCTCATTCAAAAATTTAAGACAAATATTTTGGTCATATAATTGTCAAAAATATATATTATATAGTACTAAGACTAAACAAACATGTAAAATGTTATTTTAGAACTGTAAAGAAAATTTTATATCGATTTTAGAACATTTTAATGCTCATTTTTTCCACTTTTTAGTATGACTGTACGTCTTATTTCACAGTTTTTATGTTACATTTCAGAAAAATTCTCGAAGTGGACATTTTATAGAAAATAAAACTTGTTTATCAAGGAGCGCGGGAGCGCTCCGAAGGCAAGTATAGAAGAAGCCTTAAGGATAGAAAAAGCCTAAAGGAGTGACCAGTGCTACATATACATTGAAATGGGTGTACGAAAAATTCAATGCGCATTTACGTATATTGCGTTAGCTTTTAGTATATAACATATCCCTCTTAATCGAAAGCAATTTCATTGCTTTAATCAAATCAAAAGATTTTATTTGAAAAGATTATCTCGTTCGAAAGATATAGAGAGGTGAATTTTTTTGTGTTGTTTCCTTTCCGAACTTTTATTCTCCTTATTCCGGCGTCCGGTTTACAGCTCTTACGACACTTCCGGTTGTCGTCTATCTTACGCTTGTATATCTATATATGTTTATAATATATATAGTTATAGTATATCGTATAGTAAATAAACTTACTCGACTCGAAAAGAAAGAGAGAGAGTATATATAACAACAACAAAATTTTGTGACTACAATAACCTCGAAATATCGTATGGTATTTTCATTCTCTTATATAGACTCGAAAAGAAAGGGAGAGAGAGAGAGAGAGAGAGAGAGAGAGAGAGAGAGAGAGAGAGAGAGAGAGAGAGAGAGAGAGAGAGAGAGAGAGAGAGAGAGAGAGAGAGAGAGAGAGAAGATATAATAAAATAAACAACTGTAATTCTAAAATAACCTCGAAATATGGTATGGTTTATATATATTTTTATAATTCAAATCAGCTGCTGATGGCATGGCATCATATACTTATATATATATATATATATATATATATATATATATATATATATATATATATATATATATATATATATATATATATATATATATATATATATATATATATATATATATATATATATAAGTATTATTTTTATACTAAAAGATATATCATGTAAAATATAATACAATAAAAAGTCGATACGTTGTGTAACCTTTTTCATTTTCAGACTATACAATTCTCAGTCTTTAGTGAATTTTACATATCATGTTATATTATAACTAATGATATTGAAAATAATGAAATAAAAGAAACTGAGTTTAGCAGGGAGAATTACTATATATGGAGACTCAAACTGTATTGATGATAGTCATTCCCAGAAATTTGTTATCATCATTCAATTTTTTCAAATTTGTATAAATTTTATTGTTGGTGGTATAGCATGCTTTTGGATGTTAGATGCAATTTTGGAATATACTACTACTGGACGAATTCCATCAGTCTTCATAGAGGAAGAAAATAGGATTAAGAACAAAAAAAAATATTATGGCATTAGGTGCAACAGCCCTTCCCAAACGCATGGAAGATAATCACCTGAATCGTCACAACAAAGTGTTAGAACCACCAGGTTCAGACAAGGTTTATCGAATACTCCCTTTGTGTCCAATTTCAACTTTGGCCACACCAGGACTAGTTAACGAAACTACACCAGTGCATATATATTATTTAAATAATCAAAGATCTCAGGAAGTCGACTGATTAAAATAATTTTTATCTATGAGCATCAACGGGGCAAATCAATTTTTTTAGATAAGTATATTAAATGGCTAAATGTTAAAGGCTAAAATTATTTTAAAACCTAAAAGAATTGATACTTTGTGTGAATTTTTTATTATTTTTTACTGATATATACAAGAAGATTTGTTGGGAATCATTAAAATTCCACAAGTGGATTGGAAAAAGAACATATATATACATACAGATTCATATATACAGATTATTTCATTTTGGATTTTGGAGTTGATTGGAAAAATGTAACCTATATAAGCAGCTGTGAATATCAATGGGCAATAGCAATATATTATAATCAGATAAGTAGCAAACTTTTATTATACAGTTATAAATCAATAAAGTTTATAATAAATATTGTTACTTTGTGAAATCTTGTTTTTATTTTTACAGAGTATATCAGAAAATGTAAGGATTATTACCAAGTAAATAGATCACTGTTAAAAAATAGTTTTTAACAAAGAAGAGTTCATTAATTATTATTAATTATTCAAGTTCATCGAAAATATTACGACACAATATTTTTCAAGGTGTATTTATTTATATCCTCAACATGAAAATTTTTCATATGAGATATAAGTTTAGAAGAATATTAAAAATTTGTCTTCATATTTGACAGGACGAATAGAGTACGTGGATGTCAATGAAGAAAATGAGAGTTTCATTGCTTTCAATGAAACACACATAAAACAAACAACAACTAAGATGTTTATTTAGACAGTATTGGACTCAAAGTACGAAAGAAGTATTATGTTTTGACGAAAGTTTTTCAAATAAGAAAAGAAAATTGTGATTTTCATAATTCGTCTATCTAGTTGAAAAAATTATATTGATAATAAAAATGTTGTGATTATTAAAAAATGACATCTAATCAGTGTTTTGTGTAACAAATAAAATAAAATACCGCTATGATATAATGCATGAAGTGCACATATAATTCAAATGTTATAAATAACAAAAAATCAAGATGGCGTCGGAAGGCGGGCTGCCTTCCGGCGAGCCTCCTGATAAAATCTAGAATTAGTGTATAAATGCAACCCAAAAAGGAAAGTGTTACTTGTAGTTTACATAGTGTGCGAAAATGTGTACCATAAAAGTGATTATGAAAAGTGTAAAGACAAAAAATATATAAGTAATCTATTAGTGATATGTCCAGACCACGTGGAGCTTAATATAACCTTAAAAAATCAAGAAACTAAACTCTGTGAAGCAGCTAAAATATTAATTGCGCAAATTAAGAGTGAAAAGGAGGAACAAATAAAACATAAAATATTAAATGAAATATCTATTATCTCTGATAGTGTACATAAATCAGTAGATAATGAAAAACTACTAAACGTTACGATGCTAACTGAAAATGCTGAACTGGAAAATCAACATCAAATTGAAATTCAACTACTAAGTCAATTAAATTAAGAACTAATGGAAAAAACGACATATTGAAGCAATTAATAAAAAAGGACAAAAATGACCAGGAGATGGAAATAAAGCAACATAACCAAAAAACATATGGAGAAGTGGCAACTAACAAACTAGCAATTAAAAACAAAAGAATACCGAAAATAATTGTGAAAAATCTTAAAAAGGAAATTAAAAATCCACATGACTTTAAGAAAAAGGTATGTGACGTTTTAATAAAAGAAAAAGATATACAGATGAAGCAACTAAAAGTAGTGAACGACAATGAAATTGAGATTAAAAGTATGAATGAAAAAAGTGCTAAAGTAACAATTGAATTACTCTCAAAAAAACTGTCTAACAATTATAAAACATTTATTGAAAAAATTGAATGCCCGAAGATGAAAATAGTTGGTGTAGACATGTAGTATAGTTATACTAATATGAATATAGAAGAGCTGGAAGAGGACTTAAATAAAAGAAATTTTATTGGATATCAAGATAAGTGTAAGATACTAAGTATAGACAAAAATAAGATTACAAACAAGACAACCATAATAATTGAAGTTCCAAGAGAGCTATATAAACATATTAGTGACAATCAAAATAGAATCTTCATTGGATATCAAAGCTGTAAGGTATGGGATTTAATAAACATCAAGCCCTGCTTAAACTGTGGAAGATTTGGACATAACACATTGAAATGCAAAAACACTCTATGCTGCTTAAAATGTGCAGGTCCGCATAAGACTTTGCAATGTGATAATAACTCATCCAACATTACATGTGTCAATTGTTTTTACAGCAACTCGAAATATAACACAAATTTCGAGGTTAAACATATAGCCAATGACACAGAGATATGTACAATATTTAAGAATAAGCTCAATAGATATATAGATATGACTGATTATCCGATAAGACCTACTATACCAAGATACTTAGGTAAAGTAGGAAACAGCAATCAAGCCACTACGATGACCAGCTCGACTAGCGCAACTATGCTGACTTCGCCGTCTAGAGACAACTGGACTAGAGCAACTTTGCTCACTTCGCCGTTTAGAGCCAGCACTGCATCTCTAACACATACGACACCAAGGAAACAGCAAACTACATAATGGAGCAACACGTCGATCTCATTGAAGAATTGCAAAAAGAAGCAATACAAGAAGAAACGTCATTTCTTGATCTTAAAACTCTCAATAAAAATATAAATAAAAAGATAGTTTGATATTACAGGTCAATATTAGAAGTCTAAATCACAATTATACGAAATTGAATATTCTTATTAAGAGCTTGAAGATCAAACCATATATAATTGTATGTACAGAAACATGGAATTTACCCAATCCTCACTTTTTTGCAATACAGGGATATAAATTGTATTACAATAACGGTAACTTAAATCAAAATGATGGTGTCGTTGTATATATAAAAGATTGTGTATCAGAAATTACTGAAATAATCGAAATTGGTAGACTCAAAGTATTAAACTCACGGTTAAGTCTAAATAACAACAGTAATCTTGAAATTTCCGCATTATATCGATGTCATGATTTACCGCGCCTTGAATTTATTTTGAATGTAAAATCATTTATCAATAGCAAAAGAAATATAAAAAACCACCTGATTATTGGTGATTCTAACATCGATATTATGAAAGAAGATGAATATAGCTTAGAATTATTAGACAATATGATGGAAAAGGGTTTCTTCCCGAGTTTTATACATACAACTAGACCAAATGATAGTGGCGGAAGCGGTACATGCATTGACAACATGTACATAAAAGCTACATCTATAGACACTAAAACTTTTAAACTCTCGATTCCTTTTACTGATCATTATCCACTTTTCTTGAAACTGAATAAGTCACCAAAATTAAAACAAGAAAATATCCAGTATCACTATAATTTCTATAAACTTTCAAGTATAGCCATTACAAAAAATTGGAATGTTATAGAGGCAATGCATGATCCCGATGAAGCTACTGCATTCTTGATAACTGAAATACAAGACTGCTTAGAAAAGTCTAAAGAAGCGCATAAAACAAAAAATAACAAGAGATATCCAAGGAAGGATTGGATACTAAAGCAATAATGATCTCCTAGGAAAAGAAAGAACAACTATATATTAAAATGCGCAATGAACCAAATAATAATCTAATAAAATTAGAATATAAGAATTACACAAAGAGGCTAGACAAAGTTATTAATGAGGCAAAAATAAAACATGAAAGAAATTTAATTAAGAACAATATCAATAATACCAAGCAACTTTGGAAATACATAAACAAAAAAATGGGAACCAACTTGAAAAAGAATAACACAATAAATAAGATCATTTTAAATAACAATTGCACAATAGAGGATCAGACGCAAATTGCCAATCATATGAATTCGTACTTCTGTAGAATTGGAAAAGATCTAACTAACACTATTGTAAAACTCCAGGGTAAGCATTTACAATTACCAGCAATGAACATGAATACAATTTACATTAAACCGACTAATAACGAGAAAATTCTTCAAATAATTGATAATATGAAAATAAAAAATGGTGGGGTAGATAACATTACTACCATAACACTAAAAATACTATCATATCAAATTGTTAATGCACTAACACATATCTTTAATCTTTGTATTGAAAAATCAACATGGCCTCAAGCGCTTAAAACAGCTGAGGTAGTTCCTATTTTTAAATCGGGTAGTAAAATAGATACATCAAACTATAGACCGATATCTCTAATTTCTAACGTAGCAAAGATATTTGAAAAAATTTTATATGTTTGTTTACAATCATTTTTGGACAGTAATAATTTGTTAGCGCAGAATCAATTTGGATTTATAAAAAAGAAAGGTACCAAAGATGCTCTTAGTTACTTAATGAACATAATCTATAAGAAATTAGACAAAAGTAAACCAATAGCTATTGCATTTTTAGATCTAGCAAAAGCTTTTGATACTGTCAACCATGCTATTCTTTTAGGCAAATTATATAATTATGGAATAAGAGGTAAAGCGCATGCACTTATATCTAACTATATTAGTAACAGAAAACAAAAAGTAAGAATAGGAACAACTGAAAGCTATTATGAAACGATAACTACAGGTGTGCCGCAAGGTACTATACTAGGGCCACTCTTATTCATAATTTACGTAAACGATTTACTAACAAACAGAACAGATAGTACCATCTCATATGCGGATGATACAGCTATTATTTCAACAGATGATAACTGGGAGAAAGTTGAAAATAAAATGAACAAGTACTTAGAAGATATAAATATCTGGCTAGCACTTAACAAACTATCACTAAATATAAAGAAAACTGTGTACATAACTTTTGGTAACTATTGTGATAGTGTTCCCGAAGATATGAACATACGCATACAGGGTACTAAATTGAGCAGCGTAGAATACTGTAAATATCTAGGTATAATTATTGATTATAGGCTAAAGTGGGATAAACATATTGAATATATAATAAAAAAAACTAAATAAAAAAAAACTAAATATATATACTGTACAAATTATCAACATATATGCAATCTGACACACTTAAGACAATATATTATGCATTTTTTCATAGTGTCATTAGCTATGGAAATATTGCATGGGGTGGTGCATATAAAAACAACTTAAAATTACTACAAAACATCCAAAATAGGATTTTACAAATTATAAACAAAAATATTTTCAATCGAGACAACCCCTTGAATCTAAAACAAATTTTTGCTTGCGAATGTGTAACGTATCATTATAATGAACTTAAGAATTTATACTGAACATCGACTAGCAAAACTAGAAATAAACTTATAATACCACCAAAGTGTTCGAAAACTGTTAGTGATAAAGATAACTATGTCAGAGCGATACAAGTATTTAATTGTCTTCCGAAATCTAATCCAAATCTTAAAGTTCTAGATATCGCAAAAAATTATAATAAGAAAAAGCTAAAAATCTGGATTGGTACTAATATATTCTAGAATTTAAAAAAAAAAAAGGAAATAAATAAATAAATAAAAATTTAACTTTCCAGTATGGGTGAGATAATAAATGTGGACCAAATATATTATTTATAGTGGAATCTTTGATTCCATGCCTAGTTTGTAAGTTACTTAAGTTTTTGCTTCCTCAAAGAGGAAGCTTTGTAATGGTGAAAAAAATTTTTGGAACAAAAAATGTTTAAAAACATTTTTTAAGACTTTTGGCACCAATATCCGATGTTTTTGAGAACAAAAATTTTCGTGTCTGTGTGTGTGTGTGTGTGTGTGTGTGTGTGTGTGTGTGTGTGTGTGTGTGTGTGTGTGTGTGTGTGTGTGTGTGTGTGTGTGTGTGTGTGTGTGTGTGTGTGTGTGTGTGTGTGTGTGTGTGTGTGTGTGTGTGTGTGTGTGTGTGTGTACCGGCTATAACTTTTGAACGAATTGACCGATTTTCATCTATGAGGCTTATTCTCTTCGTTTGGACATAGAATAGAGATAGCTTAACCTATTTTTTCATTTTATCGTTTTTCTTTTGTTTTATAACCAAAAAATGATTTTAAATTTTCAGTTTTTTTGATTTTTTCATATCATACAGCCATTATTACATAATATAGTAAACTGTTTTTGAAAGGTCTTCAAATTACCTACAATTTCTTTTTTTAAAAGTTGAATTATCTTTACTCTGTCATTTGTTATTAAGGAAAACATTTTTATATTTCATAAATTAATTTCTCAAAAAATATTTTATTTATCGACTTGAAATTTTAACCACTTATAACAATCATTGAAGACTATATTTGGTTAAAATTTCAAGTGATTATCTTCATTTCTTTTCTAGAAAAAAATATTTTTGAAAAAAATTGCATTTTTTTTCGGACGCGATAACAGGAGTAAAAATCAACCAATCGTCTTGAAATTTGGCACAGAGATAGCTTTTTTATATCTTCGAACCGAGTTCGTTGCCCAAAAAAATCGGTCAGTTTGAATGAGAAGGTCAGATATATTATTTACGTACGTGTTCACTAGTCAATGTTATGATCAGAACTAATAAAAACATCAGCTGTTTATCTGTGGTTTATTAAAAATAAGGTATCCTAGCAACTATAGAAGATGAACATATAACGATCATGTCAGATGAAAACATTACGTTCGATTGACGTGTATTTAATTACTCTATCGATATTTAAAAGAAATTAACTTAAAGTTTTATTACATTTTATTTAAATCAATTCTATTATATATAAATGTATTAATATTAGAATAAAATTAGATCAAAATAACTTGAGCTTAATTTATTGTAACTGTAATAACATTATTTTTGCACGTAAAATTTGCGTAAAATAGTATTAATCATAAATGCTGTACACTATATTCAGATAAACTAAGTGCTGGGCAATTATAAAAAAGTCAATTTGGAAATCATCAATTATTAATAACAAATAGTTTCTTCTTCAATAAGATAAAATTAAAAAATTATATTAATATAATCTTACAAAAATATTCTATTAATATGAAAATGTATTTTTTAAAAGTCATAAATTTGAGATAATTTAATTTAGAAAATTTTTTATTTTTTTTTGTGAAAAATTTATTATTATAATTTCAATTTAATGAAAGGAATCGATAAATTGTTTTGAGGAAGCTAAGTGCCAAAGAATTGGCAGCGGTTTTTTTAGTTTTAAGTACGCCGGACCTATGTACAGGTAGCTATGTCTACCTCTATAGGATGTTTGCTGCTTCAGACATATAACTATGTCCTGAAGTAAGCAATAACATGTAATACAACATGTACTACAACATGTACTACTCTGGTTTAAATAAATAAATAAATAAATAAATAGTGATTAAAAATGACATCTAATCAGTGTTTTGTGTAATATAAAAAAATAAAATACCGGTAAAATGTGTTGCATGATAATTTTAAAACTTCTACTTAAAATCAGTTTAAAATGTTTTGAAAATAGCACAAGTATGTATTAATAAGTAATTATGTGTAATGAGGTTCATAATCTTCATAATAAGCTTTTACATAGAAGAAAATATTGCTGAGTGACATGCGAGGTTATAAATATACAATATAATTTTCAGTGTTTTGTGTAATAAATAAAATAAAGTACTGGTATGATGTGTTACATGAAGTATTTATAATCAAATTTTAAAACTTCTATTAAAAATCAGTTTCTAATGTTTTGAAAATAGAACAAGCGTGTATTAATAAATAATTACGCGTTATGAGGTTCATACACTTCATAATAATTTTTAGCATAGAAGAAAATATTGTTGAGTGACACGTGAGGATATAAATATACAATATAATTTATGATGCCGATTTGAAATATTGGTCTGAGCCTTGGTTTAAAAAGCATCTGTCATCTTTAAAAAAACTTAGTCGATATCAGTGCTGTGCTGTTGTACATATTTATTCCCATGAACATGGGAATACTGAAAAAAGTAAAAATGATGTGTTATTGTGAAAATTTCAACGAATAAAAGTGCTCAATTAATCTAACATATATATGATTTTCTCACCATGGGAGACGTCAAAATGTTTCAGAGTTCTTAGTAAATATTTTTCTAGACAAGATTCAGATAATAATTTCAAAAAGTTTTATCTATACAAGAATGTCAAGAAAGCTTTTATTCTCAGTGATTCTTAGTTCATAAACTGGTTGCATTTTGAATTATTATCTCTCTAAACTGTTAAGTCGCTTTTTTAAAAAAATTAAACGCCCCCCGCTCTCCCTCTCTCGTCTACTCAACAACTGTATAAGGACTCCACAAAAAACTTTAAGAAGAGCCTAAATATTTTTTTGAAACACCCAAGAAGACGTTCTGTACAAGAATAATATACTAACAAACTTTATTTTGAAAGATCTACAGAATTCCTTAAAAAAACATTCAAATTGAAAACTTTTGTGAATAACAATACTACCACTTAATAATGACATCAAGGAGCGCTGGAGCGCTCGGAAGGCAAGTATATAAGAAGCCTAAAGGAGCGACTCGTGCTACATATACATTGAAATGAGTGTACGAAAAATTCAATGCGCATTTACGTATATTGCGTTAGCTTTTAGTATATAACATATCCCTCTTAATCGAAAGCAATTTCATTGCTTTCCTCAAATCAAAAGATTTTATTTAAAAAGATTATCTCGTTCAAAAGATATAGACAGCTGAATTTTTTTATGTGCTGTTTCCTTTCCGAACTTTTGTTCTCCTTGTTCAGATATCCGGTTTGCAGCTCTTACGACACTTCCGGTTGTCGTCTATCTTACGCTTATATATCTATATATATTTATAATATATATATAGTTATAGCATATCGTATAGTAAATAAATCTCACTCGATTCGAAAAGAGAGAGAGTATATGAGGACATCCACGGAACCTTTAACTGTTTTGATACTTTTTTCTTAAAGTAATTTATTGCTGCTATTAGTTGAGCGTGCGAAGCACATAAACGGGACAAGGTGTAAAATCTTCAATTTTTACGTAGAAAACCAGTCCGGTAATCCATGTTAGTGTGCCACGCATGCTCAAGTCTGGGGATGTAAAAAACTGTCGAAAAAAGTCCATTTTTTCCAAAGGTTCCGTGGATTTCCTCATATAACAACAACAAAATTTTGTGACAATAACCTCCAAATATCGTATGGTATTTTTATTCTCTTATATAGACTCGAAGAGAGAGAGAGAGAGAGCGAGAGAGAGAGAGAGAGAGAGAGAGAGAGAGAGAGAGAGAGAGAGAGAGAGGATATGATAAAACGAACAACTGTAATTCTAAAATAACCTCGAAATATGGTATGGTTATATATATTTTTATAATTCAAATCAGCTGATGGCATAGCATCATATACTTTTATATATAGCTAAGTATTATTTTTATACTAGAAGATATAACATGTAAAATATAATACAATAAAAAATCGATACTTTGTGTAACCTTTTTCATTTTCAGATTATACAATTCTCAGTCTTTCGTGAATTTTACATATCATGTTATATTATAACTAATGATATTGAAAATAATGAAATAACAGAAACTGAGTCAAAATTGAGTTTAGCAGGGAATATTACTATATATGGAGACTCAAACTGATGATAGTCATTCCCAGAAATTTTTTATCTGCACCATCCAAATTTTTCAAATTTTTATAAATTTTATTGTTGGTGGTATAGTATGCTTCTCGATGTTAGATACAATTTTGGAATATACTACTACTGGTAGGGCTGCCGCAAGAGTCGATATAAATATCGATATCGTATTGGTATTGTACCAATATCAATATCGATATCGAGACGATATTTTCTAAATCTTCGCAATACAAGACCAATATTATACATATCAATAATCAATACAAGACAAAACTCTTGCGCCAATATATCGCGATAATCTCGATATTGAATATACTTCTGACCAGGGGCGAATTTAGTCCTGGGTCATGGGGGGGGGGGGTGCGAGTATATCCCATGAACTTTTTTTAAGGAAGTGATGCAAAAAAAAACAAACAATTTTTAAACCCAAGTAGCCGGGGGATATGAGGTCCACGCATATACGGGAGTCATGTAGACATGAAGAAATAAGTAAAACGATTATTTAAAATAATTTTTAAACCTAAGTAGCCGGGGGATATAAGGTCCATGCATACATGCATATAAGGGAGTCATGTAGACATGAAAAAATAAGAAAAACGATTATTTAAATAAGTTTTAAACCCAAGAAGGCGGGAGATATGAGTGCCACGCATATGAGGGAGCCATGTACATATGAAAAATAAGCAAAAGGATTATTTAAATAATCTTTAAACCCAAGTTGCCGGGGGACGCGAGGTCCACGCATATTAACAAATTACGTATAGATTTGCAACAATAAGCAAGACCAATATTTAAACAATTTTTAAACCCAAGTAGGCGGGGGATATGAGGTTCACGCATATTAGGGAATTACGTAGATCTACAACAGATAATTATTTATAGTATCCCCCGCCTACTTGAGTTTAAAAATTATTTAAATAATCGTTTTGCTTATTGTTGCACGTCTACGTAATTCCCTAACATGCATGGACCTCATATCCCCCGCTTACTTGAGTTTAAAAATTGTTTAAATAATCGTTTTGCTTATTTTGTTATGTCTACATGACTCCCTAATATCCCCACAATAACTACTTGTGTGGACCTCGCGTCCCCCGGCTACTTCGGTTTAAAAATTATTTAAATAATCGTTTTGCTAATTTTTGATGTCTACATGACTACCTTATATGTGTGGACCTCATATCCCCCGCCTACGAACTCGACTGAGAGCTATCCAAAATCTACAAGGAATTTCGAAGCGATTAAGTAAGTTTTATTTCCGTAATCGTTGGACATAAAGAATTTATTTTTTTCATATTACAATTTTTTTCTCAAAAACTAGTCGACAAAATGGATTCAAATTTTTACAGATTATAGCTATTTATATTCTGCATTATCATTATTTTTTTTAAAAAAAATTGACCGTTTAGTTTCGGAGTTACAGACTTAAAAAAAACACGTTTTTGTTAATAACAAAAGAATTGTGATAACTAGAGAAATTTTTTTTTTTAGAAAATATAGGTATTTTAATGCTCTTTCGAATGCTAGCCATTCGATTCAAATCTCTTGGTCTTATCATTAAAAAAAAGCGAAAATCAATTTTGAGAAAATCGTAAATTCGAAATAAAACAAAAACGCATCGGCCCAATCAAAAAACGAATTTTTGATTCGCCATCACACAAAAAAAATAAAAAAAATGAGACCTGTTGTCCGGTTAAAATCGATCGAATAGAAGCTGAGATCCAGGTGCACACACACACACACACACACACACACACACACACACACACACACACACACACACACACACACACACACACACACACACACACACACACACACACACACACACACACACACACACACACACACACACACACACACACACACACACACACACACACACACACACACACACACACACACACACACACATCCATACAGACACACACACATCCATACAGACACACACACATCCATACAGACATTTTTCAAAAATCATGTATTTTGATTCCTAATACCTCGAAAGACAATTATAACATATTTTTACAACAACTCAAAAAATTACTATCACAAAGTTTCCTGTAGGAGGAAGCAATTATATACTTAAGGTAGTTCTTACCCAAGAAAATGATCGTTGGAAAAGTATTGCGTATAAGCTATTGCGCAAATATTATATTACAAGTGATAGTAAAATCCAAAAGTAGGTTGCTTTAAGTAACAGAAAAATTTTTCAAATATAAATTATATACATTAAAGCCTAAAAGTTGGTAAATAAGGAAAAATATCACAAAAAGTCATGAATTATTTTTGTTTTTTATTCGATTTTTTTATTCAAAACACTATTTTGTTTCTGAAACGTTCCTCGATAAATTCGCCGCATGAAATTGTCAACAAATCATTTTACACAAAGTTAGAGCTATTAGTTGCTAAGTTTTTGTAATTTTTTTTTAAACAAATTTCTCTAACTTTGTGTAAAATGATTTGTTGATAATTTCATGCGGTGAATTTATCGAGGAACGCTTGAGAAACAAAATAGCGTTTTTAATAAAAAATCGAATAAAAAACAAAAATAATTCATGACTTTTTGTGATATTTTTCCTTATTTAGCAAATTTTAGGCTTTAATGTATATAATTTATATTTGAAAAATTTTTTCTGTTACTTAAAGCAACCTACTTTTGGATTTTACTATCACTTGTAATATAATATTTGAGCAATAGATTATATAGAATACTTTTTTAACGATCGTTTTCTTGGGTAAGAACTACCTTAATTATTTCCGAACCTTTTACACCAGATTCGTAATAAAAAAGTTTGTCATTAATAAGTACAATTTCTTTTACGCATTTGTTTGTTTTATTGTAATAATTGTAATAAATTATATAATGATATTGTTAAAAATGAAGTTATAACGAGGTTTTGTGGTAGTAAATTGTCGACATCGATATTCTCGGCACAAGACCAATACAATATCGAGACAAGATCGATATTCTCATTAATCAATATCGAACAATATCGAGACCATATTTTAATTTACCATTATAGTGCGATATCGAGACAATATTTTCCAAAATGTCGTTTTGTCTTGTATTGCGGCAGCCCTAACTACTGGACAAATTCCATCAGTCTTCGTAGAGGAAGAAAATAGGATTAAAAACAAAAAAAATATTATGGCATTAGGTGCAACAGCCCTTCCCAAATGCATGGAAGATAGTCACCTCAATCTTCATAGCAAAGTGTTAGAACCACCAGGTTCAGACAAGGTTTATCGAATACTCCCTTTGTGTCCAATTTCAACTTTGGCCACACCAGAACCAGTTCACGAAACTACACCAGTGTATATATATTATTTAAATAATCAAAGATCTCAGGAAGTCGACTCATTAAAATAATTTTTATCTATGAGCATCAACGGGGCAAATCAATTTTTTTAGATAAGTATATTAAATGGCTAAATGTTAAAGGAAATTTTTTTGGAATCATTATAATCTCACAAGTGGATTGGAAAAAGAATATATATATACATACAGATACATATATACAGATTATTTCATTTTGGATTTTGGAGTTGATTGGAAAAATATAACCTATATAAGCAGCTGTGAATATCAATGGGCAATAGCAATATATTATAATCAGATAAGTAGCAAACTTTTATTATAAAGTTATTGTTCGCGATCTGTAAGCCTCTAGCATTCCGTTCCGTTGCTTGTCTGGCCGCTGGAACGCTTTCCCTCCAATAAGTGGATTGTTGCGCATGCGCGCTCCTTCCTTGGCGGAAGCTCGCCGATGCCGCGCTGCGGGCGGTCATTCTCGCTTCGTCCGTCGACTAGTCGACATCGCGCGACCTTAAGGACCGATCGGTGCCTGTGTGTGTGTGAATAGGTATGTTCGGTGTGTCTCGCGTATGACGCGATTGGGTGTACGGATGTGTTTCTGCATGCCTGGGGGCCCAGCAGAAGGTAGTAAGGCGAAGCGCCGGTGGCGGCCGCCTCCGTCGAAGAGCATCTCCTCAGTCCGAAGGGTGCATCCTGCGCTACGTGGCCAACGTCTGAATGCGGTCCGGGCACGGGCTGTACGCGGTTGGTAGATTGGAAGGGCCCGGATCGCAAGTCTTGGATGCGCTCTTCGACTGCGTGCAAAACAGACGTCTGGGCTGTACCCCAGGTAAGGCGCTCGGAGCGCAATATATTGTTTATTTATTTTCAGGAACGTCCGCCGTAACCTGCCCGGTATCTGGAATGTAATCGAGGAGTCTCCCAGATTGTAGTTGTGTATTCCCTTTTGTTTCTTAAGATAAAGAATTTCATTAATTACACCTTTTGTTTCAATTCTGTATCGGCCTTCTCCCCTTACTCATCCGCGCATTCTGCCTAGACAATGGATGTTTACGGCAACTAAGGCAACAGTTATAAATCAATAAAGTTTATAATAAATATTGTTACTTTGCGAAATCTTGTTTTTATTTTTACAGAGTATATAAAAAAATGTAAGGATTATTACCAAGTAAATAGATCACTGTTAAAAAATAGTTTTTAACAAAGAAGATTTCATTAATTATTATTAATTATTCAAGTTCATCGAAAATATTACGACACAATATTTTTCAAGATGTATCTATTTATATCCTCAACATGAAAATTTTTCATGTGAGATATAATTTTAGAAGAATATTAAAAATTTGTCTTCATATTTGACAGGACAAATAGAGTACGTGGATGTCAATGAAGAAAATGACAGTTTCATTGCTTTCAATGAATCACACATAAAACAAACAACAACTAAGATGTTTATTTAGACACTACTGAACTCAAAGTACGAAAGAAGTATTATGTTTTGAAGTAAGTTTTTCAAAATAAGAAAAGAAAATTGTGATTTTCATAGATTGTCTATCTAGTTGAAAATTATATTGATAATAAAAATGTGATTATTAAAAAATGACATCTAATCAGTGTATTGTGTAATAAATAAAATAAAATATCGGTATGATATAATGCATGAAGTGCACATATAATTCAAATGTTATAAATAACAAATAACATAGTGATTAAAAAATGACATCTAATCAGTGTTTTGTGTAATATAAAAAAATAAAATACCGGTAAAATGTGTTGCATGATAATTTTAAAACTTCTACTTAAAATCAGTTTGAAATGTTTTGAAAATAGCACAAGTGTTTTTTAATCAAGGAGTGCGGGAGCGCTCCGAAGGCAAGTATAGAAGAGCCTTAGGAGTGACCGCGCGATGATATACATTCAAATGGATGTACAAGAAAAAAATCAATGCACTTATACTTATTGCGTTAGTTTCAACTATATGACATATCCTCTTAATCGAAAGCCATTTCATTGCTCTACTCAAATCAAAAGATTTTATTTAAAAAGATTATCTCGTTTAAAAGATATAGAGAGCTGAATTTTTTTATATCCACTTTCCGATTCTAAATTTTCTCCATAGTTTCAGACTCTCATCCGGTGTTGCGACTTCCTGTCACGTGATATATATATATATATATATATATATATATACACACACACACACACACACACACACACTAGGGGGGCTGCGCCCCCTACTCGCTCCGCTCGTCAACCCCCCATCTTTGAAAAATAAGACCTTGAAGACTTTGAACCTATTTATTTTCAAGGTAGTGCTTTTTTTTAATCTATAAAATTACATTTACGCTATCAATTTTGATTTAAAAATCTTTTGTTGTATATTATTTTTATTATTTTATGTATAAACTGAAACTTAAATAAATTTTGTATACAGATTTCATTTAGCTATTGATTTAGATCTCTTATAATATCGTCTAAACAATTCCTCATTTATTTTATACTATTATTGCGTATATTTTATATTGTAAAATTTGTTTTTTGAAAATATAAGAGCATAATCACTTTAAAAATTTTGATTTAAAAATCTTTTCTTTGATTTTATTTATATTTTTATATGGATCAAATCGAAACTTAATTAAATTTTATATACAATTTTCATGTAGCTAATTATTAAAATCTCATATAATTCAAATAATTTTTCCTTTATTTTATACTTTTATTGCGTATATTTTATATTGAGAAATTTGGTTTTTGAATATATATGAACATATTTTTTAATAAATATATGCAATAAATATATATACATATTTACTTATATAACTAATTGTTTTTTTAATTATCAAGAATTTCTTCCCAAACAATATTTTCAATTTCTAATGAATTTTCTAAATTAATTTCTATATATATGTTATCTGGATTTCTACATCCTGGTAAAGCAACATATAATTGACCGTGTGAGAATAATTGCCTTTTAATGTATAATCCTGCATAATCAAAACTTTGTCCCTGAGATTTATTAATGGTCATGCAAAATGCTAATGTTAATGGAAACTGTTTTTTATAAAGAATAAACGGTAATGAAGAAGATTCTCCTGTATTTAATGTAATTCTTGGAATAAAAAATCTATTACCTACTTTTTCTCCTGTTAATATTTCTGCTTCAATATTATATCTAAATAATCAAGGAGCGCGGGAGCGCTCAGAAGGCAAGTATAGAAGAAGCCTAAAAGATAGAAGAAGCCTAAAGGAGCGACCCGTGCTACATATCAAGGAGCGCGGGAGCGTTCCGAAGGCAAGTATAGAAGAAGCCTAAAGGGTAGAAGAAGCCTAAAGGAGCGACCCGTGCTACATATACATTGAAATGGGTGTACGAAAAATTCAATGCACATTTACGTATATTGCGTTAGCTTTTAGTATATAACATATCCCTCTTAAGGTGATGCAATACTGACACTATTACCCAAAATTTGGTTCCCGTTTTTCTCATTCAATTTTTAATTTTAAGAAAAAAACTCTGATACGTTGTAGTTCTTTATTAAACTTAAAACGTGTCAGTTTTTTTCAAAAAGTTTAAAATTGAAGGAGAAAAACGGGAACCGAGAATTGAGTAATAGCGTTCAAATCAAAACATTTTATTTTAAAAAATTATCTCGTTCAAAAGATATAGAGAGCTGAATTTTTTTGTGTTATTTCCTTTCCGAACTTTTATTCTCCTTATTCCGGCGTCCGGTTTGCAGCTCTTACGACACTTCCGGTTGTCGTCTATCTTACGCTTATATATCTATATATATTTATAATATATATAGTTATAGCATATCGTATAGTAAATAAACTCACTCGGCTCGAAAAGAAAGGGAGAGAGTATATATAACAACAACAAAATGTTGTGACTACAATAACCTCGAAATATCGTATTGTATTTTTATTCTCTTGTATAGACTCGAAAAGAAAGAGAGAGAAAGAGAGAGAGAGAGAAGATATAATAAAACGAACAACTGTAATTCTAAAATAACCTCGAAATATGGTATGGTTTATACAGGGTGTCCCATTTTAATTTACCACCCCCTAAAACAGGTTAATAATTTGCTCTGAGAAAAAAATGTTTCAAATAAAATTTGTTGGGTTCGAAGGGGGGCATCTTTTGGCTATTTCAGCTGTGACCTTGAACATGACCTTCAAGGTCATTTGAAGGTCACGACCAAATTTTCATATGAAATGTGCATATTTTTATGGCGGATTCGGATTCTACTAAAAAAGAGAAACACTTTTTGTCTGAATCATTTTTTGAAAAAATCCCAAATTTTTGTTGTAAACGGCTTTAAAAAAGTTGAAAAAATCACTAGATATCTCTACCTTAAACTGAGGTTAGAATTTTTCCCACAGTTAAGATTGATTTTGATGAATGTTACTAGATTCAATGAGGGACATACTGGAGTGACCTTCACCACGAACTTGCTTAAGAGCCATCAATGTCATTTGAAGGTCATCAAGATTTATTGAAGGTCAAATGTTTATTTACAGGTAACCATTACATTTTATCCGAGGAATTGGAAACGTACACAATTTTACAAATTTAAGTCCAAGTATGACCTTAGCCATGAACTTGTCCTTAACCAACAAGGTCATTCGAAGGTCAGTCAATTTATTTAACGATAATCCTCAATTTCTATTCCGGGAATTGAAGCTTGGCTATGACCTTGACCTCGAACCTAAAATTCATTTTAAGAAAGAACCCATAAGTAATAATTAAGTCCCATTTTAATTTACCACCCCTAAAACAGGTTAATAATTTGCTCTGAGAAAAAAATGTTTGAAATAAAATTTGTTGGGTTCGAAGGGGGCATCTTTAGCTATTTCAGCTGTGACTTTGAACATGACCTTCAAGGTCATTTGAAAGTCAAGACCGAATTTTTCCCAGCAATAAGATGTTTTAGATGAATGTTACTAGCTTCAAACAAAGACAGTGGTATCCTTTGGATCACTTAAGGCAAGACCTTCACGTCCAACCACTTAAGGCAAGACCCCGTCCAACCACTTAAGGCAAGACCCCGTCCAACCACTAAAGGCAAGACCTTCACGTCCAACCACTTAAGGCAAGACCTTCACGTCCAACCACTTAAGGCAAGACCCCGTCCAACCACTTAAGGCAAGACCCCGTCCAACCACTTAAGGCAAGACCCCGTCCAACCACTTAAGGCAAGACCCCGTCCAACCACTTAAGGCAAGACCCCGTCCAACCACTTAAGGCAAGACCCCGTCCAACCACTAAAGGCAAGACCTTCACGTCCAACCACTTAAGGCAAGACCTTCACGTCCAACCACTTAAGGCAAGACCTTCACGTCCAACCACTTAAGGCAAGACCCCGTCCAACCACTTAAGGCAAGACCTTCACGTCCAACCACTTAAGGCAAGACCCCGTCCAACCACTTAAGGCAAGACCCCGTCCAACCACTTAAGGCAAGACCCCGTCCAACCACTTAAGGCAAGACCCCGTCCAACCACTTAAGGCAAGACCCCGTCCAACCACTAAAGGCAAGACCTTCACGTCCAACCACTTAAGGCAAGACCTTCACGTCCAACCACTTAAGGCAAGACCCCGTCCAACCACTTAAGGCAAGACCCCGTCCAACCACTTAAGGCAAGACCCCGTCCAACCACTTAAGGCAAGACCCCGTCCAACCACTTAAGGCAAGACCCCGTCCAACCACTTAAGGCAAGACCCCGTCCAACCACTAAAGGCAAGACCTTCACGTCCAACCACTTAAGGCAAGACCTTCACGTCCAACCACTTAAGGCAAGACCCCGTCCAACCACTTAAGGCAAGACCTTCACGTCCAACCACTTAAGGCAAGACCCCGTCCAACCACTTAAGGCAAGACCCCGTCCAACCACTTAAGGCAAGACCCCGTCCAACCACTTAAGGCAAGACCCCGTCCAACCACTTAAGGCAAGACCCCGTCCAACCACTAAAGGCAAGACCTTCACGTCCAACCACTTAAGGCAAGACCTTCACGTCCAACCACTTAAGGCAAGACCTTCACGTCCAACCACTTAAGGCAAGACCCCGTCCAACCACTTAAGGCAAGACCCCGTCCAACCACTTAAGGCAAGACCCCGTCCAACCACTTAAGGCAAGACCCCGTCCAACCACTTAAGGCAAGACCCCGTCCAACCACTAAAGGCAAGACCTTCACGTCCAACCACTTAAGGCAAGACCTTCACGTCCAACCACTTAAGGCAAGACCTTCACGTCCAACCACTTAAGGCAAGACCCCGTCCAACCACTTAAGGCAAGACCTTCACGTCCAACCACTTAAGGCAAGACCCCGTCCAACCACTTAAGGCAAGACCCCGTCCAACCACTTAAGGCAAGACCCCGTCCAACCACTTAAGGCAAGACCCCGTCCAACCACTAAAGGCAAGACCTTCACGTCCAACCACTTAAGGCAAGACCTTCACGTCCAACCACTTAAGGCAAGACCTTCACGTCCAACCACTTAAGGCAAGACCTTCACGTCCAACCACTTAATGCAAGACCCCGTCCAACCACTTAAGGCAAGACCCCGTCCAACCACTTAAGGCAAGACCCCGTCCAACCACTTAAGGCAAGACCCCGTCCAACCACTTAAGGCAAGACCCCGTCCAACCACTTAAGGCAAGACTCCTCCGTCAAGCCACTTGAGGCAAGACCCCTTCGTTCAGCTAGTCACGGGAATTTCAACGCCTCAAGTGCTCTATCAATTGCCCATTTTGTTGAATGCACATTTGTATTCTCTGCCGAAAACTTCTTTGGACATCTATTAATGTTTGTGGGGTGAACGCCTGGAATGCTGCAACAATTCTCTCCATCATATTTTGTGCCGTCGTCGGGGCTTCCGCGTAAACTCTCTGCTTCACGGCCCCCACAGAAAGAAGTCCAATGGGGTCAAATCTGGCGATCGCGCAGGGAATTCACAGATTGGACTACCAATTCCAATCCAACTATTTGGGTATGTCGCGTTCAGAAATCTCCTGACAAGTAGTCCACGATGAGCGGGAGCACCATCTTGCTGGAACCACATGTCTCGCCTTATTTCTAGCAGAATGTTTTCTAGAAGAGGTGGAATTTGGTTCTCGAGAATATCTAAATAAAGCTCGCTGTTTAAATTACGGTCATAAAAAATTGGACCTATGACGTATTCCCCAACTATGCCCGCCCAAACATTAATTGACCACCGTCTTTGTGTACGGTGATCTCGCTGCCAATGTGGATTTTCTTCTGCATAATAATGCGCGTTATGAAGATTAACTCCTCCCATATTGTCGAACTTTGCCTCATCTGTAAAGAGAGTCCGATCAAAGAAAAATGGATCTATGCGCATTCGTGTTTCCGCCCATTGACAGAATCTAAGTCGCCTGGCAGGATCACCAGGCTCAATGGCATGTGTAAGGTGCAAGTGATATGGATGACATCTAAAATGACGCAATACACGGGAAACTGTTGATCTAGGTACTCCATGCATTCGCTGAATTTGTCGCGTCGAAATATGAGGATCCTCAGCAATTACAGCACGAACCCCAAGCGCAATATGCTCTCTTGGGCCCGTCCGTCGCCTCTTCCTTCTTAAGTTACCTTCTTGAGCTCTTATCGTTAGAAGTCTAATATTCCTCCTAGTAGGATGACGAGCATCCGGATACCTTTCAGCGTACAGCCTCGCTGCAGCCTTGTAATTGTCGTGACATTCTCCCAGAATCTTGATCATGTTGACTATCTCTACTGGCGTGTAGTCAGCCATTATCTGTTGTAGGTAGATTTTTTAGGGAATATTTAATCTTACCAGAAATAATTTATTATAAGTATTTTTCTACTCTGAAATTCAGAAAGTCAATGAAAACCTAATGATGAGAAGCTTTGAGGAGCTGTAAGAATTTACAAGCCTTACCAATAGTACAATAACGAAGCAAAAAAGTGTCTTTTAGCGAGAAATAAAGCATTTACGAAAATATATTTCTTAAAAAGATGCGTACTTTATCAGAGAATCCGAATATGATTTAAAATATGTACATATAATTTTCATTAAAAAGCTAAGCTTGATTTTGATTCTCAGTTGAAAACATGCCCCTTACTGCTCAAACTTGCCCCAGATGATGTCAAACTTGTCCCAGTTGTGACCGCAAACTTGCCCCAGATGATGTCAAATTTGCCCCAGATGACGTAAAACTTGCCCCAGAGAATGTCAAACATACCACGAAGATTGCAAACTTCCGCCATGTGATAAAAAATGTTTCGCATTTTCCATTGCAAAGATTGAAACTGTGGTTTCCCATTTGAATCAGATTAGCGTTCTAATGAACTTTGCTTCTGTTAATAAATTTTTTGGTAATTTCATTTCTTTAAAAAAGAGAGTATTTTCCATTAAAGTGATGGTTCTTTCTTAAAATGAATTTTAGGTTCGAGGTCAAGGTCATAGCCAAGCTTCAATTCCCGGAATAAAAATCGAGGATTATCGTTAAATAAATTGACTGACCTTCGAATGACCTTGTTGGTTAAGGACAAGTTCATGGCTAAGGTCATACTTGGACTTAAATTTGTAAAATTGTGTACGTTTCCAATTCCTCGGATAAAATGTAATGGTTACCTGTAAATAAACATTTGACCTTCAATAAATCTTGATGACCTTCAAATGACATTGATGGCTCTTAAGCAAGTTCGTGGTGAAGGTCACCAGTATGTCCCTCATTGAATCTAGTAACATTCATCAAAATCATTCTTAACTGTGGGAAAAATTCTAACCTCAGTTTAAGGTAGAGATATCTAGTGATTTTTTCAACTTTTTTAAAGCCGTTTACAACAAAAATTTGGGATTTTTTCAAAAAATGATTCAGACAAAAAGTGTTTCTCTTTTTTAGTAGAATCCGAATCCGCCATAAAAATATGCACATTTCATATGAAAATTTGGTCGTGACCTTCAAATGACCTTGAAGGTCATGTTCAAGGTCACAGCTGAAATAGCCAAAAGATGCCTCCCTTCGAACCCAACAAATTTTATTTGAAACATTTTTTTCTCAGAGCAAATTATTAACCTGTTTTAGGGGGTGGTAAATTAAAATGGGACACCCTGTATATATTTTTATAATTCAAATCAGCTGATGGCATGGCATCATATACTTTTATATATAGATAAGTCTTATTTTTATACGAGAAGATATATCATGTAAAATATAATACAATAAAAAATCGATACTTTGTGTAACCTTTTTCATTTTCAGATTATACAATTCTCAGTCTTTAGTGAATTTTATATATCATGTTATATTATAACTAATGATATTGAAAATAATGAAATAAAAGAAACTGAGTCAAAATTGGGTTTAGCAGGGAGAATTACTATATATGGAGACTCAAACTGTATTGATGATAGTCATTCCCAGAAATTTTTTATCACCATCCAAATTTTTATAAATTTTATTGTTGGTGGTATAGCATGTTTTTGGTTGTTAGATGCAATTTTGGAATATACTACTACTGGACGAATTCCATCAGTCTTCATAGAGGAAGAAAATAGGATTAAAAACAAAAAAAAAATATTATGGCATTAGGTGCAACAGCCCTTCCCAAACGCATGGAAGATAGTCACCTCAATCGTCATAGCAATAAGTGTTAGAACTACCAGGTTCAGATAAGGTTTATCGAATACTCCCTTTGTGTCCAATTTCAACTTTGGTCACACCAGGCCCAGTTAACGAAACTATACCAGTGTATATAATTGAAATAATCAAAGATCTTAGGAAGTCGACTGATTAAAATAATTTTTATCTATGAGCATCAACGGGGCAAATCAATTTTTTTAGATAAGTATATTAAATGGCTAAATGTTAAAGGCTAAAATTATTTTAAAACATAAAAGAATTGATACTTTGTGAGAATTTTTTATAATTTTTTACAGATATACACAAGAAGATTTTTTTGGAATCATTAAAATCTCACAAGTGGATTGGAAAAAGAACATATATATACATAAATATACATATATACAGATTATATCATTTTGGATTTTGGAGTTGATTGGAAAAATATAACCTATGCAAGTAGCTGTGAATATCAATGGGCAATAGCAATATATTATAATCAGATAAGTAGCAAACTTTCATTATAAAGTTATAAATCAATAAAGTTTATAATAAATATTGTTACTATTTATAGTAATAATACCCACATAGCACGTTATGTTTTGGAAACGTTTTTGAAACGTTTCTTTAGGAACCTAGAAACGTTTCCCTAAAAATATAGAAACGTAACAGAAACGTTTCAGAAACGTAGCAATGTCCTAAATCTGAAAAAATTTTGATAAAAATCGTAAACGTGTTTAAATTGTCTCAGAAACGTTTCTGAAACAGAACTCAAACGTTTGTACAAAGTTTTGGAAACGTCTCTGAAACTGGACAATTATTCACGTTCCAGATTCGTTTCAGCGACGTTTTTGATTGAGCCGGAAACGTTTCTATTCCGTTTCAGAAGTGCAAGGTTACGATGTAAGAACGTCTTAGAAACGTTTCTGAACCATATACAAAACATTAAGATTGTAAAGTATTCGATATCCGACCCGCCGATAGATGGCGTAGTTCAGTCCATAAAAGTAAAGACATTTTCAGGATATATAAGGAACGTCTACTCTAGCAAAGCGTACCGAATACTGTTTGAAGTAATATCATTGTTAATAACTGACAATGTAAATTATTTTAATTTCGTTGTAGAAACATTTCTCAAACGTTTCGTGCTATGTTTTAGAAATGTTTCAGAAACTTTTTGAAACTTTTCTGTAACGTTTCCAATTAGTTTTGGAAACATTTTTAGACGAATCTGGAGCGTGAATAATTGTCCAGTAAGTTTTTTGTCGAATCGATTATGTACGTTTCAGAGACGTTACAAAAACTTGGTACAAACGTTTGAGTTCTGTTTCAGAAACGTTTCTGAGACGATTTAAACACGTTTACGATTTTTATCAAAATTTTTTCAGATTTAGGACATTTCTACGTTTCTGAAACGTTTCTGTTACGTTTCTATATTTTGAGGGAAACGTTTCTAGGTTCCTAAAGAAACGTTTCAAAAACGTTTCCAAAACGTAACGTGCTATGTGGGACTTTATAGAACCTACGCACTTTACGCCCGTGTGGGGGAATATTATTTTAATTATATAACTTGTAACGGACGGCTCGTGTGCGTGCGCGCATGTATGTGTGTATCGGTGTGCGTTGATGAGACTCGAGGCGAGTCTCAGCACACCGCGACGGCACGCGCAAATACGGTAAATGTAAACATCTCTCAACCTTACGCGAAGGGCAAGGCCGAGAGATGATTGCGCGTGCCGACGGAGAAGCAGGCAGGCAGTATCGCTTAGGCTACAGCCCGTGCCCGTGCCTGGTTCCCGCTTCCTCTAGTTGTTCCTCGGGAGAGGAGAGAGAGAGAGAGAAGTACACGGGAGTGCAGCCAGTGCGGTGCAGTGCCGTGAGCAAGTGCGTGAGAGTGAACGACGCAGCAATACAGCAGAGGTACAGAAGGAGAGAGAGAGAGAGACGTCAGCAGCGCGGCTGATCCCCGGCTACGGCCGGATTGCCCGAGAAGGAGAGAGAGACAGAGAGAGAGAGAGAGAGAGAGAGAGAGAGAGAGAGAGAGAGAGAGAGAGAGAGAGAGAGAGAGAGAGAGAGAGAGAGAGAGAGACGACGCGCGAGTGATGTGACACCCTTCGAGCGGACCTTCCATAATGTGCACGTGCTGCCTACTCAGCTCCTGGCTATCTGGAGATAAGAAGAAGAAAGAAGTCGGTTGCAGCCACTTAATATTACATACTCTCGTCAGTCTCTGTCTGGTCCTCAAGCCTTGTAGATGTGTTTTAATAAAGAATACTTTCGATTGAATCTGTGAGTGAGTGTGTGGTGTTCATTTATTCCATTCACCGAGAATCGGAAAACACCCCAATTTACCCACCAACATAACTGGCGCTGCGGACAGGATACTGCGAGACTGCCAATTTCGGATTCCTCTCCAACATCAGGACGAGAATCTTCACCAAGGAGGCAGCCGGTGATTTTTCCCCACTGTCGCAGTATCTACGCGTCAGCTTCGAGACCCACCTAGTTGGCACTGACTCACCAAGAAATCATCAAAGATATTTCGTCTGTAAGTCTTTGGAATTTCCTTTTATCCCTTAAACCCTTCATACGATTGACCTTGAAGCGTTTCGTGAATTAATAAAATAAATCATGGCGAACGAAAATCAAGCACCTCAGATTACTCTAGAACAATTTAAGCTGCGTTTATCTATTTGGCGCGAAGCTATTCCTACGTACGAAGGCGGTACTAGATTGTTATCGCATTTTATTCAACAATGTGACAAATTTGTTCAAATGTTATATACAGCAGATCCACTTGTCAATGAATCTCTGTATGCACTTATAAAATCGAAATTACACGGCGAAGCGTTAGATTTAATAGTAGTAAATAATCCAGCAAACTGGACTGAATGTAAAAGATTTTTAGTGAACAGATACAGTGATGCGAGTTCGGAAGAACTATTATTTAATAAGCTCAGTGTTTGTTACCAAAAAGCGAATCAATCGTTTGAAAATTACGCTGACGAAATAAAATTACGATTAAATAGATTAAAAGAACACATTCAGTTAAATAATGAAAACAGAGAGTTAAATATGAAAATTTCATTTTATGAAAACGTTGCTAAAAACACTTTTATTAACGGAATAAAGGAACCCTATCATTCATTCTTAACACACTTCGAATTAAACGATATTGAAGATTGTCTAAATAAATGTAGGAGACACGATAATCATGAACAGCAAGCTAATTTTCTTTCGTATATGAGGCAACGCGAAAGTAAACCGAAAGCAAATTTATTTAACGCGCCGAGTACCTCGAAAGCTGCTATTTCTTATCAACCGCGACCCGCCATAGCGCAAACCCCATTTGGACCTGCAGTACCTAATTTCAGAAACAACAATCTCGGAAATAACAATTTTGGAAATAACAATCTCGGAAATAACAATTTTGGAAACAACAATTTTGGCAACAGCTTTAGGCAAAATAATAACAATAATAATCAAGCAATACGTCAAAATTATCAACCGACGCCGATGTCGATAAGTACAAGAAATACCAATCGACCGGGTGGTAATCAAACTAATAGACCGAATAGTTTGCCAAATAACTCTGCGCCTAGAACAAATAATTTCTTCAGAAGTACGGGACCTCCAAATTTTGTAGCAGAAGAACTTCATCACCAAGAAGATCAACAAAATTGTGTCGCACAAGAAAGCGATTACCCAGAACAGCCTCAAAATCTTGTTAATGAGACGGCTGAAATTGATGACACTGAAAAATTTTCAGATAGACCCCATAGTATCAGAAAAGACGTAGTAAATCTTAATAATATAGGAAATTCACCAGAGTTGCCGCATATAATCACGCTCAACCCGCCGTTAAAAATTTTAATAGATTCCGGAGCAACATCTTCAATTATGAATCCGAGTATAGCAAATAAACTGTTTCCAAATTACATATTTTCACACAATTTTGAAATTTCATCTATACATAAAGTCACTAAGGGAACAAGTGCATTAACTTTTCCTGTTTTACAAGAGTTAGGCGACGACACGCCAATAACATTTTTACTCGCACCCTAGCATTCAACGTATGACTGCTTGATTGGCCACAAAGATCTTAAAAAATTAGAGGCGAACGTCGATTGTAAAAATGAAATATTCAGTACGAGTAAATTCGAAATCAATTACTTAAAAAATATCCCAAGCAAGAGCAAAAGCGTGAAGATGAATCATCATCAAGAGTCGGCTACTCAGATAAGAACCATCCATATGAACAGCGAGGAGAAGGATAAGATTACATTACTATGCCGCAAGTACAGTGACTGCTTTTACAACGAAGAAGAAAAACTTACTGCTACAACAGCAGTTTCTCACGTTATTAAAACAAAAGACGATGATCCCATCTACGTGAAATATTTTCGTTATCCATACGCATTGAAAGAAGATATTCAAAATCAAGTAAAAAAATTATTAAAAGATGGAATAATTCGGCCAAGCGAGTCTCCTTATTCATCACCCGTCTGGATAGTGCCAAAAAAGCAAGACGCTAGTGGAAAAAAGAAATGGCGGATGGTAAATGACTACAGAAAATTGAATGACAAAACTATAGAGGACAAGTATCCGCTTCCTCGTATGGACGAAATTTTGGAAAATCTTGGAAAATGTGCGTATTTTTCGACACTAGATCTAGCTCAAGGCTTCCACCAAATACCGGTAGAGAAAAATTCCATAGAAAAGACCGCTTTTACCGTCGAAAATGGCCACTATGAGTATACCAGGATGCCATTTATTTTGTGTACATGGACGACATCGTTATCTTTTCTAAATCGCTCCAAGAACATCTTCAACACATAAAACTTATTTTTGACGAACTCAGAGAACATGGATTAAAAATACAATTAGATAAGAGCGAGTTCTTGAGGAAAGAAGTGCCGTTCTTAGGGCACATTATTACCCCGGAAGGAATTAAGCCTAATCCAGACAAAATTAAAGCTATAATAAAATACCCCAAAAACGCAAACAAAAGTAAGAACATATTTAGGACTTACTGGTTTTTATAGGAAATTCATAAAAAATTATGCTAAAATATCCAAACCTCTCTCCGACACCCTCAAGAAAAAAGGCAAGGTAGATTATAAAAATGAAAAATTTATTGAAGCTTTCAACAAACTTAAAGAACTCATTACTAATGCACCCGTATTAAGATATCCAGATTTCGATAAAGTATTCCACGTAACTTCTGATGAATCAAATACCGCTATTGGGGCAGTTTTATCCCAAGAACAACATCCAATATCCAACTTTTCGAGGACTCTAAATTCTGCAGAACAGAACTATTCTACTATAGAAAAAGAACTGTTAGGAATTGTTGAAGCATGTCGATATTTTCGATCTTATATATACGGACGAAAATTTATTATCGAAACAGACCATAAGCTCACTTGGCTCTGGTCGTTGAAAACACCTAACACCAGATTAATTCGTTGGAGACTGAAATTGGAAGAATATAATTATGAGATTAAGTACAAGAAAGGATGTGAGAATAAAGTTGCTGACGCTTTAAGCAGAATCGAGATAAACAATCAAGAAGAAGACGAAGACGACTCTCTTTCTATGCTCCCACAAGCGTCCGATATCACCTCTCTCACCAACCGACAGCTAGCTCAAATGTTCGAGGACGAGGATGACGCAACGATTCATACAGCCGAAGAAAACCCAGTATTCTCACTACCTGTGTCTGATAAAAATATACATGCATTTAACTACAGCATCATAATCAAAAAAGGGAATGATTACCAAGTCAAAACAACAAAAGATAAATTAAAAATTCAATATTTAATAAAAATAAACAAAAATGACGCAGAAGCGCAGTTACTTAAAATTTTCTACGAAAATGTAAAACCAAATAAACAGTATGGAATTTATTTTGAGAGCGAAGATCTAGAAATTATCAGTTATAGAATATTGAAAGAAAATTTTAACGAAAAATTGAAATTAGTCAAAACAAATACGTACACCACTGTAACCAACGGAAATAATTTCTTAAAAGAATTGGAAAAATATCACAATAAGACCCACAATGGAATCAGAGAAACAGTAGCGCATTTCAAAAAGAAATTATACACGCTCAATATGGAGAGGATGATCCAAAACTACATCAACCAATGCGAAACCTGCCTAGAACACAAATACGAGAGAAGGCCATATATCACGGAGACGTATGGACCTATAATAGCGAATAGGCCCTTCCAACACTTACATCTAGACATATTCCACTATAACAAGGAGAAGTTTCTGACGATCATCGACATATTCTCGAAATACGCCCAGGCTTATCATTTGCCTGATGGCAATGCAACAACAGTAATTATACCAAAATAGCAACCTTCCAGAATTGAGTTTCATCTGTCAGTATCTAGCATCATTATCGGGATATTGATTATTTTAAGTTTGGTAATATACTTGATATATAAGAGGAGAAATAATCGCAATGTGATTCAAAACCAACCTATCCGCCAAGCCAATGATGAGGATGTCATTGAACTTCAGCATGGAGGAGTGATGTGACACCCTTCGAGCGGACCTTCCATAATGTGCACGTGCTGCCTACTCAGCTCCTGGCTATCTGGAGATAAGAAGAAGAAAAAAGTCGGTTGCAGCCACTTAATATTACATACTCTCGTCAGTCTCTGTCGGGTCCTCAAGCCTTGTAGACGTGTTTTAATAAAGAATACTTTCGATTGAATCTGTGAGTGTGTGGTGTTCATTTATTCCATTCACCGAGAATCGGAAAACACCCCAATTTACCCACCAACATAACTCGCGCGGCGATCTACGCCGCCGGGCGGACTCTGCATCAGCATAGTCGACGCAAGGTAAGTCCTGGCCAGGCGAACGCGCGCTCTCCCCGCGAACGACGTGCGTCCGGAGAGCGAGCCCCGCGCGAGCGAGCGAGGCTACCGACGTGCGCGCGAGAGCCGATCGTGCACGGCGATCGGCCACGTCGGCTCGAGCCGCTTCTAAGCGTACGCATGTGCGACCGTGCACACACGTACATCGCGCGCGCGGGTGCACCACCCGAATCGGCGCGTACACAGCGTACGCGCCGCGTGTATAAAGGTTCTGCCGCTCGAGAGGCAATAAACTTCATTTATTCTTCTTACGCGTTCGTACATTATTTGGCGCGTATTCCCCGATCCCTATTCCTAGTCGGTGGCGCGGCGGTATAGAATACCACCGGCCTCCGCGGGCGTGAGTACATGATGCTCGCGCATTTCTGAGCAGCCGAGGTAGCACGCACGAGAGAGAGAGAGCGTGACAGTGAAGTCGCGCGTTGTAACGCCGGCAGGTACGGCTGCCGAGGAAGACAGCCGACGGCGAGCGACGGCGCGCAGGCGCAAACGAGGAGATTTCGCCGAGGGTTGGCACGAGCAAGTGCTCGCGCCCCACTGCATTGTTGCGCCGTTCATCGGCAAATCCGCCTAGAAGAAGCGAATAATTGTGCGAGCCTGCCCCGTTACAACTGACGTCCTTAACGTGTGGATACACGGATACCTGCCACCGACGAGCGTGCGGGAAATTAGATTGGGAGAAAAACTTTTTCTCTGTTTTTTTTCTTTCCTCTAAAAATCGGGATTAAAAGTTAAAATTAGGAATTTGACTAGATCAAATCAGGTTTTTTTCTATGGATTGTAGAATCGGGTGGTGCAAATAATCGCGACGCGCTGCGTACGAAAATTTCGCTAGCGCGCGATAAAACTACGAATGTAAGCGTGTGTGTGCACGAATAATAAACATTGCCTTGCTCCGGGAAAGATCAGCATATGAGAGCTGAGCGTAAAGTAAACATTGACGATTCGACGAGAGTTTAACTTTTACTTTCTCTTCCTTTTGTCGCGTTAATTAATAGAATAACTAGAGAATTAAAACCTAACTTAGAATTTCCTTTTGTTTCGGGATTTTATTTCTTTTTCGTAGTGAGAAGAAAAGCGACAAGAGGGAGCGGTGCTTCGTCTCTCAGCGGTGGTAGAGAGATTGTGAGCCACAGCTGAGAGTTGAACCGGTACACACAAACGCACTCGATCGGAGTATACCTGATAGGAGAAAAATTACTTTGTGTCTTTTTTTTTGCTGTTGTTGTATTGTTGGTGCGCCCATTCGATACGTGAGCGTATTCGTTTAGACGCGCACAGATATACTCCGAGAGAGGTCTAATTGTAAACAAGCGCAACGATGGGAGAGTCTGCGGCCAAAGCCATCGATAATTGGTGCAGATGTCTCACCGAGGACGAGACACTGCGCTACACGCAAGCGCTCGGACTGAAGACAAGCGGCGGAACGTTCCTGAAGCTAGAGCGCATCAGTAAATGGCTGGCAGGCGACTACGACCCAGAAGATTTTGAAGGTGTAGCCGCCGCTGATGAGCATTCCGCGTGAGTGGAACGCGCAAATGCTCGCCGCACGTTTCTGGACCAAACGTCCGGCTCGGAACACGACATATCGTGGGCAAACTCCACGTCGGACGAGCCGCATCCACTCGAGATTTTAAAAACGGACGCAGCAGTCCAAGGAAACCTCGAGCGCAGTCGCGAATGGGCATCAAATGCAACCAGAGTCGACAGCGACGATGAAGCTACGGGCCAAAACGGCATGAACAGCCAGGATGCGGAGGAGAGCGAACGAACCACGGCCATAAAAGGGCCGGCAATGTTCGAGATGTCAATGGCGGACGGCACGACGCTACAAGTGCCAACCGATTGGGCCGTGTACATGGCCGCGGTTGACAAGAAACTCCGGCAAATCGAAGAGTCGACGCGGATCACGGCCGCTAACGCAACTCAGCATCCAAACGCCAACAGCACTCGCCCGGAGAGCGCCGAAGCAATGCGGAGAGTGACGTTCACGGACATCACGCCCGCCGGAATGAAGAAAATCTGCGAGAAGAGACGCAGTCGAGAGGCCTGTCCACTCGGCTAGATATCGGCGGACGGGGACTGCCGACCCCGATACAGCAGTCCATTTCGAGGCCTCGACAGCCTCCGGCGGAAGAGAGGCCGCCGCCACCTAGTACCCCGCTGTCGCATCGAACAGGGTTTGGTGGCGTCTGGAGAGGGGATGGATCACAGAGCCAGCAGATAGAATCGACTGACTCTGAGATACGGCGCGAAACAAGAGGAAGATCGATGACAGGGTCGTACGAAGAATCGAACCACACGACAGGTAGCGGACTTCGAGATGTCGGCCAAGTAGTGCGCCGATGGGGATTCAAGTTCGCTGGCGAACCTGGTGAAAGCATTGACACCTTCCTCGAGCGAGTCGAGGAGAATTGGGAACACTCCAAGCTTACGGAAGGGGAAATACTGAGTGCCCTTCCGGAGCTATTCGTCGGTGTAGCCGGGATCTGGGTGCGATCCAACAGGACGGGCTGGATCACCTGGGAGGAATTCTGTCGCCGGATACGGCGATGGTGCGGCATGACGGACCGTGTACAGCAACGGCTGAGGCACGAGGTCGCTTTGCGAACGCAAGGACCGGAAGAGTCCGTGCGTGATTACGTTACGTGCCTCGAAGCAATGATGCGGAAGATGGAGCCACTGCCGACGCTTGATTTCAAGCTGGGGACGCTACACCGGAACATGAAGCCACGACTCCAGCAACTCATTCGACGAAGCGACTTCGAAGACACTGAGACGTTGCTGGATTTAGCAATGGAGGCGGAGCTTGCAGTGGACGGGGAAAAGTCCTTCAAGCCTCCGCCGCCGCCGGAGTCGTGCGTGTACGCGCAGTGGGCGTACAAACCCCGCAAATCGGCTCCACTTAACCCTTTCGTGCATATAAGGAACTGACAATCATAACGTTTCTGAAACTAGAAAATTTCGATGTCCGGCATCGAGCTGAATCCAAATCTGGAGTCAGATTTTCGAAATTATAATAATTGGGCCCAATATCGAGGGGCCCACTCTCAAAATGCAAAGTTTTGAAAAATAAAAAATACCATCGTATTCTACACAAAATTTTAAGAAGAAATCATTCTTGTCATTTTTTTGATAAGACACACCAATTTCGAGTAAAAAATTATTGAATTTCTAGGATATCGGACCCCTGAGTAAAAGCAGATGTATGTTTTATCATCCCGTGCATACAAGAGACTCAAACATCAAACCAAGCGAAATAAAGTCTTTCTATGGAGTTTTGGGGTAGCTGATGATGAATCTGGGGTCATATTTCCGAAATTACAATAATTGGGCCCAATACCGAGGAGGCCCAATCTTAAAATTGAAAATGTTGAAAAACAAAAAATACCAACGTATTTTGCGTAAAATTTCAAGAAGAAATTGTTTTTATCATTTTTCTGATTAGACATACCAAAAGTTTACGCTTACATCATCAACATTTTGAACTGATAAATATTTGGAATATTACAATTTTTTACTCGAAAATAGAGTGTCTAATCAAAAAAATGTCAAGAACGATTTCTTTTTAAAATTTTGCATAAAATACGATGGTATTTTTTATTTTTCAAAATTCCGCATTTTAAAATTGGGACCTCTCGGTATTGGGCCCAATTATTGTAATTTCGGAAATCTCACACCAGATTCATCATCAGCTACCTCAAAAATCCGTAGAAAGACTTTATTTCGCTTGGTTTGATGTTTGAGTCTCTTGTATGCACAGGATGATAAAGATACATGAGCTTTTGTTCTGGGACCCAATATCCTACACGTTCAATAATTTTTTACTCGAAATTGGTGTGTCTAATCAGAAAAATGATAAAAACAATTTCTTCTTGAAATTTTACGCAAAATACGTTGGTATTTTTTGTTTTTCAACATTTTCAATTTTAAGATTGGGCCTCCTCGGTATTGGGCCCAATTATTGTAATTTCGGAAATATGACCCCAGATTCATCATCAGCTACCCCAAAACTCCATAGAAAGACTTTATTTCGCTTGGTTTGATGTTTGAGTCTCTTGTATGCACGGGATGATAAAACATACATCTGCTTTTACTCAGGGGTCCGATATCCTAGAAATTCAATAATTTTTTACTCGAAATTGGTGTGTCTTATCAAAAAAATGACAAGAATGATTTCTTCTTAAAATTTTGTGTAGAATACGATGGTATTTTTTATTTTTCAAAACTTTGCATTTTGAGAGTGGGCCCCTCGATATTGGGCCCAATTATTATAATTTCGAAAATCTGACTCCAGATTTGGATTCAGCTCGATGCCGGACATCGAAATTTTCTAGTTTCAGAAACGTTATGATTGTCAGTTCCTTATATGCACGAAAGGGTTAAGGTGAAGGCCGCGGCGGTAGAGACAAAGCTGCAGCCGACTCCACCGCCACCGAAAACGCCGACGATAGATGAAACGATCGAGCGGTTCGCGAAGGTGATTCTGGAGGGGATGCAACGCATGAATCAGAAGCAACCACCCCCTCCTCCACCTGCACCTCCGTCGATGCGGAACCGGAGCGGAGAGAAAGGGTCCCGGAGAAAGAAGAGTAGCTCCAAACGCCCCAGCAGGAAGACGAGTAGAAGGGGCGAGAAATCGAACTCCAGCAGCGATTCGAGCGAAGAAGACCAAGCCAAGAGGTCGTCAAGGAGGAATGGCGAACCGAGCGCACCGGCACCGGGAGCATTCAGCTGTTATGGATGCGGCGCTCCCGGAGTAATTCGCCGAAATTGCCCGAAGTGCGCGGGAAACGTACCGCAGGCGAAGTAAGCGGGGTTTCTGCTTCGTCTGCCGAAGTCCCCGCACTAAATCCGGATGCCGCGGCCGAGCAGATAACGGCTGAGCCGGCAGCCGAGCACGAGCAGGAATCGCGGTGGTGGCTACAGGTGGCGATCGGAAATTACAGGCTCCGCGCGCTCTACGATACGGGAGCTTCGCGCACCGTAATGGGGGCGGTCGGACTACAGCTCGTCTCCGCGTTAGGGCGACCTTTAATGCCGAGCTACGGTCGCCGGGCGAAAGTCGTCGGAGGACAGATGGCGACCATCGCCGGTTACGTCGAGCTGCCGTTCGAGGTAGCTGGCGTAAAGCGAGACATTCGGGTAGCGGTGCTGCCGAATGACAAAGTGGATTGTTACTTGGGCGCAAACTTTGTCAGAACCTTCGGTACGATCCACGACCCCATCAACAACCAGTTGATCGTGAGCGCGGCGGATAAGCGCGTAGACTTGGAAGTCGCGGGGGTCTCATCCGTCGAGGCGCTAGAGGTATCGTCGATCGGCCTCGAAGACGTCTCGGATGAACAGCGGCAGGAGATGGCAGAGCTGGTAGGCCGAATTCTCGGCGGAGAAGACCAAGCTCTCGGCCGCACTACGTGGGCGAGCCACCACATTGAAGTGGGGAGCGCACGTCCCGTGAAGCAGCGTTACTACCCGGTGTCCAAGAAGCTCGAAGAGGATATGCACCGTCAAGTGATCGAGATGCTCGAATCCGGGGTAATCGAGCCCTCTACGAGCGCGTGGTCTAGTCCCGTCGTCATGATACGGAAAAGCAACGACAAGTACCGTTTCTGTATCGATTTCCGTAAATTGAACGCGGTTTCGAAGGCAGACGCGTATCCGCTGCCGTACATGGACGCGATATTGCGCAAGCTGAAGAGCGCAAAGTACATCTCGACACTTGGCCTAAGCTCGGCATACCACCAGATTCCGCTGACGCCGGAATCGAAGGAGCTGACGGCATTCACAGTGCCCGGATTGGGCCTGTATCAGTTCACGAGAATGCCGTACGGCCTATCTCAGGCCGGAGCGACGTTTCAACGCCTTGTGGACAAAGTCATCGGCCCCGAGCTTGAGCCGTACGCCTTCTCATACCTCGATGATATCATCATCGCGACGGAGACGTATGAGGAGCACCTGAAATGGCTCGAGCACGTGCTAAAGCGCGTCAAAGAGGCCGGGTTGACGATCAACCGCGAGAAAAGTGTGTTTGGCAAGACTGAAGTCAAATACCTCGGTGTGCTCGTCAACCGGGACGGATTCCGGCCGGATCCTGATAAGATCGAGCCGATGATAAATTTTCCGGTACCAAAGAACTTGAAGCAACTACGGCGCTTCCTGGGAATGGCATCTTGGTACCGAAAGTTCTTGAAAGACTTTGCCTCGGTAGCCGAACCGCTCACAGCGCTAACGAAGAAGGATCGACGATATGAATGGGGCGACGCACAGCAAGAGGCTTTCGAAAAGATCAAAGCCTTGGTGTCCTCGGCTCCTGTCCTCGCCAGACCCTCGTTCGATGTCCAGTTTGTCGTGCAGACGGACGCGAGCGACACTGGCGTCGGTGCGGTGTTGTTGCAAGTAATCGAGGGACAGGAACAAGTCCTTGAATTCGCAAGCCGAACACTTACGCCAGCGGAGCGCAATTACAGTGTCACGGAGCGCGAATGCCTAGCGGTGATCTGGGCCATTAAGAAATTCCGCCCGTACATCGAAGGATATCACTTCTTGGTGGTAACAGATCATAGCAGCTTGCGATGGCTGCACAGCCCCACAGGAAGACTGGCGAGATGGGCTCTCGAGCTGCAGGGACACTCCTTCGATGTGGAACATCGAAAGGGCGCGCTGAACCACGTGCCTGATACGCTTTCGCGCATGTACGAGGAAGAAGACGACCTCGAGGTGTACGCGAGCACGTGGTCCGACGGTACCAAAGATGAGTGGTACCGAACCTGGCTGGACGAAGTGACACGCGACCCCTCAACCCATCCCAGGTGGAAAGTAGTAGGGGGTCGATTATTCTACTTTCTCGGAGATGAGATAGTAGAGGCGGCGGTCGCCGACGACGAGGTATGGAAACTCGTCGTGCCTCAGGAGCATCGTCGGGAAGTGCTCCGCGAATCACACGATGATCCGACCGCCGGGCACCAAGGCCGAGAAAAAGCGTACGAGCGCGCGGCCAGGTTATATTACTGGCCGAAAATGTACCACGCAGTGAGGAATTACGTGAAACATTGCCAAGTGTGCCAACAGACAAAGGCGGAGGAAAGACCGCCAGCGGGTCTGATGGGACAGCGAGTTATCGACGGGCCGTGGCAAGTAGTTGCGGGAGATATAACCGGCCCGTTCGTAAGAAGTAAACTCGGGTATGAGTATATCTTGGTGTTCCAAGACCTCTTCACTCGCTGGGTGGAGTGCGTGCCCATACGCCAAGCGAATGCGAAGACCATCTTGAAAGACTTCAAGGAGAGAGTGATTCTTCGATTCGGCACTCCGGAGGTATTCTTGTCCGATAACGGCACAGAATTCAAGAATAAAGTCGTGGACGAATATCTCGCCGACGTCGGCGTCCATCACTCGACTACCCCGCCGTATCACCCTCAGGCAAACCCTGTAGAGAGGGTAAATCGAACGTTGAAGATTCGATTGGTCGCGTTCGTCGAGGAATCTGACGCCGAGTGGGATCAGAAGCTGCCGGAGTTGATGTTCTCGTTGAACAACTCCGTGCACGCTTCGACCGGCGTGAGTCCGGCCGCCCTCAATTACGGCAGGCAGCCACTTCCCCCGGCGACAGCTCGCCGCGAGCAAGAGCGCGAGGCCCTTGAGCAACGAGAGCGCGAGGCTGTGGATACGTGGGCGGAGCGCCTGCATGAGATGGAAATTCTGCGTAAGAGGGCTGCCGCACAAACTGCCGACGAGCACCGGCGACAAGCTGCATACTACAACGCACACCGAAGAGAAGTATCCTACGAGATAGGAGACCTCGTGATGAAAAGGAACAGAGTCCTTTCCTCGACAGCGCAAGGAATATCGGCGAAGTTAGCATCGAAATGTGCCGGTCCATTGAAGGTAATCGAGATAACCGGCTCCAATACGGTAAGAGTCAGAGACGAGAAGGACGCGAATGAAGAGATCCTGCATGTCTCTCACCTCAAGCCTTACGACGAAGAAAGAAGCGACGAAACGGGCGAAAAAGCAGACGACGTCGAGGATACGCAACCGCCGAGGGAAGACTTAAACGTCCCGGTGACGAGCGAGCCACCGGAAGCCGGCGGAGCGCCGCTGAGCGATGCGCGTCCAGTCGAAAAACGTCCTCGGGGACGTCCGCGTAAAACGGTTCGCGTCGTGGTTCGTGCGGTTCCCGGTAAAACGCGTGCGACGGCGAAGGTGGACCCCGGGACGGGAAAACCCCGGGGCCGGCCGAAAGGTTCCACGAAGCGACAAGAGCCGGTGTCAATCGGAGCGAATCACCGCGAGCGACTCGCGCGCAGCGACGTGCGAAAGCATTAGACAAGAGCAGAAGGACGGGAGTTGTTGGCGACTCCGACTAATGCACCTTTTCGCTCGGTCTCTTTTTGTTACAGATGGCTGAGAAATCGCCGGTGCCGAGCACCACGGGCGGTGCCCTAGACACCGAGCCAATGGTGCGAGGGGTTCTGCGCGCCATTGAGCAGCTCGAGCGAGCTGAGTTCGCTCGCCCGTCTTCGGTGGTGCTGGAGGAGCTGCCAGAGGCGGCCGGAGCCTTAGCGCTCCCTCCTCCACCCACCACGCCCCCTGTGGCGCCGCTGCGCCGCCCGAAAGCCACCGACGGAGCCACGTCGGGAGAAGTTGGCCCATCGACGGCGGAGGACCCTCCCAGTCCAGCGGATCCCCCCACCGAGAGCGTGGGACCACCGATCCTCGAGACCGCTACGCCCAGCGCGGCCCCGGCCGAGCCACAGATACCTGCAACAAGCGAAAGTACCATCAGTTCACCCATCAGAGAGGTTAGGAACGAGAAAATGCTTACTAAATCTGCTCTCACCGCTGACACACTACCTTCCCATCTCCGACGAATCATCGACAATCGACGAACACGATGAAAGGGCGAACACGATTCACCAGGGCGGCATACTACAGCAGCCACAGTCATCGCTGGGGACGCCGGGAGCCAGATGATTCGATTGTTGACAACACACACCATGGACACATGTGCGCCACGGCTGACGGCACGCCGCACTACTCAGCAGTAGCAGAAAGCGCGATCATATATATACAGATATATCTTATACCTCGTGGTCGCACGAGTCGCATGGGTTTTTTTCCGCTGTTCTTGGTGTGCAAACGCAGCCTAGCCGAGGCACGGTAGTTAAGTACTTATACCTAGGTCCGGAAAGTGTGTACGACCGTGAGTCGAGGTACCTAGCGTAGCTAGGTTACGACTACTGCAGTATAAGTATTCATGCACGCAGGTCGCAGGGCTAAGCCAGATTGCCGTTGCCGAATGCATCAGTATTGAGCATTCTCCTTCTGTTTTTCTCCTTTTCGCGGTATTAGTGTATATATATGCATATGTGCGCAAGTACTTTTTTGTAATTGAGATTGTATAGATAAATGTAGTTAGGAACACCCGTGAGTCCGTGAGCAGCTAGTTTTTTATTATTATTATATATTTAATTTTTTTTTTTTTTTATTATAAATATCGGAAGTGTTGCAATTTTCGCTTTTATAAAAATACAAGGTTCTTCTGAGTATTGCGGTCGTGCCTATTATGTAAAAACGAAGTTTTTACATAGGGAGGGGGCGGACGACGAGCGAAGCGAGGAGCAGGTGTGTGTGGCGGCGGGGGGGATGGCGTGCCGAAGGCACGCTGGGGGGCGCAGCCCCCCTAGTTCATTATTCTTTCTCAATTTTGAAATTTCTATAATATTACGCATCTTGGGAGGACAATAGAAGTCTATAGAGCTGCTCTAGCAGGGGTGGTCCTCCAATCTCCCATACATACTTGGCGGGCCCGACGGTTTGCGGTTTACCGGTGGGCTTTGTCAATGTAGAATACTAAATTTTTGCATAAAGACCACTATAAATAATTACATTGGCACTAATTTTTAATTCATACCGTTTAAATATAATATCCCTACATGTGCAAAATCTCATGATTTACTTCCATTACTCAAAATGTTTTTCCTTGTGTCCGTCTTTTTTAAGCGGGAATGAGATTAAAAATGCATATAAATTTATAGTCTACTCAAAAGTGCTTTTTACTAACCATTTTATAAGCCACCGATTTTTTATCCTTTTCCCGCGTGTAAATATCATATGAGATTTCATATGAGTATTTCAGACATCAGGTCTCATATGAGATATGATATATGTGATGTCATCTGCAATTTTATATATTATGGGATGTCATGATATCTCATATTATGAGATCTCATACGATATTTTCATGCGGGTTTGCACTTTCTATTTAAAAACAGAGTAATACATTCAATACGTATTAGTATTTAATATGTAGAAGCAACCTATTTATTCATTTTATCTGATCTGTAAACATATGAAAATATTTATATGAAAATGACCATATCTACACCTTAAATTGCAAACCGTCGGGCCCGCCAAGTATGTATGGGAGATTGGAGGACCACCCCTGCTAGAGCAGCTCTATAGACTTCGCTATTGTCCTCCCAAGATGCGTAATATTATAGAAATTTCAAAATTGAGAAAGAATAATGAAAAATGGTGATGTGGTGGTAACTATGTAATTTTTTTATATAGGCTTTGTCTTTTCGTAAATATCTGAAAAAATTCTTATGAATTTTAGAAATAAAAAGAAGGCATAATAGTTATATAATTAAAATAATATTCGTCCACACGGGCGTAAAGTGCGTAGGTTCTGTAAAGTTTTGTAGGAGTATGAGAGCTATAGCGCCTGTTAGGCGTTAAGTAGTACTTTATGCCCGCTGGCTGAATATTTTTGAAAATACAACGTGGGCGTAAAATGTAATTTTACATGCAAGGTAAGTAATTACGTGTTATGAGGTTCATAAACTTCATAATACACTTTTGCATAGAAGAAAATATTGCTGAGTGATACGCGAGGTTATAAATATACAATATAATTTTCAGTGTTTCATGTAATAATAAATAAAATATAGTACTGGTATGACGTGTTACATGAAGTGTTTATACTCAATTTTAAAACTTCTATTAAAAATCAGTTTCAAATGTTTTGAGAATAGAACAAGTGTGTATTGAATAATTATCTGTTATGAAGTTCATAATCTTCATAATAATCTTTTACATAGAAGAAAATATTGCTGAGTAACACGTGAGGATATAAATATACAACATAATTTATGATGCCGATTTGAAATATTGGTCTGAGCCTTAGTTTAAAAAGCATCTGTCATCTTTAAAAAACTTAGTCGATGTCAGTGCTATGCTGTTGTACATATTTATTCAAGTATCAATGAAAAGATTATGTATAATAAACATGGGAATACTGAAAAAATTAAAAATGATGTGTTATTGTGAAAATTTCAACGAATAAATGTGCTCAATTAATCTAATATATGATTTTTTCACCATGGGAGACGTCAAAATGTTTCAGAGTTCTTAGTAAATATTCTTGTAGACAAGATTCTACAAAACTGTATAAAAACGTATAAAACCGGATCTAAACATTGGTTTTTGGACAATTTTATACCTTTTAATATGTTTTAATACGGTTTTATAAGGTTTCTAACATTTTAATACAGTTTTCTACGATTTGCAACGATTTTATACAATTTCATACGGTTTTTTACGTTTTACAGAATTTATAAAACGTAAAAAACGTAAAAACGTAATTAAGTTTTTATAAACATAGAAACATAATTTATTTATTTATTTTTCTATTTATTTTTTTTTATTTTGTATGAAAATGTATTAAACTGTATAAAAATGTATAAAACCGTATAAAAATGTAATAGATTTGAAAAAATCTACGGAAATATACAGAAATATACATTTTTATACGGTTTCCTATGTTTTATTACATTAACCTTTTTACAAAGTTGACATCGAAAAATTTCTGAATTGTAAGAAAATGTATAAAATATGTCCAAAAACCAATAGAAAGGTTCATTTTTATACGTTTTTATACGTTTTCCTACGGTTTCATACATTTATTATTTCCATACGGGTTATTTAAAAAAATTTTACAATTATAATAAACACTTTTAAAAACTATACTTTTTAAAGTATTTTCTATAATTCTTATAAAAACATTTTCTATTTCTCACAAAACTGATTTTTGGTATTAGCAGTAATTATTCTCATTTTTAAATTATCTCTTTATCTCTTTACAATATTTGTTTGTATGTATTTGCTATGAAAATGTTTTCTTTTTCTTACAAAAATCATTTTTCTTATCAGTAGTATTGCTCATTAAATTAAATTTGAGTACTTTCAATAACAGAATCATTTCTGTAAATTATTCATTATTATATATTCTCTACAAAATATCTCCAAAAATGGTCCATCACTACATCTTTTAAAAAATCCATTAAGAAATTATTTTACAAAACTTCTACAATCCTTTACAAACTTTTGCAAGCAACGAGGAATTCTTTTCCAAAATCTTTATAATCACTTTACAAAAAGTTTTGCAAACGATAAGAATTTTTTCGGAAACCATAAGAATTATTTTCCGAAACCTATACAATATCCTAAAAAATTATTTACGTTTTATTATATGAAAAGGAATTCTACGTATAAATAATAAATTTTTGCTTTCTAAAGTCGAAATAAATTTCGTTTACGCGGATACTGAAAGTCAAACCCAAAAAAGTTGTGAAATCAATTAAAGTGTAATTTTATAAACTTAACAAACATTATTTATAATGTGCTTTTACTCTTAAAAAATTCTGAAATCTCTCTAAAAATTTTTTTACAAAAGTAAAAACTTATAGGCAAGAATGAGTTTGGTTACTATTATACATAGTATTATACTTAACAAACATTATTTACTAAACTCTCCCACCCTCTCTTTCTTCCCCCTCTCTCTCTCTCCCTCTGTACCAAAAACTTGTAATAAATACTATATTAAAAAAGTCTTTTATTTCTTTGAGTCAATGTATGCTCAACAAATTATATTTAAGTACATTCAAATTGTTCACTGCAAATCAAACAAACGAAAGTTGTGAAATCAATTATCGATAGTCAAGTAATGTAAACCATTCTCCGAAAAACTGTATGACTATGTTCTCAGAAATGTATTCATATTTCTTCATTCTTCTATACAAATTAAACACAAGAAAGTACTGAAATCAATTAATTATAGTCAAGTACCGGCCATAAGAACTTGTCGTACCTCGCATGTAAAATTACATTTTACGCCCACGTTGTAACTTCAAAATTATTCAGCCAGCGGGCATAAAGTACTACATAACACCCAAGAGGCCCAATAGCTCACACACTGCTACAAAACTTTATAGTATCTACGTACTTTACGCCCGTGTGGGCGAAAATTATTTTAATTATTTTAATTATAAAATTATTTAATTATGCCTTCTTTTTATTTCTAAAATTCATAAGAATTTTTTCAGGTATTTACGAAAAGTCAAAGCCTATATAAAAAAATTACATAGTTACCAACACATCACTATTTCTCATTATTCCTCCTCAATTTTGAACTTTCTATAATATTACGCATCTTGGAAGGACAAGAGAAGTCTAGAGCATCTAGCAGGGGTGGTCTTCCGATCTCCCGTACATACTTGGCGGGCCCGACGGTTTGCAGTTACGTGGGTTACTTAAATGTAGAATACTAAATTTTTGCATAAATTCATTAACAATATATATATATATATATATATATATATATATATATATATATATATATATATATATATATATATATATATATATATATATCTATGAGTCCACCATAAATAATTACATTGGCTCTAATTTTTAATTGATGCCGTTAAGTACAACATATCCGTACATATGCAGAATCATGATTTATATTTCATTACTAAACATATTATTCCTTGTGTCCGTCCTTTTTAAACGAAAATAAAATAAATAATTCATATAAATTTATAGCCTGCTCAAAAGTCCTTTACATTTTACTAACCGTTTTATAAGCAACATATGTCATATCCTTATCCCCCGTGTAAATATCATATAAGATCTCATATGAGAATTTCAGACAGCGCATATCTCGTATGAGATCTTATATGTGATGTCATATGCAATTTTACGTATTATGGGATCTCATATGAGATCTCATATGATATTTTCACGCGGGTGTGTACTTTCTATTTAAAAACAGAGTGATAGATTCATAGATCAGTAGTTAATATGTGGAAGCAATCCATTTATACATTTTATCTGATCTTTAAACATATGAATATTTATATGAAAATGACCATGTCTTACACCTTGAACTGAAAACCGTCGGGCCCGTCGGACCCGCCAAGTATGTACGGAAGATCGGAGGACCACCCCTGCTAGAGTAGCTCTAGACTTCTCTTGTCCTTCCAAAATTGAGGAGGAATAATGAGAAATAGTGATGTGTTGGTAACTATGTAATTTTTTTATATAGGCTTTGACTTTTCGTAAATACCTGAAAAAATTCTTATGAATTTTAGAAATAAAAAGAAGGCATTATAGTTATATAATTAAAATAATTTTCGCCCACACGGGCGTAAAGTACGTAGGTACTATAAAGTTTTGTAGCAGTGTGTGAGCTATTGGGCCTCTTGGGTGTTATGTAGTACTTTATGCCCGCTGGCTGAATAATTTTGAAGTTACAAAGTGGGCGTAAAATGTAATTTTACATGCGAGGTACGACAAGTTCTTATGGCCGGTACTTGACTATAATTAATTGATTTCAGTACTTTCTTGTGTTTAATTTGTATAGAAGAATGAAGAAATTTGAATACATTTCTGAGAACATAGTCATACAGTTTTTCGGAGAATGGTTTGCATTACTTGACTATCGATAATTGATTTCACAACTTTCGTTTGTTTGATTTGCAGTAAACAATTTGAATGCACTTAAATATAATTTGTTAAGCATACATTAACTCAAAGAAGTCTAACATACATTGACGATTACACGAACTTTCGAAGCTATGGTACTATGACGTCTACGTTTTTTTTTTATTTAGTTGCTTATTTTGAAAATTCCCATAAGGCTAATGTTAAATTCAAATTGTAATAATTCCGTAACCATTCTTGTTAAGCCTCTGAAAATTTCCACAGCTCTTTATATTTATGATATTTAATGACTATCAAATTTTGAACAACTTGTCACTATTTTCGTCTTATAGCCAGTGCAACCTTAAAGAACACGAACATGCTCGTAATACATGAAGTGTTAGAATGTATACCCGAGGGAAGTTGATTCTTTACGAACGTTCAATCCCATTGGACAGTTCAAGTGTAAACATTAACCCTAAATTGGTATCGTCCAATGAGGTTGCTGGATTTTAAAATTGACTAGGCACGTTCGGAAAGAATCAACTCCCCTCGGGTGTAATTTCCTGGGGGCAATAACGTTTCGAGGGTCCACCAGCATATGGGCGCATATCGGATTACCAGACATTTGTCATCATATGATACTAGTCCCCGTGATACTTCGAAGCAACTCTCGCAGTATATAAGACTACGAAAATCTTTGGCTGAAATCGAATAATATCTTCGCTTGTACTTTAGTAATACATTTTTAAATATAAATTTTAGAATACCTAAAACCAAGGTTTTTTTCACTACGAAATCCACTTTTCGTCAAAGAGGTTCGTCAATTCACCAGTGTTAGTACAAACACCGCTGAATGAACAGTTTTTAATAAAAATCGTTGATAAAATATATTTTTAATGTTTCTGGCCTCATGAAGCACCTTTCCCCATTTTCAAACTTTGAAAAAAGTCGTTTTTTGACGGTTTAATATCATAACGTTAATATGCTGATAAATAAGATAGAGTGCGCACAACATCGTTATGTTCGTTACTTGTCATTTAAAGGGAATCGAATGATGAGCAGGCTGGAGCACGATTATACAGATATTGCTACAGATTATATAGATGTTGCTACACATTTTGACATTTAAACTATTAAATCGTTACATCATTACCACGATTGTTTACTATCTTCCAAAATTATCAATAACGTTATAGATTGTAATGAAATTAAGAATTTATTTTTAAAAAGACAGTTAACCTACAATTTGCGTGTCACAGAGTTTTACAGGAAGAAACATATAATTCTAATTATGGTTTCTATTACACGGTTAATCGTATCAAACGTTCATATAATAACCTACTCCCAACTAATGTAAGAATAATTTCAAATATAGCAGCCTTCAAACACATGTTGAACTCTTTTGTAAAAAAATATTAATATTATGCGTATGTATCTTGCGCTTGTCACCTCGACACCTTCTATGTATATATATATTGTATGTTAAGGGTCTTTGGTCCGTTTAAATAAATAAATAAAAAAAATAAAAACATTTTATTTAATCGATTAAAAATATCACGTGACCCATTCATTCACTGAACTTAAATGTTAATTTATTGGTGAAGTCACCCTGACTCGCATTTTAAATTGATAGCATTGGAATGATTATAATATACTTTTTATTGTTTTTTGTCAGTATTATTCAACGAAAGTTAAGAATTATTCCATAATTATTGTTATTTCTGTGGTGTCAAGAAAGAAGGGAATAAGTTCAATTTTTATGAAAATCAAAGTAAGACAATTTTTTACTTTTTTAAGGTACAATACACCTTTTTAAAAGGTTTTATTGTAAAAAATTCGTTATTCTGCAGGTACAATGTAATTGAAAAAGGGAATAAGTCCACTTTTCAGATCATATATTTTACATAATCATATATGGCATAAGTCCATCCAACTTATTTTAGATCTTCGTAATTGAAATTTATTACAAATAAACTTTTTATTGGAGTATTCAATACTATTTTTATGTAAATTTTTAATAAAAAATGAAAGTTTTACAAAAAATGTTATCCTTTTATTAATATAATTTTAACACAATTCATTTTACGTTAAATAAGTGTGCTAACATATCTTACATATTTTATTATATTTTAAATAAGTCTTTTAATTTTATAACAAAAATCATAAAAATACCTTTTTTTTCATATGTTTTTCTACTTAAACAATTTCTTGTTTAATAATTGTAAATACTTAGGCAACAAAAAAAATTACATAAGCAGCTTTTTTACAAGTAATTATATCCCTTTCTTATTCTCATCTTTTTGTACATTTAATATATTAAGTAGAAAAATATATATATATTTTATAGCACTTAAGACATAAGTGGAATAGGCGTGACCTACGTGCGCGAAACGTGCTTCAAAGTATAGTATGACTCAAGTACCTTCAGTGGCCTACTACACGACGTGAAATTATCACTCGAACGTAGCGAGTGTGTCCGACGTGAAATTAGCGCCTGAGCATAGCGAGTGTGGCCCCAATAATGGGCCACTTAAGGCATTAGTATCGTAATATACTGTTTTAATATATCATAATATCGTTACTTCCGCTCAGTACTATCTCAAGTACTATAGCAGTTCAGGCCCGCTACTGATTGTAATCTTGACCCGGTATAATTGCGCTAGTAGGATAACCAGTACTGCGCCAGTTATGGCTATCATATGCCAGTACTCACTTAATACTAGCTTAATAGGATATTTTTGTGCATGCTGCATTTTTTTTTTTAAATAAATGAGACAAATGAAAAATTGTTTTAGAAGAAGGGCACAATAGTCACGTGGACCTTATTCTCAATCTTTATAACAGGAATACCGATTAGAATTACTGGAATTGAAAATGTATCGATAATAACATTAACTTAACTTTATTTTAGTCAGAAAACTAAGAATGTTGGCAGTTGCTTTTAAGCTTTAGCATTTAAATCGCAATATCTCGAAAACTTTCTTAAGTGTCCCCTTCTTCCTTGAGACCACAGATTTATGAAAAATGAAATGCTAAAAAATTTAAATTTTGATTAAGAATGTACTTTTGACAATTCGTTCATCACATGATAGGTAACGATTTTTGCTTTGAAAGGTAGCTACTTTTGAAAACCGAGCGTTTTAATGGAGACGAAAAGGCTACGAAGGGCGTAAAAGAGATATACTATAAATTAGATTCAAGACTGGGAGGGTAATGCGATATGCGGTTCGATCTAAATCAAATCGATTATTACACGTAATCTAGCGGGTAACCGGTTAAAAAGACTGTACAGCTGCAGACACTCAGTACAGAATTATTTCTTTTTCTGTTTTGCCACACCATTATTTTACATTGAGATAGGCCACCTGGAGATGGGATACCATACCTGCGAGTCACCCTACTTCTGGATTACAATACAGCTGTCAGCTTCAAACTTATTTCCACAATATTCTACCCTTTTACTACTTTTTGATAAATTAGAACTTTTTTCGTAAAAATTTGAGCTCTTCTTAACACATTGAACAACCTATCCGAGATATTGCTTCGTAATAGCTTCACGGGGTTCCTTATGATCGGGCCAGTTTGGTCTAGATACCTGCCGAGTTACTGCTTTAAATAGCTTATTGCATGCGCTACTAAGCGTTTTATTGACTTCTTGGGATTGCAAATTTTCTGCGCACGTATTGACAAAAATATATGATGTCCAATATTTCTCACAGAATTTCAATAAATAATCAATGGCAAATAATTATAGATGATGAGAATTTAATTACCTTTAATTCCAAATTAACCACATACCTTTTACGATGTTTAGGGATGAATAAAAAGCAGCGGTTGCCTACTCAAAATAGATTAGAACTTGCTTTATTTTACTAATCACTTAAAGACGAGACTAAATGCTTCCAGGATGGTGTGCACCCCATCACGGCTGGAGCGAAACAGATATAGCAGTAGAAGAAAATTCAATTGCGCGTTTAAATTCCGTTATATAATAGTTTACTTCATATACTACTCTAGTCTTTCCAAAATTAAATGGTTACCGTTTCAAGAAAACACCTTTTTCAAGTTTTTTTTTCAAAATAAAGCTAAAAATGTCCAGAACTTGAGTTTTTCTGAAATTTGGATAGACCTAGAATGTTAGGCGCGCCACGCGCACATTCAATCCAGCTGCTCGTACATCATACCGTAAATGTATTTGTTAATGATTCTGTTAATTTATTTTGTTAACGTGAAGTTAATTCTGGATACATGGTACAACAACTCGGTTATTTCATTTAGTTTATTTCGTGTTTGAGTAAGTAATCATGATGTAACTGTACTCTGAATTCGTTGTAATATGGAAATAGAGGCAAATAGATCTCGAATATGGCCGATAGAGGAGAGCATGGGAAATAAAAAACATAGATTTAGGAAAGTGCTGCAGTGGAGAGGGCTCTAGTATGGGTGCAATGTGTATGTGTTACTATTTACAATTAATATATTTTATTTACTTAATGTAATACTAGCAAGGTTTACCTCACTCGCTGACGCTCGCTCGGTTAATACTTTTTTTATTTTTCTTAATTAATATTTGTAAAAATTTTTAAGTTTAATGTGTTATATTTGAATACCGTTCTTACCAAAAAGTCACTTAATACTGCATTTAATTAATATAATAATATCTTCTATTTTTAAGCTTTTATAATTCAATCTTCACCATTCAAACCGAATTATTCTACTATGGATGCTGTTGTTAAGTATTTACATTTGACTTCACTATATAATATTTATTATTGACACAAAATATTAAATTTTTATTTAATACAGTCTACATAATTACTTGAAACTTAAGATGTCCGACGAGTCTCTTGAGTCTTTAATTTTTCAAAAAATTCACATAGTAACAGTTATATATATTATTATTGGTATACATAAATCACATTATAAAATATCTATTAGTTTAATCGAAAATGACAAAAACAATTAAACAAAAGATGAAAAGATAGGCACGTAGTGAAAAATACATAGCTAAGATAAATGAAGAAAGGAAACAAAAAGAAACATTAAATAAAGCAAAAATTGAAGAAGCTAAAAGGACAAAAGTATTGAAACAAAAAATTAATAGGCAGATAAGAAGTGCAGAAGAAAAAGAAGAATTAAATAAAATAAGAAGAACAAAAGCAAAAACATTAACTATTGCTGCTACTTTTTATTCTGATTTTGATGAAAATGTTATTACTGAAAATTGTTTAGGAGAAATTAATGAGATGTGTGTATTTTATCAAGCCAAACATTTTAAATTTGAACTAACACTTGACAAAAAATTTCAAAATTGTTGCAATAGAGGGAAAGTAAATTTATCGGACAATATTTTTTATTGAATGTTTAAAACAATTAATTCCTAGAAATAGAAAACAGAACGTTTAAAACAATTAATTCCTAGAAATACTCCTGAAAATAAACATTTTAGATAACACATAATACAATATATAATAATGCACTTGCTTTCGCCAGTTTTGGAGCAAAGTTTAATGCTTTATTTGGTAGAGGACTTTAGGTTATTCGTATATATGGACAAGTTAATCATAATATTTATTCTTTACATCCTAACGAAAATGATGCTAGATAATATGGTCAATTATATATTCTTGATAATGAAATGGCAACACAATCGCGATTGCATAATAACATTTTATGTACGTTAAATCTATTAATAAAAGAATTGGACAACTATTTTTGAAATATTAACAATTATGCCATTTCTTATAAAATAATGCATGAAATAGAAAAAAGGAAGAACAAAATCGCTTGCGACATAATGAGACCGCAATTGATTCTAATGAGATCAGAATGTTTATAACTCGACAGTCACATCTTAAAGGCCATGTGAGCACGAAAAATTGACTCTACCTTACCGACGTACTGATCTTTCATAATTTTAATTTTTTTATTAGTCATTAAAGACTAAGTATTTAAAAAAAAACAACTGTGATAAATTGTAAGTTAGCGAATGAGGAATAATTTAATAACTTGACAACCAGAGCTGTTAATTATTCTCAGAGATTTTCAGTTGCTCAAATTGGGGAATTAAAAATCTTCAAGGATAATGAACAGTTTTGCCCCAAAATTGAATGGAATGTTTGTTTTGCACTAACTTACGGTGAACCAGAGCGCTTTCTTCGAAAACTTGCAAAAAGTATAATATTATATTGTATGCTAATATAGCCAGCTATATATGTATACATAACCTATATGCTGAGTGTAACGTGTGTTTGTTTCTGGGTGCAGTAGATAGCGCTACCATGATCAGATATAGCTGTCGAGGTTATAAAGTGTGGTTATTTACGATTCATCCACTCCAAACAGATTACTTATTTGCGCCCATTTTACATTAAATTTGTGACATGTACTTATTCAGAGTTACTACTACTCTCTAATATAAGTTTTTACGGGATCGCTAAAATCAATGTACTTATAAATGGGAGGTGGTACTGTATTCGCAATAATGTGATTTTATGATAAAAATTACATACGGAATTCTCAACATTTAGGATTACGAAGATTTGTGTGCAATTCGGGCAATAACGTTCAATTACTTCTCCAAAATTTCAACTGAAATGATCAATAAATTTACGAAAAACCCTTGAAAAGCTTTGTGGGTCACATAACCTACAAATCATCGGCATACGACTTGTCACCAATTTGCATATAAGTTTTCTCGTAAAATTTAAATAAAATCGGATAATTATTGTCAGTGCAAACGTTTACTAAGTGCGATTTCTTCGGAATAAAAACTTCTCTCCTGCAAAATTTCTCGAAAATCCGTGCGCGATATATTTTTTGTAAAGAGCATATGAAGGGTTTTTCAGATTTCAGTATTTACTAATGACCAATTTAAAGAAGAAATTTTAAATAATCGAGGAATTTTCATTATTCGCTATCATAATTCTCAATTTATACAAGTTCAAACAATTTTTTTCGACTCCATTAACGGATATTCTGGACGCGCGACATATTTTGTAAAGTGCATATATTTGTCAATAAACAATCATATTGCCAAATAGATGAATATTAATTTAAAACCATCACAACTGCCGTATGTTCCAAGTGGCAAAATTTGTTTAGTCGCGGAACTGAAAGTCTGCCTTGCTATCGGTATCTCGTGGCTGTACAGTGCTTCTGATGTAGCTGACGAGTGAGGTGCAGGCTCCAGCGCCGGGCGATCACCCCACCCGTAGGCCCCAACCCGAAATTAGACGTCGATGGGTGGTTCATTTCAAACGAAAATGATTCTATCCTTCAAACCTGTATTTATTTGATTAATTTAATAAACAACCTTAATATTAACTCTTCATGATGCAAAAAATTCTCTTTTCCAAAAAATAAGTAATTTGGAATTGCATTTAGCGTATCCTGTGATAGGAAGAAGTTCTCGTTTGCAATAAATAATTCAGAATTGATTATTGAAATTGTCTAATTGGAGTAATACCTTATTATTATAATTTTACTTAATTTCCCAGAATTCGGGGATTATTCATACGTGAGATTTCAATTATTTCTCCGGCTCACTGCGAAGGCAAGTGGCTGAGAGAACGGCATTGATTTGTTTCGACAATAAACAATCCTGTTGACAAATAGATGAATATATTCATTTAAAAGCATCACAGCTGCCGTCTGCTCCAAGTGGCAAAAGGTATTTAATCGCTGAACAGAAAATCTGCCTAGCTTTCGGTAGCTCGCGGCAGTACAGTGCTATGTAGCCTAAGGGATGTAGCCTAAGGGTGGGGTGCAGGCTCCAGCTGTGGGAGATCGCCCCACCCGTAGGCCCCAAGCCGGAATTAGACGTCGATTGGTGGTTCATTTCATACGAAAATGATTCTATCCTTCAATCCTATATTTATTTAATCAATTTAATAAACAACCTTAATATTAACTCTTGATGACGGAAAAAATTATCTTTTCCAATAAATACTTAATTCGGAATTAATTATTCAAATTTTCTAATTGGAATAATGCCTTATTATTCTAATTTTACTTAATTTCCCAGAATTCGGGAATTATTCATTCGTGGCATTTCAATTATTCCTTCGGCTCACTGCCAAGGCAAAAGGCTGAGAGAGCGGCATTGATTTATTTCGACAATAAACAATCCTATTAACAAATGGATGAATATATTCATTTAAAAGCATCACAGCGGCCGTCGGTTCCAAGTGGCAAAAGGTGTTTAGTCCCGGAACAGAAAATCTGCCTAGCTTTAGATATCTCGCGGCAGTGCAGTGCTTCTGATGTAGCCTACGAGTGAGGTGCAGGCTCCAGCGCCGGGCGATCACCCCACCAGTAGGCCCCAACCTGGAATTAGACGTCGATTGGTGATTCATTTCATACGAAAATTATTCTATCCTTCAATCATGTATTTATTTGATTAATTTAATAAACAACCTTAATATTAACTCTTCATGATGCAAAAAATTCTCTTTTCCAAAAAATAAGTAATTTGGAATTGATTATTGAAATTGTCTAATTGGAGTAATACCTTATTATTATAATTTTCCTTAATTTCCCATAATTCGGAGATTATTCATTCGTGGGATTTCAATTATTCCTCCGGCTCACTGAGAAGGCAAGTGGCTGAGGGAATGGCATTGCGATTTATTTCGACAATGAACAATCCTGTTGACAAATAGATGAATATATTCATTTAAAAGCGTCACAGCTGCCGTCTGTTCCAAGTAGCAAAATGTTTTTAATCGCTGAACAGAAAATCTGCCTAGTTTGCGGTAGCTCGCGGCAATGCAGTGCTTCTGATGTAGCCTGCGAGTGAGGTGCAGGCTCCAGCGCCGGGCGATCACCCCACCCGTAGGCCCCAACCCGGAATTAGACGTCGATTGGTGATTCATTTCATACGATAATTATTCTATCCTTCAATCATGTATTTATTTGATTAATTTAATAAACAACCTTAATATTAACTCTTCATGATGCAAAAAATTCTCTTTTCCAAAAAATAAGTAATTTGTAATTGCATTTAGCGTATCCTGTGATACGACGAAGTTCCCGTTTGCAATAAATAAGTAATTCGGAATCGATTATTGAAATTTTCTAATTGGAGTAATACCTTATTATTATAATTTTACTTAATTTTCCAGAATTCGGGGATTATTCATTAGTGGCATTTCAATTATTTCTCCGGGTCACTGCGAAGGCAAGTGGCTGAGAGAACGGCATTGATTTATTTCGACAATAAACAATCCTATCAACAAATGGATGAATATATTCATTTAAAAGCATCACAGCTGCCGTCGGTTCCAAGTGGCAAAAGGTGTTTAGTCCCAGAACAGAAAATCTGTCTAGCTTTAGGTATCTCGCGGTAGTGCAGTGCTTCTGATGTAGCCTACGAGTGAGGTGCAGGCTCCAGCGCCGGGCGATCACCCCACCCGTAGGCCCCAACGCGGAATTAGACGTCGATTGGTGATTCATTTCATACGAAAATTATTCTATCATTCAATCCTGTATTTATTTAATTAATTTAATAAACAACCTTAATATTAACTCTTCATGATGCAAAAAATTCTCTTTTCCAAAAAATAAGTAATTTGGAATTGTATTTAGCGTATCCTGTGATAGGACGAAGTTCCCGTTTGCAATAAATAAGTAATTCGGAATTGATTATTGAAATTTTCTAATTGGAGTAATACCTTATTATTATAATTTTCCTTAATTTCCCATAATTCGGGGATTATTCATTCGTGGGATTTCAATTATTCCTCCGGCTCACTGAGAAGGCAAGTGGCTGAGGGTATGGCATTGCGATTTATTTCGACAATGAACAATCCTATTGATAAATAGATGAATATATTTATTTAAAAGCATCATAGCTGCCGTCTGTTCCAAGTGGCAAAAGGTGTTTAGTGGCGGAACTGAAAATCTTCCTAGCTTTCGGTATCTCGTGATAGTACAGTGCTTCTGATGTAGCCTTCGGGCAGGGTGCTGTCTCCAGCACTGGGCGATCGCCCCATCCGTAGGCCTCAACTCGGAATTAGACTTCGATTGGTGGTTAATTTCATACGAAACTGATTCTATCCTTGATTCCTGTATTTATTTAATTAATTTAATAAACAGCCTTAATATTTACTTTTGATGATGCAAAAAATTCTCTTTTCCAATAAATAAGTAATTTGGAATTGCATTTATTGTATCCTTTGATAGGATGTAGTTCGCTTTTCCAATAAATAAATAATTCGGAATTGATTATTTAAATTCTCTAATTGATGTAATGCCTTATAACTTTACTTTATTTTCCAGAATTCGGAGATTATTCAATCGTGGCATTTCAGTTATTTTTCGGCTCACTGCGAAGGCAAGTGGCTTCCCAACTACATAGCCACTTTGCATTACGATGTATATTGTTTACAATAACTTATAGCATTACTTATGTTATGACGGAAGATAATCCTTCGCCATTGTCCTCACTCTCCTCGCGTTACATCTGTATTAACCTCCTAAGATTCTGTTACAGGTGCAGACGATGCGAAAGGACGTCTGAGAGAGAGAGAGAGAGAGAGAGAGAGAGAGAGAGCGAGAGAGAGAGAGAGAGAGAGAGAGAGAGAGAGAGAGAGGAGCGCGCGCGGTCCGCGTGGACTGGAGGGTGTCTCATGCAGTCCCGCTTGGGATAGCGCGCGCTCCTTGACATAGAGAATTGCGGGAGAGTACTTGTGGATGCGATTGTGTGTGCTCCGGGAGAGTGTGCGTGCCCCGCGAGAGTGCGGGTGCGTGTTAGTGTGCACCCTGACATTGCGTGTATGTGGTCTTCACCGAGGCGAGCGAGAGCGTGCGATGCATCTGGCACAGGGCCTGCTGCGACCCCGAGGCCGGCCAGCGATACCACGCAATAATGGTAAGTACAAGTTCAAGGCGATTGTCGAAGATTACATTCGACAGCCGTCGCGAACACACGCTGCAACGGCAACCGCGGACATTCTTTACGTAGTGCGCCGACACAGGACTCGGGCCGTGGAGAACGTAAACAAAGCGCGCCTTTCCAGCACACGAATTTTCGTACTATGCGTGGGAGAGACATAGACTACCCCGAATATTATATTCGGAGCAGAAAGTATTTTATGCGCGGCTGAATATTATTTCAGCTTAGGCGCTATTCGCGCGATACTCAATATGCGACGCGCATATGACAACAGTGCGTCCCATATACACTTACTCTTTTATTGTTTGATTACGAGTTTTGAAAGCGACCTCACATTAATAAACGTTTATTAATTGCATAAATTTTGACACGCGTTATTGCAAAATTAATAGAAATAATTGAAATTTACTTAAACACGTTAACTTTATTGTACTTAAAAATTAATAGAAATTTTGTTGTCTCCTCTTTCGGTAATTAGCCACCGACATCAATTTGAAAGTAAATTAAAATCTGAAACCACATTCAAAATCATTAAATTCAATATTCAAGTTAAATCAAAATTTGAATTATTATTGAAAAAATAAAAATTGCAATAAGTGGGAAAAGGAAAATTTTCTAACGCGAAATAAAGTATATGCGAACTCGCTGATAAAAACTCAGTATCTAGACACACGCAACGTAGCTTGCGAATTGCGATACACAGCAGCGTGGAAATAGCAACAGCTGATCCCTCGGGAACTATCGTACCCCGATAGCGAATAACGTGTGTGCCGTATAGTCACCTTGTAGGCAGCTACCATAGACTATAGAATTCGAAGGCGGACTTTCGCAACGCCCTGCATTTAAGTCATGTTGAAAAATTAGAAACATTTACCTATTAGCGGATAAGATTGAAAAACGTACGATATTAAAATAGATACGAAGTCAAAATATTAGATTTAACCCTTTCGTACCGAGACCCCTTTCCAGGGAAAAAAGTGATTTTTTTTTTATACTATAATTGTGGAGGCTTGAACTAAGATCAATCGACAGTTTTGTTTCTCCAAAAGTGTCGATAAGTACTATTTTCCAAGTGGATCCTGGAGGACCCATACAACCCATACCCGCCAATAGAATTATTTTATTGAACTCGGGCAGTAATAAATTCTTAGTACGTTGTCTCATTAACAAGATCCATCACTCAAAATAAAAAAAAAATAACCATTAACCACTTTTTTATTCTAAAATAAATCATTCGAGATCCGAATTTTCGTCAAATCCCAATTTTCATTGCCGAGCCCTTTTTTAATGTACTAAACGAAACGGAAGAATACAAAAAAATTTAATTTTAATGACCAGAGGGGCTTCCCCTTGAATAAGAGAACACGAAACTGGAAGCTCTGATACAAACTCTGCCGTTTGACTCACGCACAAAGGACGAGCTGACAGAAAGGCGTTAAGCTACGAGACGCGCACACTACACGCAAAGACGTCTCGCGTCAACGCCACTAGACCATGGTCGCACACTATTGGACCAAATGGATATGTCACTCACTGAGGTACAAGAAGACAACGCCGGCGCGACAGCGCTGACAACAACCGCAGAGCAAATATTGACCGCGACGACGCAAAGTCAACAAGGACCGAGGCGAACGTCGCAGCAAGATATCCGTGAAGCGATAAACCTGGGAAAAGCGATAGCCGAAGGTACATTTCCAACGCCCATCACAACACATTCAACGTGGGTAAACACGTTAATAACCACGACGACAACGGTGAGTACAGCCGTAGCCAGTACTGCGGGCACGTATACAATACATTCAGCCCCGCAATCGGTTTTCACGACACGAACAGCAGCGACAGCCGATGACCCTGCACAATGCACGCTCACAAACGGCAAAACATACACAATGCCAAGAGCAATAGCATGTGAAATAATGAGAATACAAGGAATCGCAAAAGATTACGACCAAGAAATAAGGCAGCTGCAAGAGCAGATGTCAGACCCGATAATGAGCACACGCCTGTACGCAATTCCAAATAGAACGACACGCAACGAAGCGAGCTCGCAAAAACATAAAACAGTGAACTTCGAGGACACGTACAGACTAGAGTACCTCGACGAAAGAAGTACACAAACGGACTCGCGCAACACAGCGACGAATGCAAATGCGCGACAGCTACCAGCGCTTAACCCAGCAGCGCAAAAGTTTATACCGCAAATGGACAATGCGAATGAGCGTGGTCCCCGACAATAACCTTAGACTTATGCCCGCGACTGGCAAGAGTCTTGGAGGAGGGGAGTCTCCCGAGTAACTCGCAAAGCAGATACTCGGGCGAAGGAACGACGCTCCACCAATCTATTAACATGGACGTTGGCAGAACGGTGCGGCAGTGAAAACTGCAATTCACCGGCGAGAAAGGCAGTAGCATCGAGGAATTTCTCGAGCGAGTTAACGAATGCCGCTCGCTCGCGCGGATCATATACGAAAATCTGCTGAACGCTATGTCCGAGCTGACGTCTGGCGTGGCAAGGCATTGGTGCCGCCAAGCTCGCAAAAATTGGTAGACTTGGGAAGATTTCTGTGTCGCTGCACGCTGCTGCTACGGGCTCGACAAGCGATTTCAGCAACGGCTGGTTAGCGAAGCGCAAGCACCCACCCAAGGCAGAGATGAGCTTGTAAGGGACTATATTGTATGCCTCCTTACGATTTTAAGCAAGTTCGAGGAGCCTTGGGATGATGAAAGGAAACTCGAGCACATATATAGAATTATGCTGCCCAGTCTCCAGCGCTTAGTCCCGCGGGAGAAAGTTACAGACATAGACAAGCTCATAGAGCTTGCACGAGAAACGGAAGCGCTACGAAAGTCGGAGAGAAACTACAGACCTCCCCCGAATCCGGACGATAGTCTGTTACTAGATGTAGCCTAGAAGGGGCCAAAGTCCGCGAAAACGCAGCCGCAGCGTGTCAAGAGTAGTCTGGCAGCTATGGCGAGTGGTGTGCCCCCGCAAGACAGGCGGAAAACCCGCGACGAGCGATGGCAAGCCGAGCCTAGCCGCGATGGCAGAGCAGTCGGCTCAAGGGCTCGATTAGCTGATTAGCCCGCTACTAGATGAAAAGCTTGCAAAACTTAACTGGAGCAGGGAACGACCCTTGGGTCCTTCGCCAACAAGCAGCAGCCCTCCCAAGAGTATAGAAGTGTACCGCAAGAGTAGTCGCAGTGCCTCTAACAAGCATAGGAAAAACGCCCCGCAAGAACCAGCGAGAAGAAATAATGCTCCGCCGACTCCAACCAGCGACAAGAACTCCAACAACCAACCCGGGCCAAAAGAGCACGTGCGGCGCTGGCCTGGCTATATTAAGCCACACTGCTCAGAGTGCTTGGGAAAAGGCCGAGGGGGCGCGTAGATGAGGTCCCTCTCTTCCCCTCAACACCTGACGCGACCTCACAGGCGCCACTGCAAGGCGGCCCGGCCGCGTCCGTCGCAGCAACCTCTACCGACTCGGAGAGAAAGTTGAGTATCTCGAGTCAATCAGAATACTCACGATGGTATTTATCCGTGGGTCTGGGCGGATTTCCATACGCGCGCTACACCATTCAGGCGTATCTCGCACCGCAGTAGGCCCGATTGGCTTGCAGATTGCGACCGCATGTGGCAAGAAGATTACGCCGCACCGCGGAAGTGGCGCACGCCTCGCCAACGGCAAGACCGCGGCGGTGCTGGGCCACGTAGACCGGCCCTTTGACGTGGCAGGTGTACGACATTACCTCGATCTGGTGATGCTCGAGGAATTGCACGCAGACTGTCTGCTCGGTGCCGACTTCATGCGGAAATTTAACGCCGTGCTGTGGCTGCGCGAATCGACGCTTAGCATCGAGGGAGTTAAAGAGCGAATTCCGCTAGAATTAGTATCACTAGCGCACGACAAAGCGAGCGCTGTTCACCTCGCTTCGGTTGGCCTCGCCGATGGTGACGAGGCCCAACGGCGACAATTGTAATAGTTGCTCGACCAACTGCTGCCCGCGAGTAACGCCCCACTAGGATGCACCAGCTGGACCAAACACAACATCGAAGTCTCAAGCATCAGGTCCATTAAGCAAAAGTATTACCTTGTCTCGAAGAAGCTCAAGGAGGAAATGCCCAAGCAAGTGCGAGATATGCTCGAAGCGGGCATTATTGTCCAATCGACCAATGAATGGTCGAGCCTTGTTGTGATGCAACGGAAAGCGAATCGCACGTACCGATTCTGTATATTATGGGACCTTTCCAAAATCCCTGAATGTATTCGTATACATTCCGATTTTCCTGGATCTATTCACCAAGTGAATCGAATGCGTGCCTATTCGCAAAGCGAACGCGCAAACTATTTAAAGAGAGTTGGAGCAACGCATTTTCCTGCGTTTTGGAGCTCCCGAAGCATTCCACTCTGACAATGAGATAGAGTTTAAAAATAAAGTTCTCGACGCCTTCCTCAGTAAGAGCGGAGTCACGCACATGACAATTCCCCCGTACCACGCGCAAGCCAATCCCCTGGAGCGAGTGAATCGTACGGTGAAAACGATGGTCACTGTGTTCCTTGAGGAAAATCACAAGGAGTGGGATTTGCATATCCCCGAGTTAATGTTTGCGTACAACACTGCGATTCAGGAGCCGACGGGGTCGAGCCCAGCTTTCCTGAACATGGGCAGACAACCAACCCCGCCCGGTTCCCTGAAACGCCGCAAAGAACGCGCGATGGAAGAGCTCGCAGAAGCAGCAGAGCTTGAGCGCTGGCGCTCGCAGAAGTTGCAAGACGTGCAACAACGTGCAGCAATCCGCTGCGAAGAACGCTTCAGCAGCGCGACAGCGACAGTCGCAATATTATAATGCGTCTCGCCGCGATGTTCGCTTCGAACTGAAAGACAAGGTTTGGAAGCGAAATCATATCCTCTCCTCGGCAGCCCAAGGCGTAGCAGCGAAGCTAGCGCCGAAGTACGCCGGTCCGTACGTAATCTCTGCCAAGCTAGGCTCGAATGTGTACGAGCTATAAGACCTTGATGGAAAAGACTGCGGCAAGGTCCGCGTGAAAGACCTTAAACCCTACCACAAGAAGGTTGATCTTACCGTTGAGGTATGGAGCTCAACTGACGTTAACTCGGCACGCGACGATCAGGCTGGAGAAGATCCCGACGACGACGGACTCCCCAAGGACCTGGCGAGCAAGCGGCAGCCCGAGCCCTGCAAACGGGGAAGACCACGCAAAGCGCGATTGGTGGTAACGCGAACCACCCGCATCCTGGGGGGCCAGGCGAGCAAGCGCCCGCGAGTACCGGTAGACGCTGACGAGCAAAAGTCGCCACCACTCGTGACAAGCGCAAGCGCAATGGCGCCCCGAAGCCGCGGAAGACCTAAGGGCTCTCGGAACGCAGCCACAACGGACCGCGTCGCGACACCTTCCCCCCGATGTACGCGCGCCGTAACGCGCTGAGCATGTCACTAACCCCTTAACCTCACGCCTCACCTTTGAACATAGTGACTCCTCCTTCTATTCCGTTTTTTCCAGGGCGAACCTCTGAGAAACGGCACGATGAGCCTGCCGATTGAACTGCTGGTGCAGCAGCTGGCGCGTGAGACGATGCGCCAGCTCCACATTTTCGCGCAAGGGCAGCGCGCATCCCCCGGAGGGGGCCGAACCGGTAGTCATCGCGGAGGTGAGGGAACGACCTCCCCTCCCGCGACCTGCCGCCACCGAAGCCCAGACGACGCGCCTCCAACTCGCCCCGGACGTGCCCCTGGAGGACGCCCTCATTCGCGCGATTGTCGCGCGAGCGGTCCAGGCCGCGACCATCGCCAGCGCGGGCTCGACCGCGCCAGCCGCAGAAGAGGCTGCGACAAGGAGCCACGCCTGCTCGCGGTAGAGGCGACTCGCAAGGACCCGGTGCCCCCACCGACGGGACCCCGGATACCCACCAGAGACGAGGAGTAGGAGTCTCTGAAAGCCTCCCTCCTGTAATGTGATGTAATGTGAAAGCCTTCCTCCTGAAATGTGACACAGAGATCGCAAGACGATAAGCTTGAAAGAAGCGGGAAAGCGGGTAAGCGGGAAAGAAGCGGAGACAGAGAGAGAGAGAGAGAGAGAGAATAGAATTTATTATTAGGCCAAGGGGTATAACTCCATCTGGCACAGTAGAGTACAGAGTTTGATACAATAATAAGTATGTACAAATATACAGAATAGAACACAATATTAATTATAAAAATGTAGAATGCAGTAATTACGTTGAATAGTAGAATAGAATACATTGTTTAACTGACACTAAAAAAGTGGGTGAAATACTAAATGAATTTTGAATTATAAAGCTGTGTTCGGTAGTTGAATGACTGCTTGAACAGCTCCGCAGATATCTAGTTGACCTCCCGTGGAACAAGTGCATCCAAGTCCTATTGCGAATCGATAGGAATAAAATGAGAGCCATGCTTTTCTCTCATAAACACTCTAAGATTCCGAATGACAGGTCGAGCGTAGTTGAGCCTTTGGTGAACTGCAAGAACTTTCCGCCGTAGACTATAGACTGGCTGAGGCCAAAGAGGCTGGATGAACACAGGCGAGAGTCCGTCAGAACCAAAAACAGTTTGAGCGTTGGCTTTAGCTAACTTGGGAGCTAGAGAAATTACGGTATTGCGTATGGACGGCGACGAGAACTTTAATACTACGCTGTGTCTGTTGATGTCGGTGATAGAAGGAGATCTATGGCGAGGTGAAGAGCTGGTGTGTGCGGAGTCAGGCTGGAGGGTGGTTGTTTTTAAGTCTTTCAATATAGCGGTTTTATTTGTCCATTCCCGTGTTTCGATGTCTAACTGACTAACGGATGGCAGATCAAGTGCGGTAGATACTTTCTCAACAACATCATTGTGGCTGAGCTGTGAAGGCACACCAGATACCATTACTTCACACGAATCGGCTAGAGCGTGTATGTTGGAGAGCGCATCCACCTTTCCACGGATATCTTTGATGGCAACTTGGTTCGTCTTCGTGTTGGTAGCATCGGCCTCGAGTGTAGCGACTCTCATCGAGAGATCTCGGAAATCCTGGCGAATTTTCTTCATGAAGGCAACGAATCAGGTTGGAGCTGTATCCATGACTATCTCACTCTGTGGACGGAATGCTTAGAGGTGGCAGACGATGTATCAATTGACGAAGACGCAGCAACACCGACAGTGACACCTCATGGATACTTGTACAAACACGTGCACCAAAAGTATCTCGATGTCGGTAAGGTAGAGTTTTGATACGATGCCAATGCTAGAAAACCGCTGACTTACAAAGGGTGATTGGGCATAAAAAACGCTCACGATGACTTACAGACTTTGCGATGCAGGTGATGCGAGTTGTTGCGATGGTCTTGGTGCGTTGAGCGATAAGAATCTTGGTGACGGCAGTGACCACCGTCGGAGGCAGATTGAGGTTAGATTTCCCAGCATGCAGAGAAAACGGACCCAGGCTCATAGAATTGCATAAACTGGTATGGAATTCTTGTGCGAAGAGCTTAAGAGCCAGAGGGACCAGTTTCCTGCAAAGTATGTACTCCAATCCGGGGAGTGAAGCGTGTATGAGTTATAACTCAAATAAGACGGAGCATGCAACAGGCGACGCGTACTTACCTAGAGAGTGAGGGGGGAGAGGGAGAGGGAGAGAGAGAGAGTCTCGCTTGGGGTAGCGCCCGCGCTCCTGCGCGCTCCTCCACACAGAGAATTTCGGGAGAGTACTTGTGGAGGTGAGTGTGTGTGCCCCGAGAGAGTGCGAGTGCGTGTTAGTGTGCACCCTGCCACGGCATGTGTGTGGCCTTCACCGAGACGAGCGACAGCGTGCGACGCATCTGGCACGGGGCCTGCTGCAAACTCAGCAAACCCGAGGCCGGCGATAGCAATACTACGCAATAGCTGTAAGTACCGGCTCGACTCATCTCTCTCTCTCTCTCTCTCTCTCTCTGTCCCGCGGCAACTCGGGCCTCCTTCTGCGCCCGCGGTCTGTGCATCGCAAGGTGTCACCTTCCTCCCAGTTCGATACAATAAACGTAAAGCTCCATTCTTTACTCGTTGAGAGTTATTATACATTACATTTATCTGAAGATAACGATGGCTGAGACTGACAAGGAGAACACCGAAAGAAATTTTCAACGTGATGAAGAATATAACCAACCTCATGCGTATATCCATATACCACCAGTAAAAACTGGAGGAAAGTATCAGCGAGATATAGTTGCAGCTAGTAAAATTAAAAATTTTGATTACAATGAATATATTTCTAATGTTAAAGTTTTTAAAGATAAAATATTCAAATTAAAAAATCCAGAAGAAAAAAAATCAAATGTTTTAGATTATATGCAGCAGGTAAATAAAAATTGAAAAATTCTAGAAATACAATGCTTTATACATACATTTTTTAAATGATATTGGTTTTAAATTGGTTATATTTATTTATTTTTCTGGTAGATAATCTGATATCGGTAGAAGCTACAGTTAAATCAAAAACAAGATTTGGAATTCCAATGATCAGAAAGTGTCAGTGATGCAACAAATACTTCTTCTAATATAGATAACAACGATGGTGATGATATTCATGAAGATCATGTTAAAGATGTTAAACGTGCCAAATTCGAGAGAAAGGTAGTTATAAATTTTGATGTAATAAAACACATAAAATTAAGTATAAATGATTTGTGAATTAATTTATAACACAATACAACTTTTCTACAATTTATGTAGGAAACAAAGAGATTGAAAAAACAATCAGCTGAAAAGGCTTCAAATGATATTTTAAATAAATATTTAGACACGGTTACCACTGATAAAGATTTGAGCCCATTAAGAGATGTAGAGGAGGAAAATTATGAATTAGATGATCAACTCATTGGTAATATACCTTCACCAACCATTAGAGAAGCCACTAAGAGAACAAATGTAAGTAATAGAAAATAATTTTTACACTTACTTTCTAAACATAGTGAAAATTTTTTACTTTTCAATAAGGAAATATAGTGTTTTGTTTTTTAATAATTATACTTTAACTCGTTTAGGCACTTAATGTCGGAAATTATTCTACGCCTTCAGTTTGCACAATAATGGTAGTATTTTAAATAACAGCCAAGAAGACCGTAATCATTCTGAATGCTCCGCTGCAATTCATGCATACAAACTCCAAGTCACTTTTTTTTAGAAAGAAGTATGAAGATGCTCAGACTCAGGCATTGGAGTGGAAGGCGAAGTACGAGAAAATTGTTAAACAAAATGTAGAAATGCATAGACAATTACAGGTATTTCACTTTTTTATTATATATAGATAAAGTATAATAGTTGGAAAACTTTTTTTTAGCTAAGCATTTGGATTATAAATAACTATATTACAATTTTGGCATCGTTTAAAGTTTCAAATTAATACAAACTTTTTTTATTATTATTCGAAACTTAAAATCTTTGAAAATAAATATTTATAGTAATTACAGGTATAAAAGTAAAGTTGAATACATTTTAATTCATTGAAACTATTTCATTGAAAGTAAAACAAGTACTAAAAGTAAGAATGTACTCTCATCTATTTTACAGTTACACCCATCATTTGTATTTATCAATAAGTTATTCAAATACAATAAAATAATACATTATATAAGAATATTGTTATTTTTTCAGATACAGCTCAATTATTAGAATATTATGATAAATTGTACAAATACGATGGACCTCTACTTTTCTCTCAGGAGTCAGAATATATCAAACTTCTGCATGGAATTGAATGCAAAACAATAACATATAAAGATGCTTTCAAGTCATCTAAGCAATACATATTATACAAAAGCTAATGTTTGGTATTTATGGGTACGAAGAGTTAGTCACCCGCTGTATGAAGGATGGAGAAGTAACTGAGGAAATGCGACCACTTGACAAAAAAAAAATGAAACTATAGAACGAGAATTGTATCGATTTTTAAGACTCAATAATTATCATGTAGAGTTGATCAAAATGGAGTTACAAGAGATTGATAAATATTATCATAACGCAATTTCATGCGCTAAACTAAAGAAAAAACGAGAGAAAAGTGCAGAAGAAGCTTTAGCATTGCTTCAGCAGCAAGCTGAGACAGCAGCTACAATGTTAACTTCTTAACTTGAAGATATTCAACAAGTTTTCACCTACGGCAATCATTTCTAAAAAATTATGAACTATTTTTATATAATTTTGTGATATTGAAGTTGTCATTGATGTATCTGATATCTGATACATATGATTTATAGTGCGAATATTATGAGAATGTGTCAATTCATAATGTTCAACATTCAAAGTTTTATTATTTATTATTTAAAACCGCACATTTGTAATGTTTAATACATTTTTCGTTAATTATTTCTAAAACGTTATAAACTAGCTTTTTATACAAATACAGTTATGTACCTGATACCCTGTAGTACCTAACATTATATGATAATTATAAAAATTGATGTTTGTTAGATCATTTCAACGAAAAAGGATATTATTTGTAAACCTACCTTTTGTAATTTTAAGTTAAATCATTGCAATGTAACTTTAAAAAATAAAAGTTCATAAATAAATGAAAACTGTTTACTTCTTTCAATTTAATATAGTTCAAAAAAGTAATGCAAAATACTTTTTATAGTTTTTGTGCGTTATTTTCATACCTGTTATACTTCATACCTGACCTATATTTCTAGGTACGCCTCTGTACCTTTTTGGAAGAAAAGATTAGTTTCAAAATTATTTTTGACTTCTTGTAGCATATACCATAGACTACGACGCGACGCACAGTCCCGTACATTTCTGTACGCTTGCGTACGCTTGCCTACGTTTTCGTACGTTTCGGTACGTTTCAGTACGTTTCCGTACGTCGAGGAATGAAATTTTTTAAATAAAAATAATTTTTCAGTACATGTACGTTTCTGTAATTTTCTGTACGAGGTTGTACCTTCATGTACACTGAGGTACATTCCCGTACGTTTCGGTACGTTTCCGTACGAACAGGAATGAAATTTTTTCAAATAAAAAATAATTTTTTCAGTACATGTACGTTTCTGTAATTTTCTGTACGAGGCTGTACCTTCATGTACACTGAGGTACATTCCCGTACGATTCGGTATGTTTCCGTACGTTTTCGTACAAAATGTCCCAATCGTACACGGAGAGAAATTTTAGAGTAAAAATTACCAAGGTGCCTTGGTAGTGCATGGATAGACTGTCAAAAGCCGTGATATTCCCAGGTTTCTAATACAATTTATAAGTTTCCCAGGAAAAACTACCATAACCACTTAAAAAAAATACCAAATTATCGGAATAAAAGTTACCAGACACACTGGTAAAAATTGAGATCTAGTCATTTTTACAAGGTAACCTAAGAATTTTTACTAAGAAAACTGATAAATTTTACCAAATAACCTGGTATTTGTGTATTCGCGCATGCGTACTGCGCATTATTGTGTTTCAGAAGATTGATACTAGAGGCGTGCGCGACGTTAAAATGAAAACAATACACATATTTTCAGTAAGTAATAACGGCGATTCAAATGACTGTTGGTAACAGCTTCCGTGGCGCAGTCGGTAGAACGTCGGACTCTCAACCCAAAGATCGTCGGATCGAATCCCGCTTCCGTAAAAATTTTTTTCAGTTTAATGTTTTTTCATCCTTGTTTCTGTTTCTATTTCTATATTAAAATACTATATATCCATCAATATGGATAAAAAAAGTTCATTTTTTTAATTTAAATTAACTAAAAAAAAATTTTACCAAGGCACTTTGGTAAAAAGTTTGAAATTGTCAGTCTGTCCATCCATTACCATAGAAGCTGGTAATTTAGTCTCGAATATTTGTAATTTTCACTACAAAATTTCTCTCCGTGTAATCAAAACGTTCGGAAACGTACCGAATCGTACGGGAACTTACAGTAGTGTACTAGAATGGCACATAGACGTACGATTATTATTTCCATTCAGGTGGGCAAAACTATAATATCCGACACACGCGATTTGATAGGTATTAACACCCCCTATCTTCATCTAAATTTTCATAAAAAAAATGGGGTTTTTGAAAAGAATGCATTTTTCCAAAAAGTGCATTTTTTAGCACAAACTGCATAACTTATACATTTTTTTATTTTTATGCAAATGTCATGCAGGACATGAAAAAAGGCGCTAATCTGAGTAAGATCGCGTATACTTTACTCAAAAACTTTAAAAACTCGTAAATTGGCAGCTGCTTGAAAATGACCTTGAAAAATAAAATTTGAAAGTTAGGATTTTGTAAAACATTTTTGACATTGCCAACCGGATGTCATTTTAGTGCAATCGAAAAATGAAAAAATAAGTGTTGAATCATTTTTCGAGAAGAACAGCAATACTTTGATTCCAAAATGATCGGTGTGGTAGGCATACTCTGGCTGTTCGATTTGAGATGGATTCGGTCCAATCGCAAATAGCCGGAGGATACGAGATCCACGAACAAGAGTTAGACATACAAACGTGCAACAGTAAGCAAGTCGATTATTTAAAGAATTACTATCGCACGTCTGTGTACCTTCCTTTTCTACGTGGACCTTGTGTTCCCCGGCTATTTGGGTTTAAGACTTTTTCAAATAATCGACTTACTTAACGTCGCACGTCTGCGTGCCTTCCTGTTTTACGTGGACCCCGCGCTTCCCGGCTATTTGGATTTAAGAATTTTTTAAATAATTGACTTTTATGGTCGCACGTCTGCGTAACTCCCTTTTTTGCGTGGACCACTTTTCGCGTCCCTCCACTATTTGGGATTAAGAATAATCGACTCGCTTACTTCGGCATGTCTGCGTGGATCTCGCGACCCCGGCCTACTTGGCGTTAAGAGTTTTAGTAAAATAATCTAGAAGTTAAATTCCTTTTAGTTTTCAACTTGCCATAAGATTAGAAACAAAATGATTGCAATAAATCATATAATCTATTCAATAATCAAACTTTCTCTTAAATCACATTTTTCGTAATCAATATTATTAAAATTTATTATAATTACTTGGAATAATACCCTCGGAAATATGTACCATCGGACACAATGAGAAAGACGTTGTTACCATAATGCCTGTTTATAGTGTGCGAAGTGCCTGATTAACGTGTTTTGCGGCTCAGTGTGGGAAGTAATTTTACTTCGTGTATATACTGAGCGCCAAAACGAACGAATTGGGCACTACGGCCACTATAAACAGGCATAAAAGTAGAATTACGTACACTGTGTTAAAAAGACCCGCTGCCAATTCATTGGCCCGTGGCTTCCTCAAACTTAACTTGCTTATTCCTTCAATTAATTTTTAATAACAAAATTTATAATTTTTGCAGCAATTTATGACAAATTATAATTAAATTAATTTATGAAGGTTAAAAAGTATTATTTTTAAATTATATATAAAATATGAATAAAATAATTGGTATGATTTTTTTTTTAAATTATGTGTGAAAAATAAATAAAATAATTGATTGTAATATTATCGTCAAAACCTTTTAAAATTCCTAAATAACCTTTACTTCAAATTATATTTTCTTTGTAAAATTTCACACATAGGGTACTTGTCTCTAGTAGTATGCCGGTCCGTATTTGTATGCTCTTTCTGGAATTTCCGATGTAAGAAAAAGGTTCTAACTTTAAAAATAATAAATGGCTATTACATAACAAAAGCAGGTACACAACGCGCGCGCATAACGCATATTATTTCCATTTTCTAGTATATATAAATGCGTTCCCGAATAATTACGACTTTAAAAAAGGGCTAAAATAGTTCTAACGTCAGGCGCGCGCGCACATGCACGCACACGCACGCACGCACGCACGCACGCACGCACACACACACACACACACACATCCATACAGACATTTTTCAAAAATCATGTATTTTGATTCCTAACACCTCCAAAAACAATTATGACATGCTTTTACAACAACTCAAAAAATTACTATCACATCCCGGTTGAAAATATCAGAGCAGATTTCCGTACTGAAATCCGCCCGGAATTCGGACTGAATTCCGCGGAGAAATCCATGCAGAAATCAGTCCAACAAATCCACCTGGAAATCTACGTGGAAATCTAGGTAAAAATCCAAGCCACGTCGCATCGCGTCTACAACTGCGTTGAAATCCGCGCAGATATCCGTAGGGAAATCCAAATGTTCAGTACGCCTTCATATATGTTCGGATTTCCGCACGGAAATCCATGCTGAAAACAGAATGGTGATTATTAGCTTACGCATTTAGACGGAAATTCGCGCAGAAATCCGCGCGGAAATCGAAGTGATCGGTACGCCTGCATACATGTCCGGATTTCCGCGCGGCAATCCACCTAGAAAACCGAGCAGTGGTTTCGCTTATGCAGGTGCACGGAAATCCACGCGGAAAATCGAAGTGATCAGTACGTCTACATATATATATCTCTGGATGTCCGCGCGGAAATCCACGCGAAAATCCATGTAGAAAACCGGGCGGTGGTATCGCTTATGCAGGTGCGCGGAAATCCACGCAGAAATCCGGACGGATACCTTAGCGATTATTACTTGTCTAGAATACGTCCGGATTTCCACATGGTAATCCACGCGAAAATCCATGTAGAAAACCGGGAGGGGTTTCGCTTATCCAGGTGCACGGAAATCCACGCAGAAATCCAGACGGATATCTAAGTGATTATTACTTGTCTAGAATACGTTCGGATTTCCACGTGTAAATCCACGCGAAAATCCATGCTGAAAACCGAGCGGGGTTTCGCTTATCCAGGTGCGCGGAAATCCACGCAGAAATCCGGACGGATGTCTAAGTGATTACCCGGTTGTAAATATTCACCTGGTTTTCACCTGAATTTCCACCTGAATTATCACCTGAATTTCCACCTAAATTTTACGTGAAATTCGTGTAAAATGTATGCGAAAACCACCCAAATTTTATGTGATTTATACCTGTATTTCACGTGTCAAAATTCTAAAAACGTCAGGTGAATTTCACGTGATTTTCACCCGATGCTCACGTGAACTTCACCGGAGATAAATTAAAGCTTCCTTCTTGTGACATCGTTTTTTCAGGTGAATTTCACGTGATTTACATGTGAATCCACACGAATTTCACATTTATTTCACCTATATTCCGTAGTATTTTCGGGTGAATTTAACCTGAAATTCGCGTGATTTTCACCCAATATTCACGTGAACTTCACCACAGATAAATTAAAGCTTCTTTCTCTTGTTATCGTTTTCTCAGGTGAATTTCACGTGATTTTCACCCAATATTCATGTGAACTTTATATAGACCCTATTGAAAGTATCCATCGGGATTTCCATATAGAAATATACATGGATTCCATATGGACACTCATATGGAAATCCACCTGAAAATCTGTTCCAAAACGTCATATGCAAATCTGTATGAAAATCCATGTGAAAATCCATATGAAAATCCATGTACAAATCTATGTAGAGATGCAATTAAAAATCTGCCCTGAACCTGGATTATTTATGGACATACTACTGCAGATACGATTTGAACTTCGCCGAGAACCATCATTGGAATATATATAAAAAAGGCTATATCGGTATTAGTATATATAACTAATGGATATGATACATACCTAGCTGCAACATTACAATAAGATATAAGATCACTGATGATATTTTGCTTAATGTGGAGAAAGAAGTAACGACGTTTAACGAGCCTCGTGCTCGCGCTACTCGACAACGACCCGTGATATCAAATTCACACGAGGCCGGAGCCGAGCGCCCCTACGTGTACTCGATTATTAGCAGCTACCATGAATAGTTGGGACGGGCGGTTAAACTCGGCGACAGCGCGAGAAGTCGACATCTTGGCGATGATGGTGCTCTTCAAAGAAACAGCTCAAATTTTTAAAATCGTTTATGCTTTGTAAGTTTACTGATAATTGTTATTTCACAAAATTTTTTCAGATTCTTTATTAAAAATCCTTAAAAATGAGCCCTACTAAAACAATATTGGCGAACAACCCTCTTTTGTAAAGAATTGTATATTTTTTAAATACCAATAGAAACCAATCATTTGTATTTCTGACAACCAGATGGATTTGAGATTTTAATGTTATTCATATATCTAATGTTATAGATCTTGTCAATAAGTTTCTCAAAGCAGAAAAAATACATTCAACATCTATTTTCAACAATATTTTCACCAGGCTTGTAAGTAAAAATATTCATCTTTATTTTCCTAAATTTTCAATGGGAGCCGGTTACACTGTTATTAAACTCTATATGTATTTTTCATATCTACTCGTAAGAAAATTTCATAAGTTATCGAGTGTTATGTGTGCCAAATGAAAAAGTATATTACTATAAAAAAGTTTAAATCAAAGTAGTTGAAAGACAATTTAGCAATTGTGTATTCCGATGCCCAGACAAGAACTTCTTACTCAATTATTTTCAAATAAAATATGGTTTTCTTATTAAGTCTGCGCTTCATGTAATTTCATAAATTATGTAATTTACAATCTTATAAATCATTAAGATCCATAATTCAATTATTTATTTGTGACTTATTCACTGAATAGTTTATGAAATTTCATGAAGCGAGGGCTTAATAAGAACACCATATTATATTGGACTATTATTGAGTAAGAAGTTCGTGTCTGGGCATCGGAATATACAATTGTTAAATTGTCTTTCAACCACTTTGATTTAAACTTTTTTATAATAATATACTTTATCATTTGGGACACATAATACTGGATAACTTATGAAATTTTCTTTCCAGTAGATATGAAAAATACATATAGAATTTATTAACAGTGTAACCGGCTCCCATTGAAAATTTAGGAAAGTAAAGATGAATATTTTTACTTACAGGCCTGTTGAAAATATTGTTGGAAATAGATGTTTAATGTATTTTTCCTGCTTTGAGAAAACTTAGTGACAAGATCCATGCCATTAGATATATGAATAACATTAAGATCTCAAATCCGTCTGGTGGTCAGAAATACAAATTATTGGTTTCTATTGATATTTAAAAAATATAGAATGCTTTTCAACAGGGTTTTCTAACAATGCTTCGAGGCTTATTGGAAAAGCTCTTAAATAAGGACTCAATAAAGCTTTTGTCTCATGCTAAATATTCTGCTTTATCAAATGGATCATAATTCATAATATAAATATAACTATATTCTTAAAATAAAAAACAAATTTTTTAAAATTTTGAGCTGCTGACTTCATGTGAAATGCATTATAAATACCTATACTATATAATGTAATGTCATATGAAATGTCAGTATTCTTTCATACTGCTAACAAAAACAGATTGAATATTAGTTGATTCATTACACGGAGCAAAATTTATTTCTAAACTTTAATCTTTATAAGAAAATTTATTATTTTTATAGTAGTGCTGGGACATACTCAACATGGGGGATTTATCTTGTTTTAAATATTAATTTTTATTATTTTTGTAGCAAATTTTACTATTTCAAATAGTACTTTTTATGACTGCTGCAAAAATAATAAATATTACTATTTCAGATAATAAAATTTGCTACAAATGTAGTAAAATTATTCTTTAAAAAATAAAATTTGCTATGAAAATTATAAAAATTACTATTTATAACAGTAAAGATCCTACATGTCGAATGTGTCCCAGTACTAAACTATAAAAATAATAAATTTTCTTATAAAAAGAGTAAAGTTTACAAATAAATTTTTCTCCGTGTACAAGAAAAAAAAAAAGCATATATTATTATGGCCAATTCACATATAATTATAAAATAACTTCACATATTAAAGATTATTGACATGCGTGTGCCTCTAAGTTACTGTTATATAACTTACATCGAAAGAAGAAATCCATACATTGTTGCTAAATGCTAATTAATCATTAGAATATAGCTTACAGTTTGTAACCTAAATGCAGCAGTAAATTTAAAACACATTATACTTATGACATAGCCTTTTGCAAACTATAAGCTATGAAGGTAAACTCCAAATTATGAGGTAGGAAATGGAAAAAATTGGACATCCGACAAACTATATTGGATATGCTAGTTTATTCCAGCCTAACACCAGGCTGGAATGAACTAGCGTATCCTATATAGTTCATCTATTGTCCAATTTTTACAATTTCCTTAATCATACTTATACGAACAATTTAAAACACACCGTACAAATTATGAGGAATTTTATAAACTCTAATTAAATGTTCTTATTATAAATAACTAAAAAATAATTATCGAACAATCATTCCCAATTGAAATATGTCAAGTTGAAATTACTATAATAAGATACGAGGCCAGGCAAGAAAATTTTTATAATAATGGTTCACCTATTATTCGTTAAACATAAGTGTGGTATTATAAGGACAGCAATGATAGTGTCAGATCTAAAATCATATGAACTGTCAGTGTTCTTTCATACTGCTACCTGAAACATAACAATATAAATTGAATATTAGTTGTGCGTGTCTTGGAACTGTAAATAGTCATTCTGTTTTTCTTTTTTTTTTGAAGTTAAAGTTATAGTTATGCTTTGCAAGTATTCTACATATAGAATATTACAAGTTATTGTTATATAACTTTCATTGTTAGAAGAAATCCATACATTATTACTAAATGCTACTTGATCATTAAAATATAGCTTACAGCTTGTACTCTAAATACAACGGCAGTAAATTTCAAACAATATTATATTTATTACATAGCCTTTTACAAACAGTTAACTGTATTTCAATGGTAAAGTATAAATATTATATAATTATATAACAATAATTTATACTTTTATATGTGGAAAACTTGCAATCCATAAATATTAAATTATACAAAACAGAATAAACAATGTCAATCGAACACATGCACCTGTCAATACTCTTTAATATGTGAAGTTATTTTATAAATATAAGTATAAATATAAATATAAATATGTTAATAAAAAACCTTTTATTTTTAACAATAAATCATTGGGAAAGTACTTACTATACCAAGTGTCATCCTTGAAAATGCATATACAGATAAGTCGCACCCAGTCAACCCTATAAAAGAATAAACATTGCTTGAAGTAACATTAGCTAACTATTAAATATTGGAATGTTACTCACCAGTTGAGAGACGGCAACAAACTTGCAAAAAGGACTTTTCTAGCATCAAGTGCATTGTAGCAGGGATCACTGGATCAGGAAGAAGAATTTGCCATGACTCGTAGCACAACTAGCATAAGAAAATGAAGAAACACGAGACAGACGCAAAAATAAATGAAAAAGTGGGTGCACTGATCTCACCTAGATGTAAACGTGGGAAACATAACCACGAATATCACCGCGGTTATGCGCACGCGCTCGCTTCTCTTCGTCCGCACGCGATCAAAACGCTCTTATGTGCCGGGAGCCTTATGCGCACGCGCTCGAACGCAGTCGAACGCGATCGTACGCGCCTATGTGACAGGAGCCTCACTGACAGCTGACTCTCTCTCTCTCTCTCTCTCTCTCTCTCTCTCTCTCTATTACTTTCTACACATGTACGCGCGGCCGGCGGCAGTTATCGAACGTCGTCTAATAGACCGGTGCTCTCGCGTGCTTCAAGGGTTACGACGACGTAAGTTCGAACGTGAGAGTGTGGTGGTTACTGGTGGCTGCATCTACGTCGAGAAAGACCTTCTGCTGCTATCCACGCTGTCATCTCCGAGGTTGTGACGAGTGTTGTGCTGACGTTGCCGGTCGAGTAAGGTGTGATATTCGTGGTTATGTTTCCCACGTTTACATCTAGGTGAGATCAGTGCACCCACTTTTTCATTTATTTTTGCGTCTGTCTCGTGTTTCTTCATTTTCTTATGCTAGTTGTGCTACGAGTCATGGCAAATTCTTCTTCCTGATCCAGTGATCCCTGCTACAATGCACTTGATGCTAGAAAAGTCCTTTTTGCAAGTTTGTTGCCGTCTCCTCAACTGGTGAGTAACATTCCAATATTTAATAGTTAGCTAATGTTACTTCAAGCAATGTTTATTCTTTTATAGGGTTGACTGGGTGCGACTTATCTGTATATGCATTTTCAAGGATGACACTTGGTATAGTAAGTACTTTCCCAATGATTTATTGTTAAAAATAAAAGGTTTTTTATTAACATATTTATATTTATATTTATACTTATATTTATAAAATAACTTCACATATTAAAGAGTATTGACAGGTGCATGTGTTCGATTGACATTGTTTATTCTGTTTTGTATAATTTAATATTTATGGATTGCAAGTTTTCCACATATAAAAGTATAAATTATTGTTATATAATTATATAATATTTATACTTTACCATTGAAATACAGTTAACTGTTTGTAAAAGGCTATGTAATAAATATAATATTGTTTGAAATTTACTGCCGTTGTATTTAGAGTACAAGCTGTAAGCTATATTTTAATGATCAAGTAGCATTTAGTAATAATGTATGGATTTCTTCTAACAATGAAAGTTATATAACAATAACTTGTAATATTCTATATGTAGAATACTTGCAAAGCATAACTATAACTTTAACTTCAAAAAAAAAAAGAAAAAACAGAATGACTATTTACAGTTCCAAGACACGCACAACTAATATTCAATTTATATTGTTATGTTTCAGGTAGCAGTATGAAAGAACACTGACAGTTCATATGATTTTAGATCTGACACTATCATTGCTGTCCTTATAATACCACACTTATGTTTAACGAATAATAGGTGAACCATTATTATAAAAATTTTCTTGCCTGGCCTCGTATCTTATTATAGTAATTTCAACTTGACATATTTCAATTGGGAATGATTGTTCGATAATTATTTTTTAGTTATTTATAATAAGAACATTTAATTAGAGTTTATAAAATTCCTCATAATTTGTACGGTGTGTTTTAAATTGTTCGTATAAGTATGATTAAGGAAATTGTAAAAATTGGACAATAGATGAACTATATAGGATACGCTAGTTCATTCCAGCCTGGTGTTAGGCTGGAATAAACTAGCATATCCAATATAGTTTGTCGGATGTCCAATTTTTTCCATTTCCTACCTCATAATTTGGAGTTTACCTTCATAGCTTATAGTTTGCAAAAGGCTATGTCATAAGTATAATGTGTTTTAAATTTACTGCTGCATTTAGGTTACAAACTGTAAGCTATATTCTAATGATTAATTAGCATTTAGCAACAATGTATGGATTTCTTCTTTCGATGTAAGTTATATAACAGTAACTTAGAGGCACACGCATGTCAATAATCTTTAATATGTGAAGTTATTTTATAATTATATGTGAATTGGCCATAATAATATATGCTTTTTATTTTCTTGTACACGGAGAAAAATTTATTTGTAAACTTTACTCTTTTTATAAGAAAATTTATTATTTTTATAGTTTAGTACTGGGACACATTCGACATGTAGGATCTTTACTGTTATAAATAGTAATTTTTATAATTTTCATAGCAAATTTTATTTTTTAAAGAATAATTTTTACTACATTTGTAGCAAATTTTATTATCTGAAATAGTAATATTTATTATTTTTGCAGCAGTCATAAAAAGTACTATTTGAAATAGTAAAATTTGCTACAAAAAATAATAAAAATTAATATTTAAAACAAGATAAATCCCCCATGTTGAGTATGTCCCAGCACTACTATAAAAATAATAAATTTTCTTATAAAGATTAAAGTTTAGAAATAAATTTTGCTCCGTGTAATGAATCAACTAATATTCAATCTGTTTTTGTTAGCAGTATGAAAGAATACTGACATTTCATATGACATTACATTATATAGTATAGGTATTTATAATGCATTTCACATGAAGTCAGCAGCTCAAAATTTTAAAAAATTTGTTTTTTATTTTAAGAATATAGTTATATTTATATTATGAATTATGATCCATTTGATAAAGCAGAATATTTTGCATGCGACAAAAGCTTTATTGAGTCCTTATTTAAGAGCTTTTCCAATAAGCCTCGAAGCATTGTTAGAAAACCCTGTTGAAAAGCATTCTATATTTTTTAAATATCAATAGAAACCAATAATTTGTATTTCTGACCACCAGACGGATTTGAGATCTTAATGTTATTCATATATCTAATGGCATGGATCTTGTCACTAAGTTTTCTCAAAGCAGGAAAAATACATTAAACATCTATTTCCAACAATATTTTCAACAGGCCTGTAAGTAAAAATATTCATCTTTACTTTCCTAAATTTTCAATGGGAGCCGGTTACACTGTTAATAAATTCTATATGTATTTTTCATATCTACTGGAAAGAAAATTTCATAAGTTATCCAGGCATGTTCTTGTTTGTGCACATAAGGATTGTGCACATATTTATTGTGCACAGATAGCATTGGTACAGATCTATATATATAGATATATACCAATGTTAAAGTGTGCACAATTAATATGTGCACAATCAGTATGTGCATAAACAAGAACACGTCGTTATCCAGTATTATGTGTCCCAAATGATAAAGTATATTATTATAAAAAAGTTTAAATCAAAGTGGTTGAAAGACAATTTAACAATTGTATATTCCGATGCCCAGACACGAACTTCTTACTCAATAATAGTCCAATATAATATGGTGTTCTTATTAAGCCCTCGCTTCATGAAATTTCATAAACTATTCAGTGAATAAGTCACAAATAAATAATTGAATTATGGATCTTAATGATTTATAAGATTGTAAATTACATAATTTATGAAATTACATGAAGCGCAGACTTAATAAGAAAACCATATTTTATTTGAAAATAATTGAGTAAGAAGTTCTTGTCTGGGCATCGGAATACACAATTGCTAAATTGTCTTTCAACTACTTTGATTTAAACTTTTTTATAGTAATATACTTTTTCATTTGGCACACATAACACTCGATAACTTATGAAATTTTCTTACGAGTAGATATGAAAAATACATATAGAGTTTAATAACAGTGTAACCGGCTCCCATTGAAAATTTAGGAAAATAAAGATGAATATTTTTACTTACAAGCCTGGTGAAAATATTGTTGAAAATAGATGTTGAATGTATTTTTTCTGCTTTGAGAAACTTATTGACAAGATCTATAACATTAGATATATGAATAACATTAAAATCTCAAATCCATCTGGTTGTCAGAAATACAAATGATTGGTTTCTATTGGTATTTAAAAAATATACAATTCTTTACAAAAGAGGGTTGTTCGCCAATATTGTTTTAGTAGGGCTCATTTTTAAGGATTTTAATAAAGAATCTGAAAAAATTTTGTGAAATAACAATTATCAGTAAACTTACAAAGCATAAACGATTTTAAAAATTTGAGCTGTTTCTTTGAAGAGCACCATCATCGCCAAGATGTCGACTTCTCGCGCTGTCGCCGAGTTTAACCGCCCGTCCCAACTATTCATGGTAGCTGCTAATAATCGAATACACGTAGGGGCGCTCGGCTCCGGCCTCGTGTGAATTTGATATCACGGGTCGTTGTCGAGTAGCGCGAGCACGAGGCTCGTTAAACGTCGTTACTTCTTTCTCCACATTAAGCAAAATATCATCAGTGATCTTATATCTTATTGTAATGTTGCAGCTAGGTATGTATCATATCCATTAGTTATATATACTAATACCGATGTAGCCTTTTTTATATATATTCCAATGATGGTTCTCGGCGAAGTTCAAATCGTATCTGCAGTAGTATGTCCATAAATAATCCAGGTTCAGGGCAGATTTTTAATTGCATCTCTACATAGATTTGTACATGGATTTTCATATGGATTTTCACATGGATTTTCATACAGATTTGCATATGACGTTTTGGAACAGATTTTCAGGTGGATTTCCATATGAGTGTCCATATGGAATCCATGTATATTTCTATATGGAAATCCCGATGGATACTTTCAATAGGGTCTATATAAAGTTCACATGAATATTGGGTGAAAATCACGTGAAATTCACCTGAGAAAACGATAACAAGAGAAAGAAGCTTTAATTTATCTGTGGTGAAGTTCACGTGAATATTGGGTGAAAATCACGTGAATTTCAGGTTAAATTCACCCGAAAATACTACGGAATATAGGTGAAATAAATGTGAAATTCGTGTGGATTCACATGTAAATCACGTGAAATTCACCTGAAAAAACGATGTCACAAGAAGGAAGCTTTAATTTATCTCCGGTGAAGTTCACGTGAGCATCGGGTGAAAATCACGTGAAATTCACCTGACGTTTTTAGAATTTTGACACGTGAAATACAGGTATAAATCACATAAAATTTGGGTGGTTTTCGCATACATTTTACACGAATTTCACGTAAAATTTAGGTGGAAATTCAGGTGATAATTCAGGTGGAAATTCAGGTGAAAACCAGGTGAATATTTACAACCGGGTAATCACTTAGACATCCGTCCGGATTTCTGCGTGGATTTCCGCGCACCTGGATAAGCGAAACCCCGCTCGGTTTTCAGCATGGATTTTCGCGTGGATTTACACGTGGAAATCCGAACGTATTCTAGACAAGTAATAATCACTTAGATATCCGTCTGGATTTCTGCGTGGATTTCCGTGCACCTGGATAAGCGAAACCCCTCCCGGTTTTCTACATGGATTTTCGCGTGGATTACCATGTGGAAATCCGGACGTATTCTAGACAAGTAATAATCGCTAAGGTATCCGTCCGGATTTCTGCGTGGATTTCCGCGCACCTGCATAAGCGATACCACCGCCCGGTTTTCTACATGGATTTTCGCGTGGATTTCCGCGCGGACATCCAGAGATATATATATGTAGACGTACTGATCACTTCGATTTTCCGCGTGGATTTCCGTGCACCTGCATAAGCGAAACCACTGCTCGGTTTTCTAGGTGGATTGCCGCGCGGAAATCCGGACATGTATGCAGGCATACCGATCACTTCGATTTCCGCGCGGATTTCTGCGCGAATTTCCGTCTAAATGCGTAAGCTAATAATCACCATTCTGTTTTCAGCATGGATTTCCGTGCGGAAATCCGAACATATATGAAGGCGTACTGAACATTTGGATTTCCCTACGGATATCTGCGCGGATTTCAACGCAGTTGTAGACGCGATGCGACGTGGCTTGGATTTTTACCTAGATTTCCACGTAGATTTCCAGGTGGATTTGTTGGACTGATTTCTGCATGGATTTCTCCGCGGAATTCAGTCCGAATTCCGGGCGGATTTCAGTACGGAAATCTGCTCTGATATTTTCAACCGGGATAGCTTCCTCTAGGAGCAAGCTGCGTACGTTGCTGAAGCGTAGAAGTCCCGTATATATAGGCTCGCGTTCCTTTTTCAACTTGATTGTGCGCAGTCATCCGTCTAGCGGTTTCTACGATTCCCGCGAGCTCAAATTCAGCCCCATGCGCACCCGGGCATCCTCAAGTAATTCCCTTTTTTTCCCTTCGACTTTTGACTTTTTCCCTCCCGACATTCGTCTCGTCGCACAGCTATTGCGCTGTTGGCTGAGCGCGAGGATTCGTTATCTAGTCGGATTCGCCAATAAATTCGGAGCCGCGTCTTCACCGGGCGCACGTGTTTCCTTTCCTCATTTATTTATAATGTACATATATATAGCGAGGAGTGGAACCTTTATGAGGTATCGACTGCACAACAAACACGCATGTTTTACGATTTGTTTTGCGTCACGCACGCCGAAACACTACGAACTGATAAATGCCCCGGTGACCCATAATAAAATGCGCGTCCGCAGGGCTGCTGCGACGCTGCGCCGCACAGCTGTCGCCATCCGTCTCTCTCTCTCTCTCTCTCTCTCTCTCTCTCTCTCTCTCTCTCTCTCTCTCTCTCTCTCTCTCTCTCTCTCTCTCTCTCTCTCTCTCTCTCTCTCTCTCTCTCTCTCTCTCTCTCTCTCTCTCTCTCTCTCTCTCTCTCTCTCTCTCTCTCTCTCTCTCTCTCTCTCTCTCTCTCTCTCTCTCTCTCTCTCTCTCTCTCTCCCCCCCCCCTCTGTCTCCGCTTCTTTCCCGCTTACCCCCTTCGCTCGCTCCAGCTTTTCCGGCTTTCCCGAGGACATAAACGTGCGGATGCACACCGAAATAACAAACGGCTACGGCTTCGTCGATAAACCATAATTATTTTTATTCCAGCGATTCTCCTTGGGCTTTTTCACGGTTTTCGGGTCGCACAAATAAGTGTGCGGTACAGAATTAGATATTGAAAAAACACGCGGCCCACCGAGATTTCCTACTCTCTTTTCGAGAAGGAGAATATTCTCGAAACATGCGCCGTGCCCTGTACGCTTACAACGTTTAGGCTCTGTTACCACTCTGGTTGTTGTTTGATTTGCTCGAATAATTCAGTGGATTTGAAAAGTTGAGGAGAGCTCGTGATTAACTGATCGCTGCCTGGTTTCCTTATATTTAACCGAAGAGTTTATTTACCTTTGCTATCTTCTTTTAATAACTGTTCGCAAAGAGAGTACTCGTAAAAAGTATACGGGGCGACAGCTGCCGCGGCGGAGCGTGTTGTCGCTATGACGCTAACGTGTAACAAAACTCGCAAGTACGAGTTTAGCAGTAATTAATCGTTGCGAAAAAAACACCGGCACTTACTCCGGCCGTCCGAATATCTATAAATGTTATGTTCACATATGTAATCTGATGAGCGGGCCGGTCACTCCCCATCGTCATCGAAGGCCATAATACGATGAAATGCGCAACAATGGTCTGCATTATCCCCAGTACAAAGCCTTGAGAGTAGTTACATTGCGTGAGTGTAGCTAAGTTCCATTGTGCTCGGATTACTGCGGTCAAGACGTCCACGTGAAAAACTTGTGAGAAGAAAACAGCAAACCACAACGCCTCTCAGCAATATTAAGACTTTTTCGCCTTTCACCTTTGTGTTCCACGTAAAATCACATTTCATCCTATTAAGCAGCTAAGTAAAAAATCCTTTTACGAGCAAAGAATGAGAAATATTCTCGGAAAAACACGTGGGAAAAAAGTTTCTTTCTGCAAAAGTATCATTTGAAAATCCGGGCCCTGCAATCGTTAAAGGGAAAACAGCCGAGGCTTTCTTCAAAAGCTTAGTCTGCAGCCGTTAGCCGGGGAATTAAACCGGATACACACCTAATTTGATTCTCCCGAGGCCGCCTCGCGTAGTAGCGCACTACCAGGACATATGATATCTGTTTCGATAATATTTTCCTGAGGCGGCTGCTGGGGCATGGAAATGTCGACGCTGAATCCGCATGAGCCCGCGGGACCAGCTTATCGGCGCTGCTCGCAGCGCGAACGCTTGGACAGTTCGATAAAGTAGCAAATTGCAGGTATAATGCAAGGCTCCGGCATAATAGCCAACATAATGGTAACACAAGCTCTGATTTACCACACGTCCAAAGTAAAAAAGAGCGCTAGCGGCCGTACCGCGCCGCCACCGTAGCTGTCTCCCTGCTCCGCCGCCGCTCGATCCTCATTCTTTTTCTTTGTGCCGGAGGATCCGCACGTCCCACAGAAAAATGTCAGAGTGAAAGGGATTTGAGTCCCTTTTTGACATTTTTCACAGTTATTTATTAAAATAATGCTTTATTGATACATCAGAGGAGCAGATGCAGATCAAGAAAGCCAATCATCTAGAGATCAGAAGAGTAAGATAACATAAATATCGTTTGTTTTTTCTTCTGTTTAAGCCTCGTGCAGATGCCGTCGAGTACGCGGCGAATATTTTCAAAGGCATCTTATTTAGATTCCAATCTGAATAAGAGACATTATTGTGTAATGTAAGCCTGCAATATTAACCTTGTTCAGGTTCTAACCTGATAGAGGTACATAGTTTTTAAACTATGTAATTACGGCAGTAGCTGATCTTCTAAGATGTGTCCACAATCAAGCGCACGGTGCACGAACGCGCGCGCCGGCCGCATGCGCGCGCCGTGTTTCCAACTTAAAACAAGTCAGGGCCTGCTCTGCGGAGCGAGCGGCGACCAGTTTTATGTTGGTAACAGTAGGCCAGTCAAATTAGTTTTTTCTGCAACTTAATTGTAACCCAGGGTTTTCAAACGGATTCTTGTAGGGGGGCTCATCAGGCACAACACCCCGGTGAATGAGCCAAAAAATTTTGTCAGGAACATTTTTTAAATAACAAATTAATGATTGAAAACCCAGTTTTTGACCACAGAAAAAAACTATTGACTTTACAGAAAAAAGTTCTATATAAACTTTGTAGATATTAAAAAGATCTACAGAACGCGACCTCAAGATTTAAATTTAGTTAATTTGTTTATCTGCAAATCGCAAAAAACCGCTGAAAATGGCCATTTTAACGATTGTTTATAACTCCGTAAAAAAAATTGCTAGGCTCTTGATAACTTGTTAAAGTATGGTTCTTGCGGTACTTAATAAGCAGTTAAAATTTCAGCTAAAAATATTCAATAGTTTTTGCATAATTCCATTATTTATTAGATTTTGGTCATGTTTGCGTCATTTTTCCCAAGCCGTGGAGCATCGTACAAGGATGCACAAAAGCGATTATGAAAGAGTAACATCTCTACTTTCACGAACAATGAATAACTAAGCGATTTTTTCAAATTTAATTGTTTAAAATCGCATAATAAAAAAAGTCATTTTTTTCGTTATAAATAAATGGAATTGCGACTCGAGTATTTGTCGTAGATAATCGACAATAGGTTCGTTGGAAAGCTGGCATTTTTCACGAAATTTTAAGCTGTCTCCGAACTCTCTAAGTGCTCTAAGAGCCGAGATAATTTTTTTTTTTGTAAAAATCGACATGTCTTTAATTATTAATATTAAGAAACGTGACAGGGCTGAAAAATCGAACTAGTAGTTGTACTAACATAAAAAAAATATTGCGTCACATCTATTGCAAAATTTCATTGTTATAAATAATTGCAAAGATGCGTGTGAAAAATAGAGAAAGTTACAGTGTCACGCAAAAAAACTGAATATAGGAACTTCAAATCCGACGCGCTCGAAAATTTTTTGATATTTCGGTAACTAATTGACGTAAAACCTTCATTTTTTTTTAATTTGGGGTAGCTCGCGAAAATATTAATATGTGGCCTACTCGTTTCCCCGAAAACTTTTATTTAACATTATTAATTAACAATAATTATTTTTATTAACTTTTTTTTTCTTTTTTCATAAATAAATAATTAACTATATTTAATTTGATGCAATGGTACATATTATTAATAAATTAAACATATTTTTATATAATTCTGTGTATGTGAGTGTATGTGTGTGTGAATAGATTCGAAATCTGCCGCGATTTTATGTGTTCAGAATAACGCCATGCATCAGCTACAACAGTACAAGTACTTTGTTTGAAATACTGCAACTGGCAGAAAGATTTAGTTGCAAATTTCAATTATTGAACACTTGTAAGTGCATACATGTTCTTCTGACTTATAGTGTAATTACGCAAAATCACAATAATTTCTGTATTAAAGTTATGTAGGTAGTTTTTTCAACGACAATTCGGATCGGTTTCAATATCAAATTACTACTGCAAGAGATACATTTTACGGATGTTTACTGAGATTTACGCACTGGATATACCAAACCTTTGGTAGTTGTACTAACATACAACACAAGCATTATAATTATTTATTTATAAATCCCTGCTCTTGTACCTTCACACTAGCTTTTCTAATTTCATTTTGAGAACACTTTTACACTCACGTATCTTTAATTACTCGTGCACAATTCATTCTTAAGAAATAGATTAAGAAAATTTCATAAGTGATAATTCTTAATATCTGCCAATAATAATTGTACGTAAATATTTAATATTTAATTACTTATAAATAAAAATAGTTACTATAACAAAGTATTTTTATGGGTGTATAAAGGAATTATTGCTGATAACTAAATGATATAATTATTGATTAATTAAGATCGTTACAATATATTACTTTTTTTTTTTAATTTTCAAGTAACATATAGTAGTTTCATTAATTACAAAAAATAATTGATACATATAAATTCAGTGAAGGTATTTGTGTTAAAAATACACCGATAGATGGAGCCCACTTTTCCACTAGTGAAAAAGGTTACTCAGTCTATAAAGCATTGGCCGCTATCATTCTGCGGCAGGTGTGTGATAAACCTTTTTAAAAAGATGGAAACTTGCGACGAGAATATCTGTTTGCTCTGTGACAAAATTATATTCCCTGACCAGCTACGAAATATTAAAGAAAGGGCTATAGCAACATTGATTGAAGCAAGCTTAAAGAGCAAAGATAACAAGCATAAAAAGCTTCAAAAGTGTGAGTCAATAAATATTCATAAGAATTGTCACAGCCATTACGTTAGAGAGTCAAGCATAAAGACTGCACAACAAAAAGCTACAACTTCAAAAGAAACTGCCAGGAGAGGTAGTATTAGCTTACAAAAATTTGATTTCAGTAAGTACTGTCTTTTTTGCGGAGAAAATGCGTCCGATGAGTATGACGCCGAGCGGTTGAAACAGACTAAAATTCATCGATTCAAAGTTAATATGTTACAAGCAATACTCTCAAAAATATTATTATGGAAAAAATCAATTCGCGATTAGAAAATCATAATTTACAAGATAATCGTTAGAAAGAATATAGAAACATTAAAAAACGCATAGAAAACGTAGATTTAGTTGAGCGCGCCGCTCGTTACCATGACTATTGTCTCAGAAAATTTTCAATTTTTAGACTTACTGATCAGCTTGGTCGACCGATGAGCAAAGATACGGCCGATACCGTAGAGTATATAATATCTTATTTGTGCGAATGTAGAGACGACGAATGTCAATTTTCAATTCAAGATATTTTAAGTCAATAGGAAGGAAAAGTTCCTACTAAACTAGATACAATAGAAAATAGATTATTAGAATATTTTGGTAACACAATTACGATTTATAGAGTAAAAAATGATTTGGTGGTTTGTTTTGCATCGGTAAGAAATAAGATTCTCTCTGAGAAGTGGTATAAAAATAGAAATTCTGATGTAGATAAGGAGCGTGAAAGGATTGTCGTAACATCTGCGAAATTTATTTTGGACGATATTAGATCAAAATATTACGATACAGCTAATTATCCTGCACCCAATTGTTTTTTAGATAACGTTGATAATGACATACCACCGACGTTACGATTATTTTTAGATGTTTTAATTAAAAGCCACAAAAGTTCAGAAACTTCTTATGAAATGTGGGATAAAAGAATCACAACACTTTGTCACATTATAATATATTCAGTAAGACCTCGGTCATTTTTATCCCCCATATTGCTAGGTCTATCATCAATGGTGTATAAGAAACATGCTTCGAAAAATCTAATTGATTCTCTTGCGTATATTGGCTTATGTGTTTCTTATTACAAAACATAACTTTTCGAGTCCTCTGTAGTTTATCAACCTGAAAGTTATGATTCAGGCAAATCGTATTTTCAATTTATTTATGATAATGCTGATCATAACACATGTACAATCGACGGCAGAAATACCTTCCATGCGATGGGTGGAGTGATGTGTGCAACTCCTGCCTCCGAAATATCCAGTACTACGAAAATCGAGCGCCTGCGTCGTATTCCATCGGCAAGTAATATAGGCACTTTTGGATTTGTTTCTTTGAAAAATTTTCAAAGAGGTATCCATGCAGGGCTTAAAAATATAAAAATTGAAGATGTCAATGAAAAACAAATTCTATACCAAACAATCAAGTAGAGAACTCGGATTTTTTGTGGTTTTACGGAAATTATACACGGCGAGAAAACATAAGTGGCTGGAATAGCTTTATGGAACAGTGTACACAAGTCAAACCGTTTCATGTTTCAAAAATAATTCCCGTTCCATTTGTGAATGCACCACCAAGTAATTACGATACCATTTTTACTGTTTTAATGGAAGCTAATGAAAAATGCGAAAGCCAATGTCAAAAAAATATTTTCGTGACTTTCGATCAACCTTTATATCAAAAGGCTAGAGAAATCGTTGAGTGTTGTAAAGGAACTCAAAACGAAGCAAAGATCGACAAAGTTATTGTCAGGCTTGGAGGGTTCCATTTGCTTATGTCGTATCTTGGCGCAATAGGTTTCATAATGGAAGGTAGTGGTTTAAAGGACGCATTTTATGAAATTTATGCTGAAGTTTCAGCAGAGAAAGCATTAGCTGGCTATGCTTATTCGAGATCGATCCGAGGAAATATTTTAATTTAAAATGCTTTGGCAAATATTATTTTTTCTTCCATCGATCTCTCAGACGAAGAAGTACTTGTTTTAAATAATTTGTTTAACCACGTAGGACAATCGGAGTTCCATACGTTACTACAAAGTAATGAGTTAACAAAAATTAAAAAACAAGTTTTTAAACAAATTAGAACCTACAAAAGAAAATGGCCCAACTGCACGATTGTGGATTCTTTATTTTAAAATGGTTGATCTGGCTAAGCAGTTTATTCAGGCCGAAAGAAGTGGAAATTGGTTAATACATTTGAACTGTGTTCAACAAATGCTGCCTTATTTTCATGCTAGTGACCATAATCTGTATGCTAAAAGCAGCCATTTATATTTACAAGATATGCGTAATCTTGAAAATATAATGGATGTCATGGAATATGACAAATTTAGTCGTGCAGGTTATTTTACCATAAGGCGAATTGAGAAATACCGATCTGGTACATGGTCGGACATGATAATTGAACAAATGCTAATGAGACCGATGAAAGTGAGCGGTGGATTGACTCATGGACGTGGAATAACAGATAGCACTTTATGTAAATGGATTCTATCAAATATTGTTTTAATTGAAGTGACGGATGCTATGGAGCAATTTTGTAATACCACGTACGCTACTTCTGATCAACACATAGACGCAAGTAATTCACGCATCATGAGAGATTTACAGGACTCCAAAAAGTTGATTGAATTTTTCCAAAACCATAACCCGTTTCCCGTGACCGATAATATAATATCTATCAGCACTGGCATAATAGGTGATAACAAAATCAATTGTTACGAAGCACTAGAAGTAGGTTTGTCTTCAATGAAAAAAATTATTGGTGGTAATTTTGGTTCGGTCAAATTTCAATGAAAGGACAAAGTCCTATCATTGAAGGCAGTAAATTCTTCAGTGAAAGTAAACAATGAAGCCGTAACAATTGACCCAACACTTATATTTCAGAGAATATCATTAAATATTGAAAATAAAACAGATATGTTAAAGTTTTTAGAATATGAGCTTGCTCCTTATCCGCTTTCTCTTTTTGACGAGGGCGGAATGCGGAAGGGACGAAAATCATCATTCTATGATAATTTTTCTAAAATTACCGGTGTATCTCGTGGTCCAAACGATTTTTATGTGGTTGATGGGGGTTTTCTTTTGCATAAAGTGCGCTGGGATGCTAATAAATCGATTGATTTCATTATTAAGCAGTATATTGATTACACAGTACACAACTATAGCAAAAATTCCACCATAGTTTTCGATGGAATCCAGAGGGAATCAATTTTAAAAGTACCAAAGCAGCCGAGAGGTCACGGAGAGAAAATAAAAATTTAGGACGAGAAATAGAATTTAATAGAAATTCTATAATAACAATTTCGCAAGATAAATTTTTAAGCCGAAATAAAAATAAAAAAAAGGTTGATCGAATTATTATGCAAAGATTTTCAAGAACAAAAATGTAGCACTATCGTAACGGAAGAAGATGCCGATTTTCTTATTGTCAGTACTGCTGAAAAATGCAGCGTAGGCGGTACAACCTGGATCATTGGAGAGAACATCGACTTACTTGTAATTTTAACGCAGCACACATCTCTTAATACCACTTATTTCTTAAAATCCGGTAAAGGAAATATAAATGATTGCATATATGACAGTCAAAGTTTTAAATACCCTGAAGTGAAAAAGCTGGTAGGTTTTATGCATGCTTTCACAGGATGTGATACGACGTCTTGTTTTTTCAAACAAGGAAAAAACAAAATTATAAAAACGTTTCTCAAGGATGTCGTCCTACAGCAAAAAGCACTTGCTTTTTATAATCCAAACGTGAGTCCTGATGTTTTAGCTGCTAATGCAAATGATATTGTTAGTCGTATGTACAACAGTAAGAAGGACAAAAAGAGTCTACATGAGTAGCGGTTTTTAAATTTTCAAAAGTCTGCCTTAAAAGGTTCCTTAAAATTAGAAAATTTGCCACCGACTGAAGGTGCAACGAAGCAGCACGCGCACAGAACATACCTACAACTGCAACAGTGGCTTGGTTACAAAAAGGATCCAACAGCGCGGGGTTGGAAAGAGCGAGAAAATGTGATCTATCCAATTCACACGCTGGAACCGCTTATTCCAGATCAATTATTCTGTAAAATCAGTTGTAGGTGTGAGATGGGATGCAAAAGAAAAACATGTAGCTGTAGAAAACATGGGCTACGATGCTCGCAAATCTGCTCATCATGTCATGGTGAAAATTGTACAAATATCGAACAAATGATAATAGAACACATTACAGACATGGCTATTAACGATGATGAGGAAGAAAAGTTAATCGAAAGACTTAATCAAATGCCGATGACAAATGTGCCAGACGCTAATAATGAAGAAGAAGACGAAGAACCAGAAGAAGAAGAAGAAGAAGAAGAAGAAGAAGAAGAAGAAGAAGAACATGATAACGAAACACACACAGATGTGTCACGATGTAAGAAACGAAAAGTACCGATATAAATCGTAATCAAATGTTCAACAAAATTTTTATAAAAGTGAATATATTATTTTTTATTATTTAATAAATTAAAAAAACCTACCCAATAACATATTTATAATTAATTAATTAATTTTTTATGGAAAAAAGAAGAAAAAAGTTAATAAAAATAATTATTGTTAATTAATAATGTTAAATAAACATTTTCGGGGAAACGAGTAGGCCACATATTAATATTTTCGCGAGCTACCCCAAATTAAAAAAAAAAATGAAGTATTTACGTCAATTAGTTACCGAGATATCAAAAAATTTTCGAGCGCGTCGGATTTGAAGTTCCTATGTTCAGTTTTTTTGTGTAACACTAACTTTCTCTATTTTTCACACGCACCTTTGCGATTATTTATAACAATGAAATTTTGCAATAAATGTGACGCAATATTTTTTTTATGTTAGTACAACTACTAATTCGATTTTTCAGCCCTATCACGTTTCTTAATATTAATAATTAAAGACATGTCGATTTTTACAAAAAAAAATTATATCGGCTCCTAGAGCACTTAGAGAGTTCGGAGACAGCTTAAAATTTCGTGAAAAATGCCAGCTTTCCAACGAACTTATTGTCGATTATCTACGACAAATACTCGAGTCGCCATTCCATTTATTTATAACGAAAACAATGACTTTTTTTTATTATGCGATTTTAAACAATTAAATTTGAAAAAATCGCTTAGTTATTCATTGTTCGTGAAAGTAGAGATGTTACTCTTTCATAATTGCTTTTGTGCATCCTCGTACGATGCCTCACAGCTTGGGAAAAATGACGCAAACATGACCAAAATCTAATAAATAAATGGAATTATGCAAAAACTATTGAATATTTTTAGCTGAAATTTTAACTGCTTATTAAGTACCACATGAACCACACTTTAACAAGTTACCAAGAGACTAGCAATTTTTTTCACGGAGTTATAAACAATCGTTAAAATGGCCATTTTCAGTGGTTTTTTGCGATTTGCAGATAAATAAATTAACTAAATTTAAATCTTGAGGTCGCGTTCTGTAGATCTTTTTAATATCTACAATGTTTATACAGAACTTTTTTCTGTAAAGTCAATAGTTTTTTTTCTGTGGTCAAAAAACTGGGTTTTCAATCATTAATTTGTTATTTAAAAAATGTTCCTAACAAAATGTTTTGGCTCATTCACCGGGGTATTGTGCCTGATGAGCCCCCCTACAAGAATCCGTTTGAAAACCCTGGGTTACAATTAAGTCACAAAATAGGCGAAAAAAAGCTAATTTGGCTGGCCTAAGGGCGTGCGCATGCGCTTGGCGCGCGCGATCGTGCGCCGTGCGCTTGATTGTGGACACAGCCACAACACTCAGCGGGCCCGCGTTGCTTTGTGCGTCGCTCCAACAGATATTGATATACATGCGTCGCTCGCTGTGCTGTACATCGCGGAAGGCGAGACGAGACTCCAGCAGACTGCCGTTATCTGCAACAGTCATTCAGGTCCTAACCTGTTTGATGTTCATAGTTGTTACTATGAGTTGCATATCACCTTTTACGTAAACTCATAATACTTTTAAGTTTTTTTTCTGAGTTAAATAAGAATTAAAATGTAATCGTTCAGGCACTATCCTGTTCGATACTCACAGTCCTTACTATGACATATTGCTATTTAGGTAAACTCATAATACTTTTAAGTTATTTGAGTTAAATAAAAATTAAAATGTAATCGTTCAGGCGCTATCCTGTTCGATACTCATAGTTCTTACTATGACATATTGCTATTTATGTAAACTCATAATACTTTTAAGTGCTTTGAGTGGAATATAGTAATTAAAATATAATCTATCACTATCTAGTTTTCTAATATTTATTAGTTACTTGAGTTGAATAGAATATCAAATGTAGTCGGTCAGGCCCTAGCCTGTCATATACTCATAGTTCTATGGCACATTGCTATCTATGCAATATGATAATATTTATATGTTATGTAATTATACATTAAAAGACAACTTCTCAGGTGCTAACCTGTTTCATGTGCATCTTTCTATGTTTTTTCTCAGATATTTCTAAATATCGTTTAATAATACTTGTAAATTAAACAAATACTTAGTAAACTACATTTAATCGCTCAGGTTCTAACCTATCGAAATCTGTAGTTATTTACACGTTTAAGAATAATTACTATGCGTTTAATACAAACAATTTTAATTTATATAAACGTATAGTTTATATAAGTTACATCAATATTTATTAAAATGTGATGTTCAAGTTTACTCTGGTTGAAGCTCATTTTCTATACTTATAACATGAGTTTATAACGTTTCAATTTTTGTAATCACTATATTAATCGGAATTTGGCATTCAGGCCCTATCCTATCTCATTATTTCTTGTAATTTGTCATTAACACCCTAGAAGTTTGGGTTTTGATAGTTACGAATATAGTTTTCGCCTCATAACATGCTGGATGCATGTTTTTCTGCAGAAGTTACTGACGCTGCCTAGGTGAATGGTTGCCCGCGGCAACTACCTTCTTATCTTCGCCATCTCTCAGCTATGCTGTTTGCTGCATCCAACTTCATGCGCTCGCATCGCACTCAATCTCCAAGATTGAGAGACAGCCATATAGGCGCACGCACCGCGCCACGTGTGAATCCACAATATCGTGCTCAACCGAGTGTCACACACACTGGCTATCATGGGAGCAAGGTTGTCTTACGCGTAAATTTTTCCAGAGGGCCAGATTTCTCTGGCATCCAACCCTTTGACCATTGGATACTTCGCGCTTCAGAGATATTGGCTGTTTGCGCTCTTCGCCATTCCCCGACGTTACACTCACGTGGACCGCACTTTGTTACCGCAGCTGAAAATTGGTGTGCTTTGTTTCTCGCATGAATTCTTTCATATGAAAAGGTAGAGGGGGGGGGGGCATATCACCCCCTCCCTAACGTACAATGGCCACTAGAATAACATCAGTTGTGAACTCGATGCTACTGACCAATGTTTTTTCTTTTTACTTTCATTGGCTGATCCTTGTACACGCCTGCTTTTACAAGCGTCTTAACGCTGTATCAGCGCATCCAGCATCTTGACTGCAAAGTACGAATCGATATTAGTTGATTCATGAATTCAATAGTTGCGGTCACCGCTACATCATGCTTTGACCATTCTCATATCATGGTATTTTATTTCATTGATTAAACTGTTTTAATTCTGGATCAGATTACAATCTAATCAAGCTGCAACAATCGATGTTAAGAATTTGAATATTCAAAGATTTTTTTAATGCACTGAGTAAACACTGCTGTTAACGATAACGCTCGTGGGAGTGCTGTTAACAACCGTGTGAGGAATTTTAATTTATATAAACATAATATACACAGATGCACGTGAGTTGACGACTGACATGCGACTGCCATTAAGGGCACATATTTACCATTAGTCGAATTTCAACAGTGAGCGCACTCGTGCTTGCATTCTGAATCCTGACTAATCGAGAGTTAATACTGAGTACTCTTTAATGCCTCGAAAAGAAGCGCTTTGTCACTATATGTCCATTCTCTTGACGGGAATTGTCATTCAGTGGTGTGAGAAAAATCTTATTCGTTCAATCATGGATGATAGACGCATGTTTTGGTCATGAGTGCGCCTGTGGATACATTGTCTTACCGACGTATGAAATATACGTATTACTAGTTGATTTGTCGCAGAAATTTCGTCTGCTTCATTTTTATTCACACAATAGCGTGCGACTGCCTTCATAACGTTCCTTAAATATTGAGGGCTCTTACGTAAGCATGGGCTTGACGTAGAGATTTCTTGAAATCAGATGTTATACGATTCCAGAAAACCTAGATTTTTCCTTGACCATAACTTTTGGATATGGTTGGACGCACTGTTGCTCCGTGTAAGAGCCTTATCTTCGAGACTATCTAATTATTAACCTTATTTTAATTTTCGGATAATCCAAAAGGTCTTGTCTTATTTCACACACGGAATATATGTATTCTCAGCAGTAATAGGATAATCTCTTAAGATGATAACTATTTTTTGTTTATTCTTTAATGATTTTTTTTGTTGCGTAAAACTTAAAGTTTATTTAACCCAACCTACGGTTTAATTAACCCAACCTACAGCTTAATTAACCCAACTTAATAGAGTATAGTCAAGAATGATTATTTTTGAAACACAAACTATATTGCCGTATTCGCAAACCTATGGCTTGTGTATTACTCCATTGCTTCAATTTTGATTGACCGTTTCATTTAGTATTGAAAATAAATCAACACAGGGTTTTGGTTCTTATTTTACAATGCTGGCTGATCAGCACGAGAACTAGATCTATTATTTTCTGTAGCATCTATTATTGGCTTTAACAATGTAGTATATGTATACTATATAAAAGTGCAGCAGAAAATTTTGAAATAGGGTATCAATCGCATTGACAATATTATTCGTTTCTTAATTATGGACCTTTCTGAAAACTCATTTCGTAATAATTACGCGTTTTTCCACTCAATGTTGCTAGTGTTTCTATCGAAATTTTACTTATGAAGTATTTAACGCTTTTTTATATGTCAGATCTCATCTGTAGATCTTGATTCACCTTTCATGCACGAAAGATTGAGAGATCTATTATACGGCATGTTCTTGTTTGTGCACATAAGGATTGTGCACATATTTATTGTGCACAGATAGCATTGGTACAGATCTATATATATAGATATATGCTAATGTTAAAGTGTGCACAATTAATATGTGCACAATCAGTATGTGCATAAACAAGAACACGTCTATTATACAGATAATTAACTCTTACAATTATTTTATAATTGTTAAACTCGAACTGAAATTTTCAAGACTTTTTAATAATTTTTCATTACGATTTCGTGGTTTTGTTGTGTTACAAATAGGAAGAATAATGTTTAAATCCCAGAAGGTTGAGACATTTTCCCAAAATGTCATACATTTTTCTGTATATCCAGTTGTCGTTTTGTAGCTTTAAACATCTACAATTTGATCATGAGAAAGAGGTGCGAAATACAATTGTACAATTGAACGAACTTACCTGTAAGTGAAGTTCGATTGAAATTGTATGAAGCACCTCTTCCGAACTGATCAATCCCACCCTGGTCCCTTATCTATAAGTCTACATAGATACCCGAACTGGAAACGGCAACACTTTCAATAATGAGGATCGAGCGGCGGCGGAGCCGGGAGACAGCTACGGTGGCGGCGCGGTACGGCCGCTAGCGCTCTTTTTTGCTTTGGACGTGTGGTAAATCGGGCTGGAAAAGAGGGTACTACAATTTGATCATTTCGGAAGAGGTGCTTCATACAATTTCAATCGAACTTCACTTACAGGTAAGTTCGTTCAATTGTGCAATTTAGCTGTCGGTTCGTCTTTACAGCGACAGCAAGTTTTTCAGTGCACTGTACCTTTTGAGTCTCCTATCGCAAACAGCGCTTTTCTTTTCCCCCCTCTCTTGCTTTCTTTCATGTGGAGATCGCAGCTCTCTCTCTCTCTCTCTCTCTCTCTCTCTCTCTCTCTCTCTCTCTCTCTCTTATTCTCCTCATAATGTTCTCCTCTGCTCAGACTGAGACCCGACCGCTATCTAGCACCACTTCAACAAACACTTGTAACTTCTTTACAAAAGTAAAGAAAGACGAGCGCTGAAGTTGGAGAAAAGAAACCAAATGTAGCCGCCGTTGCGTGCGCCTGTTGCATAGCAGCGCGAGCGGCTCGGCTCTAAAATGCAGTCGGCACTAATTCTGCACATAAGTCAAAATGATATATATTACGGTGTGCTTCCATAGGGCCCCTTTAACCGGCTCCTACTATGTGCGATATCTGTGCAATGCGACAAAACTGCGAGTGGGCACTACATATTACATGCTTGAGCGCAATATTATTATTTTTTCGAGCTCCCTTTTCCACAACTTCCCTTTGATTGTGTTTTCGTACTTTTATGCTCATACCATGTACACCCTTCCTTTTGCTTTCTCAAAAAGAAAGCTTTGTAACGATGAAATTTTTCTGAGATTTTCATGATTTTCGATATTTCCAAGCTCCCTGAGTCGAAATATGCGTTTTCTAGAAAATGTCTGTATGTGTGAGCGTGTGCGTGCGCGCATGCGTGTGTGCGTGCGTGCGTGTGTGCATGCGTGTGTGTGCGCGTGCGTGTGTGTGTGTGCGTGTGTTTAAGCGCGCACGCGTGTGAGTGTGTGTATATGTGTGTGTGTCTGAGCGCGCGTGTGTGAGTGCGTGCGTGCGTGTGTGCGCTCGCAAGTATATGCGTGTGTGTGTGAGCGCGCGTGTGTGTGTGTGAGCGCGCGTGTGTGTGTGCGTGCGTGTGTGTGTGCATGTGTGTGTGTGAGCGCGTGCGTACGTATGCGTGCGTGTGTACGTGTGTGTATGTGCGTGTGTGTGTGTGTGCGTGTGTTTGTAAGCGCGTGTGTGTGTGCGCGCGTGTGTGTGAGCGCGCGCGGAATAGTAGAGGAGAAGCGGCTTGGTTGGCGCGGCAGTTTCGATGGCGCAACTGATTATTAGAATTATTATTCAGATTTTCGGCATGCAGGCTAATTTTTCTTAAATAAAAATACAAAATTAATAAACACACACAAAACCATTAATATTGGAGCCTATTCTGATAAAATATTAAGAAAAGTATTTTTGAGTCACTTTTCATGTGGTTAATATCATGTTCGAAATTGATCAATTGACAAATCTGAAATGCTATAAGAAAAACAAATACGCCATAACATAGTTTAATTTATTTACTTTCATATAGTAAAACTCAATTATTGCATTTATTTATTTATAATTAGGAAATAAGTTGAAATAATAAAAAAATCCGAAGCGGCTTGATTGACGCAGGCATGAAAATACACCGCCTAGCTTTTATTTATCAAAATAAAGTGCATTCTTATATTCTCTTGTTATAATGTTTACGCATTAAGTGCATTATTTGATATTTTTACTCGCGCAGCAAGTGTACATAAAGTAATATCGTCCTTGAGAAAATATTTTGAGGGTATGATTATTTAGATGGGCAAGATTGCAAAAAAATACAACCAATTGGGACAAAGATAGGTTGGAAAGTGCTATTAATGATGTTAAAGATGGAAAGTCTATTCGGGCAAGTGCAGCACATTAGTTTGCGCAAGAGATCTAAAGCTATACACGTGTACGCCAATCAATCCGTAAGCGGCGGGTTGAATGGCGCAAGTTTTTTTTTTAATAAATCGTTTATATTCAATAAATTGTAAATGCTATGCTTTAAAAAAATTTTTAGTAAGATACAGTAGATGTTTGGCTATCTTCACGTATAGTTCATTTTATGTTTCAACTATTTTTTCATTTAAATAATCAAGAATAAAGGTTAGGTGCGCCAATCATGCCGCTTCTCCCCTAATAGTAATAGTAATAGTAGTTTATTGTAAAAATATGGGTTTTACAAACATCTGATAAACTTGTATAAATATTGTTATTGATTAACATGATAAAACAATGATTATAGGCTTTTCATTTCGAGAAAGAAATACACAGATGTAATAACAGATCACCAGTTTTAGTACTTTTAAAATACTAGCTTTACATACTGATTTGCCATATCACAGTCACCCTTAAGAACAAATAATACTGAGTAGGAAGTCACAATGTTGAATTAGTGATATCACAGATAAAGCGGGTATTTAAAATGAATAGAAATCTGGTGGACTAGAAAAATACATATATAATAGTATGACTATTACTCGTCAAGATATCACAGAAAATTACTAAAAACTAAAAACTTAAGACTAACAGTAAAACTGTCTGACATTCACACTCGACACTCGCGCTAATCAATTACATTCATACCAATACAAACTATGTATATGGGACGACACTGCAATTAATAAATTAACATACAGAAATCGCCCATTCTGCGAGTGGTTTAATCGTGATCAAGAAAATCGGGCGTGCGCGCGCGTGTGCGTGCCTGTGTACGTGCGTGCGTGCATTATTTTATAATAATATAAAATTTTGAATTAAAGAGGTAACCTTTTTTTAGTATAAAAAAAAATGTTGATATTAATTTAAATTTACGAGTGCTAATATTATTTGATTTTAATACAAATACGAAGATCTTCTATTATTAGTTTGTGTGTGCGTGTGTTGAGAGAGAGAGAAAATTTTTACAATTAACATAGCAATTTAATAATAACATGATGTAATATTATCTTACGCATAATAAAATATAGTAAAGTATAAAACTAAAAATAATGTAACAATATAACGGTATTCCGACGAGCTTACAATTACTTATTACTTATCACAGCAATTAATGGTATACACCTTTTTAAAAATAAATAAATATGGTTATAAAATTTGCTACATTACTTATATAAAATTTAGTACTTACTATACTAAATTTTCAAAATACTATTTGATAGAATTGTAGCAATTTCTACGAGTCACTTTACCAAAAATTACGAGACCTTCTGCTAACGACATCAGCAAATCGACATAACCTTAAAAGAAATTTACTTATCACCTTCTCTTCTATAAAATTAATTATAAAATATAACCTGCATATATTTACAAATATTTATTAATTTAGAAACTCGTGTACTACATCCTTCGTGAAACAAATAGTTAATTAACGTATTAAGATGTCGAATTTGTCCCATAGATTTTTTCCTGCTTTTTCCAATGGTGCTATTATTTTTATTCCGAAATGCTTCCTTCTAGTTGAAAATTCCATTTGAATGTTTAAACTCTATTTTTTCAATAAAATATCAGTCTTTTCTTCAAAATGAATTATATTCTTCAAAAGTACAAGTCTTAAACTATAAAATATTATATTTTTAAGTTGAAACATGAAAAGTTCAAAAATAGTAAGATCAAAAAGACAGCGGCTGCCCGAACTTTTTACGCTATGCTCAAGGGCGGATTAATACACGCGATGTGCTATTTCGCCCTTTCTTTTTTGTAAATATAAAATGTTTTGTAACTTACAATGCCAATGCGTGGACATAATTTTGTGGATCTAGTTGTAACAGTTAGTATAATATTACAATGAACTTTGTTCATTTATATAACAAAATTTGAAAAACATAATATATTAAACATAAAAATATCCATGAACGCACTGAAAGTAGTGAAACAGAAATTTAAAATAACCTTATGGATTGTTTAATCTGGCATAACAATATTACCTTTTCATTTAAATTCTAATTTTTTTACATTTGTTGATTTTATAAGAATTGTCCTTTTTGCGACATCCGCTTCTTTCTTTCGAATTGAATTGAGCGTGCACTTAAACGTGCCGTACGTACGGGTGCGAGGGGCTCGCGCGGACCCTCGGCGCTGTCTTTTTCATGTTGTTACTTTTAAATCCTTTATTTCTCCAACTTCTCCAAGATAGGGTTTTGAAGCTTAAGAGTTGTACTTTCCAATGGTGTAGTTTATTTAAAAAAAAAAAAATATGATATACTTTGAGAAAAATGGCTTTCATTATTCAACTCCAGTTTTCGTCCGGAAGAAAGCGTTTCGCAATAAAAACAATGGCACCATTGGAAAGAGCAGGAAAAAATCTATCGATACAGGTCCTTGGTTTTTTTTTCAAAGACGCAGCATACGATTATGAACGAGTTAAACAGAGCGCCTTTTACGCGAAAAAAGGCACCGCACGCGCTCGGTGGCCCGTTTCTGCTGGACGCTCCCATATATATATTCCCGTGTCTGGGCGACGACGACCTAACCTTACACATCTTTACACTTTACACATCATATGTATATGTTTACATTATAATAATATAAATCGTAGATTCATCGTGTATATTCAAAATCAAAGATCTCAGAAAGTCAACTGATGAAAAGAATTTTTTTATATCTACAGCATCAACGAGGCACATAACTTTTTTAGATAAATATTATTATTAAATGGCTAAATATTAAAGGCTATAATAATGTTAAAATATGAAAGAATTGATACTTTGTGAGAATTTTTTAAATTATTTTTTTACAAATATACAAGAAAATTTTTTTGGAATCTTTGAATGAATATCAATGGCCAATATTGGTCATGTGTCTTGATAATATTAGATAATGTGGGATAATAATATGCATTTTTTTGGCAAAATCTTTTGTCAAGTGAAGTAAATCTGTGAGTTTTTCTGTCAACGGAATATAGTTAGAATATAATATAAGTCAGGGTGTAAGAACTCGCTTCAGGGTATCTGTTGTATTAAAATACATCATTATGTATTTCGCAGACTTCTACCCAGTGAGACTTGACTATTTAATAGTTTTCTACATGCTGTAAGACTGAGTCAGCTAGAACATTGCATTCTTTATGCATTGAAATTTATCAGATTACAACATTTATAGCTCATACATTACACAAAAGTTTTTTTTGTATATATGATATTCCTTTAACATGTACTTATATAATATTACACAATTTTGATTCTTTTAGTTCAATCGCTTAGGTCCTGGGAATATAGTTAGTAGGTTAAGCTGGGTAATCTTATATTAAATTTTTTAAATTTGTTATTAAAAATCTTTTTGTAATATGTGTTTATCCCATTGAATATTGTAATCAAATGTAATTTTGTATCTTATTATTATGTTTTTGTAATTATATTATCTTTGGAATGTTATGTCGATTTTTTCCATCTTATTTAGAGCTATTGTATCGAATACTTCTGTGCAAATCTAATTCTGTTAAATAATAAGCGAAAATTCACTATACGTGTATTAGGGTATTAAAAATCATGTTTATACGTTTGATGATCCAGAAATTATTGTACATAAAAATGTTAATTGGGAATAAGTTTTGTTTAAACTATATCTATATGCTTTGTATTTAACAGTTTTATTGAAAGTCAAATTCTTGTATGATAAGCGAAAATCGACTATTTCAGGTGTATTTACGCATTAAAAATCGTTTTTATAGGTCTAAGCGGTCAGGAATCCATTTTATATGAAAATGTTAAATGGGAAAAAGTTTTATTTAAATATTATCTAGAACTTTTGTATTGAACATGTTTGTGTAAAATGAAATCCTGTCAAGTTTTAGCCGAAAATCGTCCATTTTATGTATATTTTGACGTTTAAAATCGTTTTTATAAGTCTAACTCGTCAGGAGTTGATTTTACACGAAAATGTTAAATAGAAAAAAGTTTTGTTTAAATATTATCTACAACTTTTAGATTTAACATGTTTGTGTAAAATCAAATCCTGTCAAGTTATAGCCGAAAATCGTCCATTTTATGTATATTTTGGCGTTTAAAATTGTTTTTATAAGTGTAACTTATCAGGAGTTCATTTTACACAAAAGTGATAAATAGGAAAAAGTTTTGTTTAAATATTATCTCCAACTTTTGTATTTAACATTTTTGTGTAAAATCAAATTCTGTCAAGTGATAGCCGAAAATCGTCCATTTTTGACCTTTTTTGCCGTTTTTCGCAATTATCTTGGCAAATATTGCTCGTAGAAAAAAGTGTCCAACAGATAAAAGGTGTATTTTAATTAGTTTTAGCAGATACACCTGTAGATACAAGCTTAAAATTAATTTTTCTAGTCATTAAGCTTAAAAATCGATATTTTGAAATATTTCTTTGTGCTCGCATTTTTTTAATTTTTCATCGATCGATCTCAATTGAGAACCAGGACTTAGATATAATTAGAGGAGTATTTTCCCGCGATCTCGATGGAATCGGTTGAAAATTCATTGAGATAATCGAGGAACTTGCGTACATACGGGCGTACAGACATACATACATCACAGAAAACGTTTAAAACGCACTCATTTTGACTGGGAAAGACTTTTCTGGTATCAAATTATTAGTTTTTGAAGTCAGACAATTTTCGCTCTGGTGAAATTATAAGGCTCTCCCGAGCAGCGGTCGTGCCTAAAAACTGACCATACTTACACGGTTATGATGGTCGGAAGCTGAACCAGGTTGGAATCATGGAAAATTTAAAAGTATCGTTTAGTGATGAAATGCGAGAGTGAGACTGTTTTGTTTTAGAAGGCGCAGGGCCAGCACTCGTAGGCAAGCAATGGCTGAAAGCATTTGGGTTTTGGCCATTAGCTTTTACGAATTCAGAAGTTGATCAGAGTAAGTTACATAAGTTAAATTTGATAAATATACGAGAACTAATAACAAATGAATTCGATGCCTTATTCGGGCCAAGCCCCGGACTATTCAATAACGGCAAACTCACAATACATTTAAAAGATAATGCTAAGCCTGTCGCACTTAAAGCTAGACATGTTCCATACGCATTAAGAGAACCTGTAGAAGCGGAAATAAAGCGTTTGGAAAAGCTCGGACATTTGGTTCCAGTAAACGTTAGCGAGTAGGAAACGCCCATAGTACCCGTGATTAAAAGTAGCAAAAAAATAAGAATTTGCGGCGATTATAAACTTACGATAAATCAACATTTGATTCCAAATAAAAACGTAATACCGCGAATTGATGACATTTTCGCGGCGTTGCAAAAATGGAAAAAATTCACTGAACTTGACTTAACCAATGCTTACATGCAGATCCCCGTAGACGAAAATAGCCAAAATTTTTTGACGCTAATCACCAATTTAGGATTATACAAATGTACACGAATGCAGGAAGGTGTATCCTTAGGTCCCAGTAATTTTCAAGACAAAATAGAAAGTTGTATTGGTGGGATTCCAGGTACATTAGCTTACCTAGACAACGTATACGTTACAGGAACAAATGGTAGAGAACATTTAGCAAACTTACGACTCGTATGTAAACGTTTGGAGGACAGCGACTTAAGAGTAAACAAAAATAAATGTAATTGCTGTTATATTCATCCTCCATAATGAATTAATAATATTAAGAAACAATGGTGAGGATCAACCCAGGGTGCAAAGAAAATGTACACTTAAATTTTCATTTTTTAAGGCCACAATGTTTCGCTAGTCTAATTTGCTAGCCTCATCAGGTGAATATTTATTTCAAATAAATTTTTTTCGCCGTAGACATTTTAAGAGCAGATGCTCTGCGTCAAAACTACAAATTCATATCTCACCGACGAACTAACATTCACTTGTTATTGTTTCTTAATATTATTAAAAATAAATGTAAGTTTATGCAGTTAAGATAAAAGTATTAGGGTTTGTAATCGATAAAGATGGCTTGCATAAGTCTAAATCAAAGGTGGCGGCCAGGGTCGAAGCTCCCCGTCCTCAGAACGTTAAACAATTACAATCATTTCTTGGATTGATAACATTTTACGCGCGTTTTTTTAGATCGGAGAGCAGAAATGTTGAAACCTCTTTACGACTGCGCAAGATCTGAGCAATTCACTTGGACCAATGATTGCGAAAATGCTTTTTTATGGGTAAAAAAAGAGTTAATTTCGCCGAGAGTACTCGCTCACTACGACCCTATCAAAGAGTTAATTATGTCTTGCGACACGTCAGCTTCTGCCATCTTATCTCACCGCTATAAAAATGGACTCGAACGTCCTATCGCTTTCGCATCGAAAAAAATTCCGGATAATGAACTATACCGAGCCATTATCGACAAGGAAGCGGGAGCAATAGTATTCGGCTTTAAAAAATTCTATGATTACGTATACGGTCGGTCGTAAACTAAACTTTGAATAGACAGTTTGACACTAATTTTTTGAAGTCAGATTATAACATTTTTATTAATAATAATAAGTTGATATAAACAAGGCTTACTATTATAGGTTTACATATCTTGTTGTGTATTTATGGCTAAAGTGTTTAGTAGTTCTTACCCCTCCTATACATACTCTAGAGATGATAAATACTGGGAAATTGCGTGCGCCGTCTCACTTTGACTAGTGGTCTCTTATTGTGTCCACTTATTTATATTTGTATATATAGTTTTTTGGTAAGTGTTGTTAAGCGAGTGTTTATCAATTTTAGTGTCTTTTTTCATGTTAATAAACTTGTATTTCGTGTGTATTTTCACAGACCTTGAAAAGGGACGGAAATAAACCGTCCGAAACGTCGGAAAAAATTTTTTAAAAACTTTTGTTTTTATTTAATTACTACCTAGGCAGTAGAACCATCAGCTTTCTAACTTACTTAACTTTTTACTATGACTGCCATTTGCGACAATTAACTACATATTCTCAGAAATGTACTAAAATTTGTTCATCCTTCTATACAAATTAAACACAAGAAAGTACTGAAATCAATTTATTGTAGTCAAGTACCCATAAGTTAACTTGACGGAATAATACAACGTTTCGTAACTACTTAAAAATATTCAGTCAGCGGGCATAAAGTACTACTTAACGCCTAACAGGCGTAATAGCTCCCATAGCTCCTACCAAACTTTATAGAACCTACGCACTTTATGCCCGTGTGGGCGAAAATTATTTTAATTATATAACTACTATGCCTTCTTTTTATTTCTAAAATTCATAAGAATTTTATCAGATATTTACGAAAAGTCAAAGCCTATATAAAAAAATTATATAGTTACCACCGCATCTCCATTTTTCATTGATCTTTCTCAATTTTGAAATTTCTATAATATTATGCATCTTGGGAGGACAATAGAAGTCTATAGAGCTGCTCTAGCAGGGGTGGTCCTCCAATCTCCCATACATACTTGGCGGGCCCGACGGTTTGCAGTTTAAGGTCTAGACATGGTCATTTTCATATAAATATTCATATGTTTAAAGATCAGATAAAATGTATAAATGGGTGTTGCTTCTACATATTAAATAGGGCTCAGTATTGAATTTATTACTCTGTTTTTTAATAGAAAGTGCAAACCCGCATGAAAATATCATATGAGATCTCATATGAGAATATTGGACATCAGATCTCATTTGGGAATATCGAACATCAGATCTCATATGAGATCCCATAATATGTAAAATTGCAGATGACATCACACATATGATATCTCATACGAGATCTCATATGATATTTACACGACGGAAAAGAATAAAAAATAGTTGGCTTACAAAATGGTTAATAAAACCTAAAGCACTTTTGAGTAGACAATAAATTTATATGCATTTTTTATCCCATTCCCGTTTAAAAAAGACGGACACAAGGAAAAATATTTTCGGTAATGAAAGTAAATCATGAGATTCTGCACATGTAGGGATATTATATTTAAACGGTATCAATTAAAAATTAGAGCCAATGTAATTATTTATAATGGGCTTATAGGTATAAACATTGTTAATGAATTTATGTAAAAATTTAGTATTCTACATTTACAAAGCCCACCAGTAAACTGGAAATTGTCGGGCCCGTCAAGTAAGTATGGGAGATTGGAGGACCACCCCTGCTAGAGCAGCTCTATAGACTTCTATTGTCCTCCCAAGATGCGTAATATTATAGAAATTTCAAAATTGAGAAAGATCAATGAAAAATGGAGATGTGGTGGTAACTATGTAATTTTTTTATATAGGCTTTGACTTTTCGTAAATATCTGATAAAATTCTTATGAATTTTAGAAATAAAAAGAAGGCATAGTAGTTATATAATTAAAATAATTTTCGCCCACACGGGCGTAAAGTGCGTAGGTTCTATAAAGTTTGGTAGGAGCTATGGGAGCTATTACGCCTGTTAGGCGTTAAGTAGTACTTTATGCCCGCTGACTGAATATTTTTAAGTAGTTACGAAAAGTTGTATTATTCCGTCAAGTTAACTTATGGGTACTTGACTACAATAAATTGATTTCAGTACTTTCTTGTGTTTAATTTGTATAGAAGGATGAACAAATTTTAGTACATTTCTGAGAATAGTCATACAGTTATTTCCGAGAGTTGTTTGCATTACTTGACTATCGATAATTGATTTCACAACTTTCATTTGTTTGATTTGCAATGAACAATTTGAATGTACTTACTTACATATAATTTGTTCAGCATACAATGACTCAAAGAAGTAAAAGACTTTTTCACTGGTAGTTATTTGATTTCTTTAAAAAAACATAATTATTATTATTTTATAGATTATACAGAAAAAACGTCTATACTTGCCTTATTTTATACTTTCGTAGAAAGTTTTATATTAACAATATTATTATTGGTACAGTCATGAAAAAAATTATTACCATTTGCAGAGTGCTTATTGAATAGATGAGATTCGAATAAATAAAAGTTATTTGTACAGTCATGAAAAAAATTCTTACCATTTGTAGAGAGTGGTTATTGAATATATGAGATCAGAATAAATAAAAGGACTATAGACAAATAGTGTGGATAGAATATATTTAAAAAATTAGTTTTTTAAAGAACGTGTTGATTGTTTTGAAAAAAATATTTAAGCTCTCATTAAAGTTTTTGGTACAGAGGGAGAGAGTGAGGGGGAAGAGAGGGTGGGAGAGTTTAGTAAATAATGTTTGTTAAGTACATACTATGTAGAATAGTAACCAAACTTATTCTTGCCTATAAGTTTTTACTTTTGTAAAATAATTTTTTAAAGAGATTTCACAACTTTTTAAGAGTAAAACTACATTGTAAATAATGTCTGTTAAGTATAAAACTACACTTTAATTGATTTCACAACTTTTTTGGGTTTGATTTTCAGTATCCGCGTGAAAGAAATTTATTTCGGCTTTAGAACGCAAACATTTATTATTTATTCGTAGAATTCCTTTTCATAAAATAAAACGTAAATAATTTTTTAGGATATTGTATAGGTTTCGGAAAATAATTCTTATGGTTTACGAAAAAATTCTTATCGTTTGTAAATTTTTTGTAAAGTGATTGTAAAGGTTTTGGAAAAGAATTTCTCGTTGCTTACAAAAGTTTGTAAAGGATTGTAGAAGTTTTGTAAAATAATTTATTAATGGATTTTTTAAAAGATATAGAAATGGACCATTTTTTGAGATATTTTGTAGAGAAAATATAATAATGAATAATTTACAGATAGAAAATACTTTAAAAAATAGTTTCTAAAAGTGTTTATTATAATTGTTTAAAAAAAACATTTAAGCTTTCAGTCAAGTTCTTTGTAGAGAGTTGGACAGTTGTTGAGAGCAAGATTGTTTGGATAAAAACATTAAACTTTTATTAGTATTTATTGCAGCTATCGCAAGTAATAAAAGAAAAAAGTATAAGTTCTCAGAATTACAATTCAAATCTCTATATCACCTGATTCTCTTGTTTTTATAAAACTTGAAGCTCAAAGTTGGCTAGAAGTTGAGTTCTCATGTCAACTGCCATTTCCATAGCAGCAGGCGGTACAAAGTTTTTTAAAAACTATTCTTTCGCATCTATTTCTCTGAAATCACCTAATCCTCTAGCCTTTACAAAATGCGAAGCTCAAAGTTTGCCAAGTTAACAACTACCCTTACGTAACAGAACCTGATACTAATTTTTTTTATAAAACACTCTTATGCATCCATTTGCTTTTGTTTTTTTGACAAATTATTATTACATTATTAAATTTGTGCTAAAATTTACCTTTAGCCTTTTATTGCACATTCTAAAGCTGGAACTCATTTCATTATTTTGATATCCACATATTTCTTTTTCATAATATTTTATCAAAGACTTGCAAGGGTACTAGATCTAATAATCATACTATTGCATCACAATCAGCTAGCAAATTAAAATGTTGGTTGCAGATTCAAAAAGTGGCCATTACAGTAATTTATATTATGGTTTCATGCACTGTATATTCACAGAACAAATGGCTCCTCTGAATCATTTGGTGCCCCTCACCATAAGCCAATCATTAATTACATTATTTTCAACACTTGGATTCGTTGAAGTTTTCACTAGAAACCACTTGAATTAATAATCTATCAGACACATCTTGCAAAATTAAAAACAAAAATTTATGAACTAAGAATCATTGGGAGAAAAAAGCTTTCTCGATATTCTTTTATAGTAGAAACTATAAAACAGCTTAATTTAATAACTCATGATTGCCGCACACATCTTGTAAAATTAAAAACAATCAGTTTATGGACTATAATTACTGATAATAAAAGCTTTCTTAACATTCTTGTATACTTTTTCAAATAATTATCTGAATCTTGTCTAGAAAAATATTTACTGAGAAATCCTCTGAAACATTTTGACGTCTCCCTCCGTGAGAAAATTATAAAATTAGATTAACTGAGCACTTTTATTCGTTGAAATTTTTACAACAATAACACATCATTTTGGCTTTTTTCTGTATTTTAATGTTCATTTGGCATAATCTTTTAATTGGTGTTTAAGTAAATATGTACAAGAGCACAGCACTAATATCGACTCAGTTTCTTGAAGTATAGCCAAAAAATGCTTTTTTTTAACCAAGCCTCTAACGTCTGACCAATATTTTAAATTCTGATTTTAAGTAGAGGTTCTAAATTTGTTATAAACACTTCATTTAACACATCATACTGCTACTTATTTTATTTATTATACAAAACAGTAGATAAGCTAGGCCGGTTCCCGACCACTTCAGGTCTAGACCTGCTGGTCCAGAACCGGCCTAGGATTTTTGGGTCCCCCTTCCCCCTCCCCCCTCCCCCTCCCCCCGCTATTGCACGAGGTGGCATTAACCCAAAACAGGTCTAGATCTGCTGGTCCAGAACCGGCTTAGGGTTTTTGGGTCACCCGCACGGATGCCAATAACCCAAACAAGACCTGTTGGTCCAGAATCGGTAGGCCAGTTCTGGCTCACCCGCACGCCAAGGAGTTGAGCCAGAACCGGTCTACCGATCCTCGATCAGGTCTTGCCCCGTTCCCCGTTCTAGGCCAGCCGCAATGAGGGTCCTGAGGGGGGCGGGTAGCGGACCGGCAGCCAACGGCCAGCGGGCAGCGGTAGCAGCCGGCGACGGGCGGTAAGCAGGCGGGCGGCCAGCGGTCGGCGGCGGGCGGTCTGCTGCTTGTCAGCCTGCAGCTCTCGGTCTAGTGACGAGAGGCTATCAGCCTGCAGCACGCGATACATGAAAATGGCTGACCTTTTTGTCGAAGTCCTTGTCTGCTGCTTGTCAGCTTGCAGCTCTCGGACTAGTGGCGAGAGGAAGCCTGCAGCATCGGTACATGTAAATGGCTGACCTTTTTGTCGAAGTCCTCAGCATTCAGT